>JAVJGI010000001.1:112781472-112822873 GCA_035590275.1 Ibycter americanus
CGCGGCTCTGCGCGGCCAGGAGCGCTGCTGCTGGCCTCGGGGGGCTCACGCCGCGCGCCCTGGCTCAGGGAGTGCTCTCTGCCCCAGGGCTGTGCTGCTCTGGCAACTTCGGTGTTAAAAATAGTAAGAAATGTGCATCCAGCCCTCGGGGCTGTGCGTCCCTCCGATGTGGGGTGGAGGTGACGTGGACGCTGCTGCAGACTGGGGTTTTGTTGCTGTGGTTGTTTTGGTTTGGTGGGGTTTTTTTGTTCAATTTGTTATTTTGTACCGAAGCCATATGAATGAAGAATCGATTATTTGGAATCCTTATTATAAAGTATTCCCTCCCCCTCCAAATCTGTGAGCCTGAAAAATCAGAGTAAGATAACTGGGGATGAAGCTTTAGCTCTTCACCCACCCGCAGTTTTGGGTCACGGGGTCCATTCCCCGATTTTTGGTGCTGCTGCCATAGGTGCTTTGCTTGGACAACAGGCGCCCATGAGGGCAAGGTTTTAGTGATGCCTTTATAGCTTAACGGTGGCCTTCCCGTGTGGTTCATGTGTTGCTGTCATTTTGGGAAAAATTCTTCTCCTTTGCTGGGGTTTTAAGTATATCATTAAACTGCACGATTGGAAAAAAGTAGCCCACAGGTCCTGATGGTCCTGAAGGAGCCACAGAGATGGATGCTCACCTGAGCAGTGACCCCTGTCCTGCCCTGCCCCAGCTGGGATGCGGCAGGTGGAGGCTGCGCTGGAATGTCCTGCGGGCTCAGCTGTCCCTGTCCCCGCTGTTACCTCTCGTGTTTTGTCTCCTTTAGCCCAGACCCATGGGCCCATGCCCATGCCCATGCCCATGGGCCGTGGGCTCCAGCTACAGGCCAGCAAGTTTTGGAGGGGCTGGCTGGTTCGGGGGCGGCCGGGACCCCCGTGCCCCTCCAGAGCTCCAGGATCTGGGGCCTCTTCTGCTTTCACATGCTGTGTGTGGGAGGCATCTGAGTGCTGGGGAGGTCTGTGCCCCTCAGTGCCAACCACTGAAACTCGTTGGCCATGTTCGTCTCAAAGCATGGTGGGGAAGGAAGGGAGTGCTTTACTGGTCACACCGAGCAAGACTCTTCCCAAAGAGTCATCTTTCCCCTAGGTACCAGATTTCTATGAATGAGCTCAGCATAACACTTGAGGGCTGAGAAAAAATCTGGCTCCAAACTCTCATAGAAATCTGGCTGGTGATGTGTGAGTCTGGTTTTGTTTTTTTCTTTTGATTTTTCTTCCCCCCACCATCACGTTGAGCACAAACCCTCTCAGTGTAGTTCTTGCTGTGGGGTTTACTGAGTACAACAAGAGACACACAGACATCTCAAGGGGAGAACCCCTGAGGAGGTTTTTTCCTGTCTGCTGTGGACTGAGGAGCCTTCATGGGAGTGATTGCAAGAATTTAAGCAGTGCTTTACGGTGGTTGCTTCATCTTATGCAAGCTGCCAGGGCCATCAAAGTGACATAATCTGCAGGAAAAGGAAGGGACTGCTAGCGGCATCGTCAAAAGGGACTCTGTTCCTCCACCTGCTCCTATTTTCTTTTTTTCCTCCTACATTCGGTCTTTGTTCTGTGTTTGCAATTGAATTTTGCTTTACCCAAGCCATATGCAAGCCTGGCAGGATCGGTGGCAGCTGCAGAGTCCCTGGTGGCCTATGTCCCTTTCTTGTTAGCAACCCAGCAAAGTGCAGCACAGCAAATTGGCTTCACCAAGCTCCCCTCTCAGAGCTGGGGTGACACTTACCTTGCTCCCTCCACCTGCAATCAGTCTGCCCATGCCTGTCCCATGTGCTCGAGCTGGAGGGGGGCAGCAGTAACGTGCACCAGCAGCTGGGGCCTGAGGGGCCACTGCTGCCTGGCTCCTGTCCTGCTCCGGATACCTGGGATTTGGAACTGGGTATTTTTATTTAAATCAGTTTTCATGAACATCCCATGTGCAAGCGAGGGCGTGCTCTGGTGGCCGTCCTCACGGGGTAAAGCCGGTGGGTGGGTGCCTTGGTGTGGGTGCACCCCTCCACTCGCTTCTCAGTCTCAGCTGCCATATAGGCGACTGGGAATAAGGCAGATGTCTTTACTCGCTGCTGTTAGTTTACGATTTGGTTCAGCAAGGGCTTCTCATGGGTAGTCTGTCTCCCGGTGCCATTGAGTGAAATCTTTGTACTGCCAAAGTAAATTTTAATCCCCATTTGTTTCAGTGGGACGTTCCCTGGAGTAACATCCCACATGTTTTGGGTCACTCCCTTCCCCTTCCACCTTGTGCCCCTGGCGTGGATGCCCAGGTAGGGACGGCATCCCTGCGCCCTTCGGCATCGGTTCTGCTGGTGGTTGGAGATGCTGATTTCTGGGAGCTGTTCTCCGCAATTTGCAAATTATTGAATCAGCTCAGAAACGGCTGCCCAAGGCTTGCTGGCTCGTGTTTGTCAGGAATTGGATCAGACGAGCCTTCTGGTCTTTAAAAGTCCGCAGGTGCCTTGGCTGATTTACCCAAATGCTGCAGGAAATCACTGCTTTCTCTCTGCTCCTGCAAGTGAGATCAGACAGTAAAATTTGTAAAAGGTAAAAATCTCTTTCCACCATTATTTGTGTATCAAGCCTTACTTTTTTGGCCAGAACAAGAGGGAAGTTCTTGGCCAGTTGGAAAGAACCCAGTGTCTGTAGAGGTGCAGGCGAAGCCACAGCCAGCTCCTCGCCATCCCCCTGAGCAGGACGGGCAGTGCGTGGGGCAGCAGTGACCCACACAACCAGCGCAGGCAGCGCTGCCTGCACAAGCGCGGGGTGCTCTGAACTGTTCTCGACAATATTTGCTCTCTGTACAGAGGAGTAATTAAAGCTAAACTCATTGGCGGTTAAATGTCACCTTGCTCTGAGCAGGGCTTTGGCTCCTGCCTCTGGGAGCTGTGGGGTTGGGGAGGCTGTGTGTGCACACAGATGCAGGCTGGCAATTTGCAAATACCTAATTTATTGCAAGAAATCTAGACCAGAAAATGCTGTTCTTGTTCTTTGCTGATTCTCAGGCTTCAATGCAAGAAGGTAACGCTTCAGGGCAGGGCCAGCCTGTGCCCAGGACATAACAAGGTAAATCAGTCTGTTAGGGAAGATGTTCCGCAGCGGGGGCTCTGCCTGGCGCCTGTTTAAGCCCCGGAGCACTGGAGCTTCGCAGTGCCGAGTGCGCAGGATGGAACCCGGGTCTGGGGTGGCTGTGGAGCCCCAGTGCTGTCTGAAGTTGGTGGGAGCCCTGCAGCAGTGTGTGTCCTCTGCAGACGTCCTCCCCGGGATGAGTGATGATGCAGCGAGATCTTGCCTGCCCGGAGTCCCTGGGATTGGATGGAGAGCTGCTCAAAGTCAGAGTAAGGTGCTTCATTCAGGCACTCACTGCAGATTTTCAAGTGTAGAGTCTCAGTGAGGTGCCCTTGTCTCTGTTGCAAAAAGAAAGTGATTTTGGTTGGGTTGGGTTTTTTTTGCAATTTGTGAGCAGCTGACCAAGGGCTCCTGGCTGCATCTGTGCCGGGGGTATTGCAGGCTCTTGCCGGCATCCTGGAGCTGGGGGCCAGAGGCTCGGTCCCAGCCCTGCACCGTCAGCCGCAGCAGCAGTGCGGTACCTGCCAGCGGGGAGCAGGGATGGAGCAGCCTGGGCTCCACTCCCACCACCTGCCCCGGCACGGGGGCTTAACCCCGGGCGGTGGGAGGATGAAAAGCAATACAGAAGTGCAGTCCCCTGTGAAAACTTAAGACACTGGGCATTGAATATTAAATAAACCAAAAAGGGAGCAGCTGGCAAGGTGATGCCATCAAGGGCAAAAAAATGATGAGTCCAAAAATAGAGGCTGTTAATTTACAGGATAATCTTTGCTGTCCTTCTCAAGGGTACAGCATGTAGACAAGCTGAACTTGTTGCTGCAACAGTTTTGCACCTCCTTAGGCTAGGTTTCATCCACAGAATTAAGTGTAGGCATAAAGGTAACCTGCAGTGCTCCATGTTTAATTTGCACAGTGTAACAAAAGGTAGGGCTAACCACTTAGTGTGAGACACTTTGCCGTGTCAGATAATATGTTGACATCTCCCCTTCCCACGTGTAATTTATACGAACGTACTGTGTCAATTTAGAGTCTGTCTGGTAAATCAGATGAACAGAACAAGAAGATGGGATGCATTAGAAGTTTTTCATTAGGCTTTAGGCTGAGAAAGCGTGAGGGCAGTGTGTGCTCCGAGGTGGGGGTCTGGCTGGGAACACTCAGGCGGCTCCGGGGGTCACGGCAGCCCTGGCTCTGCACTGAGCAGGACATTTTAATCAGGATTGCAGCGCGTCAGTGGGGTTTACCAGATTCAGAATATGAATTTGTAGGTGCTTTTGGGATGTGATGAGGGGTGCTCTAAAGACAAGAGAAAGACTTAACATGCCCTTGCTGCATTGGGAACTCGCCAGTGCCCATGCACTCAAAATGGGGGGGGAAATCCACATTTGCTCCCCTTTGGGAGAGGCGGGGAGCAGCCCTGGCCATGTGGGCTGTGCCTTACTGGTGGGGACTGGCGGCAGCAGGGTCCCCCCCGAGCGTGGCCCCACGGCTGCAGCCCCGGCCAGGGGAGGGGGACGGGATCCATGCCGGCATGGCAGAGCTGATCTCACGGTCTCCGTTAGGAAACCCTGCGGTTGGGCCTGCATAACTGCATTAAGGTATTTCCTTAATTAGATTTATTAAGTATGTAGGATTCTAATTCTTTCTTTTCCTTCTCTCTTAATTTGCCTAATGAAAAAAATGAAGAAATAAAATTACAAAAACAATGCCTGTGTTGCCTTCTGGAAAGGCTGGTGTCCGGCTGTGGGGCTCTGGAGGATGCTCTCGCCCACCCTGTGCACTGGTACCCAGCCATGGCCAAGGCGGGCTTGGGGGTGTCGGGGCTGGCTGAAGCACCCGGATGCCTGCCAGGCACTGGGTGCTGCCGCCGGGGAGCGAGCACAGCACCGTAACCTTTGGTTACGTTATCGATGCTGGAGCCACGCGTCTCCTGTGGTGCCAGGGAGAGGCGAGTGGGGAGTGATCGCAGAGGCTGTTTATTGGAGCTGTGCCGTGCCAAGCCCAGGCTTCAGCTCATCACGCTATTCCAGCTGTCCTTCCCTACCCCGTCCTCTCTTCTTGCACTGCGCCATCCTGGTGCGGGGCTTGGTGGAGGAGCTGCCAGCAGAAGACCCGTGGAGACTTGCACCCCTGGCGCCAGCCGGGGAGCGGGTCACGGCGTGGGGCTGCCACGAGCACCCGCTGGCCCTGGCGTCGTCTTCAGGGGAGATCCCCGGGGGCTGCTCCTCCGTGCGAGCATGCCGGTGCACAGATAAAGATGTGCTAGTCTTCCTCATGATTCATTTATCATCCCGTGAGGGTAATCTGTTTGGGAATTAGGCTGACGGCCCTTGACCCTGTAGCTGACGGCAGACTGAATCATCGGAGTCTGTAGTTGCAGTTTCACGTAATGTTATTTCCAGTGCACGGAGGCTAATTAGGAGCGGTGGCTGGTGAATGGGTTTGTTTTCCTCTCCCCAGAACTGCAAGAGCAGTTCCAGCAGTTTGGCCCCAAAGAAGCAATCAGCATGTGACAGAGGAACACGTTGTTAAATTGTGCGAGCGATTTTATAATACTTAGAATATGATGCTATGGCAACCTGCTACAAATCCCAGATCAAATCAAATTATTTGTGTACATCCCTGTCACTTTAATCTTTGCAAAGTCTGATACATTTTATGCCTTTGAGGCCACTGTGCAGATTAGTGCAATCAGGCAGAGCTCAGGGTTCAAAGCAAGGAGAGCAAAGGATGAGTGGTTTGCTCCAGATCAGGCTGTGCTTTAGTGTCCTAGAAAGTCGAAGAGCAAACAGTAAAAATCTGTCATCCTCGGCATTTTTTCAGCAGTGGAGTCATGGTGAGTTTGTGGGGAGGAGAAAGGGAAGGAGCTCGATAAAAAATATGGGTGGGCAGGACGTGAATTCTGCTATTGCCCATACGCTGTCCCACATTGCTTTAATTCATTTCTTGCACTGAAAAACTGTAAGATGCTGAGAGCTTAAATGACGTGTTATAATGTAAAACAAACTTGACCTGCTCTGATTTAAAAAGAGAAAGAAAAAAAAAGACGTATATTGGTTTAATGTAATGTAAAATGTCAGTCCTTGGTGTGGATTCACGTTTGGACACAATCTGCTGGGTATTTCGCCCGGTGACTCCAGCTGTGGTCGTGATGCCGGCACAGCCCGGGCGTTGCCGCAGCCCTTGGCGCCCTGCAGCTGCGAAGGGGACGGGTGCTGCCGGTCCCACCTTGCCCCTTGCAGCCGCGGGCAGCTTCCCACGAGTCCCGTTCCATCGCATTGCAGCCCAGAGGCCAAACAGCCACCTTCCTCCCGCCTGTGGCTGCCCGTGCCTCTGGAGGAGCCCGGCAGGACCGTCCCGAGTCCAGGAGAAATAAGTCCTGATGGCAGGGCCCCGCTGCCTGCATGCCTGCGCTGCCCTGGGCTCTGAGAAATGCAATCAACAGTTAATTACAAGTACCAGAGGGTTCAGTCTGCCAGGTCCCAGGTCTGTGACCCGGACCCCTGCGTGCCGGCGGCTGGGCTGGGCTGCGGTGCTGGCCGGCATGGTGGTGCATCTCCCTGCTCTGCGCTGTGCTGATCCCCCGTGCCCTGCCTGGGCTGGTCTCGCGCCTCTGGGACAGATTTATGGGCTTGAACTCCAGCCCCGTGTTTCCCTCAACATCCATCCGATGTTCCTCAGGCTGCAACTGAAGTCCATTAATTCTTGTTCCTTGGTTGTTGACTAATGAGAACTATCGATCTACGTCCTGTTTGTCCCTTCCTTCCCCTGGTCACAGGCGCTGCAGCTCCCTGCTTTGCCTGTCTCCATACGTGCAATATGTTAACAGCACAGGCTGACAGCTGGCAGCCCCCCCCAGCCAAATCTAATCGTGCCGGCTGCGGGGATGGGGGCTCCGCGGCACTGCCAGCTCTGGCTGCTCTCCACTGCTCTGCCGTGAAGTCGGTCCCGCAGCAATGGGGAGAGATGCCAAGTCCCCAGCCCGGGCCATGGTGCTGCGAAGGGCAGGCGGGGATCCTCCAGCGCAGGGCTGCAGCTGGGCGGGAGGCTGCCGTGCTGTCCTGCAACCTGCAGCGGGCTTTCTCCTAAACGCTTATCTGTATGCACGTGTGTGTATGTACATGTATATGTGTTTCAAGAGATGGAGTCAAGTTTCGTCAGGAACAGGGGAAGTCTATTAGCAAGAGCAGCTGTGCACGCAGACGGCAGGAGCAGGAGCCAGCCCTTCTCAAGCTCCATTAGCAGGGATGCAGCCCAACAGCCGCTCCTTTGCTCACAGAGGTGATGGTGGGGTTTTGCACTCGCTGTTGCACCAACAGTCTCAAAGAAAACTTGCCTGCATTCCCTGCAGCATGCCCGCTGCATTCCCTGCAGCATCCCCGCGGCGCGTGGCCCTGCCGAGGGGGGGCTGCAGGCACCCGAGCCTCCCCGGTGACCAGCATGTGGTTGTCACCTGCTGTCATGAGAGCTGGGACTCAGCGGAGCAGGGCAGCATGGGCGAGAGGGCAGGAGCCAGGCACAGGCGTTGCAGGAGGTCGGGTGCGCAGCCTCTGGCAAGAGCTGTGTGTTCTGGAGAGGGCCCCGGCGGGCATCGGTGCCCGGCTGCCACGCATGCCGAGCGGTGCCATCCCGGGGCAGGCTGCCATGGGAACCAAACCTTGTTACTGCGAGATAAACAGTTGGACATTTTGGCCCGGTTTCTGCAGGACTAACCTGGCAGGGATGAGAGGAAACTAAATTAAATCTCAGATTTTCTGACTCCCAGAGTAGCATCTGGCAGTACTGCTGCGAGTGACGGCTTGTTTGTCTGCCGGGGAAGACGCTGGTGAGGAAGGGACAGGGTATTTTGGTTGGATAATCAGTGGAGGGCTGAGGTTGTGCCTTTTCCAGGTTTAGGGGGCTTTTGCGTGGGGCTTTCTTGGCAGGTCCGTGGCACAGGGGCTGCTCCCTGCTTCCCCAAGGTCTCTCATCCTTGCGATGCCTCTCGCTGCCCCTGAAGTTGGTGCCTGTGCGCGTTAGCCAAGGGGCCCTCGGCTGGGCTCGCCAAACCCGTGCCAGGGTCTTCCCAGCCTTCACGCCGGTGTCACCGAGCCGGAAGCCTCCTCCACCGTCGCGGTGCCGGGGCTGCCAGGAGGCCAGTCGGGCGCGGATCCTGCCCAGGCAGGAAGGGTGCCAGATGGCGGGAAGCCGTGGGGATGGGTTGTCATGGAAACTCATCCCTGCTGCCCCCGCCGCACCGCAGCCCCGCGGCCGGGCTCGGGCTGGCTCCGAGGGATGCAGCCCCAGCGCTCGGTGGGCAGCGAGGGCTCCCAGACCGCCCCGGGCGCGGGGCTCTTCAGATGACTTTTACCATCTTTTTATGTCGTCTGTTTGGTTTTTTCTCAGATTCAAGATACTATTTTACAGGCAGCCCGCACGCCCGCGGCTTTGCCAAAGAAGATAAGCCCTTATCTCCCGCCTCGTGCTCGTGCTCGGGGCACGGGGAGGCTGACATGCCTGCGTTTGTTTTTTCAGGAAACAGGAGCTGCTGAACAGCACGGATGTGACCGTCCCAGAGCGGCCGCTGTCCCCCCCGCTCACTGCCCCGCCGACCATGAAGGTGAGTGTGCGGGCGATGCTGCGCCGGGCTGTGGGCGCGCGGTCCAGCCGAGGTGCCGGTTTTGGAAACTGAAGCTGGTGAGGAGCAGCACTTCCAACGCAGCGGCTGTACGGATTTGGGCTGTTCCCGAGGGAGCAGCAGTAGGTGGTTTCTGGAGTTCAGCCTGCAGCGTGTTCAGACACCATCAGCGGCAGCGGGGCGGGCGTGCCGGCGGGCCCCATCCTGCACCGCCACTCGTGTTACGCAATCACGAGCAGCAGTGCCAAGCAGGGTGCAGAATCCCTGTGCTGTTATCCTTTTAATAAGCCTCCCTGGGCGCCGTGGCGGGCGGCTGCTTGCCAGCACAAGGCAGACGGCGTGTCCCCGGCAGGCAGGCACTGCTGGCAGGGTCTGACCCACTGCTCGGTCCTGCCAGGGACCGCTTGGCTGCTGCCTTGTGCCATGGTGGAGGCAGCAGGTCGCGGGACACGGTGCTTCCCCTTCGCTCTGCCCGTGCCAGGCTGCCTCTGCAGGGCTCTGCTCCTCCTGCAGTTTTCCCGAACCCAACGCGTGGTGGTCACAAGCAACCTGGTTAGACCTGGGAGCTGGTCCCGCTTGAGCCGGGGCTGACTGGGCACCTCCACAGCTCCCGGCTCGCGTTTCTCTCGCTCAGACAGTCTCAAGCAAGCGGGGAGTGTGCAGCCCTGTGCTGAGCAGGACGATGCAGAGAGCTGGGATGGTGACCTGGGGCAAAGCTTCAGGGCGAATTCAGCAGGAAAAGTCAATGTGAGACATGGAGATGAATGGGAAAATACGATAAAATGCAGCATGGGTTCACCAAAAGTAGCTTCTGTCAGAGTAATCTGAGATATTTCTGCGATACCAGTTTCCAGACAAAGGCGATTGTAGCTCTTCTCCCTGGGTTGCTGCAGAGCACTCGATATGCTGCCACTTGGGAAATTATTCATTAAGCTGGAGAAGATGAGGTGGATGTGAGGATTACAAGGTGGCTGGGAACCTGGTTAAATGGTTGTTAAGAGCCCGTAGGCTTGGAAATAGAGTATTGAGTTGGAGGAGTTTATTAGGGGAACTCCTGGTGATTTGGCATATTTAGGGTTTTGTGTATGACCTGGGCGCACAAAGCAGACGGGAGGTGACACAGTTCACTGGTGACACAAGCTGTGGCACCTTGTCAGGCTGGGGCAGGGGGGGTTGAAGCCTAGAGTGATGGGAGGGAGAGGGGACATGCCTCTGGGAAACGCCTGCTGGCAGTGGGGACACCGTCCTGGGGACACCATGGGAAATGGGGGGAGAGGGGGATCTGGCCTGCGGGATGTACCCGGGGATGTGCAGGGTGCTGGGTGCAGGAGGTGCCAGTGTGACAGCAGCAGAGTGTGTTTCCCAGTCGTTGTGCCAGCAGTGTTCCTGGCCAGCCAAAAGCCAAAGCCCCCGCGCTGTTTCATAGCGGTGTGGAGGACAAGAAATCTCCTGGGATGGTGCAGGGTGATGTGCAGCCTTCCCGGGGGCTCGGGGGCATTCCATCCCAGGGGTGTTGTTGCATCCCGCGGTGGGATGCCCAGTGCCCACCTTGCCGGTGCATTGCTGGGGAAGCGGTGAGCATCCATGTTTCTCACGTGGGCTGTCCTGGACAAGTGCTGCAGCTCCTCCACAGCCCTAGCCTCCCCACTGTGGGAGGAACCAAACTCTCGGTGCCATTTATTTTGCCATGCAGAAAGGTGCTAAATTGCTGGGTGACACCTGGCTGGAGTTCAGGTAGGACTTTCTGTGACTGTGAGCGCTGCAGCCCTGCAGCGTCCCTGAGGCTCGTCCTGCTGCCATGCTCCCTTGTGCCTTCCCAGGCTTTACAGCAGCACCTGCATCCTGAGAGGGTCTGCCTTCGCCTTTGTCCTTGTCATATTTTACATAGAAATTCCTCCCTCTAATGAGCCTGCAAGCCAAGCAGACTGAGCCCGGCTGTGCGGGTGCAGAGGTGGCCCCTCATGCTGGGGTCTGCTCCCTGCCCAGGTGCTGTTGCAGGAGGGGTTATGGGGGGGTGAGACCCCAGGCGCGCTGCAGGCAGGGGCTACGGCTGCTCCTCGGCTGGAGCCAGAGCGATGTGGGGCAGCGGGAGACTGGGCTCTTCAACGATGTTTAAACTTCAGTTGAAGGCTTCCCTCGGCTTGGGAAACTTGGCATGGAAACCTATGGAAAGCCTGGCTGGAAAAAGTGTGTAGTTGCTACACCATATGCTTCAGGTAATGTAAGCTCCCCAAAAACAAATGCTGAGGTCTTTTTTTTCATGCATCTCAACGCTGGCTGTTTGTACTCGCACCACAAGCTGCATGGGCCCGTCCCGCTGTGGGTGCTGTGGCTGGGGGAGAGGCTGGCGATGGCTTTGGCTGAAGGCACACCAGGGGACCAGTCTCCGTGGGCCAGGCTGGAGGCTGCCTGTTTCACTGCTGGTTCTTCGTTTTTATAATCATGTAATTAAAGCAATTAAAAGGCAATTACTGACTTGTTCTGCTTTACAGCAGAATTAAAGCGCTTCAGAATCTTTTGCAGATGGCACAGGTTGTCCTTTCAGAAAAGCGAGGCAGAGCTGGGTGCCCGCAGCACGTGCTTGCTCCCTCCATCCCTCAGTCCCCACGGCGCTGGTGACGGCAAGAGCCGCTGTGGCTGCCTGCGCTTGCACCCCAGCCGGGCAGCAGCAGAGGCAGACCCTGTGTCTTGCCTGGACGCTGCTCTGCCAGGTGCCAAACAGAGATGAATCCGTGTGGTCTGCAGGCTGGCGGCCGTCTGTGGGCCACTGGGTTTGTCTGCACATCTGCTTTGTTTGGAGCTTGCCTGTGCCCTTGCTGCCGCTTTGGTCTCAGCTGCCGTCGGCTTTTGAAAGGCAGGGGCTGGTGGGTGCCGGCTGACATGTGCGGTGGAACTGGAGGTGCCTGGGAGAGGAGATGTCAGGGATTAAGGAGCCATCAGCTTGATGAAGGGAAACCTGGGGTGACTTTGTGGTTGGGAGGCAGACACCTGGTCCCTCAGGAGATGTCAGCTCGGTTCCCTGACAGTCGCGGTCAGCGCAGGGGATGCCAGGCAGTCACTCAGCGCTGGTGTAGCTGAGCCTGTGATGAGATGCTGCACAGCATGGGAGTGCTCGTCCTGCTCTGCCCTGCTCTTGGTAGATTTCAAGGTGCTTCCCAGAGATCTGTGCAAGACTTAGTGTCATGGAGAAGGACAAGAAGTAGGTACCAGTATTGGAAGCAGGGACAGGAGCAAAGTCCCCAGCAGCTGAGACTGCCTGTGCTTTGTGACAGCCGTGCAGGTGTTTTAGCTAAAGCGTTGTGTCCTGCCTCCTCCCCGGCTGGTGTCGGGACTGGTGCCTTCCCTGCAGCTCCTGGGTCAGCTGGCTGTGTTGTCCTGAGCTGACTCTGAGAGGATTTATGGCTGGGATTCATTGAGCTCCTTTGGACGGGCTGTGGCTTTTTTCCAGCTGGAGAGGTCGGGTTTTCTGCCTCCTGCCCAGCACCTGGTTCCTGCTGCAGCTCTCCCGGGTGAGTGCCATCCCGAGGGGCACAGTGCATCCTGCTTTGGGGCCATGCATCCCCTTGAGGGGCTGTGCATCCCACCTGGGGAGCTGTGCATCCCGCTATGGGGCTGTGCATCCCGGCAGGCGCCTGCCCGTCCCCTGCAAACCTTCACCCGCTTCCTGCCCAACCTGTTTCGGGCGCTTTGCTTCCCAGGGGAGCCACCCTTTGAAATAACAAAGCAGCAGTCCTGCCGTGCCTCTGGCTTGGAGAAACATTAACGAAGGGAGGTGTCAGGGCTGGGGAGGGATGGCCAGGCTGGTGCTCAGCTGCTCTCGCTGGGCGCCCGTGAGGAAGTCTGGTCGTGGCAGCAGCCCTCACTCTGTGGCTGATGCAGGGTGGGGGATGATGCCAGGAAGATGATGGATTTCTTACGGGGCCTGCTGGTGAGTGTCACTGACCTGTGGGGATGGGTGCTGGGGAGAGCTCTGCCCCAGTGCACTCCATCCTTGGAAGCTCTCGCCTGGTGCAGGCTTTTCTTTCTGGGTGTTGTTTTCTTTGGAAACCTTCGAAGTGGGCACTTACTGACTGTGCTGCAGCTTTGGCTTTGAGCGCTCCTCATCCGCAGGTACCTGCTCGCTAAACTCACCCCTGGGGTGCTGGGGCGGTTGGACAGACACCGGGTGCTCCAGCCGGCTTGGCTTCAGAGCCGGTGTCTCGCCCGGTGCTGATGGAGAGGAGTCCTGTACTTTTCTGTGCTGAAGCACTGGGATGTAACTGTCCATCCGCTCTCACACCGCCAGTGTAGCGTGCTCGGTGGTGAGGGGTGAGGACACGTGAGCAGGAAAGGAATAGCAACTACACCATTTCGCGTTGAGTATTTTGCATTTCTGAGGTTGTTAGGACAAGCTACTGGGCAGGTTTGTCCTGCCGAAGGTGGCAGGGGAACAGCTGTCCACGCCAGTGTTGCCTTCGGTTGCATTTGGGAAGCAGATGCAGGTTTAGTTTGGAGCAGACAGTCTCAGCGACGCAAGCTGGGCAGGGCAAGCAGAACCTTTGCTGCTGGCTGGGCCCACGGCGGGTGACATTGCTTCCTGCTGGGCGTCACAAAGGTGTAATTGTCTCCACTGTAATTACCCAAATATTTGTGGCCCAGTAAAGTTGGCTTTAAGTATGCATAAATCCCTGAAGGGTACAGACTGCTGTCTGCTTTATTAAATACATGTACGCGTTTTCTGCTGGAACTTGCTTTAGCAGGTGGATCCAGTGCTGCTGTGCGGTTTGGTTCTCTGGTTCTGGCTGCTGGCAGAGTGGGACCTGGAAACTATTTTAATTGACTCAAGGAGCGTTTGTCCATTGCAGAGACCCAAAGATAAACCAGAATCTAAACCATGCTCAAAATAAGGAAAAGCCTTTTTAAAGTGCTTCCAGCTTTGGGCACAGAGCTCTTCTGAGCCTGGGGTTTGTTTTCCCTCCTGTAGGTGCAGTAGATAAAAACAGGACATAGTCTAAAGCTAGAAACACAGCCAGGGCTGTGCTGGGACCATCCTTCCCCTGTGCCAGCGGGGTGTCACTGAGGGCAGTCACTAGGCTGCTCGTGCCATAAAGCTAACCTTTGCTCGCCATGTTTATTAAAAGACAATTTCTGTGAAGTTTTCCTTTGGTCTTTGATTTTCATTTCTTCATCTCCTCCTCTGTTTTTTTCTCTCTCTTTTGTCTTTTGAGAAATTCAGTCTATTCTAAGAGCTCACTAAAAATCTCCTCCACCCATGGCCCAAGCTTTTCTCTCTGGTACCATGACCCCTCCTGCCCCAAATCTCACATCTCTCTTCCGCAAGCTGTTTCTGGTAGCCGGCAACATCAGAGCTGCGGATCCTGCTTTCTGCTCTCCCTCCTGGACTGACAGCATCTGCCGTGGCCCAAGCCCCCATATGAGCCGTGAGCCTGTCGGCTGCGGCTGGAGCATGGCGGGCGGCTGGGAGCAAGGACGGGTTGGAGGAGAGGTGGGGAAGACGAGGGACAGGGCTGCTGTGTCATGCCTCCAGAAAAGCCACTTGCTCATTTACTGGGAGTGCCCCAACATTTACAGCCGTAGTTTGACTAGATAATTTATTTACATGTACTTGAGAGCAGGAAAAGCTGGACAAGGGATCAGGATCGTCCAGCTGAGGTTCAGCATTGCTGTGCCAAAGGGGTGACCCCACAGCTGCCCGGTGAGCTGTGGGGCCAGTGCTTGCTTGTGGAGCACCAGTTTCTCCACAGCTGTGCATGCTGGTGGGGCCGTGCCTGTGCCGGTCGCATGGGTCAAACCCGTGTCTGCTGCATCTGAACATCACGGCAGGAGCGAGTGGGAAAGGCAGCTGGTGCCTGCCGAGCCCTGGAGCACCTCAGCGGCGTGCTGGCTGCTGCCAGGACTGGGGCCCCTTTGGGCAGCGCAGGTAGATCAGGGCAGGAACAGGGTTTCTGGAGGTCACCCCTTGCCCGAGGGAAAGTGCGGCTGAGCAGGGCAGGCGTTGCTTTATCACCTCTTCTGTAGAGACGGCGATGGGCTCTTCCCAGTCTGGGTTTGGTTCTTGTCCCTGTGCTAAGCGTTGCCAAAGGCGCAGGAGCTGCGTGCCCTGCGCTCACTGCAGCGGCTTGGGATGCTCATGGGGCTGCAAAGCTGCATGGCACCAGCACCGCTGGGGAGGGAGGCAGCAGCCCTGGAGCCGGGCAGCAGCCTGCTGGGGGAGCAGGGCGAGCTCCCTGGCTGCAGGGTCGGTCTGCTCTCTAGAGGAGCTACACGGGGTTTTTAATCGGAGCCCGGGGCTCGTTAATCTCTTCAGTTCATTTGGCAAGTAGGCCATTAACCCTGCGCGGGGCAGCCCAGTGCCACCAGCAGCGGCATTGCGGGTGTTTGCACAGCTGGCGAGAGGCAGAACCCAGGGCTTGCACCTTGCAAGGTAAGGGACGTGGAGAGGGTTGCTGTAGGTGTCTCGTTTGCCAGAGTATTTATTTGCTTTTTTGGATTGATCACTCTGAGCCTGTTTCGTTCCAAAACAAAAGCTTTTTGCTGCTGGTTTGCATGCACAGACGGCTCCTGCCGGGCACCCTGCAAAGCAGCAGGAAGACTGCGGGGGCCAGGGCACACGCACCCCATCCCTCTGCCTGTGGCAGGACCGTCTCTGCCCCACGTCCTCAGCAAACCCTGCGCCTACAGCCCCACGGAGCGCCCCACAGCACTTGGCAGCTGTCTGGGTTTTGTCCCTGCCTGATCCCGGAGATCCAGCGCCCGCTGCGCAGAAGTGAGCAGCACATTATGAGTGTGGCACAGCGATGGTCACCTTCCCTCGTGAGTGGGGAGCAGGACAAGCGCCGCAGCATCACTCAGCCAGTCTTCTCAGGCTTGTTTGGGAATGGCAGGCAGAGCAGGAGCTGGGGAGCTGCTGCCGCTCTCTGCTCCGTGCGCTGCCTGCAGCTGCGGCACTTGCTGTGGAATGGCCACGAGCCCTGGGAGCCCAGGGTGGCTGTGGGGCTCTGTCCCTGCCTGGCGGCGGGGCTGGCTGGGGTGTCTCCGAGGCACACGCCATCAGTTACGGATAGCATCTCTTCTTCCCGTTCTGTTGAGGGCCAGAGCGCCCAGTACAGGGTGGGGGGTCCGGTGTCCTTGCCTTGATATGGCTTGGGCTGGCTTGCCTCATGTCTGCTTTAATTGAACAGGAGGTTTCCTTCTTTTCTTTTTCAGTCTGCAGAATTCTTTGAAATGCTGGAAAAAATGCAGGTGAGCAGCAGCGTGCATGCCAGTAATGCGGGACATTGCCCACTCGGCAGAGGCTGCGAGGCCAGGGATCCCACAGCACCTCCTACGTTAACGTGCTGGGAGGCCTTGCGTGACCATAACGCGGTGTGAATTGCTGCTGAAGTCCCCAGCGCTGCGGGAGCCGCGCTGCACGGGCGCACGGCAGGTGCTTCCCAGCTCAAACTGTGCACAAGAGAGCTGTGCAGAAGTGCCCTGGTGTGCCAGGGCAAGAGCAGTGGTGTCGGCAGCATCTCCGTCCGAGGTTATTCTGCATCACCCCAGGCAGCTTTGCAGAAGAAGGTTTAGGTCTTGGCGTGTGTCACCAGGCAGGGGCACACGCTCTGAGACCTGGTCCCGTTGCTCCTGGGAGAAGTCAGGATGCTGCTGCCTGTCTTTGCAAGCGTCAGGCTCTGGTACAGAGCATGGCTGGGTCAGGGCAAGGCATCCTCTTGTGCCACAGTAAAACACATCAGGATCTTCGCCAGGAGGAGGGTCAGGGGACCAGGGTGTCCCCTGCCATGTGCCTTGTCCCCGCGGGAGGGGTGCAGGCAGGCGGTGCTTGCCGCCGGTGCTCCCCCAGCACGGTGCTCCCCTGGCACAGCATGGGCGAGTGCCAGCAGGGTTTGCCGTCCCCGTGCTCCTGCCTGGGACAGACACCATGAGACAGTCGGGGCCAACACCGTGCCACGTGTCGGGGCTGTTGGCCCCACTCTGCAGAAAGGTAGTGCAGGGATTCCCTTTAGGAGCCCATCCCAGAGAAATTAAGATGAAGCTGGAGTGGGGTATGGTGCCTTTTGCATTTGGTGTTGTGCCAGCACTTGGGAAATGATAGTCCCTGCCTCACAGCTGGGTATTTTCAGTGCGGTGTTGCTGTTACCCAGGTCTTATCCTACTACGTCCCCATCGCCCATTTTCGCTGTGTTCTGAAAGGGTCTGTCCTGGCACACCGGCAGCTCTGCCTGGCTTGTCCTGGGCAGAAACCCCCTCCTGTCATGCCAGTAGTGTCAGAGTGATTTTCGTGTAGCAAAATACCTTTATGGTTTTGTCTGTGTTGCTGAAAACATCTTAATTATTTGATGTATTTGTTTTGTTCCAAACAGGCACCAAAACTTGAAGAACAGAGGACTGGAAGCCAAAAACATAAGGTTGGTTGAGTTTTGTTTCTTGTGTGGATCTCTTCAAGTGTCCTTTCTTATCTCAGAGCTTTAATGTGTATTGTCAAATACAGTCACTCAAAGGACTGAAAAGGATTTAAATGTTATCTAAAAACAAGGCACTGATTAAATTGCAAAGATGAGAGGGTGGTGCCTGTAAATCCCTAATCCAGCTTTATGTCCAAACTGTGTATTTTAGCGGAGAGATGTGTAAAACCCTTGGGTTCTGCTGCAGAGCCGAGGAGCTTACACCGATAATGGAGACCCCTTTGGAAAAGGACTTGCCCTGCTTCGGCGCTTTCCAGCAGACCCCGAGCGGGGAGGGGTCCCTGGGCAGTGCCGTGGCCCCGCTTCCAGGGCTTGTGCCCATCGCCGCGCACGGCGGCCTTGTCCGACAGGAGCATCGCTCCCTGTTACTGCCTCGTGCTCGGCGCAGGGCGTGGGGACAGGGGGGACCAGTGCAGCAGGTGCTGGCAGCGCTCCTGGGTTGGATGTACAAGGCTGTGGTCTTAAGGGACGGCTGGTGGGGAGCAGATGGTCATACATGGCGGTTTGATTCCTTTTTCCAGGAAGACTACATCCCGTACCCCAGCATCGATGAGGTGGGTGCCCTGGACCACCCCGAACGCCTTCCAGCCAGTGCCTTTTCAGAACTACTAACGGGGGGACTGGGGGAGATCCTGTTTCTGAGAGGAGCCGCACAAAGCATGTTCCCCCTCCCCACCTTTGTGGCTGCTGCTTTTCCTCGGAAGCGTGTGCCCTCTTCTAGGGGAGAGAGAAGAGGTTTTAGAGGGGCTGGATTTGCCCCCCACAGTGCTGGGGCTGGGGGCTGCTGTGGGAGGGCACGGAGAGGGGGCAGGACATGGGGCGATAAGCCCATGCACCCCACATCTGCACCCGCTCCTGCTCAACCCCTCATGAGCATGTGTCTCTGCAGATCCTAGAGAAGGGCAGCCCGTACCCGCTGATCATCCTGCCCCAGTTTGGGGGATACTGGATCGAAGACCCGGAAAACCTCGGCACCCCCACGTCGTCCGACAGCAGCATCTGCGAGGAAGAAGAGGAGAACCTCAGCCCCAGCACCTACGGCTACAAGCTAGAGTGCAAAGGAGAGGCCAGAGCCTACAGGAAGCATTTTCTGGGGAAGGTGGGTGCCCCCGCTGCAGGGGGGCAATCGGTCAGCTGAAAATTGCACACACCCCCTCCAAGAAAAAAAATAATCTAAAATTGTGAGCAAAATGGACAAATTTTGCAACTTCCCTCTTTGCAAGGAGAGGAGGGGACCAGCGGTGATGGGCATGCACACAGCCTTTGCCCCCGGCCCCCACAGCCGGCAGGGCCCCCCTGGACACCGGGTGGGCATGTGGGCGCTGAGCCTGCTCCATCGGGGGGGCCAGGGCTTGGCCAGTCTCGGGGGACCCGGCGCAGCAGCTACCTGCCTGCCCTCTTGCTCACAGCCTTGTAATCCTCTTTCTCCCTCTGAACAAAGCTGAGAGCAGAGTGCTAAAGTCCACGGGCAGAGGGATTAAAGCCTGGTCCCAGCGAGGAGGGGGTGTGAGCGTGTGTCCCTGGGGGCGGGAGGGTGTCGGGATGCAGGTGAGTCCTTTGCTCCTGGCCAGGGTGCGGGGCAGTGTCCTTGCCATCGGCAAGCTGCTTCCCCTGCCACTAACGTGCTGTTTTCTATTTTTAGGATCATTTAAATTTTTATTGTACAGCCAGCAGCCTTGGAAATCTGATCCTTTCTATTAAGTGTGAGGAGGCAGATGGCACTGAATATTTAAGGATTATACTCAGGTATGGAAAAAAAAAAAGCTTTGTTTAACAAAATATTTTCTTTTGGGATTCCCTTGTTTTGTTTCTACAGTAAATGCTGGAGCTGGGCTGGCAGCACGCTGGCTGTCACACGCAGAGGGGCTCGGGGTGGGATGGGAAGCAGCGGCATCATCCTTTTACTTTTTCTGTGCTGGGACTGGCTCACCCCTGATAATAAACACGAGGCTTTGATCTGTTGCTAAACCTGCTGAAACCGAGTGTAAACCTCTCTGTGACATGGGATAATACCAGTCACACCTATCGCCATCCCTCTGTAAGCTGACAAGACCCAGCACGTCTGAACCGTTGTGTCATTTCCCTCCAAACTATGAATATTTTAAGAGCTGCAGAGATGAGAAGACAAATTGAGCCTTTGCTTGCTAAGCAGGCCCAGCAAATTCAGCAGAACATGGTTTCCTAACAGCTGGCGGAGCACCGCTGCGTGCCCACCGCGGGGCTGGCGAGCGCGGGGCTGCAGCTGGCGTCTCTTTGCCTTAGACACTCCCCGACACCTGCTTGGTTTTGTTTCTTTCCTAGGTCCAAAGTGAAGACGTTGCATGAAAGGATCCCCCTGGCAGGATTTAGCAAGCTCCCTAGTATCCCCCAGATTGCAAAGGTAAAATGCCAGGCTGGGCTGGGATACCTGCAGCAGAGCCCGCGCTGCTGCGCGTTGGATGGCATTGGGCAGCACTGGGCAGCAGTGCCTGGGCTCTTGGGTCCAGGGGCACTTGGCAGGTGGTGGTATGTGCTGGCCCTGCTGTTGGTTTCCCACTGATCCTGGGCAGGTCACTGGTTGATACCTGGGGGAAGGGGTGAGGAAGCAGCAGCACCTTTGACCCATAGAGAGACCTGGGACTTGTCTTCCTGCATCCTCAGTTGGGTACCAGGCAGGCCACGGGGCATCCCAATGAGAGGATGCGAAAAGGGAAGCTCCTGCAGTCCAAGGCTGGATTGGACTCCTTTATAAGACATTCCCAGCCTTGTCATGGAGTTTTGGCAGGACAGGGGTGTCTGCTCCATGTGTCCAAGGACCTGGCACTGACTGCTCTTTCCTCTTGCCCACAGGCCTTCTGTGATGATGCCTCCGGGCTGAAGTTTAACCCGGTTCTATACCCCAAGGTGAGGTAGCTTATCCCAAGTCGGTCATGTATTCGGCAGAGAAGGTCAGATAGGTTTAATTCTCCCCTTTTCTCCAAGATCCAATGGCTACTTTGATACAGAGCATGGATATGTGTACAGCATCTTTCTAGCTCTCTGCCTTTGTGTGCAGCTGCCGGGGGGATGTGAGCAGTGTGGCACTGGCGGGCTGTGCGTGCCTCTGGGCAGCGGGCTGGCTCACGGCCATCTGCTCACCATCGTCTGTTCTGTCAGCTGGCCACCAAGGACTGATGGCACTTTGGTATTAACCTGCCCTTGGATCCTGGGGAAGGAGGGAAAGGCGACTGTCTGTGGGATGTAAAACCAGCCTGGATCTTGTTTGATGCCTTCAGGTTTGCTTGAAACCTGGTGAGATGGGTTGAGCCTGTGCTTGAGAAGCTGTGCAGGAAGAGATGCAGGCGGGTGGGTCTCTGCGGGGGATGGAGTGGTTTATCTGGGTGGCAGTCCCCACCGGTGACATACCCAGACTGACTCGTTGCCTGCTGTGGGATCACTGCTCCTCATGTGCACTCTTGTGCTGCCAGAGGGACCTGCTCCCAGGAGGTTACAGAGCAAATCCATAATTTTCAAGTACCTTTTTAAGTAAAATCCATAATTTTCAAGTACTGTGTGGCAGGCACAGCATGGTTACAGCGCAGTTTCACCACCCTTTGATGTAGCCAAGGTCAAGCCGATTTCATTCATCCGTTGTCATTATGGTTGTTGTTCTCACACCTTATCTGGAAGTGTGAGAACAGCCGATGCCCACATGGGAGAGACAAACAACTGACTCGGTACCCACAGAGCGGGGCTGGGGCCGCAGGGCTGGTGTGCTGCAGGAACTGCTGTTATTTGCACCCAACTTCCCCCAAACTTCCCCCAGAAAACCTGCGAGAGGTCAGGGCTCCCCGCACCCGCTGCCGTGCCTGGGCACCGGGGCCACAGCTCGTGCCCACCCAAAGCCCACGGGCATCTGGGCGGACTGTCGGCAGCGGAGGCTGCAGGGATGCTGATGGCCAAAACCAAGGCCACTGTTAAACACTTTGGGCCTGATTATGTGGAAATTTGGCTTCTGCCTGGCAGGGTTTGCTCTTCTGGACATCGTGTCTTGAACTACAAAATGAAATAATTTGTGTTTTGTTTTACTGCAGGCATCCCAGATGATAGTGTCTTATGATGAACATGAGGTCAACAACACGTTCAAGTTCGGTGTGATCTATCAGAAGTTCAGGCAGGTGAGCAGTCCCCGTGCCGTGCTCGTGGAGCACATCCCCGCTTGCCAGAGGTCTGCGTTTCACAAGTGCAGGTTCGGCCCTGCGGTTAATTCTGTCACGTGCAACATGTTGTGTTACAGGGTGTCCTCACTAATAATGCATTTCCTAGTGCTCCGATGTTTCCCTAACTCATTAAAAAATGATGTGACTGGAAAAGTTTAGTATGGTAATCAACCCAGAAGCTGCTGTAGGGAAAAGTGAATGTGACAATGGATTTTAGCAGACATGGTATTTTAATCAGATACATGTTTAGACAGTGAAGCAGTTACTTTTGTCTTGGAGGACTGTGGGCTATGAAGACATGCATTTGCTAAAAATGCTGTCGTTAGCAGAGGGACTCCGGATGGGGAGCGCAGAGGCAGCTGTCTTATAACTCACCGAAGATTATTCTGGCAGGCACTCTAATTATCTTTACATATTGCATTTTATTTTGGATTGAGTAACTCACGCAAGACCGTAATTAGGGTCTCATTGTTTTGAAATATAGCATTCAAGGGATGATTAACACTTGGATTTTCCAATGCAGGATTCATTTGTGTTTTGATTTTTCCTGAACATTATCCTAAGGTCCCTGCTGCTGGTCAGAAGTCGCTCTCAGCAGCTTTACCTCTGGGTGCCTCGGTGGCTGAGCAGGCTGTGACTGGCCCACGGCCAGTGCTGGTGGCGAGCGCGGTGGTGCCAGCTGGGGAGAGCAGAGGTGGGGAGCAGCCTGTGGCTGTGTGTGGCACCCCAGGACGAGGTGCTGGTCACGTCCCCTGGGACCCCATGGCTGGGGCAGGAGGTGACAGGGAGAGGTGGCCTGAGCAGAAATCACCACCCGAGCTGGGGTGCGACGGGTTCCTTTCTCTGCTGCTGTGGCACTTTTGCTGATAGCAGGGTTTGATTTTAAGAAGATGCTCAGAGCAGGGTGACGTGCAAGAAGGCATGTTCCAAAGGGACCTTTCACGTTAGTTGTGTCTGTACCGCTCCAGCTCAACAGAGGAGCAGCCCCGGGAGGTCCCTCCCCAGGGTGCAGGGCTGTCCTGGCGTGTGGTGGCTGCTGGGGCTGGTGGCTTTGGTCACGCTCGGCTCAGGCAGTGCAGGGGCCTCTGCAGCTCCGTCAGACCAGTGCCACGGTGGCAGAGCCACGGCCAGACCCTCCTCCTTCCCTGGGAGCCGATGTCAGTGGGCGCCGCGCAGCCCGGGCGGGTGGGCTGCTGGGGCTGGGGCTTTCAAAAGATGCGCCCTGTGTTTTGTAGACCCAAGAGGAGGAGTTGTTTGGCAACAATGAAGAGAGCGCTGCCTTCAAGAACTTCTTAAGTTTTCTGGGAGACACCATAACGCTCCAGGACTTCAAAGGGTAAGTTAAATAAAAAAAATATGATTTTACAAATACATTTAACAAGAGACCATGTCATATGTAAAAATATCTACCATGCGAGAACAGAAGTCATCTCACTCATGAGCGGGATGTACAGAGCAGGAGCAAATATAGCTTTGGCTTGTTTTTCAAAGCTGGGGGAGTTTTCCGAAAAAAAATTGGAGCTGCCAAGAGAGAAGAAGTTCCTTTCCTGCACTTTTGAGGTTCTGAGAAAATCTGACTATATTCAGCCATAGATTAAAAAAACTTTGTATGGAAGCGTGCCCTGTCCGGTGCCACGGGCTCAGCCGTGGTGTGCCTGCAGGGTGGTCACTGTAGCGGCCATAGTGCGGGCAGAGACCCCCCGCTGCTGGTGAGTGCCGTGGGCAGGGCAGGCAGCCCACCACGGCAGCGCTCGGCACCGCTGCCCCCATGGCTGGTGCCCACAGGTGCGGTCAGCCCCAGCCGACCAGCACTGCTCCACTGCGCACCCTGAATTTCAGATGGGTGATGGTGACGCTTGGTGCAATAGATGACGCACAGTTTGTTCTTTCCCGTTTGCTCGCTACTAGATAAAGATAAATGAGCTGGTTTGTTCTATCACCGTGTTCCCTGACAGCCACTGGCAGTCTCTGCTAAGCTTTCAATTAATATTTCTTCATTTCTCCCCGCCTTTCCCTTCGTCTCCAGTTTTCGAGGAGGTCTGGATGTCAGCCACGGGCAGACGGGAGCAGAGTCTGTGTACACGGTGTTCAGGGACAGGGAGATAATGTTTCACGTCTCTACAAAGCTGCCTTTTACTGAAGGAGACACGCAACAAGTAAGAGATGAGCTTCCTTGCACAGAAGTGTCTGAGCCGGGATGCGCTGGTTGCGCCGGGATGTGCCGGGATGCCCAGCGCCGCAGCATCCTTGGCTGGCAGGCGGTGCGGGCAGCAGCCACGCAGGCTCCCCGGTGTGCGGCAGCCTGTGCGCCCGGAGCTGGCGTTTGCTCCCGAGGGAGCGGAACCGCCTGGCTCTACCAACCAAATGTTTTCCCTTTCCGCTTAGCTCCAGAGGAAGAGGCACATTGGCAATGACATTGTGGCAATTATCTTCCAAGAAGAGAACACGCCGTTTGTCCCAGACATGATCGCCTCCAACTTCTTGCATGCCTACATTGTCGTGCAGGTGGAAAACCCCGAGGCAGATAACACGGCATACAAGGTGAGGGGAATCTCAACTTGCACGTGCCGCGGGGGTTTTTTTTGGCATCTCAGGCTGAGGTCTGGAGGCGGCAGCCCTGCCTGCCCATGTGCTCAGCGATACAACCAGCGTTATACCTTACTGGCATGTGCATGTGTACATTAAACAGACATACAGACACACACATGTATATTTATGTGTGCATTGTTATATAATGTGGGTGTATACATACATACAGGTATAAACTGTGTGCATGTATAATAGCATGCTCATTTGCTAAAGATTTTTGATGCTGCTCAGTATTTGAATAAGCCTCAGAACAGCTCATACCCATCTAGCCATCACTGGAGTGTAGGTAGCGTGAACCCTGTTACCTCTGTTCTCCAGTAAGAGATCCAGAGCCAGAAATAAAAACAGAATTCATGGGAAGTAAATATGGAAACGGTTAAGCCTCTCAGGAAAGCAGGAGTGATGACTCATAAGGGCTGGGGAGGAGCAATCCCTCCAGCAGGTCTAGGGCTCTGGGATGCCCCTTGGCTCTCAGGAGCTGGGCTGGGCTGGGGAAGACCATCTCCAGGAGATGGACATCTCTGCGCTGGGGGCTGCCCTGCTGCACCCATGGGAACAACATGTCTCTTGGCTCCACAGGTATCGGTCACGGCCCGGGAAGACGTCCCCTCCTTTGGCCCACCCCTGCCGAGCCCACCAGTATTCCAGAAGGTAAGATGGGATGGGAAGCATGTCTCAAGCCATAAAAAGATGTGTATGTCCAAAGTGTTTCCAAGCACATCTGATTAGGGAAAAAATTACTTCTGGAATTTATATGCATTTATTTTGATTTCTAGTGATGCCCATGGGGTTTCTGGTAGGGCAGGGCGCTGTGCACTGTTGCACAGTGTAACCTGTGCAAGGCGGCAGCTGCAGCTCTGCTGCTGGGGCACCCGCATCAGTGCCGGGGTGACAGCCAGTGCAGCAGGGCACCCAAGCCCATCTGGGGTTTGCCGCCAGTGCTCCCACATCTGGAGCGGGCTGCAGGGTGCTGTGAGCTTGGGTTTTGGGTCAGCACAGCTTGGGTAACAGAGGTACAGAAAGTCTTACGATGGTGGGTGTTTTCCAACTTGGATCTCTCCCGCTCAGAGCCCCGAGTTCCGGGAGTTCCTGCTGACCAAGCTCATCAACGCCGAGAACGCCTGCTGCAAGTCCGACAAGTTTGCGAAGCTGGAGGTAACACAGCCCAGCACCGTGGTGGGCGCCGGGGGCTCTCCCCAGGCCTCCTCAAAGCCGCGTTTCCCCGGCGGGGCTGGGTCCCCGCTTGCCAGGATGAGTGACTGGAGCGTGCACGTGCCCGGGCTCGCTCGATGGCTGCGGGGCCACGTGGGGTGGGCGCTGCCCTCCAGGGGGGACGAGCCACTGTCCCGTGGGTCAGTGCCACTGCCCCCTCCCTCAAGGCCCCCAGCTGAGCCCATTCTCGCCTCCCCAGGACCGGACACGGGCTGCCTTGTTGGACAACCTTCACGACGAGCTCCACGGGCACACGCAGACCATGCTGGGGCTGGGGCCCGAGGAGGACAAGCTGGAGAACGGGGGTCACGGGGGCTTTCTGGAGTCTTTCAAGGTAAAGCTCTGTCCCTTGCCAACAGCAGAGTTAAAACGCACCAAGGGCTGGCAAAGCACACTGTAGTGGAAGGTGTGGATGAGCAGTGCTGGGGGACGAGAGGGGTCCCCTGAGAGCAGGGTGGTGGGAGGAGGTGGGAGCTCACTGCCATCGCTGCCTGCTCAGGCAGCAAACACCCGAGTGGTCCCAGCGGGAACAGGTACAGGCTGACGTGGTTGCGCTGGTGAGTGCTGACCTCTCCAGAGCCCTGGGCACCTCCTGAGCGTGCCGGCATGCTGCGGCGTCACCATGCTCCCGAGGGGTCTCGGTCCAGGGCCAGCACCCTGGCACGGGCTGTGCCTGCAGTCGGGCTGCGCAGCTGCAGGGCAAGTCCTGCTCGTGGCCCCGGGCTGCTGGCTGCCCCGCTGCGGCTCGGGCTCGCCGTGGCACACTGCCTGCAGGACAGGCACTGGGGACACCCAGGGCCAGCTGCCACTGCAAGCGGGTGGGAAGTGGGTGTCGTTGTGTCTCCTGTTTTCAGCACAGTGAGAGGTGCTGAGTGTGGAGAGGGGAAACGGTGCTGGGTGTGCCGGGGGTATTGGGTGAGTGTGAGGGGAGAGAAGGGAGACTGGGCTGGGGGAGAAGAAAAAGAGATAAAATGATGTGGAGGAAACTGAGCAACTGATGGAGGTAGGGACAGCGACCAGCTGGGCAGCAGGTGACATCCCTTGGAACGGAGGGGCAGCGCTTGAGTCTTGTGGGATAAGCCAGTGCCAGATATCTCTGGTGAGGCTACGACAGCGATGGGGAGGCAGCTGGGAAAGGCTGGTAGGTGAAAATCCAGGCTGCACCTGTGGGTGGGTGATCAGCGGAGCCCCCAAGCCAGGGCACCACATTCCTGCACGATGATGCCTGCGGCTGTGCTTTGGCCCATGCAGCTCCCCCCGTGCTGCTCCCCAAGCTGCCCCTGGCATGTCGGCTCTGCGGGCAGGGGCAGCTTTAGCTGCACCTACAGCAGGGAGGGATGCTGGTATGGGGTGGCTGTCACCGTCCCAGGCAGGGGGAGCTGCCCTGGCTGTGGCTCTACGGAAACAACTCCTGCAGTTACCTTATAGGCACAGTTTCCTCTACAGCACAGACAAGTCAGCACGGGAGGATGAATCACCTCATCCTGCACCCAAGGCTGCAGAGAGGGGTGAGCAGCTCCCTGGCCCCCGCTGTGGCCAGGGGTGGGGGCTCAGGCGTGTCTTGTTTAGGTACGAGACATGCAGAAATTGAGGTGCTGTGCAGTCCTACATCACAGTGTTCACTTCAGGGTCTGAGACCATGATGTTAAATTTTTTTTTTTTTTTTTGCATGCTTTTTGTGTACGAGAAAGTGTACTTTGCTCTCTTGGCGTTGCAGGGTGTGCCGGGGCAGGCGGTGAGTTCCGCTGTCCGGGCTGGGCTGCGTTTGCCCGGCCGCCTCGGGACCGCGCTGCTGGGCTGCCTGCTAGCTTATGTCCTCCACCGCATGCTGTCAGAGTGAATGGGGGAGAGGAGAGACGGTAAATAAGAGGGCTGGGAGGGGGTGAGACCTGATGCCCACAGTTTCTTTTTGCCCGGTGCCTCACACCCATGACCCAGCCCACAGCCCCTTCATCCCCGGCTGTGCGACGTGGGGACCAGCTGCTCAGAGGAATGCGGAGCTCATTTCTGCCGGGCTCTGAGCAAGCGAGAGGGGTGCCTTTGCCTCCCTGCTGTGGGGAGGGGAGCCACTGGCCAGCCCCCCTGGCAGGGGGTGTCGGGGTGCCCTGGGAGCTCCGCAGCCTCAGCAGCCCCGGGCAGAAAGCTCCCTGCCTGCAGGGCACGAGCACCCGCCAGCGCTGCTGGCAGAGAACAAGCCACCGGTTACTTTTATTTGCAAACACTGTCGGATTTTGTATGAATTGCTGACCCTAATAAATCAGGTCTGACAGACTCTTGCTTGGTGTTTGTTACTGGATGGGCAGGAGGGGACAGGGCAGGGCTGTTGGCGCAGCCGTGGCCCCCGGCACGGGCTGAGAGCTCGGGGCTGCAGCTCCCGCTTGTCCCGGTGCAGGTCCGCCTGCAGTCGGTAACCCCTGGTGCCAGCAGCAAAACAGTGCCTCCGCGCCATGGGTGCAGTGCCGGGCACCTCCAGAAATCTGGCCCTTGGTGGCTTGTTTCCTCCAAAATCTCTTTCCCTTGGGCTGGGATTCAGGGGGCTGGAGGAGAGGTAGGCACGGCACGGTGGGTAGCGCAGGAGCAGTTCAGAGGGAATAGCTGTGGAGAGAAACTTCCCTGTAATTGGCACACTGGCATCACAGTCCGGTTTGGACTCCTGTTACTATGGTGACTGCAGTAATTAAAATATGGGTATAGATTATTTTTTTTTAACTTGTGCATTTCACTGCTGCTTTTCATAGCGCGTGCCAGACTTTCAAAAGATCTCATGGTCGTATTTGTAAGTGCTTGGGACAACAACTGAGAGAAGACTTTAAAAATAGCTCAGGTCCTGTTTAAGCACCCAGACGAGTGTTTGGATCTGCAGAAGGTCTCTGCCTCCAGTATGCGCAGCTCTGCTTGCAACTGTTTGAGTCAAAACAGGTTACAGCAGTCCTCTTTGCCTGCTTGTGTGGCCGATGCTCGCAGAGCCCGGCCGTCAGCCCTTTCCCAAGGGATGTGGAGAGCTCCGCAGGGCTGCAAGTCCCGTCATGTCCAGGCCCAGCACGGCATGGCTCCGGGCTCTGCCACAGAGGTGGGTTGGACTCGGTGCCTCTTCTCCGTGCCTGGCAAGGCATGCCTGGCTGTGGGCATCCCTTGGCACGTGGAGCTCCAGTGGTGCTCCAGCTTTCCAGGGCAGTCAGTGGGAACAAGGGCACAAAGCTTTGCACTGGGCATCTTGCTCCAGTCAAAGCCAGCCTGTGCCAAAACGGACAGGGATGTTTCAGGGCAGCGGGGAAGAGGCTGTGCTCTGCGGCGTGAGCGAGGTGCCTAAGGCTGTGCGGGAAGCACAACCCTCAGCCTGGGTGGGGGGACACCAGGGGCACTTTGGCCAAGGGGTTGGCTCGCAGGAGTGTGGCACGGCGGCAGCTGTGGTCGTTGGTTAGCTGCGTCCAGCAGCGGGGATGCAGTGGGAGAAGTGGTGCCAGGTGGGCTCTCGGCTGAAAGCTGTTCCGAGGCTCAGGTGAGGGCAGTCCAGGGGAAAACGTGTCCAGAGCCCGGGAGATCGTGGCTGATGTGAAAAGTGAATGCAGAAGGCTGCTTGGTTGGGAGAAATGAAGACTGAAGGAAGCAGGGAGAGTCTGTGGCTGCCGTGGGGATGGTGCTGTGCAGCGCATCTCTGGGTCTCTTACAGATGGGTGCACCAATCCAGCAGCAGCAGAGGTTCAGGCCAAATGTATTTTTCAAGCATAAGCATGCTGAAGAACAGAAGTACTTTTGCATAGCCTCAGACGCTGGGGGTGTTTTGGGGCAGGTTGTAGAGGTCTGTCAGCATACAGGAGAGGTACAGGGAGCAGGCAGGGCAGGAGGCTCCATGCAGGACCTGTCCTCTCCGCGTCCAGGGAGAATCACAGCGGGGGTGAGCATCCAAACAGCGGCTCACAACTCTGCTGTGGTCCCCATTCCTGCTGAGGGCTTCGGGCAGTCGGCCAGGGGCTGCCCAGGAGGCAGGGCTCCAGGGCTCATGTCTGCTGCTCCCGGTCCCGTAGCTGCAGTCCTTGGCCCTTGCACCCGGCATCGCAGAGGCAAAGCGGGGAAAATCTGATCTTGTCATGGCTGTGGGGCTCCCTGAGGGGCGGCTTGTCCTCAGGCTGTGCGGGGCAATGGCTGCTGCTCTTACCTGTCGGACTGTTGTTGCTGTGTGCCGGCTCCCGGGGGGAGGCCCAGGCAGATTGCTCTCCAATCTGCCTGGGGGAGACCTGGGTCTGGGGAGGGGTTTTGGAGTCAGTTCCCTGCAGGGTGGTGATGACCTGCTGTCCCCTGTCCCCTCTGGCCACAGAGAGCCATCCGGGTGCGCAGCCACTCCATGGAGACGATGGTGGGCAGCCAGAAGAAGCACCATGGCGGCGGCATCCCGGGCAGCCTCAGTGGGGGCATCGCACACAACAGTGGCGAGGTGACCAAGACCACCTTCTCGGTGAGCGCGGCCGCATATCCCACGGTCCCTCTGCGCGTCCCTCTCTCCCCAGCCTGGCAGGGCACAAGGGCACTGCACTGCGCTGGCATAGCCTGCCAGTCCCCTGCACAGGCAGTGAGTGTAAGGGTGAGAAGGCTTGAGCAGAGTGTGATTTTATGAGGGCTTTGTTCAAATTGGGCTGGTTTTGTGGAAGAACCGAAGATTAGCTTCCTGGGGTTTTCAGCCCCAAAGTACAAAGGAGATATAACAGCAATTGTAGCATTACATGTTTTCTAGATGTGCAGGCTGAGAGTTGCAGGCAGCACAATTTCTCGTAGGATGTTTAGCCTCTGAGCTTCTAGGAAGGAGCTTTGCTCTCCAACCTGGACTGTTCTGTGCTTTCAGCCCCCTGTAACAGCAGCTGCTGCCAAGAACCAGTCCAGGAGCCCCATCAAGCGCCGTTCGGGGCTGTTCCCTCGCCTGCACACGGGGTCTGAGAGCCAGGCAGAGAGCAGGACAAGGTGGTGAGTTTGACATCGCCCTGGTTGCTAAGGCTAAAACTCCCTATTAACACGTTGAACATTAGAGAAGCTGTTGGTGGGTGCTGGAAACCTTGCCTGGGGCACAGCCTCCCCTTTCTGCACAAGCCAGCAATGAGAGCTGCTTGTGCCATGTTCGAGGAATTGTGCCTTGGATCCCTTCCCGCTGTTTTAAATCAAAGTGGTGGTATCCAGAGAGCATCTGTTACTCTTATAGTTTAGCATTTGGTGTTAGGGAGTATAATTTGACCATCCTTTTTAAGTCTCTTGTATAACTCGTGCAACCTGTCTCTTTGTGCCCTCAGTGACAGTGTTTCTGGAGCCCAGAAGACACCAGATTTGGGACATTCTTCCCAAGAGATGAAATCTGAAACCTCATCCAACCCCAGCTCCCCAGAAATATGCCCCAACAAAGACAGGTGAGCCGGGACGGGCCCCATCCTCCTCCGACCAGAGCTCAGCAGATCGTCAGGGACTTTGTCAAACAAAACCGTCTCCAGGTTTTACTATAAATAAGTTTGATATTAAGGGAAGAAAAAAAAAGGATTCTGGTGATTCATGAGCAGAGCTCCTTTATGGTCTGAAAATAGCCATCTTTAAAAAGAAGAGCAGAGAGCAGTATTTGACAGAAGTTGCCCAAACCCTGATGGCGTGGGAGCTGGGAGGCCCATGGTGCCCGTCCCTCCCTGCCAGCGGGGCATCAGCCTGAGCCGGGGGCTTCTGCTGGCGGCGCCCACCCGCTGCTTCATCCCCTGCTTTTGGAAATGGTTATTTGCAGAAGCACCCCGTGAGGTTCATCCCTACGGCAGCTGCTGTGCCCCGGGGCTGTGCGGGAGGGTCGGTCCTGCCCTTGTAGCCCGAGGGACACAGTTTTCTGAGTGACAACCTGATGCCCTTCGTTTTGTCTCGCCTCTCTTCCCAGGCCATTTATCAAGCTGAAAGAGAACGGGAGGTCGAACATCTCCCGTTCCTCCTCGAGCACCAGCAGCTTCAGCAGCACGGCGGGGGAGAGCGAGACCCTGGAGGAGTACGACAGCGTGGTAGGCACCAAACCCGCCCTGCGGCACGCTTGGGCTCGGGACCCCGCAGCTCCGCACACCCCTTGCTCCCTGCTGCCTCCGGGCCCTGGGTGGTCTCTGTCAGGGGGAGGTGCCCCACAGCCCCCTGGGTGCCTCCTCCCCACTGACATCGAGGGGCTTAATCCCGTCCCCAGGTGCGGGGAGGAGGAGGGTAGGGTGCCTGGTGGGACACCCCGGTGAGCCTCGGCGTGGACTGGGCAGTGCTCCGCACACCGGGCCAGGAGGTTGCTCCGGCGCAGGCAGGCGGCAGCGTGACGATGAGCAGGGATGCAGCGGGGCATCAGTGGGGTGCGGGGAGAAAAGCTGGCTGCACAAGGGAAAGCCATGTCCCGGTCTCTCCCCGTGCAGGGAAGCCAGCCATCTACAGCATCGCCGTTCAAGCAGGATGTGTTTGTCTACAGCGCTTCGCCCGGCAGCGAGAGCCCGAGCATGGGGGCCACAGCCACCCCCGTGATCATGAGCAGGAGCCCCACAGGTGGGTTGCAGGGGCACAGGAGGGCTGTGCCTTTGCTCCTGGAAGCCCCCAGGTTCCCGCAGTGGCAGATTGGGATGGGGTCTGCAGCTCTGGGGCAGAGAGGCCCCCTCCCCAGCCTCACCCAGGCTGCAGGTGGCTGCCAGAGGTGATGGGGCGAAGCCGTGGCTGCGCTCACCCTGGCAGGATGGGCATCCCATGGGATGCAGGGCAAGCCCTCGCTCATCCCAAAACCCTGATCCTGACAGGGCTGTTGTGGAGAGACAGCCCCATGTGCTTTGTTTCTCTATTGCCGTGGGGAATCTGTTTCCCTTTAAATTAGAGCGCAGAGGTGGCTTCTGCTGTGGCTTTGTTTCCTCCCTTCTCCCCTGGCAGGCATGTGTAGTAGTCGTGGAAACTTGCTGTCTCTAAGGTCTGAGCCATGACTCACAAATTATTTAATAAACAGGCAGCTTCCCTTGGTCTTGGCTCCATTACCCCTACTGCTAACTCACTCACCGACTCCATGTGTTTCAGTCGGACACTTTGCAAAAAGAGGTGCAATTCAACAGGGTGAAATTGGCAGAAATGGCCCGTTGGTGCATCCCGCGGTGAGGGCATCGGTGACGGTGTGGTGGTGCTGGGGCTGGGGGATGTCTGCAGCGCTTACCCCTCGCCTGCAGATCCCCATGGCTTTGATTCCCTCGTGCAGCAGAGTGCCTGCCAGGAGGCACCGTGATCCAAATGAAAACACACATTATGAACTTGGGAGCTGTTTACAAAACAGCCAGGGAAGCACAAACCCACCCCGAAAGGCTCCGTAATTGGGAACAGCGTGGGGAGAAAGTTGGGCTGCAGAGCACAGTCTGGCTGGGTTTTTGTATCCCAGCACTCCACAGGTGCTCCTCCTTATTTCATTAGTGATTTTCTGAACTATTAAATCAGTCCCTTTTAATGTTTAAAGTGTTTATTTTGTGTGTTTCCTGCCAAGAACATGGAAATCCACCCATACATTATACAGATCAGTCATTTCTTGTAGCCCTTTCAGTGGCATTTCCAGTAGAAAGACTGTGAAATGTAATTAAGCTTCAATTTGTTCCGTCAAAAGCATTTAATGTACAGATTTTCCCAAACATTCAGCCAAGATAGACTAAATATTGGTAGCACTCATGACAGTCTATTGAGGTGTCTGGCTGTGGGGCTGGTCAAGTGGCAGTCAGCACTACAGCTTCAGCAAGTATTTTTCTTCACAGAATATTACTTCTCTATTTTGCTTTTCCCTTCCCTCCAGCAGATATAAAGAACAGAAACTCTCCAAGGTCAAACCTGAAGTTTCGCTTTGACAAGCTCAGCCACGGCAGCTCCAGCACGGTAGGTGCCGGTGGCTCTTGCCGAGCGAGACGCTGCGCGGCCGCATCCTGCCCTGCCCAGCTGCGGGCACGTGGTACTGGGGGTCCGGGCTTTGCAGGGCTGTGGAGCCTGCGAGGGGCAGTCAGCAAGGGGAGGGGAAGGGATTTCATGACTTCTTGCCCCTTTGCAACCCAACCCGTATTCTGTTCTTTCATTCAGAGCCACTAGCAGGAAGAAGCGATGAACTTGTAAAAGGTGAGTGTTTGTAACTCGGTGTTGTGCAGAGTGACTTGCCTCGTCTGTGCCCAGGTGTGCGTAGCTCACCTTGGCTAGCTGCACCGTTTATTATTAAATATGTGATCAATAACGTATCTTAAAGCGTCCTAAGCGGATGAGGGCAGCACTGAGTGAGAAAAACCATAGAGGTCAGTGACAGACAGGCCTGCGGCCGTCCGTGCCGCTGTGTAGCTTTACGTGTTCCTTTCTGCGGTACGTTTAGGTGCTCCCACAGCGCTTCTGCCATCTGCTCTGGAGGACGATGGGCCACAGCCCAGCAGGTTTTGTTTTTCCCCAGTTAAACTCTGTGCAAGGCTTGTGCCCGTCTCCGCAGGCAGGATGAAGTTTGCTGTGCTTTGCTCTGTGCGCTGCAGGTGGGAAAGCGGGGTGGGTGTCCTGACGCCTTCCAAAAACCAGATGGAAACGGCCAGTTTACCAGGTGGATTCTGTGAGCGGAGGTGAAGGGAGTGCAGCGTGGTTACCGGGGCTCTCGGTGCCTGGGGGACTGTCTGTCCGGCACACGCGGGGTCACCAGCACCAGTGGTGCTTTCAGGCAGGAGGCGTTTGCAAGCCACGGGGAATTTATTTACTAGTTTTCTCGCAGGCTCCAGTTCCTGTAGTCATTCTGTGTCATGAAATGCAGGTTTTCATTAGGAAGTTCCCAGCTGAGCAGAAGAGCCCATACAACTTGAAATGAGAGGAATTTCCGTTTCTGGAAGCATGGGTCTCAAAAAGCCGTGATTTGTCACCCACCACTGAGTTCCCCACTCTCCTGGCCTGGGGGCGGCGGCAGCTTGGTGTCCTGGGGATGGGCGCTGCCGCTCCCTCCCCGGGGCGGGCACTTCACAGCCATCGCTGCAGGAGTGAGAACGCTCCCATCCCACAGGCTCTGACACTTTTATTCTTTTCTTCTTTGCAGAGATTTTTTGTTTCAACAAAGGGAAAACTCTTCAACATCCTGTGGGAAAACGCAGGCCCCGGCCGCGGACAGCGAGATGCCCTCACCCCCTGGCTGCACCTCTGCGCCAGGAAGGAGCTCCCACCTTGCCGCCATCTCTGCCGCGACAGGGACCCAGCCACCTTCCCACCCGCTGAACCCCTCGTCTGCAAGCGCCCTGTGCCCCTGACCCCACGCCACGGGAGGAGACGTGTCTCTGGCCATGCAGCACACGCGTGTGGCCGGGGCCCCCGCCCCCTCCCTGGTGCGGGGCAGCGTCGCCCCGTGGGCACCCGCGTGGGCTGTGGCTGGTGGGTACCGGGCGGGTGCCGTCCATCCCTGTCCCGACTCCTCTCGGGCAGGGGGGAAGCAGGACGGACCCCCGCGCAGTTCAGGTCCCTCCGTGCTTTATTTGCAGTTATCAGTGGTGAAACGGGGGTTTATATTTGTTTTTTTGAAGGGTAGGTTGTCCGGGCAAAATTACATGTTTGCTTGGACCTGGGGCAGTTCCCCTGCCCCATCGTTTGCCGTCACTCTTCTCTAGAGACAACGGGGCAGAATTTACCCCCGTGGCTCTTCCTGGCGTGATGGGGGCTGCAGTAGCTCACCCCCCTGCTGCCCTCTGCTCCAGCTCGCTACCCATGTCACAAAAGTTTTAGGGCAGATGCAGCCTCTTACTCCTTACTTACTCAGTTTCTGGCACAAGAGGAGAGTGTACGAACCGGTCCCAGGGGAGCGGAGCTGGTGACCGAGGGCATCTCATCTTCTCTTGGCAACTTGGGAAATGGTTTCTACGGCCTCCCTGCTTTTTCCCTGCCTGAAACTCTGAGTGCAGGCCTGGAAAAGATTAACCAAAGCTAAAGCTGTAGTGTATCTAAATACCGGAGCTGGTACTCAGAGTGAATTGACCTGGTGGGCTCTGCTTTACCCCACGGGTTGGATCGCCAGGCAAGCAAATTCATAAAACTCCAGGATTTGGATGGCATCAGGCTGCTCCACCCCTTGCAGAATCCATCCTGTTGCTTTTGAACAGGCTTTTGTTTATTTTGAAAGACAAGGATTATGAATTCTGCAAGGTGACTTCCCCATAACACCCTTTTCCAAAAAATACCTCTCTCAATATGCTAAGAAACCCTTTAGCTCTTTTACAGAACTTTGTCCAAAGTTTACTGATGTCTGTCCATGAATTTCACATTGCTCATATATTTCCCTTACCAGTTCTTTGAAAGATGCACTGCGATGCTGCAGAGCTGCTCCCTCCCCATTAGCACAGTTTGTGACCTTTGCAAAAAACCCCAGAAATAAGGTTCTTCATCTCAAGAATTCCTGATGATTCCTAATGAAACAGAACTTTGAGTGCCAAAGTTAACTTTACACAGCTGGAGCTCCGAGGGGCACAGAAGTACCTGGCGGGCGGTTTGAGGAGGTGCGTGCAGCATTGCACACCCAGAAGCAGCCCCAGGCAGCTGCCGCGGCTGCTCCCTGGAGGAGGCATCTCTCTCTCTGGGGACAAGTGCTTGTAGAAGCAAACCATCGCCTCCCCTCCTCCCCGCCACCTCCCCCTGGACCAGAGCGAAGCCAAGCCAAGCCGAACTGGCTCTGCTGACCGAGGCTCTGCGTGGTACTATCTGACAGCCGTGCTATTCGGTGCGTATAGGTGCTCCCACTTGTGCATGTGATTTATCCACTTGTAAAGAAAAGGCTGTGGCCCTGATGGGAGAGGAGCCAGGTTAAAGGCGGAGAACAGTTTCACAGGCAGTAAGTGCGCTGTGTAGGACTAGGAAATACCAGTAACCACCAGTGGGGCCAGTCCCTCCTGGTTTCGGTGAGTTGCATTTCAATAGAGTTTAAGTTTTCTTTGAAAGAGGGAAAGCACAGTGTGCTTAGCCCTGTCCGTAGCTAGCTCTAGATGTCTCAGGTTCCACACACTTTGCTGTTCAGCACTTCTGTCTGATGATGCTTTGGTAGCACTTTCAAACCCACCCCCAGTTCTTCCTCTTAGAAGCTTTTGGTCTGGTTTATCTTACGCCGCGTGATGAAATACTGACTGGTGCAACGACTTGCTTTGAGGGTCTGTTCTTGGTTTCGCTTTTTTCCCCTGAGAAGTTGCTTGATTCTATAGACGTCGTCATTCGCATGGATGTTGATCTCCGTGAGATCTTTCAGCAGAAGATGCAGTGGCTGCTGTCAGCTGGGGTTTTGATTTTTGGTTTGTTTGTTTTTTTTTTTTACTTGAAACTGTGACTTTCCTTTTTGACCTAGATTGATTTATAGAATTATTCAAATGGGATTAACAGGCAGGCAGAACAGCGTGAAGCTTCAGGCAGAGAGATGCAGTGTGTTGGACTTGTCTTTCCCCATGCCAGGCTGCTGGAACAGCAGCGGGGCTGGGAGCCGAGGTCTGGCACAAGGTTTGCCAGCGGCTCCTGTGTGATCTGGGACATTTTCAACAGTACTCTGCACAACCGGTTGTAAAAACCTACTGCAACATCCGTAATGGCAACGGGGCTTTTAAAGCTCCTGCCCTGGCCGGGCTGTAGCGTGGTTTCTGCCTGCCTGCGCTGCCTTGCTGCTGTGCGTGCGTGGCGTGCTCCGTTCAGCCCCCGCATCGTCCCGTGGCGGTGCTGGGGACTGACCTGCCCTTGTGTTAAACCTTGGAGGCATTTGCACTTCCAGCAGTGAGTGAAGGTGTTCCTCTATATATATATTGCAAAATGTTTTGTGCTTGTGACACAAACACACGCACATATATATGTATAGAAAAGGGATTTTTATATATATATAACTATATATATATATATAAAAAATAAAGGATCCTTAACTGACACTAAAATTATTGGGCAGTGCACTTTCCTTTCTGATCCCCACCGTTTCCATGCATGTAACTTCGACCAGACTCGGAAGCGACTTTGCACCCGGAGCAGAAGGGGCTCAGAAAGGCGGCTGGGGGAGGACGGGGGGAGCCCCCGGCTGCATGGGGAGGTCTCTCCTGTGGCAGGGAGTTGCTGCTCTTCTCGCCAGGGTTTCGGTCCCCCGCTTGCTCCCACTGTGCCCTGGCTGCCACTGGGCTTGGACCAGTTCCTGAGCGTGGCGGGGGGCAGAGGCAGGTCAGGTCCAGGTCCACCTCCCCAGTGCCGGCGCTGCAGGCTCCGAGTCCCCGCGGCAGAGCGGGGAGGGTGCCCTGCTCCCCGCCGCCCGCGTCTCCTGCGTTAGCCCTGGCCGCTGGTTTGCAGCGGTGAGAGCTGGCAGGGAGCTGCTGCTCCGGCTGGGCTTGTGTTCAGGAAAGTACTTGGCATGTACTTGCATCCTCTTGAAATCCCACAGAGTCAAGCACAGGATTAACACTTAAGCACAACATGAAAGTGCTTTTTTTCTGAGTGCAAAGGGGGGATCCTAAGCACAAACTCAGTTTCTTTCCAGAGTTTTGAGGGTCTTTAGGAATGGCAGGTGAAGGGGCCAGGATGTGTCGCTGGCATGAATGGGCTTGTAAACCGGGGCTGAGGTTTCTCGGCTGCCTTTGGCTTGGCTGCGGGAGGTGCTCAGCGCTGATAGCTGCTCTCAAAACCAGCGGCTGGTCAGAGCTCAGCACCTCTGCAGATCGCACCTCGCACTCACATTGCTTTGCTGATGTTCCAACTTCTGTTCCACTAGAGCTGGCAGAGAGTCTGTCATCCCCCAGTCCTAGAGCATGCTTTCATTATGTTTTAATGAATGTAGCACTGCGTATATTCTGCAAAGGGAAATGCTGAATTTATATCATTAGAATGTGAAGAGAGTTTATAGAGTGAAAATAAATCTTGAAGAAATGTATCTGACAAAGTTTATTTTTTATGTAGAGAGGCGGTGCTTTGTAGTTCCTGGTGGCCTATGTCTGTTGTAAATAATGTACATTTAATTTATTGCTATGGTAGCAGATGTATTTGTTATGTATAAAACTAAAGGTTCACAAATGTATATTTTGTTGCTTAAATGTGTCTTTGCAAAATTCACAATAAATAACATATTTTGTGTCCATATGTGTACTATGTTGTGTATGTCCAGAAGGTGACAGCTTTAGATGAGCTCCGTGGGAACATCCCTGTAAAAGCCATGAGGCGGCACAGGCTGGGGCTGAGCCGGTAAGGGTGCGAGTCCGGCTGAGCTCGCATGAGGTCACAAGCAGAAGCAGAGGAGCGTCAGGGTGCAAGAAGGTGTGAGTGGGGACGTCTCTGCTGATGCTCCTCACGCCAGGACCAGACCGACAGGCGAGGACCCGCCTGCCTCTTTTACAAACATGTAGTGATTTTAATCAAGTGAACTGTTCTGTTTGAACTGGAATTAGTGCCCCATAAAGCTCAACATAAACCGGTCCCTGTCAGCAGCCAGCCCATGTGTGGTAAAGAAAATAAACAGGCAGCAATTCAGTTTGTCTAAACCAGCTCAGCTTACCTTGGGTCGTCAGTCTCTGGCATCTTGGCTGCCTTTGGATGTCCTCCATGAGATAACTATGAAATTGGATTTTCTCTCTGGCTCCTCAGGCTCCTTTCAAATCCCCCTAATTTCCCAGAACACTGCGAAAAGCTGTTACTGTTTGGAGGCTGCATGTCTGCTACATTTTCCCCATGGCTCAGGCTGAATGAAGCGCAAAGCTATTAGTCAGTGTTATTTTTTTAATGTTTTGCGACAAGGGGAATGAACCCATAAATTTGCACTTGTGAGAATAAAATACTTGCATTTGCCAGGAAAAACATTCCACCACGAGGAACATTTTGTTCACCTTGTGTAGTGCAGCAGCCCAGCTCGGGCGCCTGATGCTGCAGCCCCAGTGGCAGCCCCAGCTCGACACCACGGGGGATGCTCCGGCAGGACCGTCGCAGCCTGCTTTACAGAGGGCTGGCAACAGGCAGGGCACACACAGCTAGTGACTGATCGTTACTGGAATTTGGTAGGCAAATAAGTTGTGGGGGTTTCTGGCAATGTGCTGGAGATATTTCTCCTCTTTTTATTTTTTTTTTAAATTTTGATTGTTGCAATGAATCAGGATAAATACATTTGTCTTTTTATGGCTTTTTCATTAGTGAAGTGCCAGACTTGCCTGCAAAAGGGAGAAGAAAAGACTTTGGGTGAGCTATCAGAGGTGGCCTAGACCAGCTACGCCAACCGTGCGGAAAGCAGCTTTGCCTTTAGAGCAGACAGCCCAGAGTTACAGGAGAGCTCTGTGTACCCCTCACCATCCCCCAAAACCAGGAGAGGAGTCGAGCCTGCCCTGACATTGCACAACCTTCAACATTTTCCGTGTCAGACAGGGATATGAGTTCTCTCCTCCCACTCTTAGCCTATTTTTGGCCAAGGACAACATGCCATGCCTGGCACAGAGGGCCTTTGCTGGCGACTTCAACAGACACTGCTCACAGGACAGGATCACCTCCTGCTGCCATCGCTGGGTGCCGGGCTGCGCCGGCCGGCTGGCACTGCCTCCGTGGTCCCCCGGCAGACAGCGGCCGTTCGTGCTGTCGTTTTCCACCCTCCTGTCCAGATCTGGCACCCAACATTTTTTGTGAGCTCTTTAGAGGAGCTCTGCTCCTTACCTGGCCGGCACTGGTAAGGTTTGGCCTGGAGGGTAAAACAGCAATGAATTAGCGAGGGGTAAAATGCAAAGCACTGAATGTGTTTCAGGCAGAAAAAGGAAAACAGAAAACACACCTGCCTTAGCACTGCTCCTTGCTAGGGCAGGGAAAAAAGGAAAAAAAGGAGATGGTGACTAAAAGAAGGATGAAGCATCGCTTCCACCTCCCTGCGCTGGTAACCCAGTTTGGTGACATGGGTCCTGGGGAGAGCCTCATCCACCCACCATGGGGACAGCTGTCACGGCAGTGCCGCCATCAGCAGAGTCCTTCCCTGCCCGCAGCCCGGTTCCGTGGTTTGGAGGTTATTTCACCTTTCTGATGGTACCAAAGGGCAACGGCAACGCAGCTGGTGAGGCTGAGGAGGAGGAGAAGCAGCCAGGCGATGGAGGTAGCTTCTACTCATGAACAAAAGAACAATGGCAGAGACACGAGGGCTGTGGTGCCCGACCCTGGCCACGCTGCCATCGCGCACAGGGACGGGGACAGGAGCAGCAGCTCGTACAGGTTGATTGCGGGGGATCAGAGTGAAGGCGAGCCCCAGGGGGCAAGCAATGATGATCCTGCAACTGCAATCGGGCTGCGGGACATTCTACCGGGGTCTGCTGATCCCACTGAATTAAAGGCCAGTTTTTGATTCATCCCAAATATCCTGGCGTGAGATTTCCACAAACACTTGGTTTGAAATGACGTCCTCATTCAATCCTCTCTGCAAAGATTATCTTCTATCTTACCCAAGACAAAACCCCCCTCACATTTCAGACTTGTTTTGTCAAGGGAGTTCTCTATGTTTTGCTAAGGGCATCTGGCAGATGCTTCAGAAGAGACACAGCTCTTGCATATGAAAAAGACTGTTAATTATGGGCCAGAACTGGCCAGGAACTGACTTCCCTGATCAATGGACATTTTGGTCAAAAAAAACAAAGGAAGGAAAAAAAAAAGTGGTCTGCCTCATTTACTTTATTTTGAATCAAGGAGTCAATTTTGTTGTTTTTCATCAGGATGGCAGAAAGTCTGATGAAAGAATATTACATTGGATTTTTTGTTTTGTTCTTGAGAAGAGCAGTGGAAGGGAAGACTGAGAAAGGGGAACGCCCAGCGGGAAGCTCCCCCCAGCAGTGCCATGTGGTCAGGTGTGCAGGGACGATGTCCCCAGGCCAGCGGCGCACCCTCACCTCCACGGTCACGCTTCCCCCGCCTGGGGACCGCAGGGCCCGGTGGCCCACCCAGCACGTGTACCACGGCCACGGTCCCTCAGGGATGCTGCGAGCGGCGAGCAGCCGGCCGAGCCGTAGGTGCCGTTTCTGCCCTGCCGGTGCCTGCTGGAGGTAACGTTCTTCATGGCACCTGGCACCCTGCAGGGGCCCTTCGGTCCCGGAGCTGCGGACCCGCCTGTGCTCCCAGCAGGGACGCGGGTTAACGCTGGCGGTCACCGCGGGGGTCCTGGGGAGCGCAGGTTTATGGCGCTGCAAAGCCCCTTCACGCAGGCAGGCCGCCTCCGCCGTGAAATAAACCCGCGCGCTGCCGCACCGCGCCGGCGCCCCCCGCAGCACGAAGCCAGGCGGCGGCGCACGGTGCATCCGGGCGCGTCCC
>JAVJGI010000001.1:112823020-112862258 GCA_035590275.1 Ibycter americanus
CGCACCCCCGGTGCCGGTGCCAGCCCCCCCCCGGTACCAGCCGCCCTCCCCAGCGCCCCGGGGCCGCCCCGGTCTGGGGCCCCTCGCGAGCGTGCGCGGGGGGCTGGACGTGGCCTCCGCGCGGGGCATCCCGGCACGTCGGGTGGCAGATTGAAGTCAGCTGCGTGGCCCAATTAACCCAATTAACCGGCTGGCGAGGCTATGAGAGGCAGCTGCGTGTCTGCAGCCAGGGGCTGCTGGGAGAGCCTGCCCCTCTCCTGGCCCCAGGCTGACCTGCTGCCACGTTTTATGTGCTTGGAGGTGGTGGAGGGCTCCTGATGCGGTAATTAATCTTGTTTGTTGTTGGTTTTTTGTTTTGTAAGAGATGGGGAAGAGGCTGGTGTGGGCCCGGGTGGTGGGAGACTCGGGGGAGCCTGGTGCATAGGCAGGGGGTTTGCAGGTGCCACCGATGGGCTCCGCAGCGCTGGGCGCTGGGTGCTGGGCGCTGGGTGCCTGCTCCAGTGCTGCTGACCCTGCCCGCAGGCGGCACGGGCCGGGGCTGGGAGCCCTCCTGCTGCAGTGGCCCAGCCGCTGTGTCGTGGCTGCTTGGCCTCAGAGCTGCCTTTCTGCTATTTTTAAGCATCGCAGCTGCCTCTCTGTTGATTAGGTAACACCCGGTCCTGGGGTGTGGGGTTTTAAGCAACACCGGTTTGTGGTGTGGAGATGGGAACTAGAGCCTTGCTTTCTGGCTCTGACCCTGGCTTGCAGCCTTGTGCGCCTGCCAGCTGACCAGCGCCTTTCTGCTTCTTCACCAGAACCTCCTCCCTAGCTGTAAAAGGGATGCTCAAGCTGCACCGCTTGCTTTCCATGCAAACACCATAGGAGTGCTCTGTCTGCTGAAAACCGAAGATAAGGCTTAATGGGTATGGCTACAATAAGCTTGGGTGGTAAGTATTTGCTGTGAGGGCTTTTAGCAATGATGGCGTGGAAGTATATAAATAGAAAACAATTATGCTTCTGAGAAGCTGTTTTGAAGTTATTAGCTTCTGCAATGTATGCATAATCCTCAACACAAGGGAGAACATATGCTTTTTAATAAAAGCATTTTGTCTTACAGTATGTTAAAAAGTTAGCTTACGCTATTTGTAAACTCGGGAGGCTTTTAAAAATAGACGGAGGTGCATAATTGTAGAAGTCCAGAAGCTAAGTATTGGGAACTGATATGCAGGTGACAACTGCCTTAATGTGTAAAACCAGAGTACAAATTTGTAACGCCCCAGTGTTGATGGGGAGGAAAAGGCAGGTTTCCTCCACATGATCCTTCTGAAAAGGTCTCAGGTTCGGGGTGCAGTTGAAATGCAGCAAGTGGTAGCTCTTTGCCAATTAGCTTTGGGTCTACACCTGCAATGCCCTGGCCAGCTGCGTTTCCCTTCAGTACTTTGAGTGTATGAATGTCCCCAGGGGAATGTTACTTTTTCTGTTACCTGAAACATGCAATCGCTGTGCAATGCGTGGGGAAAGCTGTCTGGGATCTGAGTTCTCTTTTTCTTGCTGGTCTTGCACAAGGAGGGCTGTAGCTGTGTATTTTCCAGCTGCGTGTTTTATGGTGCACATGAACCAGGAGTCTGAACTGTTGGCTTCGACTTCTCCTCCAGGCCAGGGGATCTGGGTGTCTGCTGTAAAGTAAGGGCTGATCCTACAGTCAGGCATGTTGATATCCTCATTTGCATACTGGAGAATATCCACTAAGGATTCTGTAAGGAAAAAAAGCATGCATGGTCTTGTTGTGGTCCTGGCCCATCTAAATGTGCAGCAAACCCAGCCCACATCTACGTGCAGCCCTTTCACGCCGTCCTGCCTGGGCTTGCTCTGCGCTGCCAGTGGTCCGGCGCTGTAGCAGCCCCCCAAGAGCCAGCTCCCCCGTGAATGAGCTCTGTCCCTCCTGACTCGCTCCCGCGAGGTGCAGCATCCTGCTGAGGAACTTCAGAGGGTCTGGGGGGCTCCACCTGGAAGGAGGGGATGCCTGACTCCTGTTTTCCTCAGTGTGTAGTAGGGGACAAGCTGTGTGTCACCCAAAATCAGAGCCTCACAAGGCAGTGTTCTTAAGTCCAGGGACAAGTCCTCACAGGAATGTGAAAACTAGCCAGGCACTGAGTTTGGAAATGCTGGGTTGTTGGGTTTTTTTTTAGTATATTTAGTGTCTAAGACATAGTGAATCAAAGAGCAAAAATATTCAACGTCTCTCTGAATTTTCCAGGGCATCACTGAATTTTTACCACTGTGGATGCAACTAGCATCCCCTCAGGTGGGGCATCAGATCAGGGATCGCCCCCAGTCCCTGCAGAAAGGAGCAGGAGGGCACCTCTGCCGTTCCACAGCACTTCAACCGCTGGCGGCAGCGGGCACCCTGCGGCGCCGGGTGCGAAGGCTGTTGCCCCTCTGGCGGGATGCTGGCCGTGACTCCTCACCTTGGTGAGGAGCAAGATTTGCTCGCTTCAGCGAACAGCTCTCCTTGTACAATAAACAAGGGGATATTATCTGGAGGAAGGTTTTCTGGCTGAGACCTTTGACCATCTTTTGATCCGGTTCCGCTCAGGAGGAGCCTGATGATCTCGGTCTCTTGAGGGGGATGATTGTGCTCGTCTCAAACACACAGGGCAGTTGCCTGCTTCTCCTGAAACCTGGGCCGGCTGTAACAATTCCATTTGGGTTCCCTGCAAGTCCTGAAAGGCATAGCCATGCATGTGCAAGCTATTTTAAAAATGTCACGATTCATCTTGAAAGAGTAACAAAATGGAGCTTGTTAATAGCAAAAAAATTGTGTATCCAGTACCCCACACATGTAATAATCCATCTAGCTCGCAGCAGGCTGGTTATTTCAGGGAATGCTTTTTAAAAAATTAAAATTAATACTCAAATATCTTCTTTTCATTAAAATATAACACTTTAATGACTATTATTTTAAAATAAGGTTTGTTCCAAGAGTTGAAAGGGAAGAATAATGATGCAAAGAGCAATGCAGGAAAACCCGTTGAAGGAGTGAAGCGATCTGGTCTCGGTCGCGGTCTCCGGAGGGCTGGGCGCTCTGCGAGGGAGCTGCACCAGCAGCAGCGCGCTGCCCCGAAGCCCCGGCCGCAGAAGCTTGGGGAGCGCGGCGTGGCGTGGCGTGGCGAGCCAGCCTTGCACCGGGCTGTGCGGGCCGGCGGCAAGTGCGAGAGGCCAGGGCAGAACCCCCCGGGCTGGGGACAAGTGCAGTGACTTAGGCGGAGTGCTGGGGCTGGAGTGGGTGCTGGTTACTCTCCTGTAGTAGATGTAGGCTGGTGATGTGTAGGTGTAGACTGCAGGCTGTACCTGCCCCATCTAGACGGCTGATAGGGACGGCTCTGAAGTGCATCAATACTTCTGGTGCAGAGGTTACATTTTTTCCTCAGTACAGAACAGCAAAAGTAACTTGAAACTGCAAAATACTTCCTAATTACGGAAAATGTTGTGAATTCCCTGAATCCCTTTGCTGCAAGGGTGACGTTTTGCTATGGAGTGTAAGAACAGAGGCTCAATACAGCCTGAACGACCATGTTACAAGGGCTGTCAGTGAGAACATTGATTTTAGGTGTTTCTTAATTACTGTGGGTTTCTTATGGAGAGCTATTTGAGGAGAGGGAGCAGCAATGTGTGACTATTCTTATCCCGCTCTGCAGCGGGAGCTATACGTAACCACAGTGATTTTTGTTTAACGAGACTTTTTGAAACTGGCAGAAGCAGGCAAGGCGGTTAGGGATGGGGAGCCTGCTGGAGTGAGAAACCTTACTGTTGTGCCAGGGAAGGGCTGTTAAATGAGCTGGGGAGTACAGGAGAGAAGGCAAAGCTTTCCCAGATCAAGGCAAAAGAAAAGACTCAGCAGGTGCCCCCGTCTTGCACACGTGAGCTGAGCGAGGAGCGTGCAGCAGGCTGTCCTGGGCCGTGCCCGCGGCTGCCCTGCAAAGTGCCCCAGCTCCGTCCAGCGCGCTGCTCCGGCTGCTGGGCGAGGGGCTGGACCCGCCTCGGCCAGCGCGACTTCTGGAACTGAGTCACTTTATTTTACATAGCCTGTAACAAATGCTTGTGAAACCCTGAGCTGCTTTTTAACAAAAAGACTGTCGGGTCTGTTTCGCTTCAGAAACATCAAGGTTTTTGTTATATTTGGTGCTACTTGAAACACTTCAGTTTTACAGGGTCTTGATTACTACTCACTCCCTACCAGCAACATTTTGAGCTAGAAATATGCCACAAACCCACCACTGCTGACACTGCCCGGCTGGCTGGGGGACCCGCTGTGCTGGGAGGATGCTGCAGCTCTCGGCGGGCTCTCACCACGAGCAGGACCAGAGCACGGGGTGCAGCCACGCACTCCCCGCCCCAGAGCGAGCTGCGAAGGGGTACGTACGGCTGAACAGGAGGCAGCCAGCTGCAAAACATGCTCTGTAGTTCACAGTGGGGCTGGTCAGGGTCTTCCCCTGAGCTCGGCACCTGTGGCTTTTGCTTTTGCCTTGCCCGAGGCTCCCCCACCTGCAGGGAGCGGCTGCATCAGTCAAGGAATTTCAGGGGATGTTTGGCTTTGTGGCAATCAGTGTCCTTATAAGTGGCTTGGAAAAAAAGATGTAAAACTTATGTTTAGGATGGGGTCAGCCCCTGGAAAACCCTCTTTGTGCAGGAGACTGCGACAGTCGGGAATTCAAACTGCTGTGAACAACTGTATGTGAGACATTGCAAACCCAGGGAGCCCTTCGCTACTGATGGGCTTGCCTGGGACCTCATGTCTTCCACACTCAGGCAACACTCATAACTGGCTTAATCAAAAAGGGGAATTTTCTGGATTTTCTTCCTTGCATTTTTCAATGGCAAGAGTATACACTGTAACAACAAAACTTTTTTCATAATTTAATTTTTATTGGTCAGTAAAAAATTGTGTTCATTTAGTACACATGACATGAAATATTCTGCTTTGTAATTAATCTGGACAGCAAGCAAAAACAAGCAGGGCTTCATCTTCAGTTGTAAAAGATACCCTTTTGTCATGGTTAACCCTGGCTGGTGACTAAGCATCACATGTGTGAGAGGATTGGAAGAGTAAAAGTGAGAAAACTTGTGGCTTGAGATAAAGACAGTGTAACAGGTAAGGCAAAATCCGCATGTGCAAGCAAAGCAAAACAAGGAATTCATCCAGCGCTTCCCGTGGCAGGCAGGTCTCGGCCATCCCCGGGACAGCTGGGCTCCAGCACACTTAAGGGGACTTGGGAAGACAAGTTCCTTCTTCCCCCAGCTTATACATGCTCAGCATGATGTCCCATGGGGTGGAATGTCCCTTTGGCTGGTCGGGCTGGCTGTCCTGGCTGTGTCCCCTCCCAATGTCTTGTGCCCCCAGCCTGCTCGCTGGCAGTGCCTGGGAAACTGAGAAGTCCTTGGCTTAATACAAACATTACCTAGCAGCAACTACAAACATCAGTGTACTATCAGCCTTGTTCTCACACCAAACCCAAACGGTGGCGCTGCATCAGCTACTAAAAAGAAAAATTAACTCTCTCCCAGCTGAAACAAGGACACTTCTGGGCCCTGTAAGTTCGGGTGATCTATTTAATGACAGAGTTCAAGTGGCATTCGTCTTCCCTGAGGTGGCTGAATGCCTTGTGTGTATTCAGCTCAGGTTATAAAAGGACCATTGAAGTCAGCTGCCATCTCCTAGCTGAGCTGGGATGGGTGGGAGGAATCCAGAGCCTCTGCCATGTCACCGTTTCCAGTCAGGGCTGATGCGCCTCCAGCAGCTGCGCTGTTGCCCGCTAGCACAGTAAGCTTGTCTGGTAAAAGACAAGACTATTATTATGCAGTGCAAAATTCTTCACAGTTCCTCATATATGGAGCAGTAGCAACCCTGAGAGGTTTAAATAAATTAAGCTTTAAAATTAGTCTGGGACTGTTGACAGTTAAACAAGCAGTTCAGACATACGATTTAAAGGTACAGAGATCTTTTCTGGACTCACCAGATGGGCAAGATGGGAATTAATGGTTGAGTATTTTAGCCAGAATTTGGAAATTTGCCCAAACAGTCTGGGTTTGGTAGGAGGGAAACTCAAATTCTTCAGACAACTGGAAAACAACTCAAAACAGACTTCTCAGCCAGAATTGCTTCGTTCACTTTTCTAGTTTAAACAAACTGCGAGTGTTGTAGAAACAATTGCCTAAATCCAGGTTTCAGAGGATCTGAGGGATAGTAATAGAGCTAAATTTTTCACTTTTATAGCTGAGATGGACCAAATCCTTAAATAATGTGCTTGGGAGTGCTCAGCTGCTGGGAGTCTTACTCATCAGGTAAACACAAACCCAAATATTGCAGATCCTCTTCCAGAGAGGTCACTGAGCTTAGTCTGATTTCTAGTCTGGCGTTATGTTTTCTGGGCAGGAAGCTCTTTCTGGTTTTAGCTGAAGAACCTGTTTCAGTTCAGCCCTAGAATATTTAAGACACTTGCCATAATTTATTCCAGCAAGTAGCTGCCATTGTGATATGCTGTGTACACAATTTTACAGCACAGCCTTGTTCCATATAATTTTGAACTTGAGATGCTCCAATCAGGACCCTAATTCTCTAGGCTCTCATGTGATGAGTGGCACTTTGAAACTGCTGCTTTTCCTTTTCTTATGAACTACAGAGAATCCATTCAAGCATGAATCCAGGTCTAAGAAGAAAATATAAGTAATCATCACAGCATTTATTTCCTAGAGGTTTATTACTAGATTACTCACTGAATTAAGATATCTTCTTTGGGTGTGCAACTGTCTATAGGCTTGGGTGATTTTCTCACCTGGAAGTGATCTTTTTTTCTCTGCACTTTACAAGGCATTAGCAGTTTGCTTGGGGTTTTGTAATTCATTCAGTTCCAGATTTCCTCAGAACTAAGAACAGAGTACCCAGCTTGCTTTTATGAATGAATTGCTCGTGTGCACGAAGCCAGAGCTGAGAACACAGTGGCTTTTGCTTGGCTGCTTACCTGCTCGGAGGACTAGGATCATGGAAGGATGGTTGAGGACTTTTACTGCCCAAGCATCTTCTCTGCCTCTTGGAGGTATGCTGACTATGTCATGGACTTCTAGGTCTGATTGCAGAAGAGAATACTTTGGTCATTCAGTTACAGGAGCATCTGAAGGCATGAAGCAGGCTTTGATGCTACAAGCACAGCACATAACTGTACCTAAAACTTCACACGGGGTACTTGAGTGGATCAGAAATGCAACAGCAAGGAGCTGCTGTCAGCCCTTTAGAATCCCAGCTCGCTGTTGTGAGCCCATAACCAAACATAAGTCACCACACTGGTGTGCTGCCTCTCCTGGTTTGAAAACCACTGACCTAAACAAGTGACGTTTGGGACATGCCGTCAGTAGCAGAACCTGGAGCAGAACCAGCTGCCCTGCCTCAGCCGTGCTCTGTGGAGTGGGAAGGGAGCAGAGATCAGGTGTTTGCATGTGGCTGGGGAAAACCAGAGCCCTTCTCCGCTCTGCTGGCTTTGTGTTAATTAAACGAAGCTCAGTCGGAGGAGCCTGAGATGCTGCTGCCCTGCCTGCTCCCCTGGGGAGCACCTGGGGCCACCTGCATTGAGCACCCAGCACCGTCAGCTTTGCCCTGCCTGAGCGCTCGCTGGCGATGCTCGCAGCCCTGCTGCCACCCACCAGTGAACCGTGTCAATCCAACCACAATTAAAAGTGGTTAGACATTTTAAGGCTGTAGTGAATCATCTTCAGAGCTTATCAGATCTAGCAGAACAGTGTGGTACATCTATTAGGGAAGCTGATAACACCTTGCCTGTCTTTTTAATGAAAATCTATATGTACCAGATAATCATGCTGAATAGTACTCATTGGAAAACCTCCTAAATGTAATTTATCAAGTAATTTTCTAGTCACTGTAGGGAAGTAGAATGAAGAATGAAATCACAGGATGGTTTGGGTTGGAAGGAACTTTACAGATCATCTACTCCGGCTCCCCTGCCGTGAGCAGGGACATCTTTCACTACATCAGGTTGCTCCAAGCCCCCTCCAATGTGACTTTGAGCATCACCGATGATGGGGCATCTGGGCATCTCTGCTAGGTCACTGGTCCAGATCCAGTTCTGATGGATGGCTTTGTGCAGCTTAGGAAGCAATTCAGGCAGGTGCTAATGAAAAGCAGGTCTAACCCTAAACCTAACCCATTGGTCTTAATGTTTAAATTTGGAACTAGGGACAAGAAAATCCAATTTAGGGATTATTTTTTTTTTTTATGCCTGTGGACTCTTGACATAATATGCAAAAAACTATTCACAAAAATTGCTTACAGCAGTCATTTGTACACGCTGTTGGCTAGATTCAAGGATGAGGTGCGTGTTTCCAAAGCACAGGCAGTGCACAGTGTCTGTAAGGCAGTCTAATGGAGTTGAAAACGACTTCAAACCTTTCCTTGGGGAAACTTGGGATGATGCAGAGAATAAAAACAACTATCTCTGTCACATATTTTAATTATGGTCCTGTGAATTCATTTAACAAGAGGTTTTGATATTTATAGCCGGAGTTATACCTCAGTTTGAATTTTTTTTTTTTTTTTAAATAATAATGGATGTTTATTTCTCTCATCCATTACACATCATCCCAGAAGCTGTACAAATTTATGGAAAACACAAAGCGAAGCTGATGTACTTCCTTTGTAAAATTAGAAGTTTTTGGCAGGTGTGGGTGTCTTAAGCACACAACTCAGTATGCTGTTGAGCTACTGAAAATGTAAATCTTCCAGTATTTAATTTCAGTAGTGACTGTGTTCCCACGTGGGTGGGAAGGAATTTTGCAGCTTCATTCCTTGGAGCTCCTGAATCTCGGAGGTTTCTTCTTCTGAACAGAAGGTGGCACTGGAAATGCAGGAATGAAAGCTCAATCATCTGCTTGCTTTTACAAAACAGGCTTGCATTTGTGTAACGTCTTGTCAGAGAGTTATTCTCACCTTCAAAAAAAAAAAAAAAAAAAAAGAGCATTCCCTCTTTCTCAATTATTAAGGGTCCTGTTCAGCCTCTTGCAGAGGATTAATTTACCAGGTGACTTGTACTGGCTTGGGAGGGAATCCTTGGGATGTACAGCACGTGCTCTGGGTCCCATCCCAACCAGCAGCTGGCTGGTTCGGTGGATTGTAGGGTTTTGTCCAGCCTGCACTCACAGAGCTTTTGAACAAATGACAAAGGCTAATGGAAGCGATCACAGAACGTATTAAAAATACGTCTGAGCTCTGCAGATGAATTAGCATCTAATGTAAATTGTCACAGCCCTGAAAGTTCAGGATAAGAAAGACACGTGCAGGAGTGACTGCAGTTCATCAGTACCTCCTGATGGGATTGCATAAGCAACGTTTAAGTGGCAATTTTATGTCTCTCTTCCCATGCATCAGTTGTCTTATTTAAACAGTGCTTTTCGTATGCATTATACTTCCTAGGTATGAGATAGGGCTCCTTCTGCAGAAAGCTCCTACAAAATTAGGAATGACAATACAATGAGTAGTGTAAGCAACACAAGGGGAAGGGATAAATAATAGCATGCTTGTTATTATATTGCTGCATAACAAGAGTACACTGGCAACTATACTTAGCTGTAGAATTTTTCAGCTTTATTAATTGAAGTCAGATTTCCTCTGCTGTAATGCTGCATCGTTACAGGTACTAACCAGGGCAGTTTTCAGACAAGTTGTTATGGAGTTTGATGCCATATGCAGAAAAAGCAGTCATTATGCCATTTACATGACTTTATTAGCTTAATGAGTTTGGCTTTATTCCTAGAAATGGCATTGCCGTTTTTGTTGTTTATGCTGTTTCAGAATGCCATTAGGATATATGGAGAGGTGTGACATCAGGCAGCAGAGTGGGTTTGGAAATTGCATGCTTGTGGACATGTCACAGTACTTTCTGCTAGTGTCATTAGCCTAAGGACAAATGCCCTGTAACTTTAAAACTGAATCAGGTCTTGACTCCTTATGGCACGGCCAGCCCTCAGCAGATAGTGCCTTGTCTAGATTTGCAGGGAAGATTCTGTTGCTGCCCGTTGGTTTAGAAACATCGCTTTTGGCTCTTTCTTCCAGCTGAATAATTGAAAGGTTTTTCCGTAGCCGCTTCATTTCCTGCACTAGTTCTGACCAAACCTGGTTTTCTAGGAAACCTCCTGCTGCTTCCCTGCTGTCACCATGGAGATGATGCTCTCGATGCATATTCCTCCTCTTGTCTTGCAGAAGGGAAAAGGGAAGGAGTAATTCCTGCTCTCCTGCCCGCAGCTGGAGACAAGCCATAGTGTTTGCAAAAGCACTTTCATGACCCGATCTGTATTGTCAAGAGTGCCTTAAATGGCACTGCTGTAGTTCATCCGTTAGCATGCACTACCTCAAAACAATGTATTTCGAGCTACTTTTTAAGAGCTTTAGAGTTCCTTTTGGAAGGCAGGAGAAGCTGTTTGTTCAGATGTCTTCTCTCTAATCTCAGTTTGCTACTTGAGTGCTTGAGGATAGGAGACAGCAAAGAAGCTGAGCTGTAAAAAGAGAAGGGGAGGAATGAAGAAGGGAAATCAGAAATACTTGCCAAAAGACTCTGAAACTTGCACTCTTCGTCTCAGATGTTTTGGCTTTGCCCGGGTGGGTGCTGCTGATTGCTGTGTGAGCCGGGGTGGCCGCTGCGACTCCCAGCAGATCACGCGGGCTGTCTAACTTAACCCGTAGTCCGTTGGTGCAAGCGGCTGTTCATTTCGGGTTGCCTGAAGGAAACCTGCCGCCAACCCAGAAAGCCAATCTGGAATACTGAACAAAAAATAGATGTGTTGCTGCAGCGGTTGTGGAGGATGGGGTCTGTCAGCTGCAGCCTGCACGGGAAAATGCCCCTCCTGGGCAAAGAGCAAATGAGGGCAGATCTGTTACCATGACCGGAGGGGCCAGCAGTCTGGGTCCCCCCTGCAGGTGCACATGCTGCCTCGGGTGATGGGCCATGGAGCCTTAAAGGCTTGGAGCAGTTGTTCTGAGAAGCTGATCTGCTTGGAACAGAGGGCAGAGATTTTTATTCCTGCATTAAACTGAATTGAAGTGTTTTTGGGGGAGTGGAGGATGTGTGGAAAGACTGGCTTGAGTGAAAAGCTCTCAGAGGCAAAGAATCTGCCTGGCCTGTTCAGCGCTGTCCTTTACGCTGGCAGTTGGCGAGTGCCATCTTCTTCCCAGTCCCCCTCCGTGCTAACAGGGAGGGAGCTGCCGTTCACTGAGTGGAGTGGCTGTGCCTGACTTCATAGTGTATGAGGGCATTAGTGTCCCTGGCTGTGCGACCCAGGGCCATCCCCTCCTTACTGTGTGTGTAGGTCCTTCAGGATGAAGGTTCATTTCGTATCTGCCCGTCCAGTTAATGTGCAGGACCTGAATCCAGCTCACCGTAAGCCAGGACAAAAGGCTCTTTCAAGCTGGTGTAACCTATGTGGGCAGCAGGAGTGATGCAAAGGGGGTAAAGATGACATGCTTTGTTTGAAAGGGGACACAGCCCCCGGCGTCTCAGTGATGTGCGGGCGCAGGCTGGATCCGGGTGTCACGCAGGAGCCACAGAGCGGCAGCATCGCCTCGGCCGAGAAGCGCTTGCTTGACTGGCCGCCTGCCATTGCTCTGTGCTTGAGAAATAAAATCTGAGCACGCTGCAGAATGTAGATTCTGAAGGTAACATAAATGTAAATCGTTTTAGTTGTAGGAGCTTTAGAACTTACGTGCTTGATTAAAATGGGAAAACCTTTCTTTGCAATGTGGGAGGTGCTGCAAGAGACCTCAAAAATCACGTGCTATAAGAGCAACTTCTCAGAAATGGCACAGCTGCTATTAGGAAAAGTTCAGCACCAACAGTGTACAGCGAGCTGAGAAAGGCAGGTTTGTTTTCATAGTGTTACTAAAGCTTCCTTTACAACTTCACCAAATGCTACAATTTCAAAGAATTTTTACTGTAATTAGGCTTGCTTGAAATTCTTTGCAGCGTTACCTCACTTTCTGTGTTGCACATGGGATGCTGCATGGTCTCAGTGTTTGCCCTGCCAAGTGCGGCTTGAGGGGGTGCGGGAGCCCCCACCACGGTCCTTGCTGCTGCTTGGCAGTGAGCAGGAGGAGCCGGCACCTCCACCCGGCTTCTGCCAGGGGAGACCTGGAGCCTTTGCTTAAGCCAAGAGGTCTAAGGAGGCCTCTCCTGTTGTTAAATCCCAAAGGAGCAATTGCATGGGCTACTGGAGGCAGCACCATCCTAAACTGTGCTATGGCTCTGGTGTGGGGTGATGTTTGTTTTTTTTTTTGCAACAGCCTTCCAGAGCCTTCTCCCCTTGCATTTGTCTTCATTGTCTGCCAATTAACTGAGCAGAAGCCTTTGCAGTTTTGTGAAGTCTTCCGCCCCCACCCCCCAGTTTGGAAGAAGATTAGTAACAGATTTGTATGAACTTTGGTTTTTCTGAAGAGTTTGATTTAGAGGTTAATCCTATAAGCAGCTCAGCAAAAAGGAAAGGTGATGGGAGGAAAGCAGTTGCATCCGTAGGAATGGATTTAGGGAACGTATTTCCTGCAGAAACTAGGTATTTCTTGTAGTTAAGATCCTCACAGCTTCATAATTTCCACTTAAAAGCCATGTTTTGCCAGTAGCGAGAGTATCTTGCCTGCGTCTAGGTACACTGTGCACATCTGTAGTGTGTGTTGAAAACAAAATGAGCCTTTGGGGGGAGTTTTCTTTTCCCGCTTTAGGAGCCGGTGACTTATTAGTGAGAGCTGGGATTCTGGGGAACAAGGTAATACTGCGGTGCAGCTGAGGAGCTGGGCTGCCTGCTGCTCACATTGGCAGCTGTTCCTGCAGCCCTGCTAAGGATGCCTTGGTCCCCCAGGGGCACAGAATCACAGCGCAGTTTGGGCTTGGAAGGGACCTTGAAGATTATTTCGTTCCCGCCCTGCCCCACGGGCAGGGCCACCTCCCGCTAGCCCAGGCGGCTGCGAGCCCCGTCCAGGGATGGGCGAGTGCCAGGTGATGCCCAGAGAGGCAGAGGAGCAGCCGAGAGGACAGTCGGTGTGTCTGCCGGCAGCGCCCGCTGTGCCCTTCTGCTCCTTCTGTTGACGGAGGCTGCCCGCTCCTTTGAAAGGACCTGACGTGTGCACTGTCTGCGTTGGGCGTCCGAGCTAGAACGTAACCCGGGTTGTTAAACGTCCAGGTTTCTCAGCTGCTGCTTCCGAGGGTGACTACCTGTGGCGGTGTTTAGAAGACCAGAGGAACCGAACGCGGGACTGCCCCGTGCTAGGTGGGTGCAGAGGGGAGATCGCTAACTGTGTGCTTCCAACAACGACAAACACCAGTTTGGCTGAGGCTCAAGAGCTGACTAAACACCTGGCAGCTCCCATCATCTTCACGGCCGGTGCCACGGTCTTCAATTTCCATGATGCTTCTGGCTGTATTTCATGTGTGCAATAGGAGAGGAAAGTTTGGAAAGGAAAACTAATAGATCTGTCTTTCTGTGCACACATGGTACTGAGACCTGAGACAAATAGTGTAGCTCTGTGAAGTGCTGGGCACTGTGATGAATTGCTGCTACGTTAGGCTCTGCCCACTGATCCATCTCCCCTTTGATTCCTCCCCATATTACACTCCCCCCACGCAGCTCCCATCAACCTCTTTCTGGGAGGGACCCCCACCCCTCCTGCGTGGCTACCGAAATTTCTTCCTTTAACCTCCTCATGCCATTTCCCCTCTGTTACCTGGGGCAGGAGTTGGCTGCAATTTGGAGTATAAAAATGGCTGCTTTGGGACACTCCAATCGTGCCTGTAATTGTCTGTTTTCTCTAACAGGGATAGGATTGCTTTTCTTCTTTGCTCTGCTGCACTTTCTGGAAATTAGGCAGAGAAGTAGAGATCGGGCTGTATTTGGCATGCTCTGTTCTTCCTCGCTTGCTTTGCTTGAGGTCTTTCTGGCGGATTTTTTTATTAAACAAATTAAATGTGTTGGGAATAAAACGCAATAGTTCATAATTACTGTGTAAAGACTCAATTGCGTACCACTGACACCAGTGGGGATTTCATAGCGGACATCAATAAACACAGCATAGTGTCGAAGGAGAGTGCTCTTCGGAGGTGGTTCTGTTTCTGCGGAAATGACCGTGTTTACTGACAAGCAGAATTAATCTGTTGGGTTTTGTTTGCATGGATTTTGCAGGAGTAAAATCCACCTTGTTTTCCATTTCTGCACCGTGGGAAGCGTATTGATTTTTCTTCACCTCTGATTGCTCACATTACTGGATTGCTTTTAAATAGTTGACAGAGAAATCATTCATTTTCCTGCCCCAACATATTTTACAGCGCCTTTGTTGTTCTATTTGCGTGTCTGTGGGTTTCCACAGTTATACATCATATTGATCACATTTTGCAAACTGCAGCCTGTGTAGGAGTGGAGAAACTGTTCCTCTGTGGGGCTTTTGCTCCCTTCCTACCCCCTCCCCAGCAGCTTCAGCACCTGCATTTCGGGTTCCTGACTTGGAAGCTGGGGGCCAGGTTCAAAAAAACCTCTGAGCCAAAGATCAGAGAATGCCAGAGAAATAAAATGACCATGGATAAATCTATAGAGTTGCAAGAGGTGTTCGTTAGTAGCAGAAGCACTGAGAGTGGTCATTTGTGTTTTGTCACTGTAGGAGTGCTGAGCAAGATGTGCTCCCCAGGGGAGCGTGCAGCGTGCTTCCAACCCGACAGACTCAGGAAAGGAGGAATCCTCTGGGCATCTTCTCAGTGCAGAATCCACCAGGCTCTGAAATGCTGTCCTAGCCAAACCCACACCAATATGTATTTAAGGTACATGCCTTAAGATGCAGTGTCTTGCTCAAAACCAGACTTGTCTGTGGCACAGAAGCAAGCCATTTAAGGGCTGCAGTAAAGGAGCAGATACCTAGTCTTATTTTTGTTTGAAGATTAGCATTACAAAAAACCTCAGTTGACCATTAGCAAAGGATTTATGTAGCTTAAATGGCAGTGCTAGTTTGAACATACTTGCATATTGTACAGATACGTTATTTCATTTCTGCACTTTACCCCTAGGGAGAGGAAAAGTGTAATTTTTTGTGTTTGCAGATAGTAATATTAAAACCTAGGCCTCTGAAATATGCAGGCTTGTCCTGCATGGAATTTATGTCTATCTCAGCAGGAACTGCACATATTGCACAAAGCTTTTGCCCAGAAAGGTTAAAAACATCTTGTCTGTTCAGCAAGACCATGACTGAGCTAGAAATAGTTCAGATGCCTGGGGCAGGAGATGGTAGGGGAATAGCTAAACCACTGAGTTAATTCAAAATGGAATAAAAACTTTCCTTTTGCTATATTGTCCTACTCTTTGCTTGGGGGTTTCTGGCCACTTACTTTATCTACCTTTTGCTTTGAGTGTAGAACAGCAAATGCTGGAAAAGGATATTTATTTCTCATAGCTCTTTACACTGCAAAAATAATGGGGCCTTTTAGTGCTCATATTAGATGTTACTAATATTGATTAAAGTATCATTACTACTATCAATCAGTACTATATATAATGAATATGCTATATGTAAAGAATATACCGTGGGTGAACAGCGCCTTTCTCATTGCTGCTCAGTGTGAGGAAAACCTGCATGACCATGAGCATCGGGTCTCCGTGGTGGGCTCCGCTCGGGCAGCTGCTGCCCCACCTGCATCCTTCCAGCCTGCATCCTTCGGCGGGCTGCCTTCACGTGTGCAGTAAGGGCTGCAGCAGTTGCATGCTCGATCCCTGCACATTTGCAGCACAGACGACCTGGAAAATCAACGTCAGCATTTCGTTGGTCTGATTTATGCCTTAGGCATAGCTCTAGGCTAAAAGATATTTTTAAATGAGATTTAAATGTGAATTCCTCAGCTTCTAGGGCATTTACAATGGGCATGAAAGGCAGCACAAAACTCACCAGAGAGCTGGTTACAAATTTGGAACGAGGAGTGTACTAATGAAGGCTCGCAAAACTGCAGTGGAAGGGTCTGCTACTTGGGCATTTGTAGACATTTATGAATGAAAATATTTTTTTTCTGGGGACTAGTAACATGTCTTCCTCAAAGAAGGACACAGTAGTTTGGAGATGCTGTTTTTCCACTCTGTCTTTATCAGGTCTCCTCCTGTCAATCTAAATGAAGTATCTAGACCTGTCTCACAACACATCTTCACTAGAGGAATATGGATTGAATTTATGAATGGTCCCACACGCTCTGCATGCTTGTTGCTTTGTTTTTAGGGCTAGTGGACAGATTCAATTTAGTTCAACAACATCATACCAGAAGGTACTGAAGTTAATGGCTAATGTAGCGTTCCTCAAGAAGGAAGAGAGTGTGACTGCACCATCTCTCGCCCTGTCGATACTCGCCTGGTGCCGCTGCCTGCCTGCCTCCGGGGGGTGGGAATTGCCACGGGCGCTCCCCTCCCAGCACCCGATGCACCACGGAGGTGCGCGGCTCCCCCGGGTACCCAGAGGGACCCTCTTTAATTTCACCTGCACTTAGGCACTTGAATGTATCTGAGCCTGAATATTCCTAAAGAGTTGGGCTGGTGTAACGATAGGACACGGCAGCAATAATCCTGCTGCACTGGGGCCGGTCACCAAGGGGTGAGATAAACCTTTGAATGCTCCTTAGCCCAGGTGCAGAGGGCTGTCTCTAGAAATTCAGCTGTAATCTGGTCACAAGGTGTTGGATTTGAGGGAGTTTCCTCTGCTGGAGGAGTATGGTGGGGTAGTGGCGAAGTAATGTCTCTTGAGGCTGCATCTTGTCTCACAAATGCAGTGATGGCTTTATGGTTCAGGTGCAGCGCCGTCAGCAGCTCAGGGCACAGGCTCTGCGGGAAGGAGCAGTGTTGCCTTACTTCGAGGGGACGTGGTGGATGCGGGGACGGTCTGACCAGTACTGAAAGCAGCTGAGAAGTTGGGGTAGCTGTTACACGTGGAGGTGCAAGACAACTCCTAGAGGCTTTTGGGAGGTGGGGGCTGAGCCCTCCAGCCAGCAGAGAAGGTGAGCATGCCTTCAGCCCAGCGAGGGGCCTCTTGTGGGGTGGCTTCAGAGCCCGTGAGTGCTCAGCCCTGAGGAGCTGCCCTCCCCGGTGGCAAATCCTGCCTCTCTCTGCACGTTTCTGTTAAAAAGGCTGCACGGGTGGGTGAGGAGAGGTGTCGTCTCTCTGCGGAGGACTGGCCCACCCCAGGAGACTGTAAGTGCCCAGAGGCAGGCGAGAAGAAACCGTGCCCCGAGGTTTCCTCCCGCCAGAGGCACGTGCGAGGGCAGCCCTGTCCCCAGATCTGCCAGCAAGAGGCTGGCTCCGATGCTGAGCAAGTCATCTTGTCTCTTCGCATCCTTCCCCAACTGCCCTGTCGCCTCCTGAGGCTGGAAGCCCTTCAGGAGCCAGAACTGCCGCCCCCTATTTGCTGATACGGTACCTAAAGCAATGGGGTCCTGATTCCAGTGAGGCTCCAGGCAACGGGACATCAGTGCTAATAATGAGAATTAATAATTCATTTATCACTTTACTCTCAGTGAATAATCTCCAATAATGATGTACAATTTGCTGCTTCAGTGAATACTCTGATAGTGAACAGAGCTGGTAGAATCAAGTCACAGGAGTGAAAGCCCCATGTAAAAGGAGTGAGAAAATGGTCAAGACTAATTAAAAAAACTCCAAGGAATGTTTGTGCATAATCATTTGCAGTATTCGCCCAGTTCTAGCAATGGCCTGGATAAAGTAAATGTGTGGGAAGGCAGATAAAAAGAAACGAGTTGCTCGTTCTCTTTCACAGCTCTCCTTAGGGAGCCAGATATCCAGCTGTGTGATCCCAACAAGGAGCCAGTGTCCTACAGTCACAGGCACGCAGGCTGGGTGATCTCGGAGGTCCTTTTGCTGCCTTTAACCTCATTACAGGGTGAAGAAAGCGCAGTAAGAGGAAACTGCTTGCCACTGAAGCAATTAAGTGGGTGTTAAATATTCACAAGGTCCAAATGATTGGGGCATCCAGACTGCAGATCAAAATCAAGCCTGCGCTGGAAATGCAGAGGAAAATTCCCTTTTCACATGGTATTGCATTCAACACGACTAAGGGTGAGTTTGCATATAACTACCCATAATAACTAAATGACATTTACTTTCCCCATATTTGCTCCCACCTTTCCTTTTCCCGTGATTACTAGATTGCTGGATTTGTAAGGCTGTGCTCATTCATACCTAGAAGATCTGGCCTTTATTTTCATTTGTTTTTATTGCAAAGCTGTTTGTGAAGAAAGCAGATACCGGCAGCAAGGAACTGTATTGGGCTGCAGTGTTGTTATTGGAAACTGTTGAAAGCCCGTCTCTGTTACCAAATGGAAATCTCTTTCAGAAGCAGATTCCACTTGAATTATATTGTTTTATTTGTAGCACGGTGTTTACAGTGCCTGCTCACATTATCCCTCACTCATGTATAGTGATGATGCATAAGTTAGATTCCACAACGCTGAGAAAATTAACGCTTCAGAAGAATTTATCTCCCCTGTTATTGATGTTCTGTCGGTAGCAGCGTGCTAATATTCTCTCCAGAGAAACTGATGGCACTGACAAAAATCACTGAACTTCTCATCTAAATATCTAGATAAAAGATGGCATTTCACTATGTGAGAAGCATTATTTCGTGATAGCAAACTGTTATCTGTTTTCCCCTTTGTGAGTTAGAGGATATTTGTTAGGTTTTTCTTTTTTCTGGCCAACTTTCTGAAACATGATTTGGCAGATGTTATTTACTCATGATTTTCTGTCTTGCATCTTTTTCCACGGAAGTATTAAAGCATTTAACTTTCATTTAGGCCACCATTTTCTATTACTTTCAACTAGAAACTACATGTCTGTACACCTGGGCGGATCTGGGTCTCTGTGCTGATCTTTCCACCGCTTTGGTTATACTACACAGCTCTGGCAGACGGCGTCGCTCCTCAGCCGTTCCTTAGCACCGAGAACGCTAAACCCATGAGCCTCTGATCCTGGATGCCGTGAGCAAATCGTCCCGAGCAAGTACTTCTGGCAAGATGAAGCGCAGTCAAAAGCTGGATGCAGCCTTTATCCAGAAATGGGTTTGGACTTGAGGTGAGAATTTTATGTTAATTGTGATCATAAGGGCTCAGATTTTCAAGGCATGTGAAGAGTAAATAACCTAATTCTTGTCGGATGCTTTAAGCTTCTTTGAACACGACATGCAGGAATCGTTATTTTTAGGAACATCCAGACTGTGACCCGGCATTTACAGTCACAGGCTTGGGTGTGTTTGCATCTTCTTCCGTTTCATGGTGAGCTAAACATCACGTTTCAGGGTAAAGTCTTTTTGGAGTTTGTTTTCTCGTTGCCTTTTCCCTGTTAGCAATGTGCCCTTCCTTCCTGTGAAGATTAGAAGCTCCCTGTGAGCGTGGTTGTGAAATGGTCTCTTGTGCAGTCTCTTGAGGGGTGGGCGTGGATGATTTTCTCCACAGAGTGCAAACGAACTAGACTTTTGCAAAATGGATTCTGTGCTAAGTGGAAAAGCAGGTGGTTCTCTCTGCAGATGGTTAAACCTGGGGATTGCCCAGCAAGGTCCGTGTCTGTCTTCCTCAGCTGTGTTACTGGAGGGCGGAGGGGCAATTTTTGGATAAGAAGAGTCATTTGATTTCTGTGCCTGGTGGTGGACCTCTGAAGCATGTTAGTAGAAATGATGAAGATGGTCTCTTCAAAATGGCCCATTATTACCTGAAATGTCAACAGTAGTAAAATTCACAGGGAGCATCCGGCAGCTGCCGGATTAGACTAACGGTTTACCATCGGCAGCCCTGAGCTGGAGCCGATCGGGAGGCTGATCCTTTGAGGAAGGGGATTTCCATCCCGCCCGCCCTCCCTCCCCAACACACCTTCTGGACGGGCCGCTCGGCTGCGGCATCATCCCGGTGTTGGTTTCTGCAGGGGCTTCAGCCGGGCCAGATGCTGCGTGGTGTGAACGCCGTTCAGCTGCGCTTTGATTTCGCCGGTAACCGGTCTGTTAAATGAATCCTCCGAATGAGTGTTCGGCCTTAGATGCTCATGGGGTTGTGAATAAAGCCCTGGTGGTGGAATGAACTGCTAGAGCTTTCCTGCCACAAAAGGCATGTGCATTTCTAGGTAGAAAAAGGAGAGTATAAAATTTTAAAGCTATGAGGAATTCAAATATTTCATGCTTTGGACAGCTGGTTTGAAAGTAAAAATCCAGGCAGGGATTTACTCATTTTCTCATTAAGCCACCTGAAACAAATCACAATGGCTGCGCAAGATGCTTTCATTGAAGGACACGGACATTTGCCAGTGCTAATCAAAACAGTGCAGGCTTGGGAATACAGGCGCTCGCAGACTTGGCCGGGCAACAGGGAAGCCAGCCAGCGCGATTGCTGGAGCTGCTGTGCCTCGGAGCGGGGAGGCGGCGTGCCGAGCTGCGGCAGCAGAGCATCTCCCAGCCGGGGATCAACCCCCCACCCTGCAGCACCACCAGCACCACCCGGCCCTCGTGCTGGGCTCACGGCAGGAGCCGCGGTGGCTGGTCCGCAGGCGTTCAGGAGCTTTCCTCTTTCTTGTGCGGGTGTCAACAGTGAGATTCACGATGCCTGAGCCAACCCCCCCCAGTTCTTGGGACTCTGCAAGCCTGCAGACCCCAGTGCTACCCACTGCTGAGTGAATGTTAAACCTCCATCTTACAGGCATGTCATGGGACCTAATTCATGCTTCTGAAGTACTTGGAAACCCTTGGATGACAAGCAGGCTAAAATATTGCTAGTCCCTGGGGAGCTTTCCCCTTCAGTGAGGAATTTGGGTTTTTTATTTAGTGAGCAGTGCTGTCTGAGGACTGTCCTGACAGTGATTATTTCTGAGGCAAAGCAGCAACCCCTTCACAAGGCACTGCCGAATTTTAAATAGACTCCAGTTTATCACTGAAATTCAGCAGTGGAGTGAACAATCCCTGTTGCACCACTGCAGCAAGCCTGACCGAGACCCTGGCTCCAGAAATTGCTCTACAGCTTGGTGCAAAACAGGCGCGCACAGACATCGCAGTGTGATGTGAACAGGTCCAAGGGGTCCTACCTTTCTTTTTTCCTCAGGTAAAATCTGACAGAGCCAGATAATTCACCCTTGCTGTAGGAATGTGTCTGACCTTGCTCTGCACCTTTAAGTTGGGTAGCGATCCTTTCTTATACCTCAGGGGGAGGTCTGGGGCAGCTCAGCGATGCTAGTTACAATGATGCAGATTATATAAATGTACCAGTTTTCCCACCATTTCTTGTGCTACCCGTGGGAGCAAGTATTTTCTGGTGTGCGAGTAGGCTGCAGAATTGAATCCTCTTTCTTTTTAAAAAATGCTTTACAAGTACAGAAACGCCTTTAGAGGTTCACTCATCTGATACCCTAGCTAGTGACTGTGAACCCAGCACATGCCATGCAGAAGCCAAATAACCCTCCAGGAATTCTTCCTATTAAAATAATTGCTAGGGCAAAGGAATACTGCAAACAGCTGTGGTTCATCCCATAAACATATTCTCCCTCCTTTTGGAACCTCAGCTTCCAACTTATGCCAGAGACTGTCAGCTGCAGGAACAGTGGAACATATTTCCTTTGCAGAAATGAAACGATTACTGTTGAATAAATATGTTGTGCATAGACCTGAACTATCCAGTGAGTATTGCATATGCAAGAAGGAAAAAAGTGACAGTGTTTGACACTGAAATGAGCTGAAGCGACAGTTCATCTGCCTAACACGATGGCAGTGGAGCTGCCTTGTGTTAGCAGCCTAGCAACACTGAGTTTAATGAAAAAAAATCCCCTGAAATCAGTTCAGCTCTGAATGGCATCATCTTGCCATTACAGTGCACTCGCCCTGACTAGGAAGCAGGGTGTAAAACGTCACGGGGATGTGCCAATAGAGAGATCCCCCTGCAAACCCGGCATCCTCCTGTGGACAGCCGGTCCTTCTCCACAGCGGCGTGTGCATCTCCACCCGGGCGCGCTGGTGGGTCGGGGCCTCCAGCCACTGATGCCTCTGCAGAGCTGCAGCCGAGAGCCTCTCCTTGGGACCCTCACGCTGGCTGTGATGGACAATGCCTGGGCAGATTTAGCCATTCTTAATACGTCTTTCTCCCAGAGATGGCCCCCAAATGAAAGCCTTTCTGTTTAGCCCAGGGTGTGTGCCTCTGGCCCCGAGTCCATCCACCTCTGCTGGTAAGCTCCCAGTCTGTTTCAGAGGGCTGAAGCTTCCCAGCTGCCCCATCAGGCCACCAGCAAGGGTCCCCTCTTCTCCCTCGTTGTTCTGGCCAAGCTTGGTGTCCATCAGCCTGTGACACGCAGCTGCTTTACCGACCGGCCGTTGCAGTGACAGCGCCGGCGGGAGCCGTGGCTCTCCTCTTTGGTGGAGACTGCACTGTTGCGAGGAAAAGCTGTTTCCCGGGTTTTGTTTTACAGTGTTGTGAAAAATAAAACATGAGGCCCTGGGGGTTGGGAAGTCTGACTGACTAAGCAGACTGTTAATACTTGGGCTGAAGGAAGGCTTAAATTTTAGAGCTGGCAGAGGAGTTGTTCTGCAGGGGTGAGTGTACTCTGATGCTCGCCTGTTGTGGGCAGTGGTGGGATCCACCTTCCAGCCTTCGGACTTGCTCTGAGCAAATAGCACCGTCTCGCCTTGCTCCGACTTCATGCTTGTTATTTATTTCTGTGATGGTGATGCTTTGGGGAAGGAACTTTCTGAGCCTTTTGCGTTGTGCTTGTGCCTGGCATTCTCGGTTGGGAGAGCTGCCACGCGGTGAGGGTTGCTCCTGAGTTTGTAGGTGGCGATGGGCAACGCTTGTTGACAGGTGCCGAGCCCAGTGCTGCGGGGGGGCTGCGGTGTGGACCCCGTTCCCTGGCTCAGCGTACCCTGTGGGAGAGCGTGCCTAGGGAGGGGAATGTGGCTGGGAGGTGGGAACACCCCATGGAATAAAGCCCTCGGTTACAGGGAGCATGTGGGAAGGTGTTAAGGTGATGCATTTCTTCAAAGCCTGGGCAGCCAGCCGCTGTCCCTGTATCTCCTGGGCATGGCTTGTCCCCACCAGCAATGTCTGCTGGATCTGCTCAGACTGTGAGTCCTCTGTGTGGGGGAAGCGCCAGGGGCAGCATCCCTGCGGGCAGGACCGCGCCTGGGTGGCCTGGGGTGCCGGTCACCGCTGGCTTCTGTCGCAGAGGTAGCAGAGGCCCGCAGCTTCATGTGGGGTGGCGAAAGCAGGATGGGTGAATCCCAGCCCATGTCTTTAGCAGGTCACTTGCCTGATGAGGGAGAGGGCTGTGATGGTCCTAACGCCCAGCACGGGACGATCACCCAGCGGGGCTGAGCATCAGGAGCTGATGAACGGCCATGGAGATATCCAGGTACCCACATCCCCCAGGCTGCAGGAAACGCTTCTGAACCAATTCATTTTGCTCACGATATTAATGCCAGTGAAGCTGGAGTAAATGTTTTTAGGAGAAGTTGAGGGCTAATAACAGATTGAGCTGAGGCTGTTTTGGCGTTCCCGGCGCGGCACCGCGGGGCTGGCTGACATGCAGAGCTGTAAGAGCTTCAGTCGATGCACGGTCAGTGATACCCTGTGCCCGGGGAGCTCTGGGGCGCCTCCACCGCAGCCTCCCCGGGGAGCCGGGGGGGACACGCCAGTGTCCTCGCTGCCCGTGACGCCAGGTGCGTGCGCTGGGACGCAGGCTGCTGTAGGCTCCAGCACTGCTGCGGGACTCGACGCCAGTGCTTTGGCGGGAATCAGCATTCAGAGATGCTTCGGTCTGGCTGCTCGGTCTGCTTTCCAACCTGGCCACGGAGTTAGTCTGACAATACTTATTTTTCACGAATATCAGTTGCCTTTTGCGCTGTTTCTTTATTATTTTGACCATGGGCTTTGCCAAGATGTAATCTAATCTGAATATTTACAGACGGGCATCATTTCAGTCTCAGCCCTATGGGAACACACACGGTTCTCTAACAGGCTGTGATTGCCTGGCTGATTTAAAGCCCGATCTGAAGAAAAGCCTCATTTGGGAATGGCTGGAGCTGCTGGGTGCACTCACACCATGACTCCCCCGCCGTGCAGCGCAGCCCAGCGTCCCTCTGCGGGACCGGCGGCAAGGGGTGGGAGACCCTGAGGCCAGCGGGGCGCGGGGTCCCCGGGCTGGGACCACCAGGCGCGGCCGGGCTGAGGTTCGCTGCTGCAGAAAGCCGGGTGAGAGCATGAGCCCCTGAAGCCACCGATCGGCCCAGGGCGGCTGCCTGGCGCTGGGCAGGGTGATGCGGAGAGGGAGGCGAGACGAACCAGGGCAAACCCCGGTCTGTAGCCGCAAAGGGACATTAGGGAAAAAATGCAGGGGTCAATGTGAACTGTATTTGCCCTAGTTTTATGGGCTTGGTATTCGTGTGACAAAGTCAAGCCCTCTGACAGGCCCATTTATTTCTGTAAGCTGCGTCTGACTGGAGGAGATGAGCAATGGACACTGCCACCTATGAACCTGATGTATTGGCGAGCTGTCATCAGCCCTTACTGTCACAGCTGTATTTCTTCCCGCTCCGCGTGCGGGAAGGGGAAGGTTTTGCAGGGAGCGGCGTTCGCTCGGCTCCGCAATCCGCCTGTCATGCTGCTAAAATAGACTGCGCCATATTTGCAAAATATTGTTAATCAAGAGACACAGTTCAAGGCATTTGACTGGCACATCCAGTTAAGTGGTAGCAAACACATGTTGTAAAACTACTGTGCTGAGGCCACCTTCCTAATGAATGCAAAGTGGGAGCAATCAATCAGAGCCTTGAGAGCAGTCAGCACTCAGCTCCCTGCATCTGCAAACGCAAATTGAATGAACAATAATGAGTGTTATCTAATTAGTCCACACAGCTGCAATGTTACAGCCCCATATAGGACATACCTTGTTAAATTTCATGGTATGTATAATAGAGTGTCTAAGTTAAAATGATTGAGATTCACCATGTGCGTGCCTAGTACAATGCAGATAGGTAGATTCTTGGTAATAAATGCATCATCCTCAGCAGATGGCCTCTGGATTAACTAATGCAAGGATCTCTTTAACAGTAAGCTAGTTAAAGTGCAAATTAGCCAGTGCAGCACAGTTGCTTGGCGTGTGAGTGCTTTGGCCCAGGAGCACTGGTGGGCTGGGAGCGGAGAATTCGCCACCGTGGGGCCGGTGCTCAGCGAGCTTCCTCGCACCGCCGCGTGCCTGGGAGCTTTGTTACTCGGTTTGGAGGGTCCTGGGGGAGGATGGGGAGGAGAGTTGGCTCGGGGCACTGCCACGTGCATGCCTTCCATGGCTGGCTTCTTTGGAGCTGGCAGTTTTAAGCCTTAGTCCTCTGCAAGCTATGGAGCTCTGTCCTTTGCAAACAAGTCTCCTCAGAAGCAAACATGCCTCCCTCACCCCAGACCACAGTGGGGAGTTCTGCCTGTGCTCAGGCTCACGCTGTCCCCAAACACTCCTCAGCAATAACATCTGTCTCCTGGTGTGACCGTGCAGAAGATTTTCTTTTGCACTGTCCAATAATCTTGGTGTTTTGAAGCACTGGGCATGAAGCGGCGCTGGAAAGCAAATGATAAATGATTTAGGATCGTCAGCTGAAAACTCATTCTCTCCAGCAGCCCTTGATCCTGTCAGGCTGTGTGAGCTGGATGCACACGCTGATCATCAGCAGGGCTTATGAGTTTTTGAGTCACTTGTGAGTCAGCCCCAATTGTATTTGTAGCGACTTGTTTACTTGAAGGGGTTGGAGCATCCCTCACCTTTAGGGTCCGGGTAAGAATCCTATGGAAGAAGGTACGTTCCAGCGGGCAGGTCACTGGCTGTATTAAAACCTGATTCTTCTGGCCAGGCTCCGCAGCTGGACGATGGGGAGACCTGCCTCAGGACAGTCCCACCTCATCATCCAGCAGCACGAGAGGTACCCAGGCCAGCTCTCGCCGACCGAGCGTGTCTGGCTGTCACCTCCTGCACGGAGACTAGAAACCCATTTTGCGGTAGTTATCAGCAATGAGAGGGAGAACACCTAGGGCCAGATTTATCCCCAAGATGGTTTTATTCAAATCCATGTCAGGAATTTGGCCAAAGAACTATTTCAGGCAATTCTTGCGTCTTTGTCACCTTTGTATTCAACAATATCTGCTCTTCCCACAAAATCAGTGGTGACGCTGCAGGGGATGGCGTTTAAATATTGATGCTTTAGCAGCTTATGTTTTTACTGCATTTTAAATTATGCACATTTTTATTGGACTCATAGGTTCATCATCAAATTAGTTTCTTCCAGCTGCGCAGTAGGGTGTTTAGTAGCTCCGTATTGATTTCTGCCTCAACCTTTGAATTCTTGTGACTAGATGCATCTTAGTGCCTTGGCAAGGTAAACAAATCCACAGGCCTTTATTTGAGCACCGCTGGTTAGTAGCCATAAATGTGTAATGAACAACTCGGTATCCTTGGAATTAGATCTTCTTAACAATCATTAGTTTCATCCCTTGCCGCTTTAATAAACCTCTTGGTAGCAGGCCAGAGCCAATTATACTTGTGCTTGGAAAATGATAAAACCAGGAGGAAAAACCTGTGTCTTTCCACAAATAAGTGAAAATTTTAACTGGCCTAAGACTGTGGCACATGTGGGACTCAGCTGTTGAGAATTTAGTATTGGAGACAATATTAAGGGGATCTGTATTTATTGTGCATGTTTATGGAGGCTCACAGCTGATGGTAAGGCGGCACTGGGGTGCGTGTCCTGCTGGCCGGACCGCTGGGCTGCCACGTCCCTCGCTGAGGCTTGGCAGCCCCCAGACACCTGTCCAGCATGACCCAACGGGCCGTGTCCTGAGAGCTTCAGTGAAGTGACACTGATTAAAAAGTGTTTTGTTGAAAGATCCCTGGCCGACAACCCACTGAAATCCTTAGAAGCGAGGATGACTGTTACAGTGTAGTGACTGAGTGACTTGTCATCATTTGAGAGTGATGGAGAGCTGTGGGCACTGGTCACTAAAGCCCAGGCTGGGGGGTCCAAGGGATGGATTTTCATTTCCCCCTCTTTTCTGCAGCCTTGGACGGATGACGGAGCATCCCCCAAGCCCGGCTCCCTGCTCCGGTGCATTGTTGCCTGTCGGGATGAGCCCAAGTCCACGTGTAGCCCAGCACGGCGCCTGGGAAGGAGCTGGGTGACTCCCGGGTGCTCTTCCTATTCCCGCTGCACTCGGAGTGCAGTGCCCGGGCTGCTGTGCAAGGTGAGTTTTTCCCTCCACGTGAAGCGTTTACTCTCTAAAAATGCTGAAAGCGGTGTCATCCCTTAGCTAAAGGATAAACGCTCCTGTGTAACTGGGTTTTTCTTTATATTTGGTGAACAGGCTCTCTGTTGTTCAGTAGGACTTTGCAAAGTGCAGTGAGAAGAGATGTATTTGCACTAAGTACAACTATTGCGTGGGCTTTTCCTACAAGAAAATCATTAATAAAAGGTCCATTCCTTCTTCTCCAGGCAGTTCTTATGCCATCATACACAAGATGTATTTTTCGAGTGAGGTGATAAGTTTCTAGGATGCGACATTGGTTTTACAGTAGAGCCGCTGGCATTGGTGAGAGGAGAATGGTAACATAAACTGTAAAAATAACAGATGGAAGGCAGATATAATAAAATGGAAGCACAGGCAAATTATAAAACCACTCAAACTGTTCATGCAGATAAAACAAGGAAACAAAAACGCATCTGAAATCACAAGGACTGGGTGTCTGTTGGGGAAAAAAACATTTGATTTTGTTGTTTGTTAGTGTTGGTTGCAGTGAAGGCATTCAAGTTCAAAAGACCTGAAGGAGAAGCAGTGATTTCTGTTGCAGGGGGAACTTTTGCTGTGACACCATCATTTGTTGGTGAGGATCATTTTCCATGTGGAGGCTTAAAGATGGTGTTTTTTTTCTCAACCCACACTGCAAATGTTAACGTTCATCTTGTGCCAATGCAATTACTTTATTGCAATAATAAAGTATCTAAATAATTTAAGAAAGATGAAGGGGAAAAAGAGCCTTCAAAAAACTAAAGGGCAGCTGAATAAGACAGTGGAAACACAAAATGATGCTGGGGTGTTTGACAGGATAGCTGCCAGGGACAAGGCTGAGGTGGCGCGGGGATAAGGAGCAGACCCCGTGAGAGCAGGGATATGCCCTGGGGAGATGCGGGCACACCGTGCCAGAGGACAGGCTGCAGTTCAGGAGTGGCTTTAGAAATAGCTGTAGCATGAATATCTCTGGTTTTTACAGGGGATTGTGGTCTCAGGGGTTTGCTCTGAGGCTGGAGTAGTGCTGGGGTCTATCTGGGACTAAGGGCCCAGGCTGTGGGATGCTTTTTACTGGTAACCATGACTTCTCCCACTTGAACTGGGACACACTGAGCATCTAGTTGTGGGCCAGACCCCCAAGGGAGTTACCGGCCGTTGCATCCAGGAGGGGTTTATCTTCGTCGTTCACTGGTGGCATTAGACGTGCAAGCCAGGTCCCGGGCTTGCCCTTGGAAGATCCTGTGGCATCTCCGACGTGCTGCTGCTGCTCCTCTCCAGCACGTGCCACTCCTCAGCCCGCGGGCTCGCAGGCGTAGTGAAACAGCTTTGTGGGAGCGTGATGTCTGCCGGTGGGCAGGACGGCTTGGTGTGACGCAGAGCCCAGGAGCTGTGAAGGTGAGCAGCTTGCAGGCCCTGGTTCCAGAGGGGTGAGGCTGGGCAGAGTCCTGGTGAGGCTGCGGGTGGGGGTGCTGGTTGCTGTGATCCTGTAACGGGGCTGAAAACCGTGACCGATACTCCTGCTGCTGGGCTGGTGGGCTGAACTGACCTCGCTGCCCTTCGTGCGCTGATCACAGCACTCGCCGTGCTGGGGGGGGGACACCCCACCGTGCAGACCCGGCTTTGAGGGCTTTGCCGGCAGGTGAGCTCATGGCCCTCAGTTCATCGTGAATGCCACCGCAGGGATGAGGGATGCTGGAGGCTGTGAGCACCACGGAGTGTCTGGTAAGATGATTTTAAAAGACCCAAACAAAAGACATTGGAGCATCCAAAATCATCTAGCCAGTACCCTGCCTCCAGCAGAATCTGGACAAACACCAAGTGATCCATGCCTACAAATAAGTCTCCCAGTTTCTAGTAATTAGCAGATTAGATAATTCCTGAGCCAGAAGTTGCATTGGGACCAAGGGGCTTAAAAGCTACAGACAGGTTTCTCCTCTGAATTAATTGAATCCCTTTTTGAACCCATTTATCCTTCTGGCTGCCGTACGTCTCACAGTTTAATCACACAGTGCCTGATGATTTAACTGGGTTCCCCTTTCCCGTTGTACTGAGCATAAGGAACAGACGTTCGTAGTCTCACCTTCTTCACACCACTTACCCAAAACCTCACTGCAGGTTTCTACAACATCTGATGCTTATTAGTGCCTCAACTTTCTGAAGGCACGGGGCTGGGAGTCTGGTTTTTTCTTGGTGATTTTATCAGTGCATAGAGGCGGCAGGGATGAGATCTGGGTATGTTCTGAAATCTATCCAGAAGGTAAACAAAGACCCTCAAGTGAATTTCTGTTGTGAAGTCTTGGGATTTTGAGGCTCATCTCGCATTTGTGGCAGGAGGAACTGGTTCACTGAAATGTGTGTTTACTAGACGGCAGTGCAGAGCTAGCGAAGGTAAAGCAGCAGCATGTGGGCTCTGTGGAGCTTTCCCAGGGCAAAGCGTATGGATGGTGCTGGAGGTTGTTCTGGCTTCCTTGTGCTTCAGCGTCCTGGGGTGCTGCTGGAGGAGACCTCTCCGTCTGATAGAAGGGGTGTTCAGAACTATTATGTGTATTGCAGTTTACCTGTATTTGTGAAGCATGTGCAGTAGGTGGTGAGAAGCCTGCAGCAGCTGGAGCTCAGGGAAGAGGGGTGCTGTGTTTCCAGGACCGGAGCCACTTGCTGTTTGCTGCCAGCAGCTCCTCTGCTCAGCTCCAGCCCTCTATGTGAGCTGAGCCCATTTGTAGGAGCTAATTAATTGTATTCTCCTGTGCAGATTTGACCTCAGTAGTTGTACACCCTGATCCCTAACAGTGTACGGTAGAGAGTGATAACGTGAATGAGCCCCAGCAGCTTGCAGTGACGGCACATTGCAAACAACACTGGCAACGGAGCAGCCAGGGATGAGACACTGCAGGGCACGGGGTGATCCCCCTCCTTCCCAGCCTGTGCAAAGGGGTGACAAGTACTTTGAAACTGCTTTGAGATACGCTGTGCTGGGGCGGTGGGGAGAAGTGGAAGAAGCAAATAGCACACAGTTTGGCACCTTGATTTATTTTTAGGTACCCTTGAGCTGTATAATTGACTCTTTGTTCTCAGAGATTGGCATTATTACTCTAAATTTCATAATTTTCTCGATATAGAGCTCACTTCAGAATGACAGCATTTGGAATATTGCTCTGAAACATTTGGATCATTACAATGGAGCTGGGTGTTATAGCCAGCCGTTATGTTTTACTCTGCAACGGGTGCAATTAGAGATACAGCTTGAAAGTAAAATGTGGGAAAATATGACTACTGGGGGGGCGAAAGGGAGGAGAGAAAAAATATTGCCTAGAAGCTGATTCTGCATAGATAAGAAGAAAAAGGTTCACAGCTAGTTCATCAGAATGAAACCCGGAGTGTTCCAGATGGGGCTGGCTGGCTGGGGCGTTTTTAACACCCCGCTTGCTGCAGGGTCTGTGGCAGGTGTCGGAGCCGCTGCTCGAGCACAGGGGAAAACCGCAATGACTGCCCAGTTCAGCGGGCGCTACTGCCTCTCTGAAGGGCACGCAGAACTGCAGGCTTGCCAGGGCACCGAGGCACGATGTCCCACTCCCAGCCGTTTTCTTTCCTCTGCAAGGCTGGAGATGATCTGACTGACCTGTGCAAAGAGATGCAGTACTGTATTGTGTGGCAGTCAGAAGAGAAAATAACTGTCAGGGCTGGGCTCAACGGACTCAACTGGGAGTGGTTTAACTTTCTTATGAGTTGTACCTTGAAGAAGCACGGGAGCTGCCACATTCCCTGGGACTGCTCGATGCCTCCCTCGCTGATCCCCCAGCTTCTCGTCCCGGCTGAGCTTCAGGCGCTGGAGCTGGAGGGACAGTGCCCTGGGGACACCGCCTGCCCTCGGGATGCCGCCTGCCCCCAGGGTGTGTACGACTGCATGGATGTCAGCCCAGCAGCAGAGGTGGGATAATTTCAGGTCTGCAACCACACAACCTTTAACAGCTTTCCCCAGCGTCTGCTCCAAGCTGTTTATGAGTCTTGCCCAAAGAGACGTGGTGCCGTGTCCCGGAGCAGCTGCTCCACAGCTCTGGTGACCTCTTCCACACCATGGAGCTGGGTCCTGTGCCACGCCTGAGGAAGGGAAGGGGCTGAGCTTTCCGTTGTGCACATTTTGGGGGTTCAGGATCTGCTTGAGGTCACGTGTGGATGACAGTGATGTTTCCTCTTCCACTTCTTGCTTTGCTTCTGGTTGGAAAGCTTTTTAGTGTTTGTTTGTTTTCAGAGGAAGAGCAAAGGACTAAAACCTTTCAAGCTGCTCATGCTCTCTTATAGATTTTATGCAATGATATTCTTATTTATAACAACAGCATCAGGTCAGATTTAGGCTTTTCCTACCAGTGTTTATGATGATGCTGGCAAGTTTATGAGTCCTTGTCTTCCAGAGCAAATAAGTGATTAACGTTTTCAGTGATCTTGTTGTACCTACAGTTTTCTGCAGTTCATTCTGGAAAGTCTAAGCTAGAGAAGCCACTGGCCTCTGCGATGTCGGGGTGGGGGAGTCAGATTTTTTTGTTGGTTGGGGTGTTTTTTTGGCTGGGATTACAAGGCTAATACTTTATCAGAAAGCTGTAGTTTTCTGTGGTTCTTAAAAAATTTCAGTGTATTTTACATTTAAATAGAAATGAGGCCTCCTTGAAACAAATTTATTCCAGTTGGCTTTGCACATTGATGATTAGAGAATGTGGTTCAATTTTTTTTCTCTCATTCTGAGCAATGTCTCATTAGATTTGCTTTTTATTGCTTTTCATATCCATCATGATTTGTGTCAGCAGAATGGTTATATAGATGGACAGCTTATTATCAGCTTTAAGTGAAGAAACAGAACACAAGAATGGTTGCTAAAAAAAGGGAAAGGTAATTAACGTTGGGTGCCAGAATATAAATGAAGCTTGACATTTCCACTTTGTTAATCCAAATTAACCCCTGTCTTAATGTTACAGAGTGCAGGAGGGGATGCTGCGCCTCTGCCCACATCTCTGCATCTCCCTGGTGCTGCGTGTCCTGGCGCAGTGCGGCGATGCCCGGCGTGGCTTCATGGGCTGCTGTGGTGGGATCTGTTAAAGGTGCGGAACCACTGCAGGGCTCCTGCACCCAAATCCACGCTGCTTACCCTGAGCTGCAGGTAGCCCATGGCAAAAGGTTTTAGTCGGTTGGGAATCCAGACAGTTGTTTTTTCAGCGTGCTTTGCTGTCCCCTCCTTAATTTTCTCATCCTAATGTGATATGTCTGCAAAGTAATTAGACTCGGCTATTTGATGTATAAAGTGGGAGTGGGAGGGAGGGTCAGGGAGGACAAATTAAAATGAATTGGGAATCTTTAAGTGAAGAGAAAAGAGGACTGGAGGGAGCCATGATAACTCTTTACAAATACTTAGAGGGACATAATAAAGAGGACAGGGACCAATTACTCTCATTAGCGTGAACTGAACAAGAAGTAATGCCTTATGCTGCAGAAAGGAAACCCGGATTATGATGGAACATTGGAAGCAAACCGCACAGAAGGAGCTGCCCCGGGAGGATGGGTCCTGCTGCCCCGGGACGGCGCCCAGAGGTGTTCGGCCCGTGGGAGGTCTCGAGGGGCCGCGTGCCGCCGATGCCCAGCTTGCCCGACACACCAACTTGCCTCCGTAAGTTGCTAAATATTTTGAAGACGTGGTTGTGAATGTTCGGTGCCCCCTCTCCTCTTCCTACTGCCGGTACAGGAAACCTTGAGCTTTTGCCCAGCCGCGGAGGCCGCTCTGCTTGACACCGTTCCACGCCGTGAGCCCGCGGCAGCGGCTGCCCGCCCGGAGGGGTGTGTGTCACCCAGCCGCGGGAAGCCGCACGCTGCCACGGATCCTGGTCCGCAGCCGTCACCTCTGGAGACAGCACCAGGCTTGCCCGAGGCAGGCTGCCGTGAGAGCCCCCGTCTGCCAGGGCCCAGCCTGTGCTGCCCCCCGGCCGTCCTCTCGGCGAGGGGTGGCAGGTCCTGCGCTGAGCTGCGTTGTGGATCCTGGGGAAGCTGCTCGCACGAGCCTTGAGCAGTACAGGGACCTGCTGCTGCCGGACTGGTGTGAGGCTCAAAATGCCCTTAGCACCTTTGAAAAGCAATCAGTAGAACCATTTTATTGCCTGATAACTGAGCAATTAACTTGTGTCACCACTGTATAGTGTTTCTTTTGCCATAATACGGAGCTTTTAAGAAAAAATTAAGCCCGCCAAGCATCATTACATGGTAAGTCTACCAAGCAACTATTCAGATTTCAGTGGCCTTGACTGAAGAACCTGGAAGAGTTCAGACAACTGAGAAACACAGGCATCTGGCCAGACTCCAGCTAATTTACCAGTACATTAGAGATAACTCTTTGCTGGCTTCATGTATATACCTGGTGATTCTTATTCAGCTATGGAAATTTTTCCTGTTCTCCTATACGTCCTCATTATTCGAGGGGACACATTAGGTACCAACGTACAGGTTGTTGCTCCGGCTCCTTCTGATCGTATACTTCTCATTGAAGTGGCACTGAAAGTAAGAAAAACTTGGAAGAAATCTGAGTGGGAATCATCGGGAGTGTATTAGCATTTGGTGAGCTGGGCACAAGAATCAGTCAGGAAATTAAAAGGAGGATGATATTTTGAGGTGACAAAACATTAAAATATGAAACTTGCATTTGAGTCAGATCCAGCCTCAATTTTTCCTTTTTTAAGCTGTAGCTTGTGAAAAGCTTGAGCCTATGCCAGTAACAAGTGAAGTCTCTGGGCTATTGCAAAAGGGAGAAGGGAGGCTGAATTACGTGGTGTTAGAGCTGGGCTTCTTGGTGATATCCTGATGAAATCAGAAATGCAGCAACAGGTCAAAGGACAGAGAAGGTGGCCATGGCACTGAACCAAAAAGGCAGGAGAGCCTACTTAGATGATGACATGTTAATTAAGGCAGTGTTGTCAGAGCCATCCCTGTTGGTGAGGGTCAGCGAGCAAGGAGGCGGCAGTGGAACAGGCATCGCCTCTTTGCTAATGGCTATGGCTTGGCCGGCTACCACACGGACACAAACGTGACGGGCAGAGACAACCCTTCAGAAGAGCCAAATCCTTAACGGCGCAGCTTCGGCTTGGGTGGCTCTCCTGCTGCTCCACCAGTGGGACAGGCAGGGCAAATGCGAGATACCCGGCATGGCTTCTACCTGGCTGGTGAGCATGTTCCACTGGAAGGTCTTTAACCTATCAAAAGAAATAGCAGCGTGGATCCTTCCCCCATCCTCCAGCTTCATGTGCTTCTCAGGCTGACTCAAAGCTCACTTGGGAGGTTGGCCAGGGAGGCCAGGGAAGGTCCGTGCCCTGCAGTCTGCCTTCGACAGAGCAGGGATTTTAGAACAGTTTCTGTGTTTCTCTGCAAATAACAGAAAAGAAGACACAGGCGTGAAATCTGGGAGGCAGTGCTGTACAGACGGCTTCTGGGGCCAGCTGAGGACAAGGACGGTCCGCGGCCAGTGCGAGGGCTGCCAGCTGCAGCACCAGGGCCAGGGGCCTTCGCTACTGCGCTGGATTTTGGCCGAAACCGCTCACCAGCCCATGAAGGTGATGGCCGAGCATCGGCGTGCGGCCCCTGCTCTGGCTCTGCCTCCCTGGTACCGGCACAGCCTGAGCCAGAGCAATGCGGCGGGGAACAAACACCGGCTTCCTCCTCGTGCATGAAGCCTCAGGTACTGATTGGTAAAGTTACAAACCTTTTGCTTTGATGTTTTTTTCTCTTTTTTTAGTTATTTTTAAAGTAGACATATGTTGCTCTGCTATGGCCTATTGGAACTACATGTAGAGAGATTAACAAAGCGCGCTGTAAAGGCAGGAATGACTGAAATATCCCATGCAACGCGATACAAAAGCTGCAGGTAGTTATTTTGTGCTGATTTTTCTGTTCTCTGTGTGTGTGCATGGTTCAGTGGTAAGAGGCAGTATATGCCCTCATTATACGTTACTGCACGCTGCATCCAGCCCTCCCACAAGTCTCAGCCAACTCTCCCCTCTTGCAGGCATGAACGGCGCGGTCCTGACGGCACAAAGCCCGAGGCAAACGGGAAGGCAGGTGCCACCGCACAGGGCGATGCCCGCGGCCCCTCTCCCTGCCGGTGCCGCCGAAGGATGAGCAGAGGCTGGCTGGGCTCAGCCCCCTGCCCCCGCTGGGGCACCATCCCCTTCTCCTTTGTTTGTTATAATTCATCCAGCTCCACAGCAAAACCATTCCCTGGGCGGGCGGTTATTTCATAGCTGGATTTTTTTCTCATTCTCTTTTGTGGCTGTTACTGAAGGTACAGATTTCATTACATCCGTTCAGTGGAAAGAGATGATAAAAACCAAAGCGGAAAGGCAGGAAAGCACCATTTAAGAAATAAATGCAAAGTTATGACGCCTCTGTCTGCCTAAGAAAGAGAGATTTTTATGCAGTTTTTGGCATTTACAAATCCTTTGTGAAAAGGTCATCCTGTACTTGGAATCTTATTAATACAGAAGAATGGCCCAGGAAATGTCACGTCTTTTTACCATGATATTTACACAGAAAGGAGTGACTCAGCATACGCAGCTTCTCAAGCAGGATGGCATTAACGAGGCTGGAGACCGCAGTCATGCTGCAGGGATAAGTGGTTCTGGCAGCCTGCCACCGCAGCGGCGGGGGGGCTCCCGGCATGGCGCGGTGACGGTCCCACCCCTGTCACGGCGTGGGGACAAGGATGCTGACGGCCGGGGTCTGGGGGAGCGGCCAGAGCCCACTCCAGCTGCAGCGTGGGGCTGCGGGCAGCTGCTGCCCTGCGTGCCCTTCACCAGCCCCGGCGGGAGCGGAGCCGCTGGCCAGTGGCCACTGGTGTGGAGCCCAGCGGGGGCTGCTGGCACCGGCCCCTCCGCCACGCTGGTCCCTCGGCCACCTCGGCCCCTCGGGCAGCGCGCCCAGCCAGCGGGGAGGGATGTGCCAGTATAAACCAGCACAGACCAGCGAGAGATACACACACCAACTCCCCAGCCTATGTAATAGTGTGTAGCTATAGAAAAGGGTACATAAATGTGTATATATATGCCTGTAAATGTCCTAGGAATGTACACACATTTTATATAGTTACGGGTTTAGTTTTATGGCTACAATTAGATGCAATGGCTACTTTGATATTATATACAGTCAGTTCACATACAGAGACAAATGCATGCACACACCCCCCTTTGCTGGCTTTCACACAGCATGTATGTATACACAAACACACAAAAACCTACATACGCATAAACAACTATACACTTAAACTCTTGCTTTACTTCTGTTTATATATACATACAGATATGTGTATATAGACTATATATTACATGTGTATTATACATAGTATATTTAACATAGAGTATTCATAATTATAGACTATAAATTTTAATTTATACACATACACAGAATATATGCTATACACACTATATATATATATACACATTTTACACTGTCCTTCTCCCTCGTATATTATATACACTGTGCTTTACATAACATATATTCTATTTCCTCTTTATAATATACATTTTGTATATAAACACATTCTGACTACACACATACACATTCACACACATAGTGTCTTTCTCGCTGTAAGCCCCCCATACATATAGTGTCTCTCCACACACAGTCTCTCCTGCTCCCTGTCTATATTCACATTATAAACTGTATTATATAGTTTCTATACTGTAAATACTGTATTTATAAGGTAATCTGTTTATATGCTATACACTACAATGTACACACAATGTTATAAGTATACACACTATATACATATACACATATACAATGCACACTATATAGTATATATGCTATATAGCCATACACAGAAACAGACTCTTTCTCTCCACCCACCTCACACATATAAAAAAATATACATTATATATACTGTATATTTTAAACTATATGCTACGTTTTCTACATACACACAGTAAAGACACACCCCCATGCTGTCTCACTCTTCTCTCCCACTCTGACCCTTGCCTATGTATTTTTGTAAATATTTTTATATTTTTTTATTTATATTTTAAATACAAAACATTACGCACTATATAATATAGTATATATACTACGTATAATGACAAACTATACAGTATATACACAAGAAATACTGTATATAAGCCATATGCTCTCTCCCCCCTCTTTGAAGAAACCACACAGTATGTTACATACTATATGTTAGATATTGTATATGTACTATATACTATTTATCATTACATACTATATCTTATATAGACACATACACTACACAGAGTATATGCAGTCACACACAATATACTTACTTACACTATATACACACACTATAAACACACAAAGTATATATACATGCATTTACACTCTTTCTTCTCCCTCATATATTATATATACTGTGTTTTTACATAACACATATTCTATATCCTCTTTACAATATACATTTTGTATATAAACACATTCTCACCACACACATACACACTCACACACGTAGTGTCTTTCTTGCTATAAGTCCTCCATACATATAGTGTCTCTCCACACAGTCTCTCTTGCTCCCCGTCTATACTCACGTTATAAACTATATTATATAGTTTATATACTGCAAGCAAATTCTATATTTATAAACTATTTAGAATTATATGCTATACACTATAATGTGCTCACAATGTTGTAAGTATACAAACACTACAAATATACATACACACATATACAATGCACACTATATGGTATATATGCTATATAGCCATACACAGAAACACAGACTCTTTCTCTCCACCTACCTCACATATACAAAAAATTATACTATATGTTATATGTACTGTATATTATTTTTAACTTTATACTACATTTTGTATATACACACAGTAAAGACATACCCCCAACACTGTCTTGCTTTTCTCTCCCACTCTGACCCTTACCTATGTATTTTTATAAATATTTTTATATTTAGTTATACTTTAAATACAAAACATTATGCACTATATAATATAGTATATATACTATTTATAATGACATACTATATATTATAAACACAAGAAATACTGTATATAAACCATATGCTCTCTCTCCCCTCTTCTGAAGAACCCACACAGTATATTACATACTATATGTTAGATATCATATATGTACTATCTTATATATATACATACTCTACACAGAGTATATGCATTCACACACAATATACTTACACTATATACACACACGCACACAAATGTGCTTACTCCTCAGACATGATATATAATATTCTATATATTTTAAAATGTTATATACACTACATAATACATACATATATACACAGACACTATTCACATGTTCTCGTTCTCCTCACACTGTAGACACTATATAGAATACATACTATATCTATAAACATATATTCAGTATACATTATACTATACAGTATATGTACAATGTAGTATAATGTATACATTATACTACCTGGTATAAATATATGAACTATATAATAGCTCTAGCATGTAAGAGTGTGTATATGTATATAACATATATACACTATATAGTACTCTGTATACTATAGTTGTATACTATACATATACACTGTTTATACATTGTAGCTCTTATGTAGTACATACTAGATAGTGTACAAATGTATTCTAGATAGTAAATTATGTATTACATGCATACGTACTATACAGTATACACATATATACTATGTAGTATAGGCACAATACATCATAGGATATAGTATATATGTGTATATCATACAGAAATATGTGTATGTGTATACTCTGTAGCATACATATAATGTATGCACATAGTATACATTATACTATCTCATATACATCTGCACACTATCGAGTATATAAACTACACTAGGAGTATATAAACTGTCACTAGGATTTGAGCAAACCAATGTACTGCTGCTCTAAATGCAGCTGCGCTGGTGAGAGCCCTGCCACTGCTGC
>JAVJGI010000001.1:112863860-112943243 GCA_035590275.1 Ibycter americanus
GGTGCCCTCGCCTTCCCCCGAGCGGAACGAAAAACCCAGCGCCCGCAGCTGCTTTCTTTCAATTCCCCCAGTTACTACGGAACTCTCATGATTATGTTTTAAAGCCCGACTCATGTTTTTTAAACACCTGGGGACCATCGGTGCCAAGGAGCAAATATTATGGGAGAGGCATTGATTCCTCGGTGATGTATCTTCTTTTATTTTAAATAACTGCCCTGGGTGCCCTTTTACCTGAGCAGAAGCATAGGGCTCCTTTAGAAACAATATCTTGCTAATTGTACCGGAGTCATTTTGCTGCATAAAGCAGCTTATTTCATAATGATGTGAGTGCCGCAGTGTAATGAATGCCTGCCTGAGCATATTAAAGTAATCAATTGCTAAGGCCAACACATTTTAGAACAAGTACAGAAAAAAGTGTAGATAAGGGCTTTTAAGCCACAGGGTGGGAAGCACGCACATAATTCTTTGACCAGTTTTAAAATACGAACAACTGTAATTTCTTCATCAGCTATGGAAATAAAAAACCTGGCTATGCGGAGTGGGGACCTCCACCCTCTTCTGAAAACTGTCTATTGCAAGAAATCACGAAAGCCATTTCTACCAGAAACCCTGGCTCCGCTAAGCCGTGGCGACCCTCCCCAGGCTGGTGCGGCCGTGCCTGCCCAGCTCCACGCTTCCCTTCAATATTAAGCAAATCATCCCGCACCATGGCATGCTGCCACTTGCTCATCTGCGAGGTTTAATTAATGTTTGCAAAACACTTACAAGATGAAAATGTACTCCAGAAGCGCTAAGCGCTATGTTACAGCCACCTTGCCGGGGCACTCTGATGGCGTTTGCTTAAGTAACGCCTGCAGAGCACCTGGAGCTCTCGGGGCGAGGGGTGCCCGGGCAGCGCAGGGGGCCGGTGGCCCCCACTGGTGCTGAGCCGCAGCTCCACGGCTGAGCCCCGCACGCCTGCCCACACCCGGCTGAGATGCCGGCTCTGGTACTTAGGCTCTTTCTAAAGCACTTAGCGTTTTTTCTTTAAAATTATTTTCATTGTAATCATGCTGGACAACTTGAACACAGCAGACATTTTAATGAAGGCATGGAACATCCATAAAAGACCATGCCACAGATAAAACAGGGAGTACATCATGTTTATTACTTGTTACGTCAAATTGAATTGCACCGATGATCTGATGCTGAAAGCCAGCATCGGAAATGAGTGGGGAACTGCAGTTGTAGGGGATTTCTAAATGTAAGTCACAGCAGCACCCCTGACCCACCGCTTTCTGCCTTTTGTTGGGGAATTTATATGGTGCCCACACAAACGCCTGTTTAATTCACCTCGAGCGGTACCACATAAATTCCCCAACACTTTCCCTGTCCCTGGCTCTCCTCCTAAGCTGACACACTTCCCCACCACTTCTTGACCAGGACAGGACTGCCTATAGCACTTTGGGTAGCAGAAATCACTCAGGCTCTTTAACCTCTCTTTTGTAAAACTCAGTCCCAGCTCAAACCTTCGTCTTAATCTAATCCAAAACAAGGGCAGCCATCCTCGTACCACACAGACCAACAGCTCCCACCCCCGCCAGCCCATGAGCACCAAAACCGTTTCAGACCTGGCAACAAATGAAGTTTTTCAGTCCTCCTGTTCCTAAAACTGGTTTCCAGTCCCTGTGTGGGGATGCTCCGACCCTCAGCAGCATTGCTCCCCCCTCCAACCCCTCGCCGTGTTTATGTGCCCCTCACATTCCCTATTCCTTTCACAAAGTCGCTTTGTCATTGACTCTTGGTGACAGGTCACCACAACCCAAGCACCAGGCTGCAGCAGTGATTTATTGCTGCTGGACCTGTACAGCTCTATAAAAAAGAGCCATTTCTGCCTTTTTGGCTAGCACTGACAATTACAGATAGTTGACCATTTTTCTTACGAGCTTTAGCTTGTGGCTTTTTCTGTCCCGGGCAGCTCCAGAAGTTAAAATGCAGGTGGGCTTCCAGGTCTGCAGAGAAAGCTCCTCTCCTTCACCCGGCACGGCCTCACCTGAGGACCTCTGGAAATGGGGGGAAATCCCACCAGGTGCGGCCCCTTTTTCAGCTGTAGGGATACGCCTGTTCCCAAGCACTGTTTTAAGTAATTAGCGTTCTGCTTGCTTGGTTAGCGTTATAAGGACAGGAGGGCTTTGGGTGCTGCACTCCGAAAACTTTGTTCATGTCCCTTGAGCAAGAAGCCGACTGGCAGCTGCAGCTTTGGCTCATCACACCGGTGACACGGTTTGTATGAAAGAGGTTTCTGAACAGCAAAGGACAGACTGCTTTATAAAAAAAACCCAACACCAAAACCTAATTAAGACTATATTAAATTATTAGATTGTGGCATCTGGCTGTCCAAGTCCTGAGATTGCACATGTTCTTTCTAACACTTTAAACTTTGTTTTGAGCTTGTTTAAATTCGTTTAAAATTCATTACAGGATGCCCTTTTGGACCAAGTTTGGCTGGCTTGAGATGTAATATTATTCTCCTAGGTCTTGGTAGCTCTTGGTGCTCTGCTTGTGACCAAACTCTGACCCACAAGAGTTATCTCAAGCAGCACGCCCCGAAGAGCCCCACGGCGAATGCAGCCCTGCACCAGCCAGCACATCCCTCTTTGCTTCTCTGCTTGTAAAACATCAATAGAAACTGTTACATACAACTTCTTTCACTGTTAACTTTTTCACAGAAACTACTTGTGCATTCAAATCAAACTGACACCCTGGCTCTGCATTTCTTTCCACTGAACAAACTAGTTGGAAGTTTTTGCTCTTGAGAAGCTGTTCCTCGCCGCAGCAGCGGGGCTGGCTGTCTCTGGGGCCAGACCCGCTGCCACCAGATCCCCCTTGCTCCTGCCCAGGGCCTCGTCCCCTCCTTCGCCCCCCGGCAGATGAGCAATGGGTTCCTGGCTATTTGGTCTTGCAAAACACGCTTCAAAGACACATTCCAGCCTGCCGGGCTACTGACCCAACCCGTGCGCTCGAGCCCACTCCGCGCGTCGCCCCACACGCTGGGCTCTCACAGCGGCCTCACTCTGCTTTAAACTTTAACACACAAGACCTAAAAGCTCCTCCCCTGATTAGTTACGGAATAATTCATACTGGGGTTCTTACCAGAGGAAAAAAGGCCTATTAACAATGTCACGCAACTCAACTCACAGTGCACTAGCTGTATCTGCAGCCTATTCTGTAAAATTCCGCTTCCTGATTAAAAAACCAGACCAACCGTTGGTGACATCCTGCTGGCTTTAACAGGCGTTGGGAACTGGTGTTCTTGCCCACAGCGGCTGTAGCCGTCCCAAACAACGGTCCCGACTTCTTGCACCGGCCGCATGGTGACTGCGTTACGGCTCAGCCCCGGCCTCCCTTCCAGCATTGTGGCAAGACTGAGAGAAGTTCAAGATGAACTGTCATTGCTACGGAACATCAGCACACCCTGCACGCCTGGCCGCGCACGGGGGAACTCGGCCCGGGGGTCGCAGCCAGAACGCAGCAGCTGGAGGGCAGAACAATTATTCCCACTTCTAGAGCTAAACCAAAGAGGCATTGAATGATTTGTCCAAGGTCGCCCACAGGGAGCCGGCACAAGCGCCAGCACCGTGCCCAGAGGCGGCAGAGCGGCAGGTTCGGCTGCCCCCGCCTCGGCCGGGTCAGGCTGCCACTGCCCTGGGAGCCGGGAAGAGGGAGACCCGAGCGCGGCATCGCCGGCTCTGCTGCAGCAGGGGACGGACACGGCGTGCCCCGCTGGTCCCGGCGCCGATGGACGGCGAGCACAGCCCGCCCGCTGCGAGCACACCCCGCGTCTGCGCTGTGCCACGCGAGCACAGCCTCCCACCTGCAACCAGCCCTGAAACCATCCGAGAAGCACTCGCACAGTGAGAAATGCAATATAAATTCTTTTCCTCTGGAAAATTAGTAAGAAAAAGTTTGTTCCTCATTTGCAATTTAACTTTACATTTCAATCTTTAATCTACAGCTTTTAGTTATGTTTGCGACCAGCTCAAAAAATGGAAGTAGCTGAACTTTTCAGACATGAAGATAATATATTCACAAAGCGGAGATTAGAGGTTTAGGGATTCATTCTCGATTCTCCTTGATTTGATATGGGGAGAGAACTTGAAAGAATAAAAAGACCTTTTCAAACTCCTTTGCTTGGCAGAGACATTCAGGGAACTTCACATCCTTCTCTTTTCCTGAGGACTCCCATGCCTTTATAGTTACTTTACATTTAGTCTCATCACAGGCACGTATGCCTAGCTAATTCCTGCTTATCAGGTTTTCTAAAAATGAGGGTTTTTTTTCTTTCCCCAGTCACTGCAGGTGAAGGCTATTTGCAGCCATTCATGAGGCTCTTCCCTGCCCTGCAGTTGTCAGCCCTTGTGGTGTTTGGGAAGCTGCTCTGGGAACCGATAGCTGGACCCCCGCCAGCCCCGGCCGCAGGATCCATCCTGCCCCTGCCCCTGCCCTGGGTGCTGCTGGAGCTGCCACGGGCAGGGGAGCTGCGCTCAGCACCACGACAGCGCTGCTGAGCCTGGCAAAGGCTGCATCCACCCCCTCTCCGCTCAGCTCCTAGTGGGGAGCCAAGAAACGATCCCCTGACAGGCTTTCCCGTCAGGTGTGCACACATACATTTGAGGGGGGGGTGGGTGTGCGTCAGACACACGGACTGACCCTGGTCCCTGTCCCCCGTGTGTGAAGATCCCATTGCCTCGTCTCAATACTTCTGCTATTTTTTTATCTCCATATGCATACACATATATGAGCAGCTGTGGTTTTCCCACAGGAGTTGCAGCTGATGCAAATCCAACAAACTTTCAAAAGGGGATTATTTTGCCTCAGCTGCCTCAACTCAAAAGAGAAAATAAAAAGCAAACAGAACCCAGCAAAGCGACCTGGGAAGGAGAAAGCCCAACAGTTTTGCCACCTCGCCTCCACACAGCACTCAACAGCCACAGCTCTTCGCTGCCCTTGGGGTGAACACCAAGCACAGGAACCAGGGGGAAAACTGCCCAAGTATCAGCCACAAATGGAACTTAAAAGAATAAAAAGGGGCAACATCAGCTGTCACAGAGACTCGGAACTGTCCTGAGCTGGATGTTTTCATCACCGTCCAGTCTGAGGAAAAGCTATTTTATGACAGGCTGCAATAATCCCTTAGGAAAAGCATCTAAGACTCAGGCACATGGAAAATAACATTTTTCATCATCAGCCTGCCCAGTCTTCCCAGCTTAATCAGTCCCAGGCTGAAGCCCACCCAGCTCATGCCAGTGCTCCATCCCCTTTGATGGGCCTCACCCCACTGATGGACCTCACCGCCGGGCGTTTTTCAGCCCACCCTTGCACGCCTGGTCCCCAGAGCAGCCTGTGCCAGGCAGCTGCGTGGGCTGCCTGCGTTACCAACAAGAGCATTTTGCCTGCCTTGGAGCAGCCCGGCCTGGACGCAAAGCTCACCTGCCTGGGGAGCCTCCCCGGTCTGCAGCCCCGTCGCCTGCTGCCCCTCGCGCCCCTCCTGCTGCTGCGGCAGGAGCACGGGTCTCCATCAAGAGCGTCGTTCACCTCCTGCAAAGCAGTTTTCTTTTAGGTTGCTTTCGTGGTGACTCATTTTACCTTTAATATGTTTTGGCAGGACTGAAGTATTTATTTCAGCAAAGTAGTGAAAACAGTTTTGAGCATGTTAGCAATCTATGCAATCCCTGTCAAGTCACTGCTTTTTTAATGCAGTGGCTTGGATTGACCTGACTTAGCTCTAAGCATACACAATCAATCAAGATCAAACTTTACACCATATACAATTTCCTCATTTTTAATAACTTGCACAGTGAAATATTTTACCAGTTCTGACACATCACTGGCTCACAAGGCGCTGGCTTGTTTAGCTTTCTCTAATCCATTACAACATTTTCATTTCACTCTTCACAGGAGTCAACGGGACAGGTAAGAGCTCTGAGTGGGTTTTGATAACACATGACAATGGTGAGTGGTTTTCAAGATACACCACCTCTGGCTGCGGAAAACTCCCAATACTCACCATTTCTTTCATTTTTTATTTCCTGTGGGATTTAAGATTCCCATTGTCCTTTCCCACCTTGTGACCCGAACATTGATTTCCTATTAGGATATCGATCTAGTTTGAATGCTCCTGAAAAAACATAACACATTCTCGCTTAGTTACTCACACATTGCTATTCACTTACAAGCAGACCAAATTCTGCAAAGTCACTGGCAGAATGACTTTGGCAGTCATCTCCATGACCAGCGTCATGCCAATAGAAGGTTTTATGGGAACAAAATAGTATTACAGGCTAAAACACCGCCAGTCTGGGTTTTAAGAGCCACATTTGATTCTTTAACCAGGTACATTTTCCTTCTACTAGAGCTTTACAGCCTACATACCACATTACTTCTCAAATCTGTTTTTAATTGGAGCTGGTTTTGTAATGCAGCTACATGTGTGTTATTTGATAAACGTGAATCACAGTAGATGCCCTTATGCCAACTCTTTAAAAGTAGCAAGCAAGTTTTATAAACGTGCTTCATGAATAGCAGTATTTTCTAATTTCATAGAACAAGAACAAATCAGCTTCTTTCAGAGATAGATTAGTTCCCCGTGGACAACACATTGATCCTAACAGATTTCCATCTATTTTCAGGATTTCCAAAGAACAGCCATTACCGTTCAATTATCATGCTTCATTAAACAACTTAAAACCCATACATTGCGTGCTTTTAGTTAAAAAAAATGTTCAGTAACCTTGTTTATGACATGTAATGTAGTGTTTGTTCAGAGAAATCCGGCAGAGCAAGAGTGCGGCCACACAGCATCGTTACCACCGTGCGCTGCTGGGAAACTCCGAGGGAAAACCGCCACAGTCCATGTCCCGGGGCAGCCAGTGCCCCTCCTTGCCCAGCTCTTGGGAACTGGCATGCCTCACTGCAGGGAGAGATGGGGATGTCAGCAGGTGACACCACACTGTCCCTGTGCAACTGCCTAATGACAGCTGACCGGGGAAAACCCCAACCGCACCAGGCTGCCCAAGGGGAGCTGCAAACCATCGTCAGGACATGACGTGTGTCAGGTGCTTCACTGGGGAAATATGAACACCCTTCCTCTGCCAGCGAGCAGGCAGCCTCTGACATTACAGCCGGCTACGATGAGCACCAGACTCCTGCAGCTCTCAGGGTGACACTGAATTTTACTATGAAACACAAGGCACTGTATAAAAGTTAATTGCCCCTGTGTGTTGTAAAGCCAGGGACCGATCTCCAGTCGGTGTCAGCAGCACAGCACAGCGCCGTCTCTGCGCTGGCTCCCAGTCAGACAAAAAGATGCCACTGACACTGGATTTCCCCCCTTCTCCCCGCTCCCTGCCTCTGGTGTACCTCACCCACCTGGTCCTCGGGGAGAAGGCTCTGCTGCTGGGGGGAACCTGCTGCCGCCACCTACGATGCTCAAGGTTTTACCTGAAATCACAGAGGAAAATTGAGAGGCAGGCAACAAGCAAACCCATGACTTCCGAATCTGACTCCAGAGCCCTAACTGAAGGTCACCCACACCTCTGTTTAGGGTTTATTAGTTTCCATATTTGTACAGTCCTTCACAAGCGTTACAAGCGATGAGCAATGACAGCTCATGTATATGTGTCTGCGTACACGCACACACACATATACATACACCCTTACATCTGACCACTGTGCCAAAGAAATTATGTTTCACATCATTTCTAGTGTCATCTTTGATTAATTTGCGTCTCTTTTCTCATTATAGCTCATCCCTCATTTCAAAGGTGTCCTTCAATTAGGACACTGGGAAAGGGCCGAGAAGTGAAAACCAGCACGGAATAATCTGAAGGTAGAGTCCAGGAAAGCCTTTCAGACAGTCGCACCTCTGGCTTAGCGCTCCCATCCCCACATCGCTTCTTCCCACGTATGATTTCTTCTTTAGCGAATTAGCTTTCCCCAGAACTGATTCATCGCATCCCAATGGCCATAGATTCCCTCTTACATCTTATTAATCAAAGAATAAAGGAGTGAGTGCATATGTCTTTGAGAATAACAATGGGGCATTTGACAGCTAAATGGAGGCACAATATGCAGAAATATAAACATCCATGTGCAATTTATCTGCTTTCTCCTGCCTGCCCCCGCAGTGCGATTTGTCTGCGTGACTCCATGGCTGAAGGTTAAGCGAGTCCTTTATCGTTCACAGCTCAGGAACCAGAACGAAAGTGGCAATAAAACGGCTGCAGGAGAAGGTCCCCAGCGCTGCGGTCCCTCGGCTCTCCCCGCGCAGAGAGCGGCCGTTCTGCTGGATTACCGGAGGATACCCTCTGCTGTCACGGTGTAAATCACGGCCACAGCTTGCTATGATATCGCTATTAAAATAGTCTGAAAACATCATAAACAGAACTCATCTGGGGCAATATTTCATCTTAAGGTTTGATGACGAAGTCAGCAGCACCTACACGTGTCCTTCAGCTAGAGGTCAGCCCTTTCTGCACATCCTATTTTAAGACCTGTGTAATGCCAACCTCCACACCCTGTTCGCGCGCCCTTGAAACGCTGCCATGAGACCTGCTGGATTCAAGTCTCACCTTGAAATCCCACTTTTTAATTCAGCCGGTACGCTGACAGGAGAGGCCGGCTTTCCGCTGCACCACGGGGAGCTCACTGGCAATCTTTGACCCGTGCTGAATCTAAGATTTCTTTTCTGTAGAGCATCGTATAAAGGGTCTTCATCTGGAAATCCCGCAGGACACAGCTGACCGGGGCATCAGTCCTCGAAGTCTTCAGTCCAGCTGACAGCTCTTGTAACACATTAGAAATATATTTTAAACAAGGTCAGTCAGTGTGCTATACCGCACCTACGATGTAAACAGAAAATCAACGTACACAGAGCTGCTCGTCTTCCTGCGAGCCATGCCTCAACGGTAACGCCCGAACAGCCGGCACCACCACCACGTATCAGCAAGGACATCTCACTCTGGTTACAAGATGGTTTTCCACACCAAACAGGCGTCTACCACAGCGAAACCACACCTAAAAGGAAGCGGTCCAAGGTCCAAGACAGACAAGAAAGACAGGGAGAGACAATATTTGCTCTCAAAAGCTAGCGAGCCCCCGGCCGGCAGCGGCTGCAGAGCGGAGCTCTGGGAGCTCCCCCGGCGCAGACCCCGGGGCAGCAGGAAAAGCACTTCACAGCCAGTGCTTCTTAATTTTCCTAGTGCATGCGGCAAATAAGAATAATTATATATAAAATTATATGACTCAGACTAGTTAATTATCAAAGGGAAAAACCAGAACAATGCACAACATTTCCCAAGATTGCCGAAAGCCTTTTAAACCAGGCTGCCTTTCAACAGCAGTTATCAGCTTCTAATTAAATCCTATTCCAAGCGCTTTTGCTGAAATGGAGCCAGTAACAGAAATCTAATAGGATGTCTTTTGTCCAAACCGTGTGAGTAAACAGTTTGAACCCTGTGACAAGGACTGCTTTTCGCCACCTTGCAGAAACCTCGCTTTCTGCCTGAGATACGTATTCACAGTAAACGGAATACAGAAACGGCCGGTACCACATTTCTGTTTTTGCAATATATGAAGTAAACCAACACCAACAGGAGACCTTCCAAAAGGAGCAGTTGAAAAGAATGTCTTTTTATATTCAAAATCTGCTCGGTGTCCTTTTGGTCAGAAAGGCATTTTGTGATTAAAATTTTTCATCAGAAATGGAGCACTCTTTCCAGCTTTGCAGAAGAAAAAATGATATCACTTGGTGGCACAGACACTCGCTCAGAAAACGAGCGCTTGCCTTTAAGCATGTAGGAAGCCTGAGTGTGTGATTGTACAACATCGAAACACTTTGTTCTCTGCCTAATACAAAAATAAACATTATGAAATTCACTAAGTGATATATTTTGTCCCAGGAGAAATTACCTTCAGAAATACAGAGACAAGAAAATACTCATCTTTCATTATCATGCCAGTTTTTAAACAGCTGGGAAATAAATACTGCTTCTTCCCTCAAATGAGCAGACTAGATGAAGACAATGTTCTACCTCTGCCTCCCCCCAACAACATTTTTCCCTTTTCTCATGGAAATTTTGCATTTCAATTAAATTTCCTCTTTATTACCACCTTTTTTTTTTTTACTTTATCTGGCACATCTTTTCTTCCTAGTCAACTTTTTTCCCCCTACACACCTATTTTTAATTTTCTTCAATTGGCAAGAGCAACACGTATCCATAGGCACAGGCATCTGCTGGGGGAAGGAGGGATGAGGAAAGGAGAAGAAAGAGGTAAGAAAAGGGTAAAAAGAGGGAAAAGGTGTGAAAAATCATCTGATAAAAAACAATTGCTGGAAAGACCAGCTAAACAGGTTGGCAAGTCACCTTCACGAAAACAAGGTTTCCTGGTCTGCCGGGAAGCGAGGTTAAGCCGGTGGCCCCTTCTCCTCCCGACTGCGCCCCAGGTGCGGGAGGGTGTTAATCCCTTGCTGCCCACTAAGGCCACTGCTCCACCTCAACAACTTTTTTACAGAGAACAAACCAAGCAGAAACAAGTAATTTCTGGTTTCTAAGCCACTCTCGAGCTGCTTTTACTGACAGCTTTTCGCGTGTCGTGCTGAGAGAGGGGCGCAGCCCGCTGCCGGCGGCGCGCTGGCTCGGGGCCCCAGGACCACGCGCGCTCCCTTACCGGAGGCTGCCGTAAAGGGGGCTCTGATTTATGTATTTCGCTGATATATTTCAACGCTTGCATTTGCATTTACAATCCAATGAAAAATTTATGACTGTAAAACTTATCCTGTATGTCATAATTAAACACAAACACTCATTTCCAAATAACCGTTTACCATATTGCATATTCAGTTGTGCAATTAATCTCAATGACTCTTTCTCCTTGTAAATAAATATAGGCGGTAACATATTCTGCCATAACGCGCTCGTAACTGCATCCAGCGGAAGATGAAGAGTCAATCTGACATTTCAAGAGAGAGTGGTTACCTGCTTAATAAATAGATTGGAAACCCTGTCATTTTCAAATAGATGCCTTGTTCTCCCGCAAACTATTTGTTCTGAGGAAAGCCTCTGAGAGAGATTTATAGGACAAGTGCTGTTTAAACATTAATCTTAATGCAGAGGAAGAGGGAAGCGGGCTGCTCTCACAGCTTTGCCGAGGGATCTGACACCCGAGGGGGGACACGCGCCAGCCGCACCCCAGGCCCCCAGAGCACGGCAGCGAGCTGCGGAGCAGCCGGGACTCCATGGGAAGCCAGCGCCCACAGGGGCACCAGCCCGGCGCCCCCACCCAGCACCTGCTCCAACGGCGAGTGGGCGAGGGGACGTGCTGGGAAAGCTCCAGCGAGAACCGGCCGCGGTGCAGCAAGGCTGAAGCCCTGCACAAGGACCCATCTCTGGGTGCATCTGCCCTCGCCAGCCCAGGTGGGCTCCTGCCGGCAGAGCCTGGGTTGCCAGCAAGGGACGGCCTCGCTGCTGGTGCCAACTGGGGGTGCTGCCGGGCGCCGCTTGCCGCAGAGCCGGTCCACGCTGAGTCAGTGGCACTGCAAGCAGCACATCGTTATGATTCAGCAGCAGCCCGTTTCCTTTCTGGCATAAAAAAAATGAAATAGCGATCTGTTGATGGGTGCTGACTGGTAGATGGCTTCACATGAAACAGCATTTGTCCTGAGAACAAGGTGAATAAAAGACTTAATGGAGTTCAGCGATGCAATACAAATAACGGTGTCCTTTTACATTACCAACAACACACACTACGCTCTCTCCGGATCCCTGTTCTCTTGAAAACTCCACTAGGAAGCTTTTTGTAAATAGGACGTCTCACTTAATGTCCTCTCCCAAACATCATATTAATCACCCTTTAAGAATGCATGGTCTCCAGGAATAAGGACTGTGCTGGGTGTGAGGAAGACATCGCTCCTAATTTTAGCTCTGCATTGACTTTCCACAAGCCCATGCTGTCTCCCCACGGCTGAAGCTAAGGCCGTAGCACCCTCTGCTGCGGGTGCCCATGGAGATGCCACCTGGGAGGGCAGTTACCAGGTGTGCAGGAGAGCCGGTATCACCACCAGCCCCGCCGCCCCGGGGTGATGGCTCTGCACAGCTTTGCCCTGGGGGGGCTGCAGGCAAGGGGCCACCAGCAGCTGTAAAGAGCAGGAGGGGACAGAGGGGACCTCCTCACCGCCCGGAGCTCTGCAGCCTCTGTGAGCAAGTGTAAAGGAGGCTGAAGGGTACTTGATAGCTCGAGAGCCTGCTAATTGGCTATGAAGGATTTCTCCTCCAGTTTGCTGGTTTGTATTGTCCCCAGGTTGGTGCTAGTGACTGGAAGCTATTTCCACCCAGAGACCTACGTGAATCGAAGCTGAGTGATAGTCCCAGGGCCCCAGCAGACTGGTTCCTGCAAGCTCCCGTTACTGCTTACGCAGGGAAGGAAACGGCTGGAAGTACAACTGCAGAAGAATTAACTACCCTCTGGCACGCTCTGCCAGCAGGGTCAAACCCGTTCCTGCAGCGGGTGAGGTGGGGGATGCTTGCAATATTGCTGTGCATGGTCATCTCTTTTAACGGCCAGATTTCAGCTCTCCAGCCTGTCAGCCTGCCAGCTTTCATAAGCACCAAATTCCCTAATGAAATCAAATTCTTTAGAAGTATTTGATTTTGCATATGTTAATTTTTGTGCTAGAACTACCAGTCCCATATTCACAGTTGTTTATTTTCAGGGTGTTTACCCAATCTTTGCTGTAAAAATATTTTCACAGGTCAAAAGCAAAGCATGAAAACCACCAAAAATATTTGTATCATGAAGATTTTCAGTTCCACAGTAAATGCAATGAAGAAAAAAACAGTTTGAGAGAAAGAGCAGTTGCAGTAAGGGACCTGCTGGTGCGAGGACCCCGAGAGCTGCCCCCTTCACCGGCCGTGCAAAGGGCAGAGCTTTGTGCCGGAGAGGTCACCAAGCACCATGCGGGCATCTGCTGGGGAGGCAGACCCAGCCCTGGCCAAGGGGCAGCACAGAGCCCTGGGGGGGACGCGTGTACGCCACGGGCACCCCGCAGCAGAAAGGGCTGCAAGGGGGGCACAGCCAGGGGGTCTGCACCTGCCAGTCGCACCGCCGGTTCAGGGGAGGATTCTGGCACAAGGGTCGGCTGCTGCGGGGCACCAAAGCAGGGAGCACGCTCTCCTGATTGTCGAGCAACACCCTGAGAAGGTGACCTCTGACAACCAGCAGCGACGTGCATCCACCGCTTGCCAGAACACGGTGGGACAGCGACGCTTGCCCTGGCATCGCACCCAAGCGTCCCGCTAAGACAGAAACAGCGGCGCACAAAGGCCAGGTGCCGAGCGGCTGCCCGAATTCAGCAGCAAACACCAGCTGGGTATTTTAACTGACTCCAGAACAATTTGCCTTAACATTCAGCTGGGTTCGGTGTCATGCCTGGGCAGGGGGTCATACACAAGACAGAGAGCTGCGGGGAAGAAAAAGGCTCCCAAAAGGCACGGTAACCCTCTCTCTGGACTGCACACATTTGAAGTGTTCCCACTGGGGGCTCAAAACTGTGTCAAACAAATGCAACTTATTGTCTCTTTCCCCGTTTTGCAGTCCCTAACAAAGTTGTTTTCATTATCTGGGAACCCCCTGGTGAAGTGTTAGCATCTTAAGTAACCCTTGTAAGTGGAACCAAATTAGGAAAGCAAGCAGACAACACAGGCAGAGAAAACAGATTTCATTTTCTATATATCAGTTTCTATTAGTTTCAAAGATAGGTCTCTATTACACCCACTGTTTGTCCACGGTCAGAGTGCATTCAACAAATTGAAATTGAAATGTGTCTGCTGATGAGACTGACGCTGTTATTAGATTTAACTATCAATCACCAGCTGAGCGAAGAATAATGCAATTCATTAGGCATCAGTCTTACAGACATTTCAACTGAATCCTGTAAGTAAACCAGAAGCAAAGGTCTCTGCAATGATCATTTGGTTTACCAACAGCTTACAATGCACATACAGGCTATATTTTTATTTTTCAGAATTCCTCCTGCTGCCAGAAAGGTCTCCTCCTGCCCTGCTCCTCCACGCGCTTGCGCAAAACCCCCTCACCCACCCAATTCTCTTCCAGCATCTGCAATGCATCTCTGGGTAAACTGCCTAAAAATTACAGTAGCGGCTTTACCACCCCTCGCTGCAGCTGGTTGTGGTGCTCAGGCCACCCTCTGCATCTCAACAGAGGACTGCGCAGAGGAGCAGCCCTGGGGATGGCGGCTGCAGAGCCTGCGCCCCACTGTCACCCAGGGACCACCAGAGGCTGTAGCTGCCACCGTAACGGGTCCCTCTGTGCATCACCGACCCGCCGGGAAACCGCGCGCTTCTCCCCGCAGCACCCCACACAGCTACGGGGGAAGGACGGTCAGACAGTGATACTGAAGAAAATTTACCTTCTAATTGCTAATGAACATCTTTCCTTGCTAGCATGTAAACAAGGAAATTTGGCTCTCCTGCTGCATTAATGTGACTTGTGAAAACTAAGTTGTAAGGCTGGATGTTTTTTCCACGGTAAGCCAATGTTCCAATTATCAGTAAATTGCTAGCACTTGGAACGATGCTGCATATTAATTCAAAGCAAGTGAATGCTCATTGAATTACCCAGAACAGTAAATAGCTCTTTGTGGGGTGTGTAAATAATCCCAGGAAATTGGGAAAAGAGATTTTAAAAACTAATTTGCTTGGGCAGAGTAAAAATTTTACAGGAAATTAGTAAAAGAAGAGATTATCAATGAAATGGTTATCTGGATTGCCATGAGCTGGCTCAGGTATTTGTGATGAGGAGACGCCGCCCCCCACGGCCCGTCCCACCAGCAGCACGGGGCCACGCAGCCCCTCCGCTCGCAGCGACCTCTCTTGCGTTTGGCGCAGGATGGATCCCTCCTGGGGAGCACAGGCAGCCCCAGCTGTGCCTCGCAGCCCAGGGCTCCCGGTGGCAGGGGAGCCGCAGGGTGAAGGCTGCGGTGAGGCAGCAGGTGACTCATGGATCGCTGTACTTTCCCCACAAAGACCAAACTCTAATGTCCCTCTGGCCTGGTGGCCGTTAGAGTCACTGCTGAAGAACGGAGGGTTTAATAAATGCGCATGGCTTCGGGGGGTTTTCCACTTTTTTTTTTTTTTTCCTAATTCAGCTCCCTCATCACTGAGCTAATGCACTAATGGACACTTACCATTACCTAACTTCCGACCTAATGGGCACAGCAAATAAGTGAAAGGCTCATAAAATCAAATTTACTGAGCATCATTCCTTTTGCTGTCCATTAACTGAAACTATTTATTAGCTTAAACAGATATAGGGTATGGAGTTATATTCATCTTGTATTAATTTTGTTACATGGACATTTTAGGATCCCAGAAGCTCTAGCAATTGCAGGGAAGAAGGGAGGAGGGCTGCTTTAGTGGCACTCACCAGCCCACAGGCTGGCAGACAGGGGGGGTGGCATCGCCAGCAGCTGTCCCACCCCGCCTCGGCCACAGCCGCATCGTCCCCCGTGCCAGTGCCTGCTGGACCGTGGAGCGCGTGATGAATATAGCCTTGGTCCCCACTCTAAACTCCCTGTCTTCCCTTCTTTTCCAGTACTCCTCCAGCGAATAACCACCCCGCAGCTCATCTCTTCCTCCAGCTCACCATCTGGGAAGTGTCTGAGGATCCCCTGAATACTGATACCCACCTGCGCTGCCACCCTCCTCCTCCTCCCTGCTCCAGAGCCCCCCTGCGGTCTCGGCCACTGCGGGAGGGAAACCCTCTGGGCAGCCAGTGCCAGAGCTCATTCCCCACCCTCTGCAGGGTCCGACACCGAAAGCATTCAGAATAAAACCAATGCGTTTACTTTTGCAACCCAAATACATTTGGTCCGACTGACCGCTGTCCTGCTGTTTGCGCTGCCCTTTGGCTACCGGGACGGGGACGCTGCTGTGCAGGGCGAGCGCCTGCCCGCGCGGGCCAGCAGCGATGCTGCGGAGCACAGAGGTAACGCACCAGGAGCAATCGGACTCACACGCACAGAGCTGGAGATACGTTTGTGTATCTCTCTCTCTTTACATATATATAGATCTATCGATCTGCCTATGGCAGGGTCTGGCATAACCTATGATGACAATGTGCCGAAAGAGATTAGCACCAATGATGCCGTCTGTTTTCTATCAAAAGATAGAAGTTCAGTTTATGTTCTGGCATTCAGTTCTTTGTAGAAATATAAAGAGCATTTCAATTTAATCAGCTTTCTGAATAGCAAAGAACAATCTGCTACCCTTAATGGGTAATATCCTCTGCCATCAAGGCTGGCTTTAGGATTTCACTGTCTTCCATAAAGAACAGTTTTACTGGATTATCAATGAAAAGAATGGCTGTAACAAAAGATGGGTTGATAGCAATTTTTTTCTCTAAGCCTGGCAAATTCCCTTCATTGAGGTAATCACTTACAGGAAGTTCATGTGCCTTTGCTAAATTCCTAAAGGAATCTTGGAGCTTCACCCCTGCAGCAGGCTGGGACTGGCTGTGCCTCTCACCTCTCCATCAGCCGTGGTGAGCTCACGGGAGGCCCGAGGCAGCGTTACGGTGGGCTCTCCCCCCTTCCCTGCCCTGCGGGGTCCTGAGAAGCTGCCTTAACTGTTCACCCTGGAAATGGCACGTAGTGACAGCAAAGCACTGGCAACTTTTCTTCACATGTGCTGCAAGGTCCAGCAAAACATAGATGGGACCACTGACTCCAGTCACCTGAATAATGGGCAAACGCATTTTAGAGAGAGACTGGAGAACATCCACCGCTGCATCCCCAGGCCATAAAGCATCCTGGAGGCTCTCCAGCAAACGGCGGGCACCAGGGGAAAAGGCAAAACACCGTAAAAATGATGCAGTGCTGTAGGAGGGATGCAGGAAAGTTCATGACTGGAGGGCCCTGAGCTGGAAAACAATTTGTTACATGAAAATACCCAGATCGTGCTGGAAGGCAGAGCGCCTGCTCCCGACGGCAGCTCCTGGTGCCGGAGCCGTGCCCTGGGCAGCCCCAGCCCCACGCGCTGGCGGGTCAGGATGCCTCCAGAGGAAAGCCTCTGTTGCTCATCCGAGCAAGGCACGACGGAGCTCCAGTCAACCGACAGCTGCAATATTCCCGGGAACGGAAAAGTGCTGTTAACATTAATGACAGTGTCTGGTTTATAAATACCCAAAACAGAGATAGATTAGATGAACTTTGAAAACTTTCATATATATATTTTAAGAGATCTTGCTTGCTAAGCTATTTTTTTTCTTTTCTAAACTCCCAGGGCCCTAGTAAAGTCAGTCAATACACCATTACAATCATTTGGGGAACAGTAAAGCTTTGAAAAATAGCATTTGCACTGTGGATTTATAGAAACCATTTGAACTACAGTAAGCCTTGAAGATAACTCTGAAACATTTTGATTTCTCAATAATTTCTTGAGAATCATTAAAAGAAATGAAACCTCTGCACCCTGGACAGATACAGGCTGCAAGGAGGAAAAAATCCACGCATATTGTCCATACTTAAGAAAGTATATAAGGAGCATCCCAAAAGAACTGGCTCGCTCAGCAGAAGCGAGGCAGCTGGAGCTCTCCCATTTCCATTTCTGTAACACCATCCGCTGACCAAGACGCCCGCACACCCGAGAGCTGGCAGTGCCCGGGGGCAGACGCCGGCGCAGGGCAGGCAGCCCCTCCGTGCAGCCCCTCGCCCTGCGCCTTTCGGGTGCTGCAGGTCCCTGCTGCGGGACCACCAGCGCTGCTGCAGCCCCCGCAGAACACAAGGAACTGCTGTGGCAGCTGATGGCGGTTTCCTGCTTGAACTGGGTATTCAGTCCCCAGAAGCTTTCCCCAAACCTCCCCTTCTCCTGTATAAAATCCGCCTCAGCCCCTCGCGCCCCAGCTGCCCCCCCCGCACAGGCAGGCTGCAGCCCCATGCTGGGGTCGGGGCGCGTTGGCCGCAGCAGCCCCCGCCGCCGGGCACACACCGTCTGCAGCCTGCATGGCGCTGAGCCGGCGCTGCCTGTGCCCGCTGGAGCCAAGGGCTCTCACTACAGTACCAGGATTTAGTTTTTGCATTTCAAACTCCTGCTTCATAATGTCAATTTAATTGTTACTATGGGCTCTGTAACATGCTGGCGGGGGATGACGTTAATCTCTGTACAGGATGACGCTGGCTAGGGATCGGAGTTGTCCTGGTGTGGGATGCACTATAGGCTCCCTCCGTCTCCTTTCTCTTACCAGTCAGTCTATTCAACTATTTTCTAAAACAAAAATGAAAGCAGCAGCTCTCACTGCATCTGAGTAATGACATTTCAGGCTTAAAAGCAGTGCTGTGCTCACAGTTCATGATGAATCAAATAGACTCTTTTAATGTCCCCTGACCTACTTCTCAGATCCTTTATAGTATCTGCTTAAGATAAAACCCTTGCTAGGGATTAAAGCATTTGTGGCAAATGTCCAAAGGTCAGGAAAGGCCACACTGGAACCACAAACTAGGAAAAATGTTCTTGGCAATTTCAGTGTTGTATTTTACCTCCAGGACAGGAGCAAAAAGATGTTTGAAACTAGGAATTACCTTACACACCAGTGGGAAGGGCCAGAACCTCCCGCGGAGGAGTGGTGGCCCTCAGAGCAGGACCCAGCCTCTAAACACACCTTTCTTCCTGCAAGTTGAGAAGAAGGTATCAACAGAAATTAGGATCTATTTTTGCTCTTGAATCGTTTCATTTCCTTCAGTATTTATGCTGTGAACAGGAATTAAGCAGGAAAGGATTTGAAGCCATTAAAAAATGAAATGCCTGGTTTTCCAGCTACCAGCTGCAGTTTAATTTGGTCTGCAGCACAGGTGACACTGCAGTCAAGCAGCAAATACATCAGAAATATTTTTGAAGTGCTCCCCGCCAGGCAGCAGAGCCGGTTTGGTTCTGAAGGTCGCAGCGGTATCAGCCCTGCACAGCGGCACAGGGATGTGCAGCTCCTTTTCTGCTAGCAAGGTTTTTTTTCTGTCCTCACCTTTTGGGGCCAAGCAGCTGATTGTAGCCTGTAACAAGCAGGTCCTGTCTCTGGTAACAGACTCTGCTGCACAGGGCCACCTCCCGAGGAGCTTCCCGGCCACGTTAGGACAGCAGAGAGGCTGCAGCCACGCGTGCAGCTGGCACATCCCGGCTGGCGAGCGCTGGCACAGCTGTGCCTGCTCCTTGCCACCAGCCACCCCTCCACGTGCCATGCTGTCACCTTGCTCCGAGCTGGGGACCGTGAACCATCCTCCGGAGAAGCCAACAAGGATGCACAGGTTGTTTTCACCTGTGAGATGCTCTGTGCAACATGTGAAAATGAATTCTGAACGAATTGCTGATGCTGGGCACCCAGCCAGGCTCCCTCCCGAAACGTGCTCCATCCTAACAGGTCGAACAGGAAAGCAACGCATGCACCAAGCGTCTTCCATGCAAGGAGCTCAAAGCTCACTGTAAGCACCCATCAGCCAGATGCACATCATCATCCCCGGGACAAAGCCTCAGTCAGAAATTCCCTCCAGGTCCCCTAAGACTATAACTATGTAGTGTGGTGGGAGCAGGGGGAGATGCCAACAACCTCGCAGGGCACGGGGCTACTCCACACTGAATCCAGCACAGAAAGCTGATGCCCACGGTTCCGGGATGCTGCCCTGAACCAGCCCCTGGAAGGGGAAGAGCTGCGCCTGGCTCGGATTAGCACACGCCAGGACGGTCAGCCTTATGAGGGTGTATTTTGTAAAGAAGCAAGCCTGGGTCTCCCACTTTTCTCTGTACCAGGGACAAGTACATTTCAGTTGAAATTATTACATTAAAATATATGCCTCTGGATAAATCACTGCTTACTGTTAAATGGCTATGAATTTACACCATTTAGCTATTCCGCATATCTTTCCCTTATCTACGATCCCCTTTGCTGCTGTTCAGATCCCTGGGCCCCGAGTGGCTGGGGAACAAACTGACACCAAGTTCGGTCTCACGCTGAAACTCTGCGTGCTGCTTCCCATTCCGGTGCCGCGGGCACTGCCCGACCCCACCGGCCCCCGGCAGCTGCCAAACACTGTGTGTGGATTCCGGGTACCGCCGCGCTGCAGCTTGTTACTGGGGTTAATGATAGTTAAGTGACTAGCTAGGAGTACAATGCTAGTAGATTTTCAGTTAATTTAGCAGATTATGTCAGATGTACAGTCACAGACTATTTGACATTCTCCTTCATTAACCTCGGTTATGAGGAACTGTACCGCTGCACGCCGCACTTCAGACACCATTCATCAATCCCCCATGACTTGCAGCCGTGCCACTTTCTTTTCACTGATGGCGATAAGAGGAAAATTCTAATTGTTTCTGCGGCTTTCCAATGGATCTTGGGCCAGGGCTCAGGCGCGAAGCAGGGTCAGGCCTCCAGGAGCCCGCGGTGGCGTGGGAAGGGGCGATTCCGAACTCGGCACTTCGCCCTTTGGGCTGATACTTGAACCAATGCCTGTTACTAGTGGGTACCAGGTGACTTGGGAAGCCACCTTGCAGATGTGCTGAAAAATTGCTGTCCCAAATCCTCAGGGCCTTTGAGAATTTTAGTATTTGTATTCAATGATTTTGGGTGATTATCTTAAGAGTTCTACTTAAAATCTTGCCTCCTTCTGGGATGCTGAATTCCTGTTCCAGCAGGGACAGGACTGTCAGTCTGAAGCCCCTACATTGTCACTGAAAGAGACGATATTAGCTGTGTGATGTATGACAAACTGTTCTTACATTTCAGAGGAATTTTCATTATTTTGATTTGCTTACATTCTTAAAATGAAAAAGAATTCCCATACAAGAACTCCTCTGGAAGAAGGAAAATCTTGGTTATTTCAAAGGTTCTGTTTGAACAAAATGAATTTCACTTGAGCCTGACTTGTGGGAATTGTTAGAAAACTGAAACATCTGATTCTGAACATATCAAAGGGGACCGCTCCTTGAGCGCCCCGTAACCAGGTCTGCACGCTGCAGCCTCCCCAAAGTGCTTTTTTTTTCCCAGTTCCCCCCCAGAATACACGTTTTGTTGGAAGCGTATCACCTTAAACACCCGCGGTTACAACAATGTCATTTTCCAGTGGGAAGATTCTTGGCTGTAAGCATCCAGGCAGGCACTAGTCAGAATACCTGGGCGGCCGCGCCCGCCGTGCCGCTGCGGCACGAAGCACTCCCGTCCCGTGTGGCACCGCCAGCGCGGGCGCCAGCGGCAGGGGAGGCAGGAACGCCTGCCTCTGAACCGCCCGGCGGGCTGGCGCCTTCCAACGCTTTCCAAAGAACAGCCCGAACTAGAACAAATGGTACCCGCCACTGTCAGGCTGGAGTAGAAGCAGAGCTGCAGGCAGCCGAGGAAAAGGCGAGTGATTCCTGGTGCCGACACCGCAGGCTCTGCCTGTCCCCGCGGTCCCCAGCGCGGTGAGAAACCAGTCTGCGAGGCGCCGAGGGGATGTGGACCCCGTCCGCCCGGGAGCAGAGGCAGGGCAGACGGGATGCCGGCTGCCTGGGTGTCTCTTCTCAGGGCAGGGTGGTGCGTGGGGGTCCCGGCATCCCCCCCACAGGCACGTACATCCCTCACGCGGGGCACAAAACGCGTGCGCAAACTCACACCTTTTGAAAGGCAGTACACGCTCCGTGGCAGACGGCATCCTTGCTGCTGCGGTGCAGCGATAGTTAAACGCTGTATTGCATGGGAAGCCAGCCCATCCCGATCAGGGCAAATCATCCCTTATTACTTATTTATGAGAGTTAATTTCATGTGCTGGCATTTAACACACCATATGGAGGAGAGGCTGCTGGAGCCAAGCTCCTAGCAGATTTCAGCCGCCTTTTTTTTTTCGTTGTTGTTTTAAATACTGCTGAAACGTGACTGAAGCAAGGTTAACCGTATTGCTGCTTTTACTGAGAAAAATTACTTCTTGAAAACAGTCTAGCTGAAAACCCAAATCCTCACCTCTCAGCAGGCAGGTTTATGCCACAAAAGAAGCTGGTATGCCCTGGCAAGGATACCAGATTACCTTGATGCAGCAGGACTTTGCAAACAGACCAGCTTCATAAACATAGTTAAAAATAATTAGATGCTTGGGTATGTACAGCCACATCTATTAATTTTAATAAACAGCACTTCCTCCTGCTATATGCTCACCTGATAGTAACTGATAGGGGAATAGTCTGATCTGCCATCAAAGCCTGCATGTTGCATACCAGGCACTTAGGTACCTGCTGCTCTGTCCTGTGCCACGACTGTCCGCAACAAACCTTTCCTCAGCAATGTCTTCTGCTAAATTTGGAGTGTCTGTCCCTTCTGGGGAGCTCTCGTAAGGGCACGGAAGCCTAAGTTCAACCAGAAACTCTTATTGTGTAAACAAAATTGGAACTGTGCACGTCAGTAGATCCGCATTGCTCCAGCCATCCAAGAAGCTGATCTCTCTGACACACATACATATAAAAATATATAGCTATTTTCAGTATTTCTCCTTTTCAGATGAGGGATGTCTCTAAAGATAGTGCTGAAATAGATTCACAGCAAGGTTGTGGCACTTCTGGTATTTACCGTGTGAGAATGACATTTATGATAATAAAAATGGAAGAAGTGTTGAACAGTAACGATAGCAATAACATTTCACCAGGGACAAAAAAAAATTATATAATGTAATGAAAGCAGAAATGGAGAAATGGCAAGAAGGGGACGGTTACAGCATGGGGAACAGAGGAGCCTGCGCTGTGGAGGTGGACCCGGAGAGCAACAGCTCTGCTTGGGCAGAATCAGTAAACAGCAGGAAAAGAGACAGGGCTGCCTCCTCGCTGGCCGGAACCGATGGGAACCCTGGGGAACCTCCGAGCGTGCGCTTCCAGGGGCCCGAGGGGAGCGCCTGGTTCCCCCCTCGGCATCCTTCTCCATCAAAGCACCGATTCCCACGCATTTTTCCCAAGTCTTATCAAAATCTCTTTTCTTCAGATTTCCATGGCTAGTGAATCCTACCAAAATACATTTGTTTCCTTCATTTATGAGACAGCCTTTGACTTATCTGCTAAGTGCTACGAACACTGTAGTATAAAACGGTTCTCATTGCAGTGGTAAATTAAAATTTAGTAGAAGATGCACAAAGCAGAATAAACTTTCAATTAAAATATAAACACTGTTACTGAGAAAGAAAACTGGAGGGAGCTCCTAGGCTTCTTTGCATTAAAAATGCCTGAGATTTAATTTCACTGTGACATCTCCTTGGAATTACACTGCTAATTGATCAAATTTTGTCTGTCTGTTATTTAAACTTTCAATAAAACTTAGATTAATGGAAGGTGTAATCCTCCCGGGCAGAACAAATATTCCCATTGTTCATGTCAGGTATGGAATAGCAATGCCCCTACCAACAGCTTTCGCATTCAACCTGTGAACATGAAGTTAATCATAAAAGCGCAGTGATTCTTTAATTGCTTTTATGAAATTTTCTCAGTGTGTCATTTCTCCCTCCTGCTCTCCCCCGCCCCCAGTCCCCACTAAATGCTCGTATAGATCTTTAAAAATATCTAGGTATTATTTTCAGGACTGACGTGCTTTGTTCATGATACAAATAAAAAACCAGCTCGCTCTGTCTGTGATCTCCCAGAAGGATGGGAGCATCCCTCCCCCTGCCCGGACAGTCCTGGTGGAGGGGGCTTTCTCATCTACTAAAAAGCGAGGCAGCCCTAGAATGATAAGCGCCCTGCCTTGCGCAGAAAAAACATAAGCAGTTATTTTTACTCCTCACCCCACCTTCCTCTTCAATTATGGGGTCAAAACTTGTGGTGCCTGAAATCAGCCGGGTTGCACCCTCCTTTTCAGTCTCCTGAACGTGGTGCTGGCTCTCCAGCCCGAGTCAGATGCGACAGGGAGCAGCCCTAACCCGCAGAGCCTCTCTGGAAAGGCACCGAGCCACCTCCTTTGCTCACCGCCCCGCAGCCACCAGCAACGCAGCGAGCGTGGGGAGCTGGGCTGAAACAAAACACCATCAAAAAAGGGAAGGAGAAATTTTTGCTGAGTGGAGAGTCAAGGATAATTTTCCGAGGGTAACTTGCTGAGGGTCTGCCCTGCAACTCCAAGAGTGCAACCACAAACCTCTGGACACCTAAGCCTCTTTCTCCAAGTCCACCCAGGACTGGGCTCCCCAAAGCCACCCCAGGGTGGCATGACAAGGGATGAGGTTTTGTGTCAACACAACAGCCCAGGTGATTTCGCAACACTCGTTTCCTGACTCAGCAACAACCTTATATGATCACAGAGTTGTTTAGGTTGGAACAGACTCTTAAGATCATTGAGTCCAACCATTAACCCAGCAGTGCCAAGCCCACCACTAAACCATGTCCCTAAGCACCGCGTCTACACATCTTTTAAATACCTCCAGGGACAGTGACTCCGCCACGGCCCTGGGCAGCCTGTCCCAGGGCTTGACAGCCCTTTCAGTGAAGAAATCTCTCCTAACATCCAACCTAAACCTCCCATGGCGCGACTGGAAGCTGTTTCCTCTCACCCTTTGTGACCTTCTAGAGAGGATGTCCACTGCAGTAAAAAACCAACCCCATCTCCGGCAGCAGAGACAGGAGCCTGGGTCACAGGCAGGGGCATCCTGCTCTCCCCGGGGTGCCCGAGGAACCACCCTGCATCCCTCCAGCTTCTGGACTGGCCTGGGAGGCCCCCGGGAGTCACCTTAGGCTTTGTGGAAATTACTAATTAAGAGACTTCTAGTCACATAACTCTTGGACACCAACAATTCACCAAGCATCCAGCTTCCACAGACATCTGCAGGAGCCGCAGCACTAAATGAGCCTTTGTTAGCAGAGGTGACCTCTACTTCCAGCTTTTGAGGATCTGGGGATTTTCCTACACGATGTGCATGCTAAGACTACATATTTTTGGATACTTCGGGGGTAAAACCATTTCTCTCTTTCAAGCTGAGTTTGAATAGATTACATAAAGCCTCTCCAAAATTCAGGATGTTTTCCAAATCAGTTATTTTAGTTTTCCATCTCAGTGAGGTCTAAAATCTCTCGCTTTTCTACAGGAAATGATCAACAAGCCAAGGTGCTATCTGTGGGCTGAAGCAGCGCTTGCTCCATAAAACCTGAATCAATCTTGGATGAAGGACATGCTACATAGGTGGAACAACACAAATACTGTTTGCAAATACTAATACTAAGATATTACAAAGAATTAGAGCCTGGTTTTTACCATTCTTTTTCCACTGGGAGAGCAGTATATCTGTACTAAACTGTTAATATTCACAAGAGGAGAGAATCATGCAGTTATTTTTTTCATGATCTCTGCTTTTTCAGCAAATTTACTATCTGCCAGACCTTTTGTACCACACAGAATAAAGAACAAAGAGGGGCACTAACAAGAGGGAGGAAGAAGTTAGGAATAAACATCTAGTTTGTATTCCTTCAGTGGTACTGTTTGCTGTGCAGTGCTAAATTAACTCCTATTAATTCATTGTGAAAACAAGCCTTAGAGGACAGCAAGGAACTTACAGTTTCTTCTCCTGAATTAATGTTGCATGGTAGCGCTTTATTTTAAGAATAATTAAGGATAACTCAACAGTGGGGGAAAAAAAAAGTCTTTTTATACATCTGAAGTGTGTCAATGGTAGATGGCTGCTGTTGTACCTGCTGTGATTCCTATTTAAAATACAGCCAAATATTTTCATAGCTGTGATTCATCTTTTCATCCTCCTAGGCCTGTGCTGTGTTCATTGCAAATGCACTTCTGGGGGAGAAAAAGGAAAAAATCTGGTGTATTTGAAACAGGAATAAAAGGGTGAAGCTCAGGCACTTTCCTCACACTGAGCAACACGTTACTGGGAGCAGGGAGGTGGGATGAGGCAGCTGACGGCAGTGTGGGCACAAAGGCACAGGCAGGGAGCACGTGCGGGCGCAGGTACAGGGAGCGAGCGGCCGACGGTGCCCACGGCCAGCCCTGGGTGCCCCGCTGCCCGCGATGGCTTGGGACGGTTCACCGGCGCACTCAGACGAGCCGAACACACAGCCATGCCAGCTCCAGCCCTCCGCTCTGACACGAGGGGCTCGCTTCACACGTCAGGCAAGTGCCTCTGAGACATCTTTTTCACTAGAATGGCTGGTTCTACTGTTTCTAAATATAGTTTTTCTGGTATCACTTAAAACTTAATCATATCCTCAGTGATTCACGCAGGAAGATGCTTAGCTAGATGCCTGCTGAATGGAAAATAACAGGGACACAAACACAGTTGAAGACTAAGTCGCCCTATTTTTTTCACTCCAGCATTTTCTCAACCAAATTACTACTGTACCACTGGGAGATGATGCACCAGACCAGGCAACACTCCTGGGATTTGCCACTGCAAATCATCTTACATGGTAGATGCTCTGCTACTCCCATTAGCAAGTAGCACTCAAAATCGTATGGTGGACAGGCAACAGAAAGAGGGATGCTGATCTGCAGGTCACATACCAGGTCCCTGGGCATCCCTCTGACATGACAAAAGGCGGCAGTCCTTGGGCCCTGGGGAGCTCAATCCCAGACCACAGGCTGCAGCTCCGCTCTGCACAGAGCCCCCACCAACCCCCAGTTTGATCCACCTAAGCTGAACCATATGGCACCGTGCTTCTCCAACTGGCTGGGGCACAGCTCCATGTTGGGGCTTTGCAAAAATCTGCATAAATGATTTATACAGGTGAGAGGCACACACTGTCCTCATTAAAGTATCAGTGTGGCTGGAAATGAAAAAGATTCATATCTGCTGCAGGAGGCTTTCAGGGATCAATATGTTCCAACATATGTTTTAATACTTCCTAGGTTCTCACACGTGTCTCATGAGATTTCTTTATTTATCTTTTTTTTCCCCAAGGTTACGAAGCCAACTGCTTCTGTATGTGCTCTGAAGAAGCGACCTGCTTTTCATAATAAACCTCTTCTACAGAAGAGGAAAAGCATGAAGCTGTGCGTCTTATTCAAATAGTCCATGATAAGATTATGTTGTGCACAGAGCCTTAGCTGCTCCTGCTGTGTGCTACTGTATTTAAGTGCTAAGCACACGTTTGGGTAGATTATTTTTCCAGGAAGGGGCTAACCACAACTTTTGCTTGCTAGTACTTCTCTTACATTTTCTCCTCCCTTTATCTCTCCTCCTTCTTCCAGAGGATGCTGTGTTTTGATGTCTCTGTAATAAAGATCATACTGAAACTGATAGCTGAGCGGGCTGCACAGATTTGTATTTGGAGTGGAAAACACTGTCCCCTTCAGTGCTGGAGGTGGCATCGTGCAGCCCACGGAACAAGATTTGATAGGAAAGAAAAACAAAGGACAAGGGCAGAAGCACATGTTGGAGCATGTGGGAGATGAAGACCAGCACTGGCTCTGTCAGCGAGTGGCTGGCCCAGCACCACAGGCAGGTTCGCAGGCTGCTCTGCAATGTGGCTTTTGAGGTATGCATGCTTCGTAACTAATCTGACTTCTCATCAGATCGATTAACAGAGCCCAAAGGCCCACTTGAAGTCACTACATGGCAGGATGCAGCGAGCAGCCGCCCCTTCTCGCATGCAGAATACAGGATTGAACAGCTCAGCAATGCAGCTCGGCAGCAAGCTGGGGGGCGCGCTCCGGGCTGCGCCAGCAGCGGGCAGGGGGGGCTGCTCGGCCCCCAGCCCCCCAGCGGGGCTCTCGCCTGCAGCACCCCATGCTTCACAGTCCCCAGCCGCTGCTCCACACCAAATTCGCACAAAGCCTCTACCTGGGGATGCTTTGTTCTCATTTGTTCAGTGGATATACGATCGGCTTTTTTTCTGAAGCAAATGGAGGTGGTGCAAAACTCACTTGCTAACACCTCCCACATTTCTGTGGTATTGCAGACTACTTGTTGGAGTCTGTCATTGTTGGGTGGGAAGAGAAGACAGAACATTTTTCACACCCTGGTTTTATTAGCTGCATTAGAGTATGCTGCTCTTTTCTCTAGGCACTTCTTTCCCCTCTCACAATAAAACTCTGTAGGATAGAAAAAAGTATTGCTGGGTTCAAACCTGTGATGAAAGGCCATTATGCAAGAAATCATTGTATTCCAAAAACCGTACCACAGGGGCTAAAATAACAGGATAGAAACAACAATTGCATGAAATCCAAAACCACCAGAAAAAAAAAAAGTATTTGCAATCACAATACCCTACTCGAAACAGCCCAGACTATCCCAGTACTGTACTGGTAATGCTATGTATTTGTATTCATAATATCATTTAACTGCCTTCAGTTAGTATTATAGGCCTGCTATTTTCTAAGCATATTTATATAGCGTAAATACAAGCTTCTTACTGCATAAAAGGGTACAAAAGCCAAAGGGCAGTAGGAAGTACACACTGCTCTGGTCCCACTTCATGTACCAGGAGGTGGAAACATCTTAGCTGTGCTCACTATGGCATGTTCCTGCGCCACTGCCTTTGCCACCTGTGGTAACCCAGGACACCGTCATGTGTTTGGGAAGACTTGAATTTACATCTCCCAGCTACCCTACAACAGACTGCATAATTAAAATTTGCAACCTAAAATTTGCACCGAAGTCTTCCTTGGATGAACGGTTCTGCATCCTCTGACCTGAACACCTTGGCTGCAGTAAATACTTCCATCGTGACCCAGAGGTCACACTTTGCTGCTGAATTGCGTGGTTTGTGAAGCACAGTGAGTTGTTTTGGGTCAGAAAGGGAGCTTTGGAAGCATCAGCTGCTGGGAGGGCTGACAGTCCGATTTCAATCCAACAGCAGAAAGCGTCTGCGAGAACCAAAACATCCAACAGGTGCCGAAACCTTGTTCCCTAAGTGCGAGATTCACAGCTTGAAATGACGACAGCCTGCCAAGAGCAGCTCAGCTGGAGCATGCCCCCGGCAGCACAGCCTCTGCTCTTCAGCTCGGGAGGCTCCGTACAGCTCCCCGGCTTGACCCTGGTCACGCAGCCGGGCTGGGCAAACCCAGCCATTAACTAACCCCTTCGCACCCACAGCAAGAAAACCGACAGTAACTCGTACTGCAGGAGCGACTACAGCCCCAGGTGGCGAGCACACAGGCGGTAATCGGGTCACTGCAGAAATGGAGAGCCAGAAGGGTCTTTGAGAAGTTATTTAGTCCCCTCTCTGCCCCGTGGAAGGGCCAACCGTTCCTGTTGTCACTGCTGGCAGAGGTCTGTCCAACCTGTCCTTAGAGACCTTTGAGGCTGGGGAGCTTACCTGCAGAAGTAACCTCTGCCGGCAGCTCGCCAGCCGCCCTGCCAATGCCTGACCTGACCCTCTCTCACCACGGTCCAGGACCTCTAGTACCTCTTCTGGGCACAAGCGGGGAGCGCACTGTCCCCCTGAGCACTGCACGAGGAGCTTCTGCACTTTCAGACTCACCATGGCCGCCTCAGCCCACTCCTCCAAAGGTCAAATTCTTTCAGTCTTTCCTTATTGCCATGTTCTCTAGGCAGACGCAATAGATATTACAGGGCAGAAATAAGATGACTCCAACACCAGCTGCCCTGGCATTTTGTATAAAACCGTGGGTATTGCCGACTGACCCAGTCCTGGAAATTGGAGGGTGTCTGCTTTCGTTGAAAGCAGAAGCTGCGGATCGAGCTGAAGGACCGAGCGGCGCAAGGGCTTGCTGCTCTGAGAAAGAGCAGCCCCACAATGAAGGTGATGAAGGAAAGCACAACGAAAACCACAACACATCAATTGCTGCCGTCAGCACCTTACGGCAAGGCACGGTGATGCCCCAGCAACAATGTCAGCACTTTAGCAAAGACCCTGAACAGCAGCGAGTACTGCTGGGTTGCTCTCCTCTTCTCTTACACAGGCTGCACCCTCCTTTTTCTCTCCCATTGCCAATTTTCATCCAGTTGGGTATTATTGGACTTGGCAGTCCTGGGTTAACTGTTGGACTTGATGATCTTAAATGTCTTTTCCAACCTAATCACAAATCATAAAATCATTTATTTTTATGATTTTCCAAAACAATTTCTTGTAAATCACCCACAGGGTTCGGGAAGAGCAGAGCAGAATGAGATGACCTTAGAGCCATCCTCGCCTCCGCCACTGACCTGCTGAACGGTGCTGCGTGTGTCAGCTCACGGGCCAGCACTGGGAAGAAACACTTCAAGCCTATGTTGTCTTTGTCATATAACTGATACAAACGTCTGCTAAAACCCCAGGCTAGTAATATCCTTGTGGCAATACTGCTGGATCTCAGAGCAAGTGTAAGTCTCAGGCTCTTCAGATTTGCCCTTGGTCTCTACTGTTTGGCAGCAGAATGCGCTGCAGCTCTCGTGAGCAGGCACAGACTAGCTGCAGCTGAAACCAGCCCCCTCCAGCTCCCAGCACACCAGACGGTGCCGGCGCGTTGCCGCGCTCAGGAGAACCGCTGCTACCAAGCAAGCTCGATGCTGCTCAAGGTCCTCCCGACATCAGGGACACATCCAGCAAGTCCCAGCTTTCGGGGAGAGCAGCATCAGAGCTGGTTCCCACGGCAGATGGGAAGGAGCCTAGCCGTGCCAAACCCTGTGGTGCGGGGTCTGCGTGCGCTCGGCTGACGTGCTAAGCAGTCATCACCAGTTCCTCCTTTTCACCCTTAACAAGGGGCTCCATCCTGAACTTTGCCTTTCTCTTGTTTGCATAGCAAGTGATAACTGAATCTGATGTGATGACACAACAATTTTCACAGCTCGTGGGCCCTGGGAACAGGGACTTCTTTTTGGCCTTACTGCCTGAGAGACCATTCGAAAATAATTAAAAGATGGAACCTTTTATGTGGTTTATGATGCTTTGATCAAGGTTTTTTAATTAACCCATCTTGCTTTAAGCTACTGTGAGTTCATTTCACCCTCGTTGACAATATCATAATGGAATTGATTATAATATAGCAGAGAGCATGAGTAATGCGTGGCAGCAGTGGGCCCTGGCTGCACAGCATCCTTAACCCTTCGGCTGCCAAGCACCTTGTGACACGGGGACGTTGGGCTGCTTGGGAGGGAGGTGCAGCGTGCGGGGCACACTGCCCGGGACCCTGTCAGGCCACAGCTGGAGAGCCAGACAAGACATCCATCACTGTTCCTGCCGGTAGCTGAGGCCAGGGTGTTCATCAGCGAGTTAAGTGGGAAGCAGCGATGGGTGGACAGCCAGGACACGTCTCAGCATGCCGCTGCCATCGGGAAGTTAAGTGTCAGGTTGAAATTAGTCAACCCGGTCCCTATAGTCAGAGAGACACGGGTCCTTCTAAAGGGTAATTTGCTCCATCAATCTGTACAGACATCTAAACATTCACACGGTATTAAGCCAGCAGGGAGGGAGATATAAATGTCACCCAACTTTTTAGTTTGCTGCCTCTGCACTGCAAGGGAAGCTGCTCTAAAATCCACTCGGGGCAGGAGTTTGCAGTGACAGGGGACTGAGGAAGATGGAAGACAACCACTATCTATGACGGTCCTGCCAGGACCAAGCTGGAGGCATGTCAGAAAGGACCAGGAGGAGGAAAGGATTTAAAGCTCTCCTGCCTTCCAGTGTCCGGCTGCCACTACCAAAGGTTCCATCTCAACAAACTTCTGCTCAAACTGCTAAACATCGGGGTATTTCCATTAGCCTCCCCACACTGGGGTCTGCCACCCCTCAGGCTGTTCACAGACTGGAGCCTGACCATGCCTGATCAAGGGGGACCACAGATGCCCCAAGACTAGGGTGTGACTTGGCTCACTACTAATTTTCCCCAGTGTAATGGCTTTATCTTTGACTATTTGGTACTAACCAGTAGAGGCAGTAACACTAGGTCTCTTGGTGCTTCCACTCAAGGTCAAAATATCTAGTGAACGTGACATTGAACAAGAGCCTAAAGCAAATTTCGGCAAGTTAAGAGATTTACAGTATGCTGCGCCAACAGCTTTCCAAGAGGCTTTTTAAATAGGCTGTCCTAATAGAGCCTACAAAGAGAGCAATCACGTTTGGGAAATGCTGAATCATTACTGTTTTCATCTAAACGGCAAGAGAGCGCAGCCTATTTAGGCTGGATAAATCCATTCTTAGCTATTTCTTAAAACACGTGTTTTTAAAGCAAATTTGAGCTTCTATTCGATACCATTAGTTCAGGGGCAAGCTAATTTAGCCCAAGCTCTTGGAGTGAACGTTTCTCCCACCTCTGGTGTTTGACAGGACACCAGTGGCAGCAGACAGGCTAATTTTATGGCTGTCACAGAGTCCTGGTGTGACCTTGGGCAATGCTCAGGACCTCATCCAGAGGTCGCTAAGGAAACCGAAAGTCTCTGCTATGACTGATGGCTTTGTGCTAAACTTGCCCTTCCTCCTATCCTCAAAAAAGAAGCAGGACAGCCTTCTTCCATCCTCTTCTCATTTGGCTGGGCTATTAAAAAAATAAAAATCCCACAAGTGAGAGATGGCGAAATCCTCAAGCAAGGCAGCAGTAGGCAGCATCTGGTGTGAATTTAGAGATCCATACATACATTTGAGAGTTCTCTAGAACCTAAAGAATTCTAGTGCTAAATTGGCACCTCTGCTCTTTTGTGCAGGTACCTTATTTATTACTTTCAGCTAAGCTGGGATGCCTATCCAGATTTAGTGTTTGAGATCTGTCCATCCTTTTAACATCATTGACAACGGTTGCTTACAGGAGCCGACAGAGATGCCCATATTTTAGACATCTTATGTTACTGTACATTGGTATAGTCTTTTAAAACAGAAGAGTTATCAGTTGGTCCTGTACAACCTCAAATCCCTGCGAACTATTATTTCCTTCTGAAGATCTTGCAGTAAATTAGGCATTTGTTCGTGCAAGTCAGACAGAGCACCATCTAGAGAAAATTAACCCAATAACCCAAACATGATACACACAATTTTGGGCCAAGATCTGTTCGGTTTTGTGCTAATCATGAACTAACTTGCTGTCATTTCCGATAAGGCCCAGGAATCATAGAAGTTTGGCTTCATGCTTTCTTTTTAATTAAGAAAGAAGGTTGTATCAGGTACTTCTGGCTGTCATTTAGACAGAGAGTAATGACTGGACAGATTGGCAGGTGAGGAAACCAGGTTCTTATGTAAGGAAAGAAGACACGCAAGACGAGGCTCAGGTGGAGAGGCAGCACCGCTTCACCACCGCCGGCTGCAGTGTCCAGGGCGAGCGGCACGGTACGGACATGGGGAGCTCCAAGGCAAGGCGACAAAGATTCACTTTTTCCAAGTATCCTCTTGCTCTCTATCTTCAAATAATACCAAAACCCACTGCTTACAGAGGACCAAAACATCACTGAATTAAAATTTAAAAACAAACCCACAAACAGGTTTGCTCTACTGAGGCAAGTGAAATGTTCTGGTTCAGACTGAACTGTAATTTTATGTCGGGGGATGGCAAGTAAAACACAACTGGAGGGTTTTCCACAATGATGAATCATTTCAGACAAGATTTTTTAAAAAATTCTTCATCTGAGAACAGCAAGTGAAAACATTTCAATAAAGAACTGAAATATTTTCAACAAAAGTCAGTCACTCCTTTTGTTTTACGGCATCGGAACTAGGTTTTCTGAATCTGTTTACAAAGCTGCCAAAAAATTCTGCATTTTCATGCTGCCATTGTTTTCTTAAAAAAAACAATAAAAAAAAATATATCAGTGAAAAAGCCAAGATCATTCCTGCCAAAGCCTCCAGTGGCCAAGAGCACATGTTACAGGAGAGGACAGACACTGTGGTACGTGCCCAAGAGGGGCACGAAGAGCGGCCACCGCGCTGTCCCCGCAGCGAGGGGCTGAGCAGGCAGGAGGTGAAGCCGTTTGGGAAGGGGCTCGGCAGGAGCCGGCAAGGGCCACACACCAACGTCTCCCACCCTCTCGCCATGGCCCTGTCTCAGAGGAGATACTGTGCTCTCCCGCTGTGCATCCCCATGCCTCAGTCCTTCTGTCCCGAGACATTCCCATGGGCAAATGGCCCTGTCTGCTTTCCCACCCCCCCGTTGGATTTGACAGAAAAATCCCAGAAGGGACTGGGACCCCTATCCCGCTGTACTTGTGCGACACCTGAGCTACTAGTTAGTACCAGCAGCCCCAAAGGAAACAAAACATCGGCGATCAGAAAGCATCTCGCATTTTTACTGGGGGGTGGGGAGGGGGGAGAGACTTGAGAAAAGCAAAAGATACAGGAGAAGGAAAAATTAAGTTGCTTATATCAAGGTACTTTCCTTAAAGACTTGAATACCTGTGGAAAATGTGAGAATGAAATAAGAAAAAGATTTATTGAGTCTCAAAGCCTCCAGTTAAAATTAAATGTGGTGAGAAAAGTGGCTTTCCACATTTAATTGTCTTTTCCACAGTAACTGTATGTCAGTCTCTTCTAAAAGCCTATTAATTCTGTAATTTAGTGCTAGCAAGAGCTGGGAGACAGACAGAACCACCACTGGGGTTTTTTTCTTAATTCATTGACTAACTGTCATCAGGCATCAATGTTAGGGGTGCTTTCTCCTTGAAGGCTCCAAATACTAAAAATTAAAAACTTTTTATAGTCTATTTAATAAAAAAAGTGCTGGCACATCAGTTAATAGAATGGCTTCTATGACACTGTATGTTAGAATTTTAATTATGGCTAAAAATAACCTGACATGTCAGAAGAGCTATAGAGAAAACATTTTTCCAAGCACGAGGAAGAATTAGCTCATTTGACTTCTGCAGCTAGATGCAATTTATTTGTTTAGCCATAATTTTAGAGTTTATTCTGAAACTAGCTAGAGCTGGTAATAGAGTTATTAACGCAAAGATGGGCTGGTAGGTGTATTTCTTGACATTTGAGGCTGTATAACAAGTTAACTGCCAAAAAAACCTCATTACCTCAGAGTCAGCAGCAAAACAACATTCATATTTGAGTCTTTACAAATCAATAGGACAGATAAATAAGTAAATCAAAATCATCTGTCTACGAGGAGTGCTCTCGCTCGCCTGCTGCAGTTTTGCTCTGTTGCAGGGGGACCAGCAGTGTGGCCCCTCCTGCCTCCACGGGGACAGTGCCCAGCTGCTCCATCGCCCGCTGCTCCATCGCCCGCGGCACCTGCGCGCTGTGCAAGTGCAAACGCCTGCGGAGCAGCCCGTCAGCAAGCACTGCTGGCCTCCGTGCACTGGCAGCCCCACCAGCCATCCAGGTACCTGCTGGCGCCCCAACCTGCTTCTGAATCATCAGTTATTTACAAATAAATTAACAGGGTGACCCTGGGTCGATTTTATGCCTGAAATAGTATCAGCAATAGAACTGAGGAGTCAGCTTAAGGGCTAGCACTGGAAATAACTACTTCTGTATGCTGTAGGAATGCAAAGGTTTTTCCCCAATCCAACTCATCCATTACAGCTCCTCTTGTGTTATTTCAAGTAAATCAGGATGCAATTTCCCTGTACTCCTGCAATTTAGGCAGAAGCCTACAGGAACGTTTTCCATTATTTTGCCAGCTGTTTCAGTTTCTCAGGCCTGCTGGAAACTACGATAGGCTTTATAACTGGCAAAGTCTGAGATTTAGATAAATCATTTGCTTATTTTAATGTATTTCATACAGCACCACATTGTTTCCCAAGCAAAACTTCCACATCATTGAATTGAAATTTCCCCCACTCATCCACTGTTAAGTTCCTTCTGCAAGGGTGCTGAAATCCCAAGGGAAACGCTGCACCACATCCCTCCTGGGCTGCTTCTGGCCATGCGCTGCAGCAAGGGAAGGGCCGGTGCCGCGGCGCCTGTGCAAACCCTCTGCCCAGAGCAGCACGAGCGATGCAGCCAAGTGCCATCGCTGGGCACAAATCGTGGCTTCCACCACTGAACTGGTGGCATGCACACTTCGGCTGGCGCAATCACTTTGTCCTCTAGTGCCATGTATGCAAATAGAAAGTCTTAAGCTGTCTGGCAATTTATTCCCCAGTGATTCTATCAGAAGAAGAAAAAAACAAAAAGGCAAAAAGCCCTTAGATTCAAGGTGTCAGAGTTCAAGACTGATTTTCCTGCATATACTTTGTTCCCCACTTTAAAACCACCAGGTTACCTTTCGCCTGGAGAAAATAACTGAATTTTAAACCGGACTCAAGGGCCAACATGACATTGTGAAGGACATACCAATAGTTGTCATCTCTCCAGATGAGTTGTTAAGTATTTATAGAAACATTTTTTCCCTGGCACAGCTTAAACTAAGTACTGTGTCTAATTTCCTCTGGAGAAATGTGTTGGAGAAATCAGTAAGATAAGTCTGTCATCATAAATAGTAATAAATAGCTACTCTGGCATAGTTGCTTATTTAGCAAAGTTATTTGAATATTAATGGCTTTTACAGGTACGCCTACATGGTAAAAATCCATGAGGGTAATATCTCAAAACTAAATACAGGATTCCAGAGTCTTGATCACAAGGCAGAATTTGAGTGAGGTTACTAAAGACAACTATTTACAGAATAACCAAACCCCTCCCTCTCACATGAGAGACTTCAAAGAACGGCTGACCGAGCACGCCAAAGCCCAAATCACCTCGGAGCAGACAATTAACTCTCAGTGACCACAGCGAGACCGAACGGGCAGGAGAGCAGTGTCAAACAGGACACGGGACATCACCGGATCCTGCTGGGAAGAGCCCAAGCAGATCTGCTTCACCGGAGCACGACTGCCGGGGAGACAGCGGGTCTCAGGGCGAGACTGCAGGATCCACCACGGCTCCGCTCAGCTGCACCGCACCCCATTATTGCATCTGCTATAAAAAGACACTTAAAAACCCCAACAAACTGCCTTCATTCTCCTTTGATTTTCTGGCTTTACTTTTTAGCCACAGGTTCTCATTGTAAAGACAGCGCCTGGCATTCCCACCCCACAGGGGACAGCACAGGTGGCTCCCTGCCCGGTCCTGCCGGGGAAGGCTCGGTGGAGCCAGGAGCCTGACGCAGGCTGCGGGGCGCCAACACGGACACTGCCGTTCCACCGTTCCACTGGCCCACCCAGGCCCTGCCCAAGACCCGCTTTGCAAAGCCACGTCCACGCAGCACCATGGCACACAGCGGTCCCACCGCATGGCCCGCTGACACGAAAGATGCAGCAGAAGAGATGCTGAGCCCAGCACCCACCAGAGGCTTCGTTCCAGTCACTCAGCTCTCCCTTTAAACACCCAAACCAGCTGGATTTCCTCCAGAGAGCCTCCCGGCCAGGAGCCCCGCACGGCGAAGCCTCACCTACAGCAGCAGGAGCACTTCCCGCAGCTGGGACCGGCCCGACCCACCGCGCCGCCCTCCCAGCGGAGGGGCTCCGGGGCGGGCAGCAAGAGGCATGCTGGAGAGACGAAAGATTAACTAAAAGGACATGAGATTAAAGGAGTTCAGGAGAGCATTCGTTAACTTTGGAATGTTTTTAGCGAGTGCTGCAATGTCCCCTGCTCGCCCCCGTTTCCTCCAGCCCCTCCAGGTCTGCCCTGCCCCTTCTCGCCAGCCCCCCCTTACCCCACAGTCCCTTTTAAGTTCAGTGGCAATGCAGAATTCCCACTTCATCCTTCGCCTCCAGAACTGACAAAAGAAACCTGAACGTTTCCTCACATTTCAAGAGCACACAGAGCTGCACCTAAACCACCGGCGGCGGAGAGCCAGGAGCCCTGCCCGGGGGGAGGCTCGGCAGCCCCGCTCCCCCGAACCGCGGGGCGCTGGGATACCCCTGCTCCTGACCTTCCCTTGAAGCTCCTGATTTCCAGCTACAGGGAAGCGAGCGCAAGCAGCAGCAGCGCATGGGAAGAGCTAAGAGCAAGAGGGATGGAGGAAAACCCGAGGGGCCCAGCGCAGATCCTCCCCGGCTCGGCTGGCAGGCAGCATTCACGGGGACTTTTTCAGAGAGGAAGGTATTTACTCCAGAAGAGCAGAGGATGAAAGAGTAGATTAGATAGTACAAACACCCAAACAAATTAAATTATGCAGATTAACCTGCCAAAGACTGTATTTTCTGCTGCAGCCTGACCCACTTCAGTGTTTATTTTTGGTCTCATTTGGTACAGAAACAAAGCTCCTGAGACCGCTCTGTGTACACGGGCATCTCCTGTGTGTATCCATGCAAGTTTACATCCCCTGGGCTGATTTCAGCCATGGGGCTGGGATGACAAAGATGCAAAGTTCCTGCAAGTTTCGTGTCAGTAAGCAGCTGGATAGCTCAGAAATCCTTTAATACCCCCAACGAACCGGCTCAACTCTTTTTAAACATCAAAGACATGTCAGCTCAGCTTTAAGACAGTTCTGTAGGAAAGCAGGTTTCGCTGGTGCTACGGCTTACAAAACTACCTGTTAAACTACTCTAACAAGATATAACTCACTAGAAACACAAAGGGGCAAACCCTGCCTTTTCTGCTCAAAACCGCCTTGATTTCCACTTCCAAATACGCGTCGCATTACACATCTGGCAGGTAGACATCCCTACGGCTCTCACCACCCAAGGATGGAGGAACGCTCACTGTTTTCACACAAACCCTTGCTTTCTGTAAGCAGAACTACTGAGAATTCCACCACCACTTGACGGGCCCAGTTTTTCCCAGAAGTAGTTCACAATTTGAGCTCCCCTACAGAGCACGCACGCCATACCAAAACTCCAAAGTGGGCGCTATACATAAAGGTATAGAGAAATCTCTCTCCCCCCACACACACACCACCCCTTGCTGCCCGTGTGACAGAAGCCGCCACCATCCCAGCGCTGCACGCAGGCGGAGCGAGCTCGGCACCGCGGCCTGACGTGGTGACAGCGGGAAGGGACGGAGCAGCCCCGGCTTTGCCCCCACCCCCCCGGCAGCACAGCCTTAGATCCGCGCGGCAAGATGAAGCTCTGCGGTACGCGCCCTGTCCTCGCCAGCACAGCGGTGATGTCTCTGGCTGCTTTGATGTTAGCAGCATGAGACATCACAGCAGTGGTGAGATGCTTATTATCCCCTTGGGTTCTTTTCTTTTATTCGTCATGGATTTCAGCCTGTTCTATAATACACATTTTTCAAGTTAAGCATCAAAACAATGAATACAAATGAGCAAAGAAGCGTTCGCTTGCTGAAGAAGGAGAATTACTAAGAGCAACATTGCACAGTATTATAATGCATTTCTACTACTACTTGGTATTAATGTGTTAGAGACATCTACAAAGACAAATTGCAGCTTAGTTCAAAGGGAAGAACACTCAAATGTCTGTAAAACACTGCAGGCTGCTATCAGAGACAGTCTCCCTGTAATAACATTTGGATTTTCAGATCTCTCCTGGTGCAAGGGACAGCACTCTCCCAGTCGAGCTGGCTCGCCATCAGCGCATGGGTGCCCACGTGCCCCGGGAAGGGGACAGCCCCTCTGCCAGCCAGGGACAGGGCTTGGATCAGCTGGCCTCGCTCACCCAGATGGCACTGACATCCGCTGGCAAAGCTTATGGCGTTTGTTTATCCAAGTGGTGACTTAACTACCATACACAAAGCATACTACATAAATTACTTTAAGTTGTTCTGTATACCTTTGGTAGGGTTGATGCTAATAGAAACCCAGATCTATTGTACTTTGATGCTAATTCTACAAGTGACGAAAATGTCCAGAACAAAACTGGATAAAATCCCACAACAGCAAATTTGCTGGAATAAAATCTGAAGGAAAGACTGAATTCAATATCCAGCCTCACACTGTGTTTTATATGAATACATCACACTGAGAAGAATAAACCAAGTTTCTATTACCCAATATGATTTGGTCCTGCTGGTCTTACTGTATTTATTTATTTTTTAAACCAGATGAGGATCAAGGTAACAGTCTTTTGGAGTTTGTGAGGGCATGTGCAGAACTGGTGGGTTTGAGTGCAAGTTCACCAATCAAAGGAAACAAACATTTAGCCTTAGAAGGGACGGGGGGAAGCAACACCAATCGTTCAATGAAAAGATTAGTTTCTACAGCCTTCCCTACCAGCGAGACTTTTTCACGTAAATCAATATAGTTTTGCCACAGCAATGCAGTCTTGCAGAAAGTTGTTTGCAATAAAACAGCTAGAAATAGAATAGCAGCAAATGCAAAATGTGTGAAAAGGCCTCTTTTCAAAGCTAATGAACGGTGCATATCTTCTTCTCCCTCCAAGGGTCTTGCTCACTAGCCGAGGAAAAGCCAAGCCCATCTTAAAGCCTATTTTTTAATTTTGCACAAATGGAAAAATTAATTCAAAGTCTGCTATAAGAAAGGAAGAAAGAGAAAAGCGTACCAGCAATAGGTACCACATAATATTAACTTGTTTAAGGCTGACAGGGTGAAAAAGAGCCCCACAGCATTGCGAGGGCTGTGGGTACGGCTTAGCTGCTCCACAGAAACACCGATGCTTTGGAGTCCATCACCAGAAGCATGGAAAGGGACTGCTGCAAGGATTTCCTCTTCCAGGCCAATGGCTAAACCCTGTATCGAGACACACCATAAAGCACCCCCCCTGCTCAGAAGCCCCCTCCCTAGCCCAATGCAACGTGCAGGATCCAGAGCCAAGGCTGCTCTTGACCACTTCGGTCTCTTGCCCTAGCTCTAAACCACGGACCTGCTGTCAACAGGAGGCTGCGGCTCAGGCCTCTGCTTCCCGGATCCCAGCACCGGCTCTGAAGTTCATGCAGAGAATTCTTCGGTTGTCAGAAGAAAACCCTGCACTCACTGAGCCCTGCAGCAACACCGAACACAAAGAGCTGGCCTGGGAGAAAAACGTGCTTTTGGGGACAGCAGTAAGAAACCAGCCAGCAGTTCAGTGCCCCTACGAAATTCAACCCCCACATTCCCATCAGTACACTTATAAATAGGCTGCAAACGCCTGGTAAGAGAATACAGAGCATCGGCCCTTGCCAACAGTTGTTCTCTTTGAATATGCGCAAGTGCCAACAATTCAGGAAAAAACTGGCATTGCTGCACTTTTGTTCCCAAAACACTCATTCTGACAAAAACTGCAAGCACGACCCTGGGCTGCAAGCCCTTAGGAGAAAGGAGCATGTCACAGCACTAGCAGGCTGCAACAAGGCTTTTACCATCACATACCAGCCCTCTCATGCCTCGGCGGCACCACCACCAGTCCCACACAAGGTTTCAAAAGTTCATCTACTGTCCGTGCTGTTTCTTCCTCCTCTTCAGGCCAGTCCACCCTGCTCCTCCTCTCTGCTGCATTCAGGTTCTTACTTCTCCAGGCTCCTCTTCCAGCCAGCCTCCCCTTGTCTCTCCTACATCCAGGGCTCTCTTCTTCTCTCTGCTTCCTTCACCCCTCTCTTCAGCCAGTGCTCCCCTCCCATATTTAACTAGTTAGCAGGAACCAGCCACAGCTGCACATTATCCACATCAGCCAACCCACCGCCCCTGAAGCAAGCCCACAGCTGTATATTATCAGTGTTAATTAACCCACCTTCATTCCTCTACAATTCCTCTACAGGAGCATAGTAATTAGTGTCCATTGGCACAAAATGCCAATGAACCGTAACTCTAAAACCAAGAAATAGCCAGAAAATGTTGGACCTGCATCGCTTTAGGTTTGAGAACACAACTCTAACAGCAAGAATAGACTGGAGACATTGACGGAGAAAAAAGGGGGAGGAAGAAAAGCACTGTTTGTTATTTTGAGGAGTTTTCTTCAAAAATCAGTAATGGAGTGGGAATGTAGTGCTCCAATCTGTAGAGCCTCAACTGGGATATCTAGTCTAACCAGCAGCAAAGCAACACCTGAGGATCCACGCTGCCAGGGAAAGCCAACACCAAGCACAGCTCCCTGCCCACGGGGAGCGTCTCTGCCGCTGCCGGCACAGAGACCCACCGCAAGCAGCTGGAAAGCTTCACCCTCTCAGCCGCAGCCCCCAGACCAGCTCAGGGGGTCAAGAAAACACAACACATCATTAAGAAGCATGTAACATCACAAACACATCAACTTACCTCAGAAGCAAAGGCAAGGTGCTGGAAAAGTCTCTATTTTCGATCTTCCCTCTTCCGAAGTCTGAGCCTGGCCAGCTGCCCCGGGTTGCTGGCAGCCGGGGAGCAGAGCAGGACCTGGAGGCGCCGCTGCCCTCAGCTGCACCTACTCACACCAGGAGCATTTCGCTTCTCATCATGCTGCTCCCACTTTGACCAGCTGTATTTTGGCTACTTAATTAATTTAAACAGAGTTTAAAACTTTTTGGCACTCAGCTAACATGGAGCCCAGACTCTAACCCTTCTGAGGATGCCGGGCTGATTTCTATTCTTCCCTCCTCCTGACCTTCCACCCCCACCCCTCATCAGGGCAATTAGTGCTGCAAACAAGCTCTGCACTGCAGGTGTGCAGGCAATGATTGCTCTGCTTTAGGATAAAGAACTGCACCTGCAGCAAGCTTTGGGTGCTCAGGTTCCATGGGATTTCTGGCCACCTCACCTGTTTTGTATCTGGCTGTAGAACCGCCTCTTTCACTAGACCCTGCTGTTTCTGGTCCCAGCCTCACCCAAGAACCTGAGGCATGAAAACACAATTATTTCTGAAAGCAGAGCCCCAAGCCAGGCCTCCTTTGAACCTCTGAAGACAACCTCTGTGTTGGAGAGGACTGTTTTCTTTCTAACCCAGATGCATCCCGGTGACCAAGCGCACCCCCACGTGCAGTGTCGAGGGGGCAGAACCAGGGCTGTGGCTGCCAGAGGGCTGGAGCAACGTCCCACAGGCAGCTCTGTGGGGGGCTGCCATGGGACAGAGCGGGGACGCGATGAGTATTTCTATTTAAGGAGGGAGGGAAAAAAGGAGAAATCTGTGTGGCTGCATTTACCGCAGCTGGGATGCGCAGCGTGGTGAGGGATAGTCAGTCACCTCTGGAAATGAGGGTGCAGCTGGTGAGGGAATCAGCTAAGGAGCTGTTGCAGTTACGTGCCAGGCTGCCCATGAGAAGTGCAGTATTATTTTACGTAGAGAGAGAGAACTTGGGGAACTTGCCTAGCGAGCAAAGTCACTTTTGAAGAAATAGCTCATAAGAAATTAACAGAGGGAAAGAAGAAGATGGAGACGGCAGCCCAGACATCAAGGCCCAGTGTTTCCAGTATGGCTTCCCTTCTTGTGAATGCTATTTACATTTTTACTTTGCATCAAAGTGGTTCTTTCCGTGTTGCGTGGCTCTTGAAGGAGCAGAGTGAGCAGAAATTAAAGCTGTCCATGGTGACTGTAACCTATATAGAGTGCTCTCTGCAGTCCTCATGTGAGAGAAATGTAGGGCCACATCGCACGTTACAAGGTGCCAGGGGATCTTTCTGAAGGTAAGTGGAAAACACACAGCCAGCCACACCACCAATACTGAGTTATTCAAAGGCTGTGCTGTTCATCGGTTATTCAACAAGTAGTGAGCTGTGGTCATCCTGCCCTCAAGACCCGTTTTCCTTTATGTGCATGCACAACTCATTACCATTAATTTGAATTGCCTGTACATGCTACCGTGAAGATATTCTGTGTATCGGGGGGATAGCACGCTGGGAGGGAAAGAGCTTCCAACAGCTGAACTTCAAAACACGCGACTTGCACGCAGACGCAGGCATGCACAGAGCAGCCACCTACAAGTAACTGAGAAATTCCTTTCCAAGTGCAGTGTCTTCAGGGACAACATGGAAAAGAGGAAAGAACGGTAAATTCATTTTTCAGTTCAGACTTTCCAGTGGGGAAGAAAAGCAAAAACAAAACAGAAAAACCCACCCAAGAACAAACTCTGTTGAGTCATTCTGCACTGCATGTGGGGAGCAGACAGCTTCACCCCCCCTGCCCCCAACCCTGGGATGGCCTCAGATCTCCTTCCTTCTAACTCTTACCCAGTTTGACTTCCGTAAACTTGGACTAATCAACAAAAATGTACTTTTATTTGATGCAGAGTATAACCTTTTATCTTCTCAAGCCCTTCTGGAAATTCGCCTGGTGTTCTTATCGAGGAGGGCTTCCAGTCCACAGCCACCCATCCTCAGCACCGCCCGGTCCCCAGCATGGAGCCTGGGCGCCCGTCCCCTTCCCTGCGCCCAGCAGAGAAACCCTGCTCTGCCAGCCCCGGCTGACGGCAAGTCAGTGCACAGCTGCAAGAACTCTACAGAAAAACACTTTTTTGGGGCAGCATTATTACTTAGACTCTTCCTGTATTATGAACACATAAAACTCACAATAAAAAGTATCCAAGTGGATATAATAAAACTGAATTTAATGACACACACCATTGAACCTAAGCACCTTTTAAATTCTACGGCTCAACAAACAACAAACAAGTCTTGCAATTTGTGAGCATTTGTTAAAATCAGTTAATGATACTGTTTTCATTCTTGGGCTGTGGAAACAATATAGCAGACCAGTATGTTGTTATAATCCCTGGGCAGAATTAAAGACTGACATCGCCATAAATTCTGGATGGTGGAATGGATTATTTTTTTTTGTTTTACTAGACTGGACTTATTAGTCATAATGAATAAAATATTCTATGATTTATTTTTTTTTCCCTTTTACTGCATGCTATGGGATATGAACAGCAGTAATAGCTGAGAATAAAACTGCTGTTTTCTGCTTCTAGCTGCTGGTCACACAGAGGACGCACTTCTCTACTCAAATTAACTCCTTCAGCTCATGCAATTAAGATTTTTGTTTCAGAACTGAATGTCCTAATTTCTGTGTGTCCAGTTGCCCCACATGCTGCAGTCCTGATCAGTACAGCAATCATTTGAAATTAAAGTTCCTTACTGCACCTTCTGTCCGCCTTCACCCTCAGCTCAGGTTCCACTAGGTTGCAATTACCACTTCTCAGAGAGCACCTCGTTGCAGGATTCACCACCGAACCTGCTCTGAGCAGGCATTCCCCAGGGCGATTCGTTACCTCTGACTGGAGACAGGGAAGTCAGGAGGTTGGGAAAATGATGCATTCAATGGTTGCTTTCCAGGAATTTTTGCAGCATTATATGCTTTCTTGGTTTTCTCAATAATCCACACAATTGCATGGAGCATTATATGCTAAGCATACAATTTTATTAATTTTTTTTTAAATAAGCAACTTAAAATCTTCTTAATTCTGATAAATATGGGTCTGCATTTTACAATGAGCTGTTCAGTTCTACTGGTTTCCTCTCTCTAAGAGAACAAGAACGGATCCTTCCTGTCCAAACTATATTTCTTAGTGCACAACACTAATTTTCTCTGAGGCAACACAAATCCTTAATTTTGCCAGGCCCTCTCCTACTCCTGCACGGTACCTGATCAAAACCATTGTACTGTAAGTTCTCTGTAATGGCCGAAGGGTACATAATACCACATTACTACAGGGAAAATGCATGGTTATTACTGTCTTCTACATCAGTAAATTCTAAATTCAGTTCCTCTTATAATGGTAACCTAATGGATTGTGTTTATGGAATATGTCATTAAGTAGTCACGCTGGGTTTGCGACAAGGAAAGCTGTAGCTCCTTCTGTGGTGCACCCACCACCCATTGCACGTGCTTGTGAAGTACAGCGGTGGTGCTTTCAGAGAAGAGAAGAGAAGGGGAAAAAGAAAAGGAGGTTGTCACTATCAAAAGCAATAAAATGTTCCAGCTGAATCATAGAATCATACACTAGTTTGGGTTGGAAGGGAATTTTAAAGGCCATCCTGTCCAAGCCCCTGCAATGAGCCGGGATGTCTTCAACCAGACCAGGTTGCGCGGAGCCCCGTCCAGCCTGGCCTTGATGGGGCACCTGCCACCGCCCTGGGCAGCCTGCGCCACTGCTTCGCCACCCTCGGCAGAACAAACCTCTGCTTTGTATCTAGTCTAAACCTACCCTCTCTCAGTTTAAAGCTGCTCCCCCTTGTGCTATCGCTACAGGCCCCGCTAAAAAGCCTGCCCCCATCTTTCTCACAAGCCCCCTCTCAGTACCCGCAGGCTGCTCTGAGGTCCCCCGGCGCCGCCCCCTCCCCAGGCTGAACGACCCCAGCCCGCTCAGCCCGGCCCCGCAGCAGAGCTGCTCCGCACCCGCCACCCCCGCGGCCTCCCCCGCCCCGCTCCCACGGGCCCGTGTCCCCCATGCTGGGTTACGACACTGCACTTACCCTTCTGCAGCAATATAGGGGTAACAGTTTCTACACGAGGCTGCTAAATTCACGTACAGCATTTGAGAGATCTGTATACATCGCATTAGTCCTTGTCTTAACGCAAAACCACTAAAAGCTGTGTAAGTCTACAACTAACATAAAACCAAACCGACCAGAACACAACATGCTGGCTGAAACAGCCAAGCAAGAAATGAGGACACAAGAGTTTGGATGAGTCAACCTTATCTGCTTGGCCAACGGCGAGGGATGTGTGGTGTAACACAGGCCTGGATTTACTAAGCGAGGTATGCGGAGAGCCAGTGCTGCCATCCCAGAGGACGCCCCACGTTTCCCCCACGTAACGATGAGGCTGACCCCTGCTTCAGGTCCTTCCTGGCAGAGCCGCGGCCGCTGCCTCGGCTGCGCGATCCCTGCCCGGGGAGGGATCTCCGTCTCTGTGTCTATAAAGCCAAGCGTAAGCAGGCATGATTGGGGCGGGATGCAAAGTGCCATAAGCAGCCGTCTGTTTCCAGCACCAAACAATCACTGTCAATAACCCCACTATAAATGTCAGCCTCAGACACGGCGTCAATAACTTACTGTGTAAGGATAATGCACCATCTTGATAAAGGCCAGTGTAAAGATGAGTTTGCTTGCTGGCATTGTGTGATTACAGTTACTGAGGGGTTTTCATATATAGGGTCAATCATTTGATGGATGGGAAGCTGGTGTATTTAGGTGAGATTATTACAGTGTTGCTGAATAGCAGCATTTGGTCTTGTTCAGAGCAGCATTTCTCAGACATCAGGCTCCTCTCTGGGGAGGCTGTGACCTCTGAGGGATGCAGAAACTGGTGTAGAGAAAATGGGAGGAAAAATATTTGCTGCTCCCTGCAAGTTCATTTAAATTGAGGACTCAGCAAAAGAACACTTAATAGATGTTTCTTGCTTTTGATGATTTAACCAAAGCTGAGCCAGCACAAGAGAAAATCATAGAATCATAGAATCACAGAATCATTTAGGTTGGAATAATCAACACATACTGCCCTGTTTGCTACAGTCAGTAAAGATGCAGATTATTAAAAATAAAATGAAGTTGGAGAAACTACATACCTATCATCAATGTCTGTACATGACTTAAACCCATGCAGGAGTGTATTAAGCTCTTCAGAGACAAAGTCTCCGCACAGTGACAGTGCAAACACCCAGTTAAATAACTCATGTGCCACCATGCTATTTTATTTTAAAATGTATTCTGCAATATACATGTGTGAAAATAGAAGTTGGCACAAGCCAATTCAGTTTGGCAAAAGTTCTGAAAAAGGCTTTTAGTTAGATTTTTAGTTAGATTTATGATAAACATCTGCATAGTTCATAAAAATACAATTTTCCCTTTCTGTCTACATGTACTCATGCTTGTATCGAACATTTCTGTATCATAATATATGGCCACATTAAAATGGAATGATATAGCAAAAGCAGGTTTTAAGTAACAGCAGCTCTAAAAATCATGCTTTGTGCTTGCAGTAGGATAACGCTACTGGACACTACAAAATAAAACCTCAATAACATAACATAATGTTAGAAAAAAGCCCTGCCCTTTGTTAAAGCAGACACTAAAAAGTAAGAGAGTTCAAAGTTTGCCTGTATCTTAAAACAGTCGTCGTCTGGATCTGTTCTGAGAAGGGCCAGAGAAATCAAACTGCCACAATCTAGTTTAGGAGGCAATGTGCACATAAATTATTCAACACTCTAAAATCTAGAAATCAATGCTTTATGCTGCATAATCCAGCATAACATAACAACCAGAAAACCAATCTATGAGCAATTTTAGATTAGGTTTTCCCACAAAACCTTAAGAACTGCAAATGCAACATGGGACAAGAGGAACGAGCCTTTGCCTCCCCTGTCACGCACATATACCATTTTGTAGGATACATGCTGGGTTGAAAGCATACACTGTGACTCCCAGTGCTGGCTACATCCTAACCCCACTCCTCCCTGCAGTATAATTAATAAGGAGCACTACATAAAATGCTGACATAAGTCTTTTTAACATGTTCTTACTCCCTGCAGTAGTAAGCAGTACTGCTGCTGCTTGAGCCCTCCCATACCTCACTGTTATTTCTAAATCTTAGTGGGATGAATCGCAAAAAGGGAGAAGCAATATACTGTGCCTGCAAACTCCAACCCATAACGTTTACTGACAGCTGCATCACTGCAATCAATGTAAATAGTAGCTATACATAAACAAACAGACAATAATAGTTCATTCATCTGTATTCCCTCCAGTACCAAGCATATGATCAGGCCTTAAATAATTAATCATCTGGCTTATGATGTACCTTTCACCCCAGGATCTCAAAGCACTTTGCAGCGTGTGGGGATGGATTTTTATTTTTCTGGAGTAAATAGGGTAGAGAAAGATTAACTGGTTGACCAAGGTCATGCTGCGTTAACATTTTATTTCTGCCCTACCATTTAACTGGATAGCAGCTGTGACCTTCTAAAGCTAGAAGAAGGCTGCATTTTAACACTAACAATGTAAAGATAATCTCCCTTAAAGTGTACCGTATCTTTGTGATTAGGCAAAAGAAAATGCTTCAGAAGAATTGCTGGTCGTGCGAGTGTTCACAGTGGTCTCTGGGGTGTAATAGCTGCAGTTTTCAGCAGAGCCTGAGAGAAGTGGATGCAAAGCTCCCCCTCTATTTCAAGAAAAAATGGTTACTCAGCATCCCTGGGCTCTGCTGAAAAATCGAGTTTGTCTATCTCTGAAAGTTTCCCAATTAGAAAAACTGGGGCAATCAGGTGAAACCATGGAAGGCATGCTGGTCCATTCCCACGGAAGCTTTGATGCAGGAAGTTCAAGATGCCACGACAAAGCCATAAATCAAATATTCCAGCAATGGACACCATTGGGATATAGCTGTTAAAGCAAGGATGATGATCTGACATGCCAGTAACAGAAAAAATGAACTAGTAGATTAAAAAAAAAGAGGCTTATCACCACAAAGGTACTTAAGCACAAATGTGTTCTGGGCTCTGAACACATGGCCACTCCTTGCACTGAGCCATGCCCTCGCTGGCTCTGACTCCCCTTACAACAACCACGTGGGCTGCCCTCAGCAACATCTCCTTCAGTCCTCTCTCTTCATTTTGCCCCATCAGTCCTCACAAGCACAGCCTGGGCACGTGCTCCGGTCCACCCCGTGGCACAGGCACAGCCGCTTGTGCCTTCCCCTGAACAGGCGAAGTGCAGCGTGCCAGGACCCACCACGCTCCCTCTGCGCAGCCCAGCGCCAGCACCAGTGCCAGCCTAACGCACCCCAGGGTTCCAGCTAGGCTGACATCCGCTTGCAAAGCAGATAAATTCGACTTATTGCCAATGATTTTTCAAGGGGGTGAGGATGTTTTAACGTTTAACTGTCTTTTCTTGTGGTCCTAAACTGATTCTGCAAAGCCACACCAGCCTCAAACATCAACCAGACGGACTCAGACGAGAGCAATGGGCTGCAGGAAAGGAGCCACTTGGCAGGGAAAGAAAACAATCTTTTTTCTCTGCACGGCTCCCCAAGAAGTGAGTCAGTAGGCCTGACGAACAGAAAACATAAGTTGCCATAGAAACTCGCATGCCTTCCACCAGGAGGAGAAAAAAATGTAGGCCAATATTTCTGCTTAGCTGGCTTGTGTTCTTGCTGTGCTCCTCAGCCTGCCCGCATCCCAGGGCTGCATTAGCAACCTGCATTTATTTTGCCCCCAGCTGAGAAACGCCCTGGCTCCCACCGCCTCGGGAAGCTGTAGCTCTGCGCACGCATGCACGCAGCGTGCAAGTACTGACACAGGGACACACGCAGGGACAGGGACACCACATCAGCTGAGCCAGCGCTAAGGCTGTTGCTGGTTGACTACGAATGAGGAGCCCCACTGCCTGCAGCAGGCGATGGGCATGGCAGCATGGGCAGGCTGCAAACCCGCCCCACAGAGCACCCTGTCCTGGCCTTCAGCCTGCGAGCGTGGCAGGGAGGACTGCAAGAAGAGTAAGAGTAATGGGTTTGAAATGTTTATGCTCCATTATTCCAGCCCCCTTTCATTTAAACAAACTCCTTTCCTCCACACTGTACATTTCTCATCTGTAAAACCGGGGTGAGCCCTCAGTAGGCTGGAAACACGCACGGGTCATTCATGTATGTAAAGCCCTCTGCGATGCTCTGAGAGAAGGGGTTACATGACGTGTACTGACACAGATGTACGCCTGAGCTGCCGCTCCTTGCTGACCCACACGTGTTTTCCATTGAGGCAACCCCAGCACGTAACACTAGAACTGATAATTACAAAACCTGATGGATCGACCTGGTAGCTCTGAAAGCTGAGGAGCCAGGAGCTGGCTGAACAAGATTTGTTCTCCTCGCCTGGGCTGTCGCCTAGAAAACATATAAGTGTTGCGTACAGTTGAATAGAAATGATCACTGCTGAACTATCCTTTGGTTTATGTTGTTCCCTGAGCATATGCTATTGTTGGGTTTTACTTTTAATTGTACACACAGGGCAATTTGCTCTACTTCTCTTCTTGCTCTTTTCTTGTAGATTGCATAAAGGACCAATGGCCTATATGTTCAGTGGGCTGTTAAGCTTTAACTGGACTACAAATAAAAACAATCTATCAAAGGGTAGAAAATCCACTTTCCCCCTATTTTTACCTGTAATCTTCTGTGATTCACTTCTAAGGAAAAAAACCCCGCAAACAGAAAAGACATTTGAAACTTTGCATTTGGGCACAGAAGAGTGTGCAACCCAGACCAGCGTAAAACCCAGTACACAGCTTTTGCCCACTGGTGTGATCACACACTGGCTTCTTGGAGCCCATGGCGATGCAGCTTTGAGATGACAGACAGCTGACCTGATGCCAGGCCTGTGCCCACAAGCACTGGCTCCATCGGGGATAGTTAAAGGAAAGCGATCACAGTGATGGAGAAAGCATATTCCACCAGAGCAGGGCATATCACCCAGCCACCAAAAGCACAGAGAGGGTATTTTTCAATTCAGTTCAACAGTCTCCAGGAAACATATGATTAGGTGCATAATTTAAAAAGCTGCACATTTTTAATGAACTGAGTCAGGATCTTGACAGCTGGAGAGACAGGTGGCGGACGGTAACACCTCTCCTTCTAACAGGTCTTTTTGGTTTGGGGGGAGGAGGAGCACCTTAATCTGTAAGCGATCTATGTCATTTGAGCAGTGATGTGACTGTTGGGTTTATATGAATTTCAAATCCCGCCAGGTAAAGGCAGTTTAATGCAATTATCTGCTGATTGTGAATGAAGTCATATCCATAAAAAACAGATTCCTACAAGACGGTTACTTCAAGACATTCTAGCAGGAAAAGTTTTCTTTTTGCTGTAAAATAACGACTGCAAGATTAATAAAGAACTAACGGAACTGTTTTGTTCTTTAAAAAACAGTAGTCTGCCATGGCACAAAGCCCTCCTACTGCAATAACAGCTATGTAAAATGATGGTTGCATAGATTCGATTCTTGATAAAGGTGTAAACGAAAGCAATGTTCTATAACGATGCTGGTGTTACTGCCTTGGAAAGAACCTGGTTGTTCCCACTTCCAAATGTACTTTGCTCATCCCCTGTAATTGATCCAGTATGAGTACTCACTCTCCTGTAACAATGGTAAAACGAATTTTTAAATGTAAAGACATAAGACAAGTGCAAACATTGCCACTAGCGTGGCACTGGTAACTTTGGTTCACCCCAACAAAAAGATTGCTGTGGCTTGACAGTACAGGCACAAGCGTAAATTGTGTTTACCCAGGAGGTTTTGTCAGCATAACTTTCAGTGTAGATTTCACATCAAGTACAGCATCAAAGGCCACTTTCTAGAAGCATAACTGCATATACACAAAACTCCCTGGCTTAAAAACCCAACCAGTACATCACACCTTACTTGACGTTGCTCTGCTGCCAAAAGTGGGCAGTTCAGAGAGCCGGCCAGGTGTCTGCAGAGCTCTGCTGGCACGATGCGCCTGCTTCCCAAATGCAAGACGTGGGTTTCGTTTCTGGATCTGCTGTGGCCGCTGTGGCCTTGGGAAAGGGACTTCTCACCCTTCTCTGTTTATCTTGCCACAGTTTGTTTTGGTGCTGTTTGTTTTTTTCTATCCTGAATGCTTGCTTTCTATGACAAGATCTGCCTCTTTCAGTAGTTACACAAATGTCCCCCCCTGTCTTTTTAATAGTTACTCTAATATAGATAGTTAATAATCACTGGGGGTTTTTTAGATATCTGCTTTGGGAGTGCAAGAGTCAGTAAAACTTATTTTATAGATAAAAATCACTGTATAGGTTTAACAAAAATAGAACAAAATTCAAGAGAAACTTTGCAATGTTTTCACAGGGGAAGCAAGAGTCTAATTCTGTAGCTGCCACTGCTGGATTCAGTATGTGGGGCACTTCCCTCTGGGAAGGAGTAAGTAAGATAATGTAGAGTTAAAAAAATAAAAGTCCTAAACTTACTACAAGGTGAGAACTTGAGAATATGTTAAAACTCAACAATAGTTTATAGAGGGAAGTTGTTTAAAAGTGTAAAATGTCAATATTGAAGAACAAATCTCTTCCAGTTTATACTGTCCTGTTAAATAATTTTCAGATGACGGGAAGTTTGATAAAGTGTAAATGCAGTATGAACTAAAGCATGACCTAACATTGGCACCAGTTCCCATTCCTTCTTCTCTGTGTACCACCGCAGCTCTTCTAGTGTGTGAGCTCTGTGCACTGGAGTACTAAGCCCCGCACATCAAAGTGATGCCATCACGTCGTCGTGTTTTCCCAGCAGCAATGCTGGCTTCGGCTTCCTGGTGGAGGGAAGCAGCTCTTGGTCCTTCTCAGGCCACTCTGCACTCCGCTAGAGAAGTTTGTTCAGCCAAAGCAGCCCTCCCACCCAGCCGCTACCACTGATGAGGTAGTGTGAATCAGCTGAATTCTTCTGACCTAAGAAGGTCAAACTTTTGCAAACATAAAGCCTAATCCTGTAAACAGCAGCGCATAGCGATTTGCTGTCCCAGTTCATTTCAAGGGGCAACTTGCATGTGAGTTCAGTCCCTTACATGTAACTTGGCTGAAATTATACTGACATCTCAACCTTAAAAATGGAGTTTGCCATTTAGAAAGTATCATTAAAGCTTTAAAAATATAAAAATTGTGCAGAATTACAACTGAAAAACCCTTCATTCAAAAGTAAAACGAATATTTCTCTTCACAGTTCTAAAAAAAATGAAGGAGGAATATGACCCCTTTGAGACTGCAGGCTCCAGCTGAGCAAGGTGCCTTCATTTTAAGCACCGGACTATGACCTTCAGGTCAGTGGCAGTGCTAAAGCTGAGTCCATGGTTACTTGCTAAGCTGAAGCAGATCCTGATTATTCTATTGCTTCCCACCATCTTCCAAGAAAAAAAAGAAAAGTTTAAGGTAAGAAGTGAGAGTCCTCTCTCCACCTCAAGCTTTCTGCTTACAACAAGGTATTACTTCGCACCAAAATAATCTAAGAAGTCCTAAGGTTTACGTTTGGCTAGAAGATTTAAGTCTTCGTAACAGTAGATGTAGAAAGTAAGAACACCATTCAAGCATACACACTAGGTTTGTGTTTACGTTGAAAGGAATAGTATAAATGAAGAACCACAGAGGAAATTTTCTGTTCGAGAGTAAGTAACAGGTAACTAACTTCCTAATATGCTGATTTAAAATGTTACTCTGTACTATGGAGTTACCTCATATAGAGAGCTTTACATGTTGAAAGGAAGAGAGATAATTGGTGAGTGATCAAAGATTTCTGCCTGGTAATTTACAATCATTTTGGGGCAGGATTCCTGTGGAGAGGAAAACCAGGCAGCAGTAGGATGCTAAATGATAAAAAGCTCCTACGGAGGCAGTTATACATTCACCCAAATCTCCTGTAAAAATGCAGCAGTCTCCTAAGACTTATAAACCTGCTTTTCTGTAAAGGAGCCCTGGGGTCAGAAATGTGCATCCTTTGTGTACCGCAGAAAGAGATACTAACTAAGATTTTTCTCTTCTTTCCACACTTTTACTGCCAGCCAGCCATTGTGTCTCTTTTACATACCTGTGTTTTAAAGTCTCTATATTTGCCAGCAGTAGGTGATTGATTTTAATAGTATGAGGCACATGAGTAAAACTACTCCCATACAGAAACCTGTACAGAATCATGCCCCTGAGACTATCATCGTCAAGAGTCCTCCCATCCCCAGGCAGACCCTGGCATGGTCACTGGCCTCCACAGGAACCATGCAAATGTTGTGGACATGTGGATTTGATGTATTTCAAGGAAATACCACCACTGAGACAGAATTATTTTAGACACAAATTTTAACTTAGATTTTCTGTCAGCAGAATTTTGATTTACACAGAAGCATCATTTCATGGTTATGTATCTTTCTAGATGGCTTCATGCCCAACACCCCCGCACATGCTCAAAAATTCAGAACTGGAAAAGATCATGTTTCTTCCATACATGACTACAGGAAGCCTTGCTCACTGGAAAGTACACAGAAAAGGCGATTTTAATCCAGTAGATACTGATTTCTTACAATGGCCGTTTTTACAACAGCAATAAGATTAAGGGATATTGCTGATTAACCTAAATTATTCACACTGGAAGGATCAAATAAGCACTGCAAACGTAAATGTCCCTTGCTAGAAGGTGATTTACCTACCCCCCCAGCCACGTTGGCTGATGCTCCTCCTGCATCATGTGGAGGAACGGGAGGCTGCAGCTGAGCAGCTGGTGCACTGTGAGACTCGGAGGGGCTCTTTGGGCTCTTCTGCAGGCCTGACCTGTAAGTTAGCTTTTATACCATGTTTCACCTGGGGCAAAAAGCAACAGACGGCATCTTCAAAGCTTTAACTGTGAGTTTGCATTTATATCTTTAGGTCAGGGAAAGGAGCAGCTCCTTCCTTCTTTGAGCAATATGGCCTGGGTCATCAAAGCACTGCCGAAGTTGAAATTACTAATGAAGCGCACACTTTGTTCAGACTAATGTAACAAAGGCATTTTACACACAAATGATCTCGGCTCACTGGCCTGGTGTCACAACATCCATCCAGGAAGCCTTCGGCTGAATGAAGGCCTGGTTACACTGGGCACTACCCAAACGCTACGACAGCTTTTGCCAGAGCAGAGTTCACGGCCCACACAGCCCAGGCAGACGCGGGAAGTGTTACTCTTCCAGATTCACCACTACGTGACTTGCCCACGGTCGGAGATGCGAGCAGACCCAGAAAGCCGGGGGTTTCCTGCACTGCCCATCGCCTTCCCTGCGAGGCCGCAGTCTGTGTATCGCCACACCGCGCTGAAAGCCCATGTCTCCGCGTGGTTGCATTTACTGTGCTGGATTTAACTATCAGTGCTCTGGGTACGAAAATGTCGTTATAATATTAAGAATTAAAAGGAAATGTTTCATAATAATGGAAGGCATGCTGTGCTAGTGATTTCAATTGTTTTTAATAGATCTCGGTCAAATTTTTTATCCTACTTTCTCCAGATTTGAAAGCTCAATTAATTTTGAGCTACAACTCTGTCTATCATTTCAACCACATGTGGCAGAGTGAGAATTCATGCGAGACAATGGTTAATTTTTGGTATCTTCTGCTGCCTAACGACAGGTGTGCTGTCCTAAACGATTAGCGTTCAAAAAGGGATCCCCTTAACCCTTCTCTAAAACTGGTTAGTGATCTTGGTTTTACTTCATTAAGCTCTTGACAGCTCAATGTACTCACATCTGTTACTGTTTGGTAGTTTGATTCCAAGAACACAAATCGCTTCAAGAACTGGCAATAAATTCATTCAGGCTCATGATGCAGATCAAAATCCATCTGTTTACTAATCAAAAGCCATATTTAAATCACAGTACAATAGTGGTGTCAGCAATATTGCAACTTAGATTTTCTCTCTGCCCTAAACACGATAGTTAGTACTCTTCATTTAAGCTGCATTTATTCGAACTGGATATTTAAAATGTAAGTAGTCTGATATTCAAGCACTTGCATACAGGATTTAATCAATCTGCTTGCACTGGACTAGGTCATCAGGCATTTTTAATATACAGGCTTAACCTGGAAGTTTGCTACTATTATGTTTTTAATTCTAGGTAAAACTTTGGCCTGATAAATTATCCTACCACATTCATCATTTAACTATAGCAATGAACTTAACTCTGCACTCTCTTCAGATTCATGATTCTCTCTTCTTCACGCCTGAGATATAAAAACTTGCAGGTGCCAGATACACCAACCTTTCTGACAGTGTGCACATGCTACAGATCATGAACATGCTGCATTTTGTACATGTGCCCTTCCATGCACAAGAGGAACTGGACTAGGGTTAAGTCAGATTTCTTGTGAACAAGGAGACTCTTGCCTGCAGCTTGCATACTTTGCTTTGGAACCTGGAAACTGCAATGAGCAAGGAAGGAACAGAAAATGTTCCAAAAGGACTGAACTCCATCCCTGGCAGCTTTTCTGTTCACTAGCATGTTGCAATTTTTTTTGCTCCCAGTGAAATTTCAGGTCTTGCATTTTAACAGATGTACTCCCACTACAAGAAAAACAACAAAAATTTTAAGAAATTAAATAGCCGTAGGATACTGAACCTGATCCAGCATGGTATCCAGTTTCTATTATATCAGTCACTTCTAATATGATTCTAAATTATATCAAGAGAGGAAAACAATGTGGTGAATCAAATTTTAGCTTAAGTTTCCAATTATTTGTTTTTACAGAGCAAAATACTTTGCTTCCCCCAACAATGCTAAAGCTGACTAAAGTCTATTGTTGCAAGCATGGGCAGGTTAGTAGGCGATAGCCAGCCCTCACTGCTCAAACTGCAACTCATCTCTTCAGGAGCAAGTCCACGCTACTCCTCCTCCAACCAGCTCCATCTTCCCACAGTCCTCAGAGCCATTTAGCTACTTAGCCCAAACAAGCCACAGCTGTACATTATCCACATCAGCCGACCTACCACCCCAGAAGCAACTGTATACAATCAATACTGATTAGCCTTCTGCAAATCTCTCTACAGTCTATTAAAGTCTACCTTTGCTTAGGTGACCCAGGAGGGATTAACAGAGGAACTGCAGCTTCATTGGATCCCGAAACTTGGGGAACGGCCCATACTAAATCTGGGCAAAACCTACAAGATCCAGCCTGCGGGAAATAAGAGAGAATCTCAAATTTAAAGATGTTTGGCTTAGCCTAGGAGGGCTGAAGAGAGACTACCTGGATTATGATGGGGAGGGTCTGGGTAGATAATAATTAATTTGGATTTGAAACAGGGAAGATGTTTTTGCTGTACAGGCACCACAACATCATATCTCAGTGGACACTACAGACAGTTTTATAAGTTCACAGTAACCCCAGAAGACTGCCAAAATGAGAAATAATAGTTTGCACTGTGAGAGAACTCATCGCTGTGGGCAGTTGGGTGGGTAAAGCTCTAATCTTACATCACTGCAACATCAACTGTGAAACAGGCTGTGGCTGGATCTTGGCAAAAGAGCAGCTGCATTGGATCCACCACAGACACAGGGCATGTGGAAAAAAAGTCCTGCTGGTTTGGACAACTGCATGCAAGCGGGCAAGACAGATGACAGCTTGTGTGAGAAATACGGGCCCACAGAGCACTCTCGGTAAAGGCTGGGGACTGTGAGGGCTGTTAGCTCTGCCCTCTGTTCAGCTCAGGTGGGGAAGAGCATGCAGATGAACCACTGAATGTTTCAGTTTCTTTGGGATGAGAGATGGATGCAAGTTCAACACAAGACAGTGACTTTTTGGTTCTTCATCTTCTCAGAAAAAATAGAAGAGCAGACCACCAAAACTGACATGCCACATTGGCAGACAGACAGAAGAACAAATGGAAAAACAGTAAGTGAGACGAAAAGGATGTTACTGACATGCTGCAGCTGCTCTGTGGAAAGTCAGCTCAGATGAGGGGATCCATAGATTTATTTTCCAAAATGGAGATCCTAAAGAAGGACTTATATTGCACTGTGACAAATCAGCATATGGCTGTATGTGTCAGCTTCTAACTGCAAGGGGCATTTTGATTTTAAAAGAGCAGGTGAGATGACTGTAAAATTATGCCATATAATTTAACTGTGATTCCTATAGCACTGTCAATGGATGGCAAATATAGAGTGGTCAGAGGCTATTACGGGATAATCATCCCTTCAAATGAGATAATCTGCAGACCTTAGACAGCATAATTCCCCATGGAATTCATTCTTCTAGGTGGGCTGCTGTCCTTGCAGCAGCTTAGCTAATAAAGGAGTTAAAAGTTACCCAAGTGGTCCTCTGGAAAGAAGACTTATGGAAAGGCTGTGGGGGAGGACAGTTCTAGACTAAAAGAGAGCTAGGTCAGACAGAAGGTCAGAAGACACTGACAAAATCTTTGTTGATTTTTGGATGCATAAGAAAAATGAAATAAGGATCTGCATTAAGTTTCTCCAGGTTTTCCTATGTTTGTTTATCAGGTGTGCTCTCTGGGCCGTTAGCACATAAATGTGCTGATGTTCTCCATTGTTGGTGTTGCAGAGGAAACAGTGAAGTAGAGGGTACACAGCTGTGAAATAATACAAGTGTATTCAATAGCTATTATGAAAGATTTAGAAAGCAAGGACTAACAATAGCGCCTAAGCAACCAGACTATGTAGCTCCTGCTGCCAAAAGTGGTATCAGACACTTGGTTTGCATCTGGAGTGCATGACGAGAGGCTCAGAGCCAGACAATGTTTCTGTGCAGACTCAGCAAGCCAAGAACATGTGGGACACAAGGTCTAGACTGGATACAGCAGTTTAGTGAGCATCTGCTGGGAGGGAAGCTAATCCAGGATTATAACATACCGTTCAAATTGCACATGCTTTGAGAGCAACAGAACACACTTGTAGCAGGTGTTTTCATGATGAAATTATCTTTATGTGCATAGTAGCTGAAAATGTTAAATAGAAATAAGTGTGTGTGCGACAGATGATGAAAAAGAACATTTGAAGTTCAGGAAGTATGTACAATGCTATTGCAATTCATCTGAAAATACTTGCATTTTTCAAATGGTAAATTTGCATTTCTATGCAGAACAAATACATATGGAACTGCCAAGCAGGCTTAACTGAAGATTTAATTGATTCAAAATCAAATCTGCTGATTTCTTGCCTTTGTATTCTAGCTGTGGAGTAGCAGTTTCTCATTGACCTCATACACAAACAGCTCCTATGCTTCAACTAAGGACACTTACTCTGCAGTAGCTGTTCCTGAAGAAACGCATCCTTACATCCACCAAAAGCGCGACCTATAAGCTCTTATGATGTAAGTTAGGTGACCAGAAGCATTCTGCACATGACAACAATCTCATGCCAAAGGTTCTGGTAGGATTTTTTGGGTAAATTCACAACATCTAGTTAGATCTACAACCTACTAGAAAAGTTAGTCCTGAAGAGGACAGTAAGAATTACACTTATCCACAAATGTCCACCACATATAAAATTCTTCATGATTATTAATAGGAAAAAATGTCAGGACAGCTATTATCAAACACTGAGTCATCAGTACTCTCTTACAAAAATACCAAAATCTGAACATAATACTTCAAACAAATTTGCTATAAGACTGAGGCAAACTATACTTTTCAGAGTTTGCTAGCCAACACTACATAACTATTATCCCCTTGTGTGTAGCATGAATATTTAAATGTGTATTAGCATGAATTGTATTGTATTGTATTGGTTAAGCCTATGTTAGAATCAAACTCTGTTCTTTCTGAGATAATTTCCAACTTGTCAAGTAACACTAAATAGCTGCAAGTTGATGCGACAGTTATGTTTATGTGAATTACAATAAATTTTGCAGTTAAGGATACATCAGGTTATAAAAGTATAGTTTAAAAAAATTAACAGTTCAATAATTGTCTTAATTATGAGTATGATGTCTGAAAACACTGACTGCTATATAGTTCAAACCAGGTGAATATATTTGCCAATTTAGATCATGAACCTGTGCTGGACAGAGTTCTCAAGTCAGTATAGAGCTCTAGTAGGTGCAATGAATTGCAGCACTGAAGACATCAGTGAATTCTTGACCATCTGAAAACCTGCGAAGTTTTGACACTAATTATAGATTTCACCCATTATTTTCCTTGATACATGGTAAGTCAGTAAGATTCTAGTTTATTCATACCTGAAAAGAAAAGCCTAAGGGATTTTACAAGATGGTTAACCTATGACCACTACATTAAGGCTTAAAAACAAATGTAACTCATTTGCTCAGGGATGACAGATTAATAAATTGTTCCACCTCATTATCCCCTTAGTACCTGATGGCATAGCTTAGAGGAAGTCTGGCAAATGACATAGGCCAAAGGTCAGTGCTCCTTTTTCAAAAACAAGATTACAAACCTTCACAGAAATATAAATGATTCAGTGGATTTATAAGAAGACAGTAGAAATCCTAGTTCAGTCCAAACAATACTTACCAATGTAAAAATTGCACATCGATCTGTAAACCATGGCGCTAGGCACAAGAAATGGAAATTGAAATTGAAGCAACTGTGTTTCCAAGTTCTCTCCTCAGTGACTGTCACCCTTGGCAATGCTGGTGCTGCCAGACATCCCCACATGCCGAGGCAGGTCTGTGCTCCGCACCACTGAAGCAAATTGTGTGCTGCTGGCGCTGAAGATGCCACAGCTGGGCTACTCCAGGGCTACCAACAACCACAACAGGGTGTCTCCTAATTCCTTTATCTGGGTTGGAACATCGATATAAAATAATAAAGGATGAATAGTAGATTAGATACAGTCCTGCAATTCCAAAACCATGAATCAGGATGAAGACTCTCTCGAGTTGAGCTTTAAAATAGTACCTAATTTTAAATGGCTAAGTTTTTGCACTTTGTAATGTCCCTAGAAATCTTCAAGCCTGTAGGGTCATACTTGCAAGTTTTTATCAACAATGGCAAAGCCAAAAAGAATATTTAAAATAACATCACACTTGCTTGCAGAAGTTAAGGAAAAGATGAATATCATGAAAGCTGTGGTGAAATCACAAGACCTGGAAGGTATGAAATACAACTTCTAATACAAAAAGATGAAACTAGCTATAAACTTGCTGAGGTTTACATATTGATTAGTCTTGGCAGAGAAGCTCATAAAAACAGAAGGCAATAGGAACAAAGGTTGTGGCTCAAAATAATTACTCTTTATGGTAACAGTCATGCATTTTCTATGCAGGTATGTGTAAACTTTAATGGATGTGTAGAATAGAGCAGGGCAGAGAAAACTACATAACTAAGCAAAAATACTTTTTTTTTTTTAAATTGCTTTTACATCTGTGGAAATAGGTGAAGATCTGCTAAACTATAGAATGGACAATTTTAAAATGATTGTAAAGACAGCTAAGTACAACAATTTGAATAGCATCACTGCAAGCCAGACCACAAGCAGAACAGAACACAGATTTTCATGCCAGTATTATGCATGGAATGATAAAGGCTTTTTATTTCCAGAGTCACAAATAAAAATCATCAAAACTATCAGGTCAAGAATGTCTGATGTGCCAAGCCTGACAAAAAGTATGAAATAACCTTAAACCAGGCAGAAATAGTGAGTGAGGAATTCCCCTTGTTCACAAGGGGAAACTGTATTGGTGCTGTAGGGTAGAGGTCTGAGATGCTCTGGTGTATAAAAAAAAAAGGGAGAATCATGAAAGAGGAGAGCTGATTTACATAAAAAATCACTGACAAGTCACTGTCAGGATATAAATCAAAGCTGTCCCTTTTCAGCTTTAACATCTACAGAGATCTGTAAACTCAGGGCCAAGAAGCTGAGACAGGAGCCTTGCTCTCCTGCAAAGACCAGACAGAGTTCAGACGCAGAGAAAGTGGTCCTTACTTTTTAGGCATCTTTGCTTGTTGATTAACATTGCTAGGGTGACTGCAACAATCTATTATCAAGTTGTATTCTATTGTGCTACTACAAAACATATAAAGTAGATAAAAAATTAAAATTTTCTGTAAATAAAGATGTCATGCAGAAACAAACACATATTCTGTTTGGCAGCACTTTGTTACCAAAGCACCTGGTATTTTAAAATGTTGATATTTGTATATTTCTCTGCTGAATATTTTAAGCAGGAAGAACTGCTTTGGAGAAAGAATTACAGTACGAAAGGAAGACTATAACCATCAACCTCAGTCATGTTAGGGATTAATTCAGAATGTCACTTGCACTGAAAAATTACTTGTATTTCACCTCTCTTTTTCCAAAGGTCTTTAATTCTTCCTCTGCAAAGGAATGTTATTTTTGCTGTTCAATTACGTTTTAACCATTCAATCAGATCAAGCTATATATAAATGTATGGACCCTTGTTTCAGATTCCCTTACTCAGCTTTTAGTTCATGAAGAGAGCTGTGTTCCAAGGTCACAACTGATTAATCTTGACCTATGAACCTTGAAAGTGTAAAGTCCTAATATAAATGTATTACTCTACATAGCAAAATGAAATGTACTCTGTATCCATGACAAATAATGAACTGAATTTTTCTGACTTTACTCTTTAGTTGCTAATTAAGCACTTAACTGTAAGATCTTTTAACTCTTTAGCCATCTTTGGATAAATTACATGGCTATAAAAAGAATGAAATCATTTGGCTTTTGAGCAGGTGTGACAGAGGTATCTTGTCAGGTATTTTGCAAAAGATTTTTTGCTAAACCAGTGATGCTAGTGGAATTCCTGCAGCGTACCAGTGAGAGGAACTGGGCTTCCAGAGTCCAAGAGAGACTAGAAGGGAAAGGAGTGGCAATGCCTCTGCAGCTTGGCTATGTACTGTACAAACAAGAAAAAATAACATCTATGTTCGGGTCAATCTTACAAAGCAGATTTTTCATTAAGTGTGCAGTTCACTGGCAGCCTCTTAGAAGAAAATGAAGTGTATCACAAAATAGGACTTACATCACCTGGCACTTTTAAGTTAAACAGAAGCCAGTAAAGTCAAAACAAATTTACCAGGTGCTTCTTGTAATTGCAACCGGGACTCGAAACATTTACAATTGTGACAATGCAATTAGTTGTGCTCAATGGACACTAAAATCATTTTCAGAATACTTTATGACAGTCTTACATGGTGTTTTCAGCAAGCAGATACCATACTTCCTGCAGATCTGAGGCCTGATGTAAATGAAAACATAATAAATCTATATTTATCTTTAATCATTCATTTTGAAGTACTGACAGGCCCATTAGACACTCCTGTCTAAAATTAGTTCTGTTCATGCTAGAAGCTACCATTTATTCTACCAAGCTATTTGTATGCTTAATAGCAGAAAACTTCTTCTGGGAGATATTACCGTATTTTTTGTGTGAGGTTTCTCTGAAATGTCTTGTTTTGTTCCTAGAACATGGCATTGCTATCATAATTAATGTCCTAAAGCTCCGTGAATTGTACATCATTAAAATCTCCCTTAACTTGCAGACCACTCTGGAAAACAAAATACACATCTGCTCTCAAGAAACTAAGTAAGATAAGTACTGTAAGAAAAAGTAAGGTAAAAGGATGGCTGGTTTAGGAGAAGCCAAAACTTTGACCCCACCATTGTATTTTACCGTCAGGAAGGGTGCTGCAGCCATCACAAACAAGCAATGGATTATTCTTCACCTGTGGCACGCCCATGGCTCCACAGTCAGTCTTCACGATGGTAGCTCCAGCTGCTGTATTCGGGCCCAAGGCCAGTAGCAAATAACATCTCAGTAATAAATAAAACCTTCCACTATGCACATACTCTGGTCGGACGCTGCAGGGACACAGAGAAACCCTAACCCTGTTTATGACACTGCACTATCAGTTCTGCTAGTCACGTTTTCTTAACGGAGTTTCCTTTTAAAAGTCTTGGAGGACTGATGAGCGCATGAAACGATCTTCCACATTTCAAACCAGTACTGCTGTTGCAGCCCTGCGCATTCCCCAACATCTAGGCAGCTCTCAGAACAGCCATCAGCTTGCCTGATGTCCAAGAGCTTACATACTTAGGAAGACTCATTTAGAGAGAGAAAATGAGATTTTTAATGTCAATTTGTGTCGATTGTGTCCAAAGCTGCCCACCACCACAGCAGATCACACAGCAATTCCTCCTATAGACACTGCGCAGTTCCACTGCTATCTTCCCAGAAGAACAAATGTGAAGGTGGCAAGGTTTTGGCTGTCACAAAAGTCTTGAAGGTGGCGTATTACATATATTTACTATGAACACATCTGATCTAAATCAACATAAGCTGAGCACTTCTGGACGCTCCATTTGAAAGGATTGCTGCTATTCCTGTGGTTGGGTTGATCAGCCACTGGATGTCACTATTACTCTGAATACATAAAGCCAAACAGCATTTGTTTGGCATTAGAAAATTTTTAGACAGGTTGAAACTGAGCACAATACGTAGTGATAATGTTTTCAGATGCTGAAAGCATATGCTCAAGCCTCACATTTCTATCAAGTATATGGTATAAGAAGTGCCTGATTTAATACTTCTGATTTTTTTAATTTTGGCGACTCCTTTATGAATCTGGTAGCAACTTGGGCTCCCAGTTTCACTCCTCTCCTGACAGTATATTCACGTCCTGTGCCATTTGCTAATTTTTACACAGATCCAGCACACAGACCCCGGCATCCTGCAGTGTTCCTGAGTTAGCTCCAGCTACATTGCCATTTTCCCCAGGGATGAAAAGCACCTTTTCCACACCCCTGGCACAGCTCACTGTCTCCCTCCCATGGACAACCCATACCAAGACGTTTCAGAGTTGGCTGGCTTTCAGTGCAGACAACAGACGTTTTGAGATCTTCAATTCCAAATTTGATTCTGCCTGATCAAAACGTGTCCACACTCACAGCTACACAAAATGTCCCAGATGAGGAGCTGTCAAGATACACTGTTGAATTAGGAGAGGAGAAAGGGAAACTTTTATTCTTTATCTCCTAAAATCTTCAAGTATCAAGTATCAAAGTACAAAAAACTAAGATAAACTAAACTAGTGCTCTTCTTTGTAGGGTTAAAGGCCAGATGATCTGTTTCTCCAAAGGGTGAGAAAAGTGGTTGTAGGGCGTTAGGACAATCGGCCAGAATAAGGATAAAATCACTGAATAAGGTGCAAGGTAATAGAGAATCTGAGCCAAAGAGCATAAAATGAAAATGGAAAATCCAGAAAATAATACTAATACTAAATCCAACTCTACCAGTTAGATGATGTGAATCTTACTGTTCGAAAACTCCATTTTGGCAAGGTCCCAACTACACTGCAAGGAGAGCCAGTCACCGGCAGTATAAAACAGAAACCTGAAATGCCAGCTGCTAACTCCTTCCTGTACAGGGACAGGCTAGTTATCTTGGAGCAAAAATCTACTGTAATTCATTTTTCCTAGAGTGGAAATCTGCTGTAAGAAAATACAGAAACACTCAATAATGATGCTCAGGACCAAAAAAAAATCTCTCTTGAACATTCTACCAATGGCAACAAAGCAGCTGGGAACAAAATCATATATAAAATCAATCTAGATAAAGTTATTTAACATATAAATTAGGGTTTGTTTTGGAAATTAAGATAAACACTATAAACCAACTTTGAAATTAAAAACACCAGACCTGATTCTCACCAGCCCTCATAACTAAAAACCAGAACAAAACAATTTAAATTGGTGATAATTGCTTTTAAGTCTACAATACACAACTAGAATAAATTAAATGAGGATCAGGTCCATTTTCCTGATGGTATGTACTTCTGTGCATTTATTTCCTACTGTAAAATTAACAGCTTGATTTTTCAACACTTCTTCAACCTAAAATACAAACCCATTTAATTATCCAATTGACACTATACAAAACCATTTCACTGTAAGCTCTTTATCTCAAAGAACAACACCCTTTAAGAGCAGTGCTCATAAAAGGGACTCCAAGCCAGGGCAGGAGACCTGCCGCAGCAAGGTCACCTTTCAGACTTCATTGCAGTGATATACCGGGTTTCTGCAGGGCCCCTGCGACAGCCGGCTCGCTGGCCTTCCATTTGCTCTGTTGTGAATGGCTGCTGATTGCAGTTCAGTGCTCCTCACGCTCCAGGAGAGACCGAGCATCAAACAGATCTCTGGCCGCAGCTCAGAGCAGATCGATTACATCTCTGCTCAGCCAGATGTGCACGGTACAGTCGTAACATGCAAGGGAGCTGAGTTGGGCTGCACTGGACAGTCCCTGAGACAGAACAACAGGAGGCCTCCTAATATCAATACATCAAAGAGGAGGAGAAAAGTATTTGAGGAAAAGATACTTGAAGAAATTTTATTAAAAAAGATGACTGATTTGTTTTACAATTATTTAAAATAATTAGACTGCTCTGAACCAATACTGCAATTTTAACACACGTATAATCACTGTAAATGGCATTAAGAGCTTGTCTACAGGCAAATTGCATTGCTCTGATTATAATGGGATTGTTAAAGCTCAGCAAATCCCCAAGTCCAGATATAGTTGACGTAACAGAAAAGGAAGGGAAAGAAGTTATACCTGAAAATCTAAAACACCTTGGACCTACACTGACATAGATCTTTCAGTCCAAAGAACTCCTAACTCACCAAAACAATTGGACCTGAACACAAGCACGGTATACATCAGCCCTGGAACACAAAACGGCAATGGAAGCAATGTTGAAATTTTGCTACATTTAAGCTTGAAAGAGAATCTGAGCAAGTGCCGTTCACGTTGCCTTTTAACAGTGTCCTTCTGCAGGCTGCACAGCAACTTGGGAAGAGGAGATGTGAACATAGCACAGTCCAAGGGGGTGGCTTAAGACTACGGACCTTCTCCAGCTGGAGCTCTGTAGGGTGCCAGTGCTGAGCAGCACAGCAGCTGGTCTGCAGGGACCTGTAGTGGTGATTCTCCAGACGTGCTGAAGACTTTGCAGTAATAGCTTACAAAACCAATAGGGATGTTTCTCTCACCTTGAAAAGAGAAGTTACAGTAACCTCTAATCTGACAATCCAGTACTTGTATTTGTTCCCCTCTAACTTCTAAAGGAAGCAAAAAAGCAAAAGCCCACAGCAAAAGGTACACATGAACCAGTCAAGAAAAAAAGAAATTACAGCACACAAACAGTTCCTAGAAACAAAACCCCTTAGTCAGGTGTCTGTTTGCCCCACTACAGGAATCTGAGCATGCTCCACTTGGTCTCTCCTTGCTGACCCTCAAGTCATGCAGGGCACCCTTGGGCATGATGGAAGATGCATAAGCCTGAGTATCAGCAGGTGTGTTAGAAAAGCAATGGCAAGTTTCAGATCAGGACGCTGACACCATGGGAAATGCTCTATTCTGCAAACATTTCCCCCAGGTTAGAGGAAATAGATTTTAAAAATAATTTTAGAGAAAGCCTTCACAAAAAGTCCTGGCCATGAAGTTCATGGCAAAATTCACACTTAAGTGGAAACAGAAGTGAGTTCAAATCATAACTACCTGCACCAGGTTCTGTCTCAAAAACTGAAAACTAGAAAGGAGAAGAATAACTGACCTAAATATTCAGAAATTAGTTAGTGACTGTTAGTGAATCTATTTTTGAGTGGTTAACTGCAGACTTCTCAAAGAAACTTGATCACCAGAGATAAAACTTTAGCAAGACAGCACCTTTTAACATATTTCAGTTTGAGTACTAATGACTTCAGTGAAAAATTGGGTCAGAGTTATCCCCATCTTCCCCAAAGTGCTGTAAAACTGGATTTAAGTGTACATATATTTAAATTAATATATAATTATATATTTATATATGATTTTGTATACTACTCAGCAGAGATGGCAAAGTATAGTAAGTGCTGAAACCATTTTGGATGGTATTCACTAAAGGACAGCAGTAAAAACACCAACCACAGGGCATTTTTTGCTAAGTCCACTTTCAACCCTGTTCTCAGTAGATAAAAAATCTATATTAATTAGTGAGTCAAAAAGCCCTCTACAATTCCTAATGCACTAGGCAGAGACAGGGATATTTTGTTAATTAACAGATATAAGATGCAATATGGATGTAAACACACACATTTATATGTTATTTATGGTTGCACAGATTTGTAAATAAGAAAATAGGGACAAGTAAAGGTGTATTATTTTCCACCAAGCTGCTTCATTGTATTTCTACCAGATGTTCATATGTAAAGGCTTAAATTAAGAAAATTTAAGCACAGCATGCCTTTAGTGGGCTACATCCTCAGTAAGCATAACTCAGCAGGTAGTAAATCATGGCTATTTGTGCTGGCTGGCAACGTAGCCCTAGATTTGTTGTAAGCGTTATCTGTGTGTGCTTTCATGTTTCTTAAGAAGCAGCCTGTTAAGGTTCCATTTTCAAATGTTTTTCATCAGTAGTGCCTAAAGGTGGTATGCTCACTAAACAATCTTGCTAGAAACAATAAAAGATAAGACACAGAAGACATATTAGATTACCCAGACCATGTGTCCAAATGCAACAAAAATAAATGCAAAATGCTTTGGGGTTTGTCGCTTGCAGCATGCAACAGCTTTTCCATTACGTTTTGCCTGATCCTTTGCCAGATTTCTTCAGAAAAACCAAGTGCTAGGATGAATGGAACGAGCTTGTCTGGAGGACAGACTGGGAGCTGGGAAGCAGCAGGCTGGTGTTCCACTCCTGGCTTGCTCTGCTGCCTTACCGGGCCCTTCCTGCCTTGTTCCTCCCAACTATCAATACGGACATTTAAGCTTCCTTCCCATGTAAGTCTTACAGATAAAAACAATTATATCAGTGTTACTACATTTACTAACTAATGTTAATGCTATCAGTAAATCCAGGATCCCAACAATGGATTGGGACTTCTACTGTCATGTGACACAGCTGAAGAGTTTAAATTCCTAAATTATGTAATTGTTCAAATAGAAATTATAGGACCTCAGGTAACTTCATACTGTAATTTAAATTTTAAATGCTTTAGTAGAGATTGCTGCTGCTTCCCAGCTCCTCACCTGCAGGAGGGAGACTCCTTGGTTCTTACAGCCTGCGTCCTATTAGCCCTCCCAACGACGGGATCCATCACTATGGCCTACCTCAAATACCACACCTATGACAGGGTTTTTCCACCCAAACCTGTCATTTTTGCCAAAGCCAATCTCTTCATCGTAACTCAGAATCGCCTGGTGGGATTTCCTCCTGTCCTTCCATGCTCCACAGAAGTCTACTTCTCATCCTTCAACAAATCTGAGCTGCACTCCTTTCCCTATTTATTTCCCTCATTCCCTGCTGACCCTGCTAGTGGCTGTACCTCTACACACCTTCATCCTTTTTTCCTCTGTACTGTACTCTCTGCTTAACCTTCTGGAGCACAACTTTACACCAACCATGCAACTGAGTGCAGAACTGAGTGAAGCCAACAGGAATCTTGGAGGACATGGGAGTGCTGCTGATGAGTAGTCACAAGGTCAGGGCTCTGGACTGCAAGGTCCTCGTCACAGGACTGCATCTCTGCAGCTGTGTTTCTGAGGTGCTATGGACCTCCATATGTTACACGTGCATGGACAGGGAGCCTGCCTATTCCCAGGTGTGCTGAGAAGAAGCATTTACTAATATTTCCCAGATGATGAGTACTATTAAAATTATGAGGATCACTGCTATTTCAGGAGTGTTGCAGAAATCGTTTGATGCCAAGAAAGTACTCTGAAGTGGAGAAGAGCTAGGTAGACGCTACTATTATAAATAATCATTTACTAATTCCCAGTACAAGTATGTTAGTAACAGCACAACAGTTAGGCTAGAATAACATTATGAAGCAAAACCAGTTTCATTTTCTTTTGGTGAGGAATTACTCTTTATAGTTCTATTACATGAGCCCACAGTGTTGGCTTTCAGCTGCCAGCTCCTCAGGGCAAGGTTTAAATTAAGTCCTCTTCTGCTTTTTTCTTTTTTCTTTTTTCTTTTCTTTTCTTTTCTTTTCTTTTCTTTTCTTCTTTTTTTAAATCAGGAAACTATTTATATTCATTTCAGGCTTTATAACCTTCTCCAACCCACTGTCAAAAAATAACAAACAAAGGAATACCCAAAGCTTAATGTTGACTCTAGACCCGCTTTTCCAACCTCCTATTTAATCAGCCTTGTGGCATACTGGAAAATAGATCATTTAGTTCCACTTCATTATTATGGGGGTAAAAAAAATCTTACAGTCAGGCTTAAAGCACCTAAATACCTAAAGCCATATTCTAATCTGTAAAGCACATGGGTGTAAAACAGGCAGGCAATTTTTCATTTCCTTGGGGCAACACTGACTGGCAGGGGCTTTCTGTGTTTCATCGGGCCCTTTATGAGCACGCTGCCAGACACATATAGCCACACTCGCTGCATTAGTGATCAGATTATGTGCAATGGTATGTCTATCCTGGCAGATAATGGGTATGTGGCTGTCAAGGGGCGCAACAGAGGGACTGGTGTAAAGAAATTTGAAATTGCTGGCTACGCTCTTAGAAATACGTAGGGCTTAACATGTCAAATGTACACTGAAACTGGCACGAATTTAGTAGTGCTGCCATTAAAAGCCATCCGCAATCAAATCAGAGAGTTTTATCCTTAAAACGTTTTGCAAAATACTCCCTATGGCCTACTTGGGAGATAGTTGCCTGCCTGCAGTATGGATTTCAAACCAGCAGAGAAGAGAGATTCAGGAGAGGTTCTTCTCACTTGGAGAAGACTCTCATCCTCTTGTGGTAACCCCCCCCCAAAAAAAAATAAATTTCTATGGTCTCATAGACATATAGGAACATTATTTTATGATCCTCTATGATGGCAGCTGACTGGACTCAGTTACAGACAGTCCATTCCAACTGTATGTTCCTTCAGCAGATTTTCAACTGGTATCTGAGAATGTGAGATGGTTGATAAACAAGCCTCAAATTACATTAATGACAAAGTGATAATATCTTTGAACTCATTTTGGTTTGGTTCTTTCACATGTTGTTCATCAACATTCTAATATCAACATAAACAAATGTAAATATGGCCTGATGACGCTGGTAAAAATCAACAATACAGACTGAAGAATTAATTAAAATGGAAGAAAATTCTCTGTGGAAGGCCCTATTTGGAACTTTTTGTTTTGAAATATGTAAAGCTGACCATTCCTTCCTCTTTCTTTTTTCTCTGACTGGGCACTGCCTTTGTCCATGCATACTACTACATTAATTAACTGCCCTTAAGAAGCTCACATGAAAACCTTTCTTCTGGTCCAAAATGATGGAGGTATTCTAAAAGCAGTTACATTAAAATATAAGAAAAAGGCACGAAGTCCTCATTTCTTTTATATTTCACAAAAATTCAAAGACAAGACAAAGATAGTGAAGCATGTCTGGACCTAGCCAGCAAGCAAAAACTTGTTATTTTCAGTTGTTTTTTTAAAATAAATCAATTTCAGGGACTTGTTCATTGTGTACTGGCCAGGGATTACAGATATCCTTAGAGTTGCTGGAGACGCTATGTAAACATGTACTAGTAAAAGGCAGCACTGATGCATACCATGGGGCTGTGTGTGTTCAGTGACGGAGGCAAGCAGCGTCAGTTCAGTAATTACCATGCCCTCTATTGGGAGTCTGTGTCCTGCCACTGATAATCAAAGACTTGACCTTTATCAATAAAGCCCTTTCTCTCTCCAAGTTCCCTGAAAGAACATCCCCTTCTTTCCTGTGCACAGCTGAAGGGCTGGTCAGTTGAGAAGCGGGGAAGAAATGAATAGCGGGGTGCACTGGGGGCAAGCAGGGTGTCTGGGTATCTGATCTTTGCAGGCAGCATCTGTGAAAAGCTGCATGCAGTTTGCAAGCCACAAGTTGTCATCCTCTGATGCAGACACTGTGCTGTACACGGTACAGCTCAGAGAGTGTCTGGTGGTATGTTGACTGCAGAGCAGCAACACAAGGAGAGGCTTATTTGAAAATACAGACACGTAAGCAAGACAGAAACCCCACCTCCATGTGATTGTCTGAGAGGGATCAAATGAGTAGAAACGCCACAGATAGACACACTCCTCCCAGCATAATTGTTACTATCACAGCTGTGGTGGAGAGAGGGGGAGGAGAGCGGATGATGCAAGGAGCTTGGCATCATGCTTAGCAATCGCTAGACTGCACCCTTTCGTAAGAGGCGAGGAAGCGCTGGAATCCACGGGAGACAGCCGGGCTCTGTGCGCCGTCAGCGGGCCTGTGGGGCTGGGCTGCAGAGCAGCAGGGACACGCTGCGGCTGCGGCTGCTGCGCAACCCGCCGATGCGCTCAGCCTTCCCACCCCACCCGCACAAAGTTCATCCAGCAGCTATGCGATTTACTCCAACAACACTGGTTCTTAGTCACTTATTTTCAGAGCTCCTTACAAAGAGTAATTAAATGGTCATAACGTCCCTAGCCTTAACCCTATTTAGAAGATAAAGTGGATAATTAAGCATTGTTAGCTCCATTTTGCGTCTATGGAAACTGGTGAGAGAGGCTAACACAAGGTCACAGGGCTGCTCTGAGTCAACTCAGGATTATAATACATCAGTTACTAACTCCTTCACCCAAAAATTCCAGGATATTTTATTGATTTTAAGGAGTTACGGATCAAAACTGCTATTCCTGTCTCATCACGGACAAATCTAATACAGAGCAGTGTTACAGGATTTAACTGAATCAAGTATTTGAGAACTTGAAACGGGCACTGATGCTTTGTATTTCATCTGTCAGATAACCACCATCTCCTTTTAAACAATCTCTGTTTGATAAAACCAATTGTTCTTATATGCAGATCCTTGTACTGATATATAAAGAAGCAGTCAGATGTGATAAATCTGATACCTGGTCTGTGGAACAGAGTTATCAATGTTATTATTTGTAGCTGCCTAGGTAGAACCACAAAACCCTGATGCTCATTCTCCACCGAAGTGTTTCACTCGTGTTAACTGCAGTGACAGCTCTGAGACACTGGGCAAGCCTGTCCCTGAGAGCACCTTCCCCGAGCTGACCGCCAGTCACTGGAGACTGTAGTTCGAACTGCTGTATCCTTCAGGCTATATATAGCTCTATTCCTATAAACTATTATCTCACTTTTGGCCAGTTGGCTTGCTTCATTCAAAAGTGTTTATCTTGCCCTAACTGCCAGCCTAAAGGTGGAATGCTATTTTCAGACTACAAGAGCGGCCTAAAGAGAGCTGAATTTTTAAATACTCCCCTTTCCCTGATTTTTTTGATACCTTAGTACTTAAGCAAGATACTACAAATTGAAGACCTCTATTCACAATATGTGTATAAAACTAACAATTTTTCTTTACTTACATGTCTCAACTGCATTTCTAGGGAATGAAGAAGACTTCAAACATTTTTAACTTTTGGCTTTGCTCCTAGGGCAGACCAGCAAGGCTCAAGAAAAGACCACGTGCACTTCATGTAGGGACCTCCAGACAGCCACCAATGTGTACAACTATCTCAACAAACATAGGATCATTTGAACTGTTAGCTTCGCTGGGTCATCCCGTCTCTGAAATCCTGACTGTCTTCCGAAGCTTTCTTAGGAAATGCATGATTATACCCACATAATCAGAACAAATATTGAATGTCATATTTCCTTTCAAACCTATGGAAAACTTGTGACAGATTTAAAGAGTGGGAAAAGTAGACCCCCGAAGTAACGTGTATGTAATAAACAGCATCTTACAAAATCCACTGAAGTGAAAAAGCCTTTAAAGGACAATTGTCTTTATTAAATGCTGAAACAGTATGAAAAAATGAGTTCAAAACCTGCCCTTATATCTAAATTTTTTGATGTGGACTGAATGGAGTATCATTTCTTTCCAAGTAATTCAGGTACAATCAGGTGAGATCCACCTGTGCCATGACACCCAGTACCAGACATGGGCTAACATCCCCTAAATCAGGTTAACGCTCACATGCAGTTCAGTAGTTAAATGACTTGGGTAGTTTCTTTCTAGTATGGACAGACCCACCACTTACAGTGTGGCACGGTTCTGCTCTTAGGCACAAAGGAAGTGCTGTAAAAGAATAATACTGGAGACATCCAAAAGATTTAGACAGCTTTACTGCTTAAAAAAAAAAACCCACCCCAAAACCAACCAAAACACCTCATAGCAAAGACTCAAAAAAAAGAAGCTTTCTAGAAAAATTAAAGGCAGCTGGACCTGACATAGGGACTGGACTGGTGGTACAGAGATGCTCCCTCTCCCCACCTCATAGCTGCCTTTCCACTTGGCTCTGAACCAGTGTCATTGTTAATTGGATGCTGAGTGATGGATCTGGCCACCTGGCACTCTGTCTGGCTCCGAGCTGATGATCAACTCACTTGGCAGGCTAAGTGGGGAACTGGCCACCTGGCTAATATGAGGGCTACAGAATCTCTGTCGAGCTGATTGCCAACCTGCTAAGACATTTTTTTATTGTGGATACTGACAGTAACTTCTCTCTTTTGCTCTATGCATCTTTCTCGTCGCAACATGTATGCTTACAAAGAAACCCCCAACTCATGACTCTCTCCTCTTTTTACTTTCCTCTGTCTGCTATGATGGATAAAGGCAGACTCCTGCCTTAATTGCTAAATGAGAATAAAATGAGCTTCTCGCCTTCTCCTCCAATTTCTTTAAATTATTCCAAGTATCCTACCCCCACTCCATCCTGTCTTGCTTCTCACCATCATTCTCAACACTCCAGATTAATATTTGTACTAGCTGATGAGTTTCACAACAATTTTTGAATGGTGTGGCTTGTTGAGTATTTTTTAATTAGTAAAAATACTAATAAAAATTAAGAATAACATCAAAACAAAGAACTGGACAAGAATAACGTGAAATCAGATTCATGCCTGAAGGCTAGATTCTCCACTTGCTTTGCACCCTGTTTTATTATTAGCACTTGCAAAATCTTAGTGAGAAAGGCCACAATTCTGATTTGACTTTTTTACATTCATTTTGCATATATGTAAATTACTCCATAAGGAGCAAGGCAATGGAAAATGAAGAATGAAGTGCACAGAAATACATCAGTAAAGAATTCTAGAGCACTGCCAGCATCACACAGTGAAACATCATAATTTATGCTATGAAAATTAATTTTATTACTTCAAGATCTTAAAGAAAAAAGTATTACAGGTACTGAAATTTTCTACTCAATTTCAAACGTACTACGATGAGGTTCCGTAACGGTTTTATGCTGGTCTTGGGATACAGTAAGTAGCTAGTGTCAAGCTCTTACATTATTAAGAATGATCTGAAAATAATGTACTTTGTTAATTGCAATCATTGTACAAAAATTAGATCACTGATTGGAATAGGGCTATATGCACGCCTGGTGTGACTTTGTTAATTTAAACCAAAGATTCATTTGCACCTTAAAGGGCCTGCTCCAGATGACTTTAATGGGGGACTTTCCGTAAGCTTAAAGAACTGGATCAGGCTAAGAAGAGGAAAGGTGTCCCAAGGGGTGGATCCTGTGAATTCTCAATCAGCCATAGTTTAACTGCAGTTAATAGAAACATTCTGGTTTATATAGGTGGAGATTTTTGTCTCCATTTTTGTTTTGAAAAACTTGTTTTTCTCTTTTCATTGTATAGATGCTACAAATACCAGAGGGAAGCATACCATAGGTCTAACACCACAGTTTAAACCAATATAGCTTGGCACTGGTGCTGACTCTCCATCTGCTCATTTCTATGCTGATACAGCCCTTTCATTTGTCCCAGCCAAAGTTTTCATGTAGCCACATGACGAAACACATTGTGAAACTGATCTAGGTAAAAACTAGGGTCATTTTTCACTCTTGGTTATGTTTATCTTCAATTGTTCTCCCACCCATTCATCACACAAAGGGAGGGAACAGCATGGGGACAGAAAGAGGAGGTTGGGAACTGCAGAAGGCAGGATGACTTCTTTTAGCTGCAAGTGCTGTCTTAGAGCAGTCAACATTTACTGTGAAACCACAAGACAAATAGCTTGCCTCTGGTAACTGCAGCACCAAGGAAGTGTTCATAGGATGTTACGAGCTGAAAATATGCACTGAAAAATGGCAAAGTGATATTATATTGAAGTAGCAGATGTGGTTAATTGCAAAGAAGACTCTTTATATGAAATCATTCTGTTCAGTTTTCTGAACCTGCATGATAAGTTCAACTCAAGCTTTTAGAAATATTATGAGCATGAAGGTACATATCTGTAATACTGTATTATTTACACACACACTGTCTATGTCTAATAATATATTAATAGACACATATCTTTGCATTAATAAGTTATTAGAAGTATACACTTTGTGCTGCAGGATAAAAATATTAGAAAAGAAAGGCAAATTCTCTAGTGATCTGTCACTTTGTCTTCCTTTTATTCCCTTCCTACATGTTGTTTCAGAGTGTTAGTGCCCTAAGCAACACTATAGCTGAGACGAAATGTTTATGTTTTAATTCACTTCCAAAATTCGGTTCAGGGAAGTTGTCTGTGAGAAGCAGACATTCAGATAAAGTGCTGGTACCTTTTTAGAAGTACAACAGCTATGCGTTTCCATGCCTCTGAACTTTCGTGGAATTAACCTACTTATCTTTTGCAGAATTTTTTCTTTCCAATTTTTGTAATAGCCCTGTAATTATAGGAAGAGTATCTCTCTACAGTCTAAAGGTGGAAGAAAGTATTTTAGATATTCACTGAGACAGGAATGAATGTTAAACTAATCAAGTTGCTGCCTTCACATTATTTTTGACCTTTTTTCAGCTGGACGACTGAATTTCCTGTATCCATGCTGGAGAAGGTTTCAGGAAAATGTTACTGCTTTTTAGGGAGCCGTTGTCAGCATTAGCACCACATTTGACTACCTTTGAGCAATGTTTACTCTCCTTTACTTGGTGACCTATACCAATAAAATTACTACCAATCTTCATAAGAATTTATAGGTGAGTCAGGAACCCACACACCAAACCACAAACATCACCAGCCACTGAAACAATTTCCCTGCCCTTCAGAAGCCTCCTCCTGCAAAGCAGCATTGCTGCCCTTTGCAACCACCATGCCAGTTGCCTCTCAGGTCACACCAGTGCTCTCGGGGAAAGTGGGGACACAAAGGCGTTGCGGTGCTTTTAGCTCTTAGTGTACCTGTGGACTTGTCTGCATCTCCATCACCTTCCATGTAGCAGTATTGGTACCTGCTCCTGATAACAGTGCCTCATCACTACCGGACTGTGGAGCCCTCACTGCACATAGTTTACATCAGAGAGGCTCCTGCTTGCTTATTTGACCCCACTTCTCCATTCTGGCTTTACAGCCATGTGTAACTTCACTTTGCTCCCCTTTACATCTCACAGCTCACATAAACACACACACAAAATCCACTGATTTTAGCTGACTTTCAGTTTCAGGTGTCTGAACGTCAGGCTACAAGAGGCTCTCTGGTGCTCTCTGACTCTGTATCAGAGCTTGAATGACCAAGTTATTAGGTAACAGCTCACTGGCATGGAGCTCCTTCCAACGCATTCAGTGGGCTCAGCTCTTTCTGACCTGAGAGTGCTTTCCATTTTTCTGACTGGCGATGCATCCCACCAGCAAGGACCCACATTATTTTTTAACCTTCAACTGGTAAAGGGCTGCCAAACAAGTACGAATGTTATTTCCAAGTGTGACATTTAGCGCCGCTGGTGTTTTATTTTCCCCATCTTAGGGGTCAGTGGAATACTTGTTGCTGTTTGCTAACAGGCTTTGAAGACTTCCAGCTGTGGACAAGGATGATGGAAATTGTGGGGCAAGGGATTTATTACAAAACCTCAGCATTTGGCATTATTTTAGTGAAGTATGTGGCCCTCTTTCTGTTATTTAGTTGTCACTAACATCAACCCAAATTGGAGCTGAGTGCTGCTAAGCCCCTGGAAATTGCAAAAGCCAGCGAGTTGTTCCTTAGTACCTTACCAGTGCTCCCATTGCTCTTCTTTAGTGCTCACAGCAAACACAGCAGTCATTTCTTGGTTGATACTCACTGCACTGACTGATTAGTAGCCCGTAAGCAACTAAATTTTAGTTCCCTGTAAAGGTTGTTTTTCTTTAACTGATCTGGCAGTCCAGGAATAGCTCTGTGCACTCTAATACATACAGTATTGTAAGTAAGGACAGATAATGCTATCAAAGTCTTCTCCTAGAATATAGGGATTAACTCACCTCATTAAAATGTACACATTCTGCATAGCATAATGCAGTACCACTTCAGGACAAGTATTTAAGCCAGCCAAAAGATACTATGTTCTGTGAGAACTAGGATGATCCCTAGCTGTTCTCTTACTTTCATGTATTCAGATTATTATAATCTTTTTAGATTAGTACATAGATATCATAGCACTGAGCACTTTTTAAAACCTAAAATAGACTACATTAGCTTAAATTTCTAGGTAGTAAAGAAACTTGAGAGGAGAGAAACATAATTAACTTGGAGCATGGAAAGATTCCCTTGTGGGAAAAACACCCTGAAGTAAAAAAGGTAGTTTGTACAAAGTACCTAACAGTGAACATACAGAATCTGGCAGGTTATACACTCTGAAGACTGATATCTTAGTTTGAAAGTGGAAAAGTTTTTGTTTTATTTTCCCTTGAGCATTTCTTCTTAGACATTTAAAACTTTTTTCTGATTTCTTTTGGATATGAAAATGCAATCATCACAGTTTTCAGTGCTTGGTCTTTTTTCTGTCAAGAAAATTAAAATAAAAGCTGTGTTGCTGGAATTGCCTACAAGTATTTATCTACATTTAGAGAATGCTTCTGAAAACTATGCTAGCACATGAAGCCCAGTTCTGCTCATGTTAAAATAAAAGGTGAAAGTATACTGAGCATCAGTAGATGGAGAAGGTAGGAGATGCAGAAAGCAGGAGTCCCTACAAGATCAGGCCCTCCAAAAACCAAACCATGTTTCCCAAATGATGCAGGTTTTTTCCTCATAACTTACTTTCTCTTTTCAACTCACTAAAGTAACTCTTAGTAGTTTATGGGCTGCTTAATTTCTTTCTGCTTCTGCAACAGCCTCTGTGACAAATGGCAATTGCATATATATATATATGTGCTTCTGAATCAAGCTCTTAGATTGGTATTTATCAACTGTGTAAATGCCTGTTCCTACAGATGTGTAGATGGCTGCAGAAAGGTGAATTTTACAGAACTGACTGTAGATTGGTATTTATCAACTGTGTAAATGCCTGTTCCTACAGATGTGTAGATGGCTGCAGAAAGGTGAATTTTACAG
>JAVJGI010000001.1:112943343-112953431 GCA_035590275.1 Ibycter americanus
AACTGACTGTTGATCTATTACAGCTAAAAATTTTAAAGTCCAGACTCCCGTAGCAGTTATTACTGTCTTACCATAATTCAATTTCTTTTTAACAGCCTTACCTAACTTAATTATTCTGGTATAATATGTCCATCAGTTGCCTCCCCACCAACACTGTATTTTGTGGGGTTTTTTAAAATTATGGTTACATTGCCAACTTAAAACAAAAGATATTTCTGTCAGCTGTGTTACATACCATCAGCCTGATGAATTCTAAGTCCTAAGAAATAAAAGTTCTAGGAAATACTGCTATGGGAAGAAACAACTTCAGAAATCCAAGCTTCTTATTTATGCAATTCTCAGTCTCTGCTGTCTGGTCAGCATCTCTGGCTGTTTTACATCCTCTGAACAAATGCTTAGAAGAGGCAAATTGTTTGTTTGTTTGTTTATAAAATATTCCAGAGTAGCTCTGTAAACATAACATTTTGAAGACTACTATAGATTAGATGTGTTAGATATAGTTCTTATCAATAAATCTTCTGCTTTATCAGTATGTCAGAAATCTTAGGAGATACTTTGTATTGTCTTGTGCCATAAGATGACAAAACTGTTCTAATCTAGTATATCCTTCACAGAGCTTGCTTAATAATGAAAAAGCTGCCATACAAGATAAAGAAGTGAATACGGATAACACAACGAAGCCTGAAAATGGGGACACCGAAAACTCTCCAGGCCAAATGGAAATCTACTGGGATTTTATAAATGAACCAAAGAGGAGTTCATTCCCATTTTTTTAAGAATTTGTAAATCAGTCTCAATTAGAAATTCTTCTCAATTCCAAATGAGAACTGTCATTGTTTATTAACACAATTTCTAACCAAGGATGTCACTAATGCATTAAAATGGTAACAAACTGAACCTCACAACTGTAATTTTTATAATTCCAGTCTCAAATATTGTTCCTAGTTGTATTTCATTACTGGATAAGCCAGAGGGAGTACCTATGTCAAATAAAGCATAAGCACTCCGAAAATCATGTCCCGTCATCTGCTGAGACCACTCTGTCCCATGTCTCTTTCAGTCATATAATAATTCGTTGAATTGTGAGACTATTCAATAAAACATTCTATTACCTAACTAATCTCATTTTAGTGTAGCTCTAACTGAAACAGATGGAAGTTTTGCCTGCAAAATGTTATGTCACATTTGGATGTTAATTTTTTACCTTCAGGTAAAGTTCTACTCCCTTTTTTTATAGACAGCTCTTAAAACCATAGACCTCAGTCTTTATCAATTTTTTAGGTAACACACATTACTTTAATGAAATTAGCTTAGAATTTCCTGCTTGGAATGAATACAGAAAATACAGTAGAGAGACAGGGACAATTCATCCTTTCCAAAGCATTTTTAACCAAGTGCGCTTTCTAACCTGGCCAAAAAATGTCACATCCTGCAATATATCTTTTTCTGATTATATATACAAACATAAGGTCACTGAGGTCACTAAATTATGCTTAGAACAAATAACAGAAGTATACCAAAGGTCTGAGAAAGCACTTCAGCCAGTGGAGTGTGAATGCACGTTAACTTTCTGCTACAAACATTACAAACCAGTTAGATAATTAATTCTGTCACAGTCACGTAGAGCTTTACCGTTGGTTTTGAAGGAGATTTTTTCCAATACTTGTTAATATTACTTTTGGGGTGACGTTTATTGAAGCATAAATATAAACAAACGTCATAAACATGAATTAATAATGCTGGCATTTTAAATGTTTTAAGAAGTATTCAGAAGACATTATAAATTATTTGCCCAAAAGAAGAGGAGTTATTGAGAGAACAAAGCATAGGAAAACATCGCAGTATATCACTGTTAAGAATATTTAACTTTTCCAAAAATGAACAGGTGTTCCTTCTTGCTACCATTTTCCTCACTATTCAGAATTATAGTTTCAGCTAGAAGGGATTAACTAAAGAAATACATGTATTCATATATTACAAAATGAATCATTTTACTGCTTCTGTCATTTACAGTTTTCAGTGCTGAACTTCCACATGGGTAGTAGTGTAGCATCCCAAGAGCAACAGCAAGCACTCTACTCCATTGTCTTCTTTCTGTGCATTTGCTGTCTGCCAAAAGTTTTAAATCTCAGATTTTTTCTTCCATTTACACTTTTCAGTACATTTACTAGAAAATACATACTACGACAGGCAATGTCTTTAAGTGGTCATTCTTCACAACCCATTTGAGATAACATAATATTAATTATAGCTGTTAACCAGAGGAAAAACAGTGGTAAAAAGGCAAGCTAAGGTTACTGTTTCCTTATGAGAGATGCTATGAAGAACCGCCACTGAAGTATTTCATTACAAGCTAGCATAATACTGAATCACAGCACAACTAATGAGTATAATTGCATTCAGAAAGTTTCATTTTAAGAATGTGTCAAACATATAATTTGATTAGGGTGTGTGAGTATCTGTGCATGTGTTGTTCATGGCACATTCTTACGTATGTGAATCATAAGGCATTACGAGCCACCTACCTCCTGCTAGTAGGGAAGCTGCAAATTCCTTCCTTAGAAAGAAACTTGGACCATCTTTTTGAAAGTTGACAGCAGTCTCAGTACACATCTATTTCAACTCCTAACCCTTCTAGTCAGACCAATAATGTTCATGATGTTACTCAGAAACAATAGTTACTAATTTTCTAATCTAAAAGAGAATTTGAATTTTCTGGTAATAACAAATATTCTAGAATTTAAAAAATGAAGCATCAGTATGGCGTTTCCAATTCTGAATAGCTCTATTTTTTGTAAAATGTTGCTGATTTTAATGGGGGAATAGATTGCCAGTTTCTTAAAGTCTGGAACAGGTTTATTAGTTAAATAGATTGTACATTAGGAAAAGAGCATTAATTTTGCCTGTAAAAAGTAATTTTATTTCTTAATAAAATTATTTCTTATTTTATAACTTATACTTAATACAAGTATTTCTGTTCAGGATTATATTTTTGTTCAGAAGACATGTAAGATTAAAAATCATCTTTCAGGTAGCTACTGACCGGACTTCTTGCATACCTTACTCTGTACGTTATGAATCTTCTCTGTTAGCTTGTTAATAACTTCAGCCGCAAAGTCTGTCAGCCTTCTGGAGAAGCAGAAACTCAGCCTTCAAGGCAGCCCAGCTTACTGTTGCACCTGACTAGAATAGTAAGATATTATGTCAACAAGACATGCTGTGATTACAAAGTCAGTAACTGTTGATAAATTTCCTTGAGAACAGCCACAAGTCACAGTTCCTATATAGCTTTTTCCATTTCCCATATCTATAATGGAAACAGAATTATAAATAACATCTTTCTTTAATTTTCATGGGTCCACTAAATAAAGATACTCGTTCCATTAGAATTGTGGTCAGAATGCTGCAGCATCCTTGGGGCAGAGGCCATATTTCCCTATTGCTTTACAATAGCTTGAGCAACAGATTCCTGATGTAAAAGCAGAACTTTAAAGAGTTGTGAGAGATTCTGCAATACCAAACTAATACGTATGGCTGAAAATGATTTAGTGGAAAGATACTCTTAACTTAGAAGCAAACTCCAGATTTCTGTGTGTTATATATAAACAATAAAATTATAAAAGCATGAAAAATAACACGAGAACATCTTTTAATATTAGGTTGAGTGCAATGAAACTACCCTTTGCTGTATGATTTATTGTAATTTATACAAAATGCCAACATTGTCATTTAGCATTGCTGGCAGTGCTTTATAATTTCAAGTGAAAAGGAATATAGCGAAAGGAATTCAGAAGGGGGGTGGATAGTGTCAGCAGTAACAACATACATGATTACACATTGCTATAATTAGCAGTGGAATTTAAAGAATTAGAAAAGCAACACATTTGCTTTGTTTTTAACTATGCTTTTGATTCAGCAGCAATTCCACTGATATACTTGGCAGAAAAGTTTATCCCAGTCTTTTTTAAAATATAAACCCATTAGAAGAAGAAAAAATGCTGTGACCAAAGGTAAACACTTCAATATAAAAAGGGCCCTAAAAAGCCTCCAGAAGGCAGTTTAATCCAAATCTGGGATAACTATGGATTAAGAATACATCGATGTTAGTTTGTGCTCCCCTCTTTTAATACTACTACCTCATGATAATATGCTTTGGCCTATTTTCCCCAACCCTTATACTGACCAACTCTTACATTATAGCTGTTCGTTTTACTTTGATACACAAATTTTTGAAGCAACCTTACATCACTACTTCTAACAATCTGTATACTTAGGGTTTTTTATTTCATTCTGAAGTGTGATTTCTGAAGGTTATAGGTGTGAATGAAAAAGCAATGCTGAGGTACCGCAAAGGCTTGCCCTTGAGTACGTCAAACTTTGCTTAATTGCAGCTGCAATATGCTTAGAAACATATCTGTGAGATTGATGAATGATTTATCTGATCTAGAGTACCTGCGTGTGCATTTGCAGCATTTTTCTATGCAAATCAGGTACTTATGCACACAAATTATTCCAGTTAGCTACAGGAGTCTATGATGACCTAATCTGCATGTTCAGCTGTAGTACACCTCTAAATTAGCATGAAAAGTGTGCGCATCTTTTGCATGCAAAAGTGCATGCCCAATTAGATTGAAAGGTGGATCTTTTATTATCTCTGCATTGCTTTACTATACTTCTAATTGGAATGTACATGTTACTGGCATTTGCTTTAACTCATAAAAACATTTTGAAGATAGAAGGAATAACTTGCTGAAAATATTACATAATAGTTTTAAAAATAAGTATATTCATCCTTTGAGTAATGTAATTCCCACATAAATTTTAAAAATCTGGGAAGAGAAAGTATCTTCTTGTATGGCAATAAATACCTGCAATTAATACTCTTATATTAAAAACTTTGCCAAGGTTATTATAAGCAATACCAGTTTTCACAGCATGACAAAAAAGGATACTTTTAATATCTCATTGTGTGGGGACAGAGGAGGTTAAATGTGAGGCACAGCAGAGACTGATTATACCCTCACTAAAACGCAAAATAGCCAGCAGATAAATTGTGACTTAACAAGTGAGCCAGGCTTACAGCTGTCAGATAAAGCTGTACTTCAAAGGTGAACAATAAATTTTATATAAGGTCCTCTGTCAGAGTACAGCCAGTAAAACCAAAACTGATAAGCTGATGAAATGCTACTTGTACCTGGACTTTCATCCTTTGGTTGTAGGAAAAGTGGTTGCTAGACTAACATGTGAGTTTAAAGAAGGAACCATCTGAAAACAGCATCCATAGCAATTTGGACTATTGAATTGAGGTATAGAAAGCCAACATCATCGTTGTTAGTAGCATAAACTATGCATGATGACCAGTTAAGCTGAGAAGCAAAATGGAACTAATATAGGCATATGAACTTCTAGTAGTAAAAATGGAACACCTGCTGAAAATTTAATTTTCACTTTCTTTATAATAAATTTGAAAAGGTGTTCACTTCAGTAAAAGATTCTCCTGTGAAGGGTGAAGACTTTGCACAAGAGCAAGGTTCTCAATACTGAAACACATTACAGACTGGATTTGTTTATCTTCTCTTCTTTTTAATGCTATTAAGAAGGTCGGGTAGAGAGGGATGCAATTACAGTTTGCCCTCTTCCTTATGTTGATAATATATAGGAAAGGCCACATGAGTACTGGAAGTAGGATTTCTAAAACCTGAATATACATTAAAAATTAATCTGAATGTGTTTTGTGCTATGCTTCATATTGGGAACACAACATTTTCCCACACAGTGGTGTTTTTTCTCTACTTTGGTTGCAAGAACAATAATTTTTTCAATATCTTTAAGTTAAACCCCAAGTGATATTAAAAATTAGAAAAAAAACACAATGGCAGAAACTTTTGTATGTACTTCCATCTATAAAAACGCTAAAGTGGATGATTTTCCAGTTCTAGAGCCAAGCCGTGTTTGAGCCACAAAGAAGTCACTATTTACTAGTGAACAAAAAGATGAGAAAATTATCATTTCTTGTGATTTATTCCAATGACAGGGTTAATGACACAGGTAGACATGCCCATTGACTCATTAAATTGAATGGCTAGACGCAGCTAGAAGTCAATTTTCCTTTGGTAGGTGCTTAGGCACCTAGTTACGACAGTATTTGTGTCACCAGAATTTATTCCTGGCCTAAAACTGAGTTATCTTTCAGTTGAAATCTGTGGAGGCATTTTTGTGCAACTTTCTATCTTTCAAAGCTCTTGTAGTTGTAACAGCTCGTCTCTTTTGTAGGTCAGGCACCACCATGGACTTGCAACATGTAAATTAGTTGATTACAGTGGTACAGTCGCTACAATGTTTTGCTACACAAATATGTACACATGTAGAATATTAATGACAACTTTCATTCATAGGCAACATACAAATTATCAATGAATGAAGTTTCTAGTATTTAGCAGAAACCTTTTAGCAAGGTTTGGTGTAACGTTTTGATACATAATCTCCAATGTAGTAGCTATAGCTGTGTATGCCACCCCATATGATAAAAAATACACTGAAGAAGCCTGGCTCACTCTGAAGCATGGCTGTGCATGTTGTAAACATTTACTTTAGGAATATCCTAAAGAAAAATTTGAAGTTGGAATCAGAAGGAGCTACGCAATTTGTGTCTGCACATCCCTGCTGAGGCAGAGGGTATGTGTTTTCTATCATCAAGGTACACTGTGGTAATCAAGGAAACCATCAAGAAAAATCAAGGAAAACAATCAAGGAAACTATCAAGAAACTGTCAAGAAAAAAGAGGCTCTGAGACTCCACAGAGTTCAGCCGTGTTGAGAGCTGGGAATTTTTTTCCATCCCAGTATCAAGCAATAATATTACAAGAAAGGGCAGCTGTAAAAGGAAAGTAAAATACCTGTGTCATAAAAGTGCTGGGAAAATTAATTAATCTCTGTGAAATGGATTTAATTTCTTCTGTAGGTGCTAATTATCACTGGAGTATGTACCCCAAAATACTTGATATATTAGAATTTTGAGAATGTCAAAGCAGTTTCGCCTGCTTTGCAAACAAACTGAAATAAAGTGAATTTTGGCATACCACTTTAAAGTCTTAACCTAAATTTCAGTCCCTGTTCTGCAGTTATCCTGCTCAAGGGTTGCAGTTAACATAATGGGCACTTTTAGAGACCTACAGACCAGCCAGCCTGATCCTGGCTCCTGGGAGGGTTATGGAGCAGACCCTCCAGGAGGCCATGTTCAGGCACAAGAAGCAACAAGATGGCTGGGAGCAGCCAGCACTGACTGACCGAGGCAGACTGTGCTCAATGCACCCAACCAGCCCAACATTCTGCAGCACGATGACCATTCTTCTCTACGGACAAGGGGAGAGCTGTGGATGTTGTTTACTCTGACTTCAGCAAGGCCTCTGACATGGTCTCCTAGTACCACCATAGCCAAACTGGTGCAATATGGACTAGATGGGTAGACTGTATGATGGGGGGAAAACGGCTGAACCATCGGGCTCAAAGGCCTGTGATCAGCAGTTCAAAGTCCACAGGACTTCAGGATGTAAGCTACATGCACAACAGAACTGAAAACATGTTTACGGGTGATTAACCTGAATGTGAAAAGGGCTCATATCCTCTACTTAAAGCAGGAGTGGAAGGCTCTAAGCTATTTCCAGGCCTGTCCATTTATAATCAGCACATTAAAAAGCAAACGAGCCAATGACTGTATGCCTCTTAAGAGATAAGAAAATGTGCTTAACATGTTTAAAAATTAAAAGTATGTTAATTGCCAGAGAACAATTTAAGAGGCTAAAATTGACCAATGGCTAATACCCCCTAGGATTTAGAATGCGGGGAGTAATAATCTTCAGTTGGAGACACTATTTTTCCATATACCTGAGCGGCATGAAGGATCATGCAGATTTGCAATTTTTATCCACTGTGTTTCTCATGTAGGCGTGTCTATGAAATACCACTGACATGTGCCTTATGTCGGAACTGGGAACGTTATCTCCACCACAGAAGGAAAATGCTATTGCCAGTGGTCAGCACACAAATTTAGAAATACAGGGTATTTCTTTTGGAAAGTATCTGAACACCTCCTTGAAATGTGCATTCAGGATACTGACACATGCTGCTCCGTTTTGATTGTTTTTCATTAACAAAAGGATCAGAGCCACACTGCATTGTCTCCTCACTGGAAACTTGGCCTGCTGACTTATCCAACTGTTTATCTCATCATTAATTACAATGATCAGTACATTGAAACAGAATTATGCAATACTTTTAGTCCATTTTGAATGTTGCCAGTGTATTTGGGAATGTCTGTGATAACACCTTCTCTGGGTGTAAGCTATAAGAAATTTCCAAGGCCTAAACGGATCAAAAACTTGTAATCTCGTAAATTAAAAAAATACCTTAAATGCAGGTTCGTACTCAAAATTTGTCATGGATGCATCTGCAGTTTTGCATTGTGTACTGGGTTTAAATAGCCCTCTCTTGCCTACTGTTATATAAAATAATAACGTAAACAAAAGAGAAAGTGACCGACCATAAGCCATAGCACAACAGCGAAACTGATAGAAAGCACTGTCAAGTGCCCTCAGTATGTAAATGGCGCTTCATTACATGAATTTTAGGTATTAGTAATCTCAGTTGCTACTTCAAATAGAAACAGGTAAAACTATACAGCTTTTGATTATGAAATTTTCAGCGTCCTTTGAAGTTTCTTCAAGTTTTTGCTGTACAGATAATTTTACATGTGGAATGACTTATTTCCCCAAATCAGCATTTTCAGAAAACTTTATGGCCACATTAAATGTTGTATTATGCTGTTATGCCTGCCAACATTAGAGTTGACTTTGGTCACTAGTCTTTGATAGTGACACATGTAACTGTTTCCTGTAACAGCAGGGCTCTTTCTGTTTTGCATCTGGATTTACTTCAATTAAAGTCACACTGGTTGGTCTACTCCCAGTTTACCTTTGGCATTTCCCAAACAGAATATTTTGCAACGCACCTGGTTAAGGACTGCTGTCACTGATACTCAAACTACTGAAGATAGTAAGGACTGCAAAATCAAAAACTGAGGGGACAATTTGGCTTCCGATATATGCAGCTGCTTGACTATGTTTGTCAAATGGCAACTGAGGGAGGTGGCAGCCCATTTCTCCAGGACTCTGTACTCTCTTCTGTCAGTCACTTCTTGGGAGCACATGGATTAAATTATCAGTGGTTTATGCCTCAGTTTACCATTAGGAACACTGACATTAAACGAAGGCTATTTTGAGATTTAACTAAGCGGGGTTTGTAGAAAATTATGAAAACATTCTATTCAAAGCATAAAGCATGACCTTTTTCATACCGATATTGTGACTGTGCATGGGGACATGCCAAGTTCCTGGACCTCCAGTCCTACAGAGGTAACGGTCACAAGTGACATGTACGCTTCTGTCAAATCTGGTAACTCCAGCTCTGCAGGACACGGTTACTCACTAAAAATACTGCTGTCTCAGGAGCAGATTCCACACAAGCCAGAACACGCCACGGCAATGCATCTGTGCGGCGAGACCAAATGCAACAGCTCACAGAGAGGAGCAGTGCAACTCCACTTTAAGACTTTTCTTGGCAGTTGCACCAGTTTGGTTAGCACAAAGCCAGCATCAGCTCCTTCACAGCTACCCGGAGCGGGAAGCTGTGCCGCACAGCATCGCAGGGCACCATCATGCGTCCCCTCCATCCTGATGCGGGTACCGTGCACTTCACGTCACGCGTGAGCCCGCAAAGCGTCCTCCAGGCTACACCGCACCGATAAACATGTATGTGCCTTTTCCTTCACTTCCTAGCCCCTCCAGCAGCGTTAGTCTCTTCGCTGGTACTTGCAGCTCTTTTTTTGCCATTTACAGGCATCACTGAGGCAGCTCTATCCCTCATTAAGGCGTTGACGAAGCCAAGCGCAGCAGCGCCAGCGATGTGGCGGGGCCTGTGCCTGTGTGTGACAGGGCGGCGGGTCGCCACGGCAGCCGGAGCGCGGGGAGCGCAGGCGCCTGGCAGGGCACGCTGACAAGGAGCCGCAAGGCCGGTGCCAGAGGAGGCCGGGGC
>JAVJGI010000001.1:112953531-112967473 GCA_035590275.1 Ibycter americanus
GCACCCGCCACCCCCGCGGCCTCCCCCGCCCCGCTCCCACGGGCCCGTGTCTTTCCTGTCCCGAGGACCCCAGAGCCAGATGCAGCACTGTAGGGGGTCTCACCAGAGCGGAGCAGAGGGGCAGAACCCCCCTGCCCTTGACCTGCTGCTGGGGATGTAGCCCGGGATACAGTTGGCTTTCTGGGCTGCAAGCATGCATCGCCAGGCCATGTCCAGCTTTTCACCCGCCAGTACCCCCAAGCCCTTCTCAGCAGGGCTGCTCTCAATCCCTTCATCCCCCAGCCAGTATTGATACCGGGGTTGCCCTCACCCACGTGCAGGACCTTGCACTTGGCCTTATCGAACCTCATGAGGTCCACGTGAGCCCACTTCTCAAGCTTGTCCAGGTCCCTCTGGACGGCACCCCGTCCCTCAGGCTGTTGACCACACCGCTCAGCTTGGTGTCATCTGCAAAGCTGCTGAGGGTGCACCTGATCCCCCTGTCCATATCACTGACGAAGATATTAAACAGTACTGGTCCCAGTACAAAATCCCAGCCCACCTCACCTCCCTCGGAGCTGTAGCAGTTTCACCCTCTGCTCCCCCTGTTTGCACAAATGGCAATGGCCGTTCATGGGACGGCTTTAGGTAAAATTGCAGCTGACAGAGATTTTAGGTATTTTAAAGGGGGAATAAAAATCATACAAGGAAACCGTAACGCCAGTTATTTCTGTCCTGCGCAGTGAGAGCTTCCCCAGCCTCAGGGAGCGCACACCGAGCGTCCAGACATGGTCCCAACTTCAGAGAGCCCATCCTCAGCAAGCAGCTCATAACCGCGTATTGCTCTGTGGGATTCCTACTGATCCCAGCCCAGTGCTTCAGCCCGGGACATTTGTCCTTCCCAGTGAAAAGTTGGAGATTTTGAGAATGAGACTTCCCATTCCTCTCTAATCGATTTTCCCCCCCTCCAAGGTTTTGTAGGCACTCAGGGACCTTCACCCCCCCAACACAGCTCGTTAGTGGTGCGATTCAGAATTTATCAGCAGGGCTGGGATGGACAGACCTCAGACAGTGGGATCACACGGCTCCCCATTTCACAGCCCTGCCCTGGCACAGAAGTAAATGCAGCATTTTTTGAAATGCCATTTCCAATCAGCACCAGTGGTCTATATAAATAGAGAGCAACAAAACCATGCTGTGAAAGCAGAGGTCACCAAACGTAACGAGGTATCTGGGCAAGATGAGTCAGATGAGCAATTTTCTGGACATTAAGATTGTTTACAAATCCAGCCAATTTTAATTTAGTTTTGAATGAATTTGTGTACATATTTTTTTTGTCCTCTACAAGCACAATCATCCCTTCTTGTCTTCTTCCATCTCTCCCTGGCATATGGGTTTCTTACCTTACTAATAGGATTACATTTTACCCTGCTAGGCTGTACCAGTCACAGAATTTTGTTCCAGACTCATTGCTTCTATCACAAACTCACTGCTATTAGCAAATGTCAGCCCTGTAGCGTGAAGGTATGAGAAAAGAAAAAAATAAAACAAGAAAGGAGGAAAAGAAAAAAAAAGGAAAAAAGGAAGAACGTTAATATCAGCTGTTGAAAGGCCCAGAGAGGCTGGTGAAAGCCCCGGGGCCAGAGCCTCCGGCAGCATCTTGGGGCGCAGGGCAGGGCCCCATGGCAGCAGCTGGAGCTTCATTAGGAGCAGGGGGACCCTCCGCCTCCGCCGCATCCGCACCCACTGCCCCCACCGCGGGTGAAGCGGGGTGAGCGTCACGGGACAGGGGTACCCGCGGGCTTTGTAAGAGGGGGTGCTGGTCAGTGCTCTATAACCCTGGCATCGTGCTGGCTGGGAGGGAAGCGACCAAATGAATTGCTTATTTTTCCTGGGTATTTCATGTGCATTAAAAAGAGTAGAAAACTAGCTCTGTTATTTCTTAGGGTATCATCTACATCACTGTTTGTGCCAGTTAAAAGGGACAGGACAAATTCAGCCATCCTATGGGTAGCTGTATCTCGGTTTTGTTTGCTGTGTGGCACCTCTCTCTCAGCTGGGATTACCCCCTCGTTTGCTGGTGCTAGGTAATGCCACCTGAGGTACGTCTAGTTTACAAATGCAGACATGCCCATCCCTTCCCTGTAAATCTTGCAAGAAGAATTAATTAGTTCAGATGATAAAGCACCATGGGGAAGGAGAATCAAGGTTAATAACATATATTAATAAAATATCAGCAAGGAAAAATGACTAGCTGCGTCCCAGCTAAGCCATCTCCATGACCATAATATGTCCCTGTCTTTGAAAGTGGCTATTTCTCGATAGATCAGGAGGGAAGAATAATGGAGATGAAATAATGCAAGATTTCAGCTACACGTGGAAGCTCTGCTCGTTACTACTGGGTGCCGCAAAAGGAGCAAACTTGGTGGCTGACAGCACTAATTAGCCTAGAAGCTGTTCCTGAAATTTGTTTTGAGGGAGATTCCAGCCTGATGCAATATTGCCTACAAGAGTAGAGAGGACAATTTGCAAGCAATTATTTTTCATTTATTGGCACTGGGTAGCACTCTTGAGCTCTGACATGCCTGTGCTTGGAGAAAGCCATCCTGTGGGAAGAGGCGGCAGGCAGAGTAACGCTTCCCCCTGGAGACCTGCTCGCAGAGGCAGCGCTACACCTACCACCACCGCGGATCTCTGCGTACGAACAAGCGACAAGAACGATCCCCTCCACACCAATGCCCAACGTCGAGACCCCAGAGGTGCAGTGGGCAGCGGTGCCGGGGCTCGGGCAGCCGGCCCGTTTAACCTCAGTGCTGCCGTACAACCTGCCACAAACTGGTATTTAGATCCCACCCCAGCCTTTGCTCAGGTTCCTCAGAGCTGACTGTAAATACCACAGCTCTTAAAATGTAATCTTAAATAGAACATAAGCTATAATAAATAATATATGTAGGAAGGAAGATCTTCCCTCAGTAAATGAGCCGTAAGCCTGTTCTGGCTTTCATTTACTTACACCGTGCTTTATTTCCAGGGAATGGGTTTGCAGAGTGGGGAAACAGTGAGATGCCAGAAAGCTGCTCGTTGTCACCCTGCCTCGGAACGTGACCCACATTTTCCTTCCAGCTTTATCATTCCCAGTAAGTTTCCCATTAAGTGTTCCCATCAGAAGTGAAGTGATGGAAGCACATCAGTTTGTTTGTGGTTTCATCACCACCCCAACTAATTACTTGCCCACAAGCTCTGAAGCCGTTAGAGAAGCAATGCAGGCACATTCTCTGACAGGCAGGCAGGCAATAACATTTTACCTTCCACTAATGACCCGTGTCCTCACCCGGGCTAAGATCCGAAGGGCAGTAATACAGTCAACAACAACAACAGAAAATGCAAAGCCCGTTGAGAGGTGTGCAAAATGCATTCTCCCATCAAAGGGCATCACCAGAAGGGAAATGGAAATTCATCTCTTCCTTCTTAATCTACCAAAATCAGAAGAAAGCCTTAATCCAGAACTTTCTTTCTAGAAAAAGGCTCCAGAAGCAGATCTCCAGCAGACAGTGGGCGCAGAGTTCGCCCGCACTTGGCAGCCTAAGGTGATTGCTTTTGTTTCATAAAATAAAGAGTACATTTAAAGAATGGTAACCCCTCCCCAATGCAAACAAAGCAAGAATCTGCTCTGTTCCATGACCTGCACTGATTTATGCCACTGCAAAAATCTCCCACCACACAGTCTTTTAATACCTTAGCTGTAAAATGAAAAGATGCTTTCACGCTATTAAAGGAAGGTTAATGTATTATGAAGAAGAGTGTATTTGCATTTAATGAGTGAATTTTAAAAGCTCTGCTGGATTCCTTGCAGGCTGCCGCTAGAAAGTTGATTCCTGTACAGAGAAAAGTTTCTTCTTAAAAATAAGCGCCTGTAACAGAGTCCTGTAAGACTGGCTACAGGGATCACACTTTCCACGTTTCTTCCCCGCCGCCTCCAATCCCAAAGTACAGGATATTTAAGTATCATACTTAAATCAGTTTAGCCTGGTGCCAAAATAAGGAATTGCCAAGCTGCCCATCGCTGTGCCCGGCGCAGACCCAGCGGGCACCAGCCCAGCGAGGCAGGCATGAGCCCCGGGACAGCACGGGGCACCCAAGGCAGCAGATGCCGAAACGCCTCCCGGGCTGGCAGCCGCTCCGCTCTGGAGGGTGGAAAACCACACGGAGCACGGCAGGGAGAGAGGATACGCACACGGCTTTTGCGAGGGCTGTAAATCTGTCTTCCCCGTTTACCATTTTTTTCAATTACAAGAGCTGTAGTGTAGCTTCAATACATTAACTTTATGCCTAACTGAATAATAGTAAATTTTTATTTTTCCTCTGGAATGGAGTCTTTCATGGGAGTCCTCCTGGAGCCCAGCCATGTCGGGGATGGACAAGCCCGGCCGGCTGGCCGGGACCCCGTGGCCACGCGCTGCCGGGGAAACTGCTCCCCAGGGAGCAAAGCGGGGCTGCGGTGCCTCCACCCCAGCCTTGGCAGCTGCGCCATCACCCATCGCTCCTGTTTCAACCCTTTAACCATCAACAGCTTCTGACTAACACTCGACAGCCAAGGGTTAAGATTTCCATGGTGATCTATGCTCCCATTCTTATCTTTTGATATCTGGAAGTAGAGAATTTCAGCGAAAAAGGGCTTTACACTAAGATGACCATAAATCTCAATGTGTTTACAACAGAAGACTGACCAGAAGAGTTTATTAAATCTCTAAAGGATTTGATGTATATCAAACTGTTACATAAAGTCAATACTTTGGAAAGAACTAGACAATAAATACTCTACAAGAGGCAATATTTCTATCACAGAGAAAGCAATCACATAAAGATTAGGAGACCAATTTCAATACTGAATGTCAGTCTGCTGTAAGAAGACATTTATTGTTTTTCTGAGTTATCACAGAGGAGCGAGATAAGCTATAACAATATTCTGAGCCAAGCTAATCATGCTATCAAAGTTAGAAATACTCTTTCACCTTTTAAAAATCACTTTTCCACTTCGCAAATAAAAAGAACAACCTCTTGCAGGTGCAAGGGGAGGGAGGGAAGGAGATTTATTACAGAAGACAGTGGGAAAAGTCTGGAAAGAGCTGGCCCTCAGCTATGAGCACAGTTCAAACGTCCCTCTGCGGGTGCAGGGAGCGGGGGCGGAGGGGCAGGGCCGGCGGGGGAGCCCGCTGAGGGCACTGCTTCTGCTCCAGCCGCTCACGCTGGTTCAGCAGAGCAAAGTGTCGCCCTGTTACAAAGCCGGCCTCAGCAAAGGGGTTTGGAATTCATTTTTCTCACAGATCGCTGAAGAGCTGTGACAAAAATATCAATACTCCTCATGGAAAAATGTTTCTTGTTTTATTTCTTCCCCTATAAACAGAATTTTCCTTTAATAGCTCAGATTAAAAAAAAGAAAATCTTAACCACTTCAATCTGAACCATAAGCCAAAGAATAGATGTTGTTGGGGGCACAGCACTCTTTTTCAAGTATCAACCAACTGGTATTTCAAGGGCAACGGCCTTTTTCATTCTCACTCGCTGTTTTCCCATTGCAAGGTGCTGCCTCCCACACCGGCCTCCTCCGCCCGTGGGTGCCGGCCCTGCCCCGGCTCCCGAGCAAACCGCCCGCTCTGCCCCACAGCCCCCGGCACAGACCGGCCGCGCTGCCGGATCCCAGCGTGATGCTGTGCGGCTACATCACCCTGAGCATCCCCCCCAGCTGCAGGGGGAGGCCGTAGGAGACTCCGATAAAGAACCGGAGGCTTGGAAAATAAGGAGCATTTGCAGCGTGATCATTACATTGTAAAAACAGCACTGCTGTGTCGTGGCGCTTGCACTTTTGCAGAGCTGCGCTGTAGCTTTGAACTTCAGCCTTGCTCAGTGCAGCACTGGCATGCACCACCAGCAGAAGTGGGGGACGGCACCATCCTGCCTCGCACCACCCTTGGAAGGAAAAGTAGACTAAAAACTGGGAGGTACTCACACACCATGGGAACTCTGGTTATACAAGTACCATAAAAGCAAACAAACACGGACTCTGGCATGGAAACTGCAGAGTAGCACTGATCACACCAGTAGGCTGAGTTTTGAGAGTTTGGTTTTGTTTGTCTGAAGGAAAATTGCAAATTTGGACAACAAAATGGGAGCTTAAAAATTTGTTTTCTGTCTTTGCACACCGTATGTTTCACCCACTGACATTCCAATAATCAGCAAAGAGTACAGCAAACAGTTTGCGTTCTGCGTGCAAGCAGGAAGATAAGCCCTTTACAGGAAAGATTAGATGACAGTCTAAGTGAACAAGGCTATTAATAACAAACCCCAGTCCAGAAGGGAATCATAAATTATACTTATCATCTTTAACTTGTATTCCTGGAAAGATGAATCTAGCAGATTGTCGTGCATAGACAAGACAGGAAATGACACAGAACAGTTGCTCATTATTATCGAGAACTGAAACACAATGAAATTAACTTAATTATGAGCAATTTTAATATTGCTGTACCAGATGCATCAATGCATACCAGCGAGTAGGAGATACATGTGGTACCAAACATGTTTTTCAGACTAAAGTAAACTCTTTTTTTCTTTCACAGGATCTGTACAGAGGTTCTCAGAGGCCAACGTTTTAGAGAAAAAGTGATGTGCATGGTTGCTAGCAGCTCCTCAACACAGACAAAAGATGATCAGACGAGTCAATTTTAAAACGAACATCAGTTTTGTGCTTAAGGGAATAAGCTGTGTTCTTCCTGCCTGTCACAGACCTTTCCTGGGTGCCTTTCCATCAGCTCGCTGTAAGGAATGAATTGTCCAAAGCAAGAGCTCTGAAGAGAATGCTGCTGGGGATGGGAGAAATGAGCCTGGTCCTGAGGGTCAGGAGCTTCTGCTAGGGAGGACTTAAACGAGAGGCAGATGGGGACCAAGTCACGGGAGCAGCAGCAGCTGAGCAGCCGGTACATCGGGTACAGGCAGGACGTGAGGCTCCGCATGAAAAGGGAAAGGTGGGTGGTGGGTGATGCTCCCGTCTGAGAGCTGGGCACAGAAGGCAGGATCGATGTTGCCAATCATAATTCTGGGTGGGAAAGGATTCACGAAGGATGAGTACTGGAGCAGGGGGAATTTTAGAAAGCACAGAGGGGAGTTACGCAGCAAAAATCTAAGTCTCCTTGGCTGAAACTCCCTACTTGTTTAGATTAATCTAACAGGGGACACCTAGTCTGAGTCAGCACATGAAATACATCCCAAAATATTTTGTAAATCCTTTTTTTGACATTGAGATGGACTGTAAGACAGGATGGCACCAGAATGTGATGTACAGCAATACTGTCTGCTTGATGGATTGGTAGGTTGTGTGACATCCTGTGACAAACGATCTCCATCTTCTGGCTGCAGATTAATTTTCTAGGTCATTTAATAAATTATAGGAAAAGAAGTTATTTGAGGGGCAAACAGAAGAATGGAGTTCCAGTGACATGATACCTCTCCCTGACACTTTTTCCCGTGGGATTAATGAGCATAGATGGCTCCTTCTCTGCCTCCTTTTGCAAGACGATCGTAACTCCATGAAGACAGCACTTGCATGCTGTCTTGTTTTGTGCAGGGAAATTGAGTTTGATGCACAAGAATCAAACTTCCCAAGGAAGGATGTGACCACAGCATGAACACCTCTTTAAAGACACAGAACACTGATTAAGTCGTACCCAAATGATACTAAAAATACATCATTATACCAGCACTACATTTAGATCTGAGCTCCAAGTTAGCAGTGAGACTCCGCAGTTCTGGGCACCCATGGCTTTCCAGTTTATTGGAGTGTGGGCAGAAGGATGGTCACCCGGCCAAAGCACCAAGTGGAGTGCTTTGCCACTCACATCCTCTGGGTCCCTGGCAGAGTTGCCTACCATAGCTCTAAGCCCAGCTTTTGCAGCTATTTGGGAACTCAGGCTCACAGGAAGATGTCTAAATTGGACTTAGGAAGTTTGGGTAAGGGACTTGCATCTCTCCAACAGCCTGAGAGAAAGGCAGAATCTACTTGGTGTTAGTGGAAAAACCTCCCTGAACCAATAACTGCGTTTTCAGTTTGTGTCCAGCCTCAGTTTCTCCAGCTGCAAGATGGGGGTGTCTGCATCAGAGGGACATCTGGGAGGTAAATTCAGTAATGGCCTTGGCACACCCAGTAAACTGATGGGAGGATCGTATAAACCATAGACAGATGCACCCAATTGCCTGAAAGAGCCTGGCTCATGCATGATTTGTCTTCTGTTACCCCTACACACTCCTGCTTTCTCCTGTCCACGCTTGCACTACAGCTGTTGTTTATTCTTAGAACACCAGAATTTAAGAATGAAAAAAATTAGACCTTTAAGGGAGGAAAAGGAAAAATTACCTCTGCTTTTGAGCAGGACAATGGTGGCTCCCATGCAGCTACCACAGGGAAGGGAAAAAAGACTTTTAAAATTAACTCTGAGCCTACAAGAGTGGCATATTAATAAAAGCAACTGGCATGAATAAGCTAAAATTCATTATCATGCTTTTCATAGACTGGCTACAGAAGCATTATTATTACCAAATCCCTCTGAAAACCAAGTAATACCTTCCCCCTCTCTCCTTTCCTTTTGCATACACTATCCTGGATTAATTTAAAACATTAATCAGAAAACAATTCAGCCCCTCACGGTTTGATGTAAAGAACTGAGGGCTATTTCATACAGCACATGAAATGCACCACTGCTGACAGACGTTTCTGAAGCGTACCTTCTCTGGGGGGATTTCTGAAGGGCTTCTCAGCATCTAATGCCTTTGTCAGCAGAGACACGGTGACACAGCGCAGGGGAAGACAACCCTAGGCAAGGGGAGCAAAGTTACACAGACGAGCAGCTGCCTCCAAGAAGCCTCAGATGCTGCAAACTAATTTCAAGGGAGACGTGCCTGCACTCGACACACCAGGGTGAACAGGGACTCCCGTGCACCATGAACCAGGCAGGGTGCAGCACGGCACTAACCTCAGGCCATACAAATGGAGACTATCACCAAGTTCCTTCCAGACAGGCTGCAATTTTCTTAACAACTGAGGGTATAGCTTAAAAAAAATAAATTACTTTAAGGCTGAAACCTGGTTCTGGTCATTGCCTTTGGCTCTCCTAAGCATGCCCTGTTCAAGGCTTGTCTGTAAAAGGTTTTTTTCGGTTGGTTTGTTTGTTCTTTTGAACGGGTCTTTCACCCAAAGGGAGAGCTAAGCTCCAGAACCCATTCAGAAAGGTTAACTGGTGCAGATGAACACTTATAGTCTGGGCTTTAAAGGGCCTGAAAATTCATTTGAAAAGAACAGTAAGTTAATTTCGCATAGCTGATTTCTTCAATAAGCCTTGTATTTTACCCTTGCCCCATTAAGAATAGCGAGCAGCTTCCCCAGAAGTCAATCTCACAGTCTAATCAAACCCGTTCTCTCTAATTGAAGTTAATCATAGGAAACTGGTCAGAGAAAGATGGTCTTGGTGAATGATGCCCTGTTGGAGTGGTCAATTAATACCGGGTTAGTCCTGTAATTATCGCTCAGCAGAACGAGCATGTGAAGGGCTCTGAATGCAAATGCAGCCCAGCTGCAGTTCCTGCGGAGCAGCCGCCGAAGGGACCGTGGCAGAGGAGCCTCGCTCAGAAGCAGCGCCCCAGCCCCGGACACCCGTCATTAAAAGCAATTCAGTAGCGCAATTTAGCTTCTCAGCTTGATGATGCTGTCATTTCTTCCTAGGATATCAGCACCAGGACCAGTGACTGGTCTGGCCTCTGCCATCTGTCACTTAATTTGCACCATGCTCAGTGGTTCCCTCGCCTTCCTCCTGCCCACAGACACAAGCTCGGGCTGGCGACCGCTCACCTTCCCCCTGCCCGACCTCCGAGGTTCACCGCTGCTCCCCGAGGCTCTCCACGCCCTGCCGGCCAGACCTGAGCCTGCCAGCCGTCCTCTGCGCGGGATCCAGGGCTGCCAGACAGAGGAGAGCAGCAGAGCGGTTGCTGGCAGCATGGCAGGTCACCTGCTCGCACGGGACAAGGCAGCCGAGCTGGATCAGCTGTGCCGGGGGCGAGCGGTGCCCGGAGCAGCATCGCTGCCGCGGCCGGGCTCTGCCCCCGTGCCGGCCGCGCTGCAGATGCGCATCCCCACGGCTGGAGCTCCCGCTGCCTGCAGCCGGCGCTGCCAGGGACCAGCCATCTGGGGCTGGGCTCGGTAAGGGCAGGAAGGATGGGAACTCACGTCCTCCTCCCACCACGCAAAGCCTGGGAAGCTTTTCCAGGCACAGCAAGCCCCTGCGTCTGAGAGGCAAGCACGGCTGCTCAAGGCTTCAAGGTTTGCTGTCCTTGACATGTTCTTGCATCTAAATAAATAATACATTGCTTTTAGGAAGGCTGGCAGGTTACTCGGCATCCTGTCTCAGCTCTCATGGGGAAAAAGGCAGAGCCTGAACCTGTTACACCTGCTGGCATGCTCACGGTTGCTGCCACAGGCCTTGAGATCTTGAGACCAGGCAAGCAGAAGGCCGAGGAGGCAAGTGCTGCACGAGAGCATCCCCAGCTCTCACCAGCCAGCACTGCCCTGTGCGGGCAGAGCACACCCTCCGCAGCACACCCCCACCCCACCCCAAACACCACGCTGAGCGGCTAGGCTCTGCAAGAGAAAAGACGGTTTTGTTTGATCTGTTTGCCTAAGAACTGTTCTGTTTTATTTCTGATGGAACAATAATCTGCACTCTTATGGGGCTGGAGAAGTTGGGCTTCTGAGGGAATCTGACAGCAGCTTTACTAGTTTATGGCAGAAAAGAAAAGGCACTTAAGGGGATTTTGTTTGTCACTTGAAAATTAGCCCAGAGGAAAAAGAATCTTCAATTCAAATTTAATTAAAAACTGATGAACCGAAAGCCTTGTAGTGGCTCTGTGAAGTCCTATTCTTATAGCACAAGAACACAGCACTGATAAGCAGCAGGAAGAAAATAAACCTAAGAGATTTAAAGCTAAAACCTAAACAAAAACAGTCCAAACCGTAATCCAGTGGCACCAGACCATCACCGGAGCAGAAACTGTCCCACTGTGCTTAACACAGGTTTGTGAAGCGATATGAAGGAAACTGCTTAGCTGCTTGTGTACAACTGACAACAGCCCATTAAACTTACTGTTGTTTCATCCATCTCCCAAAATCTTGAGGCCGAGGCAGCATAACTTTCAGGAAGCTGTGCTTTATTCAGGCACAATTTACTTTGCTTGAGAGGGAAGTAATGGAATGAAACTCTGAACCATGTTATACAGGAGCGCAGGCTAGGGTATTTTTTTTAACAATCCTCCCAGGCCTTAAAATACATGATTCAGTAACACGTATTTGAGACCTTCTGTTCTAATGAAGTGCACTGAGAGAGACTACTCACAGGCTTTGTGCTGCCCACACAGGCAGGCTTTCCTCCCCCACGGTGACTTGCAGAGCGCGTGCTTCAAGCCAGGCGCTTCAGCTTTGCTCTTTCATTTAAGATGTTTATCATCTAAAGCCACAGAAAAGTTTGTAGCCAGCTTCGCACTAGGTTTACCAGGTATCAATTTGCACAAAGGACCTAAGAGCCTATTTTGCACGGGGAACCCATGGAGGAGACGTGCACCCTGAGATGGTCACACCTCGATCATCTCCCAGCTATGTCCAGCTGCCTGTCTCCGGCTTTACCCTCCTTGCTCCACCCTGCTCTCAGAGACCTTTCCTTCTACTCTCTCTAACCTAAAGGCACTAAGCTCAATTAATTCAACTGCAAAGCCTGCTGTTAATGAGTCACGCATCTGCGTTCAGTTTGACAAGATCAATTGTCGGCTGGTTTTGTGTCAGGACTCCTGCACCCAAGGGGAGGGAACACTGTCCCAGAGGTGCTCACACGTACCCACGCGTTCACAAATCACACCGAGCCTGTGTAATTAAGCATAACTAGGGTCATCCTTGCCCCTAAAACATTAGAGTGTGTTCATAAACAGCTAATAAACCCACAAATGAATACTGGCTTTGCACAGGAGAAGAAGAGGTTAGAAGAGTGCTCAGCCATTGCAGGCTGCTCCAGAAGGGGCGAGCTCAAAGTCCCTGCGGTGGTCTGAGGGGTGTCACGAGTGTCACTGGAGCTGCTCATTGAAGGGGCTGAGCAGGGCACAATGCACACAGCCCTGGAAGGCACGCAGCTGGACACGAACCCCAGCAGATCAGCCTCTGAGGCCAAAGTATATGGCTTCATGTATCCAGCTAGACCAATTTAATTAACTGTGGGAACATTAATTATTGGCTGTTGCTGTTTTTATTTCAGAAAAACCAGCTGGCATTTCACCATATCAATATAATGCAAAATAGTCACTAAAACCAGCCTGATCTCAGGCCCTGAACACTTGAGATTGATGGTAATTTCCTTCCAGCTCTTACTGGCAAAGAACAATTTTAAAAATGGCCCCAAATACCAACTAATAGACCAGCCAGAGGAATCAAATTTCCTCAGATACTTAAGACTTACTGTTTATCGCCCTACGTAGGATGTGATACACATTGTTGTACGTTTTCTGCCACAAGTGATTTATGAACAAAGTGTATTGTTCAAATAAGCTTCATATATAAAGACCTGAAGCATTCTGTTACATGGGCTTGAGGAAACACGTAGCAATTGCCTCCCCCACCTCCGTCTGAACCTCCTGTCACTTTCTCAAAGGCAAGAACTGCTGCAGGAGGCCAGCGCGGCAGCTCGCCGGCCCTGCACCATCACCGCTGAGCCGGGGCTCCTTCTGGGGACAGGGAGGAATTTCAACCCCCTCCGCTTGTGACATTGCCATGAGGTCACCTCTCTGTCGCAAATGCAAGCCAAGAATTACCTTAATTACACAGAGGAGATGGGTACAACAATATACTAGGATGAAAACAATGACTTTTCCCCCCAAAACACTATGCAGATGAGTGAACACAGCACATTCCACAGTGCCCTTCTCAACAAAACCACACGAAAAAACACGCTCTGAAATAAAGTGTTGCTGTGTTATTTCAAGATCAATCAGGCAGCAAACACACCCCAAAATTAAAGCTAATGTAGTGAGATGCAAATTAACTATTCTACAGAGTCATTGCACATATTATTAAAGACAGACCATAGCTGTTTATTCCAGTTTTTACGTGTTTAGGGAAAATCATGCACTTACATAAAGAAGCTCACTCACTATGATCATTTATGACTTCTCTAGGAAGACGGGAGCATTATCCATGAGTACAGGAGCAGAGGTTTCCTCTGCACAGAGATGCCCATCAGACTCCAGCATGGAGCTTGTGGTTTTGTTCCCGAGTTTTCAGTGAATTTTGGACCAGTAATTTCAGTGCAATTCTGATCAGCTAATACTAGACTTAAGCATGATTACAGCTTTTGTTACAGATGGCAGAATCCCTCAAACAGAGCCTTAATCCTCGCCTGAGGTTTATAATTCAGAGCAGACCTCCAACCAGGCTTTTAAGCCATTTTTGCCTTCTCCCAGCCCCAGAGACTGTGAGGAGCTGATGGCTCACGCAGGGGCTCAGGGCAACGGTCAAGGGCATTGTTAAACTGTGGCATGGATGCAAATGGCAATTCACTCAGGAAACCAAACCATTCCTAAACAGAGCCTTAGTTCTCCAGGAGTGAACTTTACTTCCAGGAAACACAACTTAAAAGCTCTTCAATACAAAGATTTCTTTGGTCTTTTGTTAGCTCTTGGACTGGTGCAATCATTAATCTAGAAGAGAGGATTTGCCAAGTCTCTGGTGGAAAAAACAACATACAGCGGTGTGGAATTATTAGTAAAATTAAGATTTGCATCTGAAAACTAAGGTTTATATGAAAAACGTAGCATTGTTCACCCATTAAGGAAAAGTATAAAATCAAAGAACTCTGAGGATGGGACATGGCTGCAGCAGACATGC
>JAVJGI010000001.1:112970269-112981983 GCA_035590275.1 Ibycter americanus
TGGGGCTCCCTGCCCTGCCCCTGCCCTGTGCTCGCCCACCGCGGGGCCAGCAGCCTGCCAGGCACCCAGCAGCCCACCCGGGCACCCAGCAGCTCCCCTCACCCGTCACTGCGTGCCGACCCGCGAGCTGGGGGCCGTCCCCGCACAGCTGCCCACCGTGGGCTGCACCCACTGCTTCGGGGAAGAGAACTCCCTGTGGTGGTAGAGAGTGGCACGGCAAAGCTCTGCTCAGCCCCTGCGGCCCAGGCCCTGGGGGGCATATTTGCAAGAAATACTTTCTCATACGAGAAGTGTTTTATTTTATGGAACCACTGATTACTGGCTCTTGCCATTGAGTGCAGCAGGGTCATATTTACTGCTGTATAAGTGATGCCTCTCATATTCACGGGATAGCGCAGTCTTTAAGTGCAATAATTCTAGGCTTAATTCAATCAGCAGTATTTAAATCATGCCTGATGAAATATTAATTCTGGAGAACAACTGCATGCTGATTTACTCTGAGCTACTAACACTGACTGAAGGTGATTTTCCCACCTGTCTTGTACTACCGTTTCTCCACTGTACACAGCTTAATAATAACCCAGAAATGCACAAACCGTCCTGTACATCCAGGCTGTGACTCTCCTGGTCGCCTTCAGAGATATCTGCAAAACCCCAGCCTAACCTCGTAAGTCTCTTCTAGAAATCCGCCACTCTCCCATTTCCGATCAGTTCAAATCTGGCTCGATAAAAGCCATCTGAGACAAAGGACATGAATACTGATGACAAGTTTTGCATCCAAATTATATCTCAATCAGTCAGTTTTAAAGAGACCACAAGACTCTTGTCCAGCTCCAGGGTTTTTCAAGGACACCGCAAAGTCCAGGCGATTCTGCTCCTCTGTTCCCTGCTCCCAAGAGCCTCAGGAGATGGCGAGGGGGTGGCCAGGTCCCACAGCCCCTGCCCCACATCCCTGCTGCCCGGTGTGGCAGGGAAGCGCTGGCCATTGTGTTTGCTCAGTTCAGGCAGGGGCTTGCTCTTCTCTCCTGGCTCCTCCTCAGCGGCTCCCCATGCCCAGGGGCAGGGATAGGGCACAGCGCTCTGCCCCAGAACCACCACGCCTGCACCACAGCTCCCACCCCTCCACAAGCTCCTGCACCGGCGCCATGGGTAAAAATGCAGTGCTGCTGACGTGCTGTGGTCCAGTGCCATATTCAGAGGTGAAGGACTCCCTAAGAGGTGTCCAGCACGTATCCACAGCAGCAGGATGCATCTCTGAAGTGCCAGATGCATAGAAGGCACCCAAGGATCGTGGCCTTGAGGTGCTGGGACCTCGTAACCCTGCTTCACCCCATGCCCAACCTCAGCTAATTGCACATGGCAAGAAATTGCAGGAAACGGCTAGAGAGCAGCCCCAGAAGGACCAGTGCCACATACGCCGATGCCCACCCCAGCAGAACCAGTCGGGTACTTGGTTATTTTTAAAAGTTCAAAGTAAACTTAAACCAGTGTTACGCCAGACAAACAGACCAGGACATTGCAGCTGCACTTGTCACAGGGAGAAAGAGATGGAGACCAGACTTCCTCACCATAACCCGTGGGCACTTGCACCCCATCGATACCCTAGCTTGTTTTAGGACTTTCAGTGTCGACAGTTTTCCTGGGGATTGTACACCAGACAGCACCAGCATCTGCCTCCATGTGTGGAAGGTGCGTGGGGACACGAGGGGCTGGGTGGAAGCGGCTGGCAGATCTGGGAGGAGCGATCCTGGTGCCTGCTGCAGGCAGGGGGCTGAGCCAGGTGTCCCACAGCCAAGGGGGGACATTTCCCGCAGGGGTCCTCACAGCTGCACAGCCAGCAGTGTCCTTTTTCCTATGGGTCTCATCCATCCCTCCCTTGCCTGCCAAAGGACAGCCACCAATTCCCACTCCCCGGGAGAACCACGACTTCCATCATCCCATTTTTCTTGTTGTCCTCCTGCAGTTTAATGGTGCCCGATCCTTTTAGCATTGGATGTTTCTGCTTACCCCACTGTTTCTCTACATTTAAGTGGGACAGCCCACAGCTGTAGCAACTGCTGCATTTAGGTGTGTTTCCAATTAGACAACAGCTTTGCTAATCAAAAGCAGGAGTGTGCTAGTTGTAGGCTGCTTCTCCCTCCCTCCTTCCCTCTCTGGGAGTTCTTGTCTAGGCATTGATAAATTAAACTAGGCATCTCCTTTGACTGAGATGGATGGCAAGCTTAAATGATATCCACTGAACAAATGGCTGATTTGTGTATTCTTCCATTCAGGATTAGGCTAATAAGATGTTCATTTATGGATCTATTACTCAGTCATTTAACTGCTTGAAATAAGAGGACCTGGCAAATTCCACCATCCAGGGATTGATTTCCATCTTTTTAGGCCATGTTTTAGTGAAGGGTTTGCTAAGGTAATTTAGTGGGACGTATCAAAACATTCATTAAGCTGACATAGTACTTTAAAACACATTAGAAAAACTCGGGGTGTTTGAAGTCTCCAGGTTTAAGGCTGCTGCGTTCCTCCTCACCCTGCTTTTCTTTCTTTGCAGTTGCTGGAAGGCTGCACAGTCAGGTTGGTTTAGACTGAGAAGTGAAAAGGAAAACTGAAGGCAGAATCACTGCCTGGGCACGCCGCAGTGGGCACCTCTCCCACTGGGACGTTTGGGGAGCCACAGGCGACAGCAGCCTGGCCCAGGGCTGTCCTCAGGCACAGCAGGTCACCCCAGGGTAGCTCCTGCCTGCTGTAAGACTGTAACGTGTAATTCCAGTTCCACTGTAGGGGCAAGTCTGCATCTGCTCCAGCAGTGGAGAACACAAGGTCATTCACACTGGATTTTTACAGAGGCATTACCCTTCTCGGTGCCTCTCTCATCAACATAAGGGAAACGGTTCGTACACACCCGCTCACAGCTGCTCAGCCAGCACTCGGCTCGTGTCCCTCTGAACAAGTGCTGCCGGGGGGAGAGGCAGGCTTACCGACCCGGGGTGGTGGCGGCGTGCGGCAGCTAGCTCCCCTCGGGTCCCTCATTCAGAGACTTCTGGGGACAACAGGAAATTACACAGCAGAACTCTCTTTAGAGTGAAGATTTGCAGTCACTAATTATCCATAGCCAGTATATGGAGGCTTTGTGTCCTGACAAACAAACTGACACTCCAGCATCTGTGAGGACAGCCTGCTGTGCTAGCAGTTAATTCAGGGATGGGGGCAGGTTTTCTGCTTGAGGAAAAATAAAAAGCATCAGCTGTCTGGTTCTGCTACATTAAACCAGCAAATAACTAAAGATACTGGTATTCAAGCTGCTGTCATTAGGATCCAGCATTAACAGGCATTTCTGCATGAGCCAGCTTTTTGCAGCTCTCCATCCTGCAGGACTCCTCCCAGCCACTTGCCCTGCACCAGAAGCGCTGCTCGCACTGTCGGACCCATCTCCCGGGCTCGCAGCAGTACTCGGTGTCACGCTGCTGCTTGGATGCCACGGTTCCAGGTGTGGAGCCACACTCGGGGAGTGACTGGTTTGTTCACGAGCAGGAGAGCAGAGATGACCTGAACTCACATTGCTGTTGGGTGGTTTTTTTAGGTGATGCTTCAGGATGGAGATTGCTGGTACTTACAAGAAAATATTGGTGCATTGCCGAGCAGGGAGAGTCACTAGGCAGGAGGGAGGTCTCTTGCATGCTGCGTGTCTTGATTAGAGCAAGGGATCACACAAGGATGGAAGATGCAGACATCAGGCTGCTACGAGCTGACAGGCTGAAACACCTGGAAAGGGCTGGAAAGAGCTGGTGGACGTGCACTGGGAAGGAGCAGGAACCAGTGGCAGCAGACACGCTGCTCGCTCCTTCCCGGCCCCGTGCCCACACTTCTAACACACTGACAAGGTGCTCGTGCACCTTCCAGAGCTGAGGTTAATGGCTTTACCCCAGCGCTGCCACAAGTTGACAGAAACCTCCTCACTGACTCCAGGGCACTAAAGACCAAGCTCCAACATGCTCCACACCGGTCACGCGGGGAACAGCTCATTACCCAAGATTTTGATAATGCTGCTGATCATTAGGAGTAGGAACACAATTATCCTCCCAACAGATATTTAGCCAGCACTTTTGTCCTTTTGCCTAACTTTGAAACATAATGAGCTCTAAAGGAGCACTTTCCAGTTTAAGATCATTGGTACCTTCTGGAGACAGAAAACAGGAGGGCATAGAAGAGTTCTTAATTTATACTTCATCTATGGGGTCTTAGTTAATTTAACAGGTCCCTACATTCATACAGCAAATTATCCCTCTAGAAAACTGAGCTGGTGCCAGGACATAACTGTTTCATTTAATATACCCACTGCGTAATGAAAGCATATAAAGAGATATGTGCTGTCTTGTACTTTACATTAACAGAAATCCTTATGCATATTAGTGCTTTTTTCCTCTAAGTAATGTGTCATTTCAAGCAGATAGTTAAGAAGAAAATACAAACGTAGCCTCAAGAAGTGCACTTTCATCTAGTGAAACGCTTTCTCTCCTGCCTGCTAAGGATAATAGGAGTGATCAGATTTAGCACGGGGTCGGCCGGCGAGAGCAGCAGCGCACGCTCCCAGCACAGAGGCGAGCCACCGGCAGCAGGCAGCGCGAGCATTTGCAGTGCCATCTGCCTCTGCCCCCAGCGCAGCCGGCCCGCAGCAGGGCCCAAACCAACCTAGGGCTCCGCAGCGCTGAATCAGACGCACGAGCAGGACGTGGGCAAGCCTGCCTCGCCAGCCGGGGCAGCAGCCTGCGGAGCCCAGCGTGCCAGGGCACGGCTGCTCCCCTCCCTGCGGCACCCGCAGAGAGCACGAGCACCCACGCAGCACCGCGTCCAGAGCCACCTCGGTGGGGGCAAGGCAGGTGCAGGCAGCTGCCGTCCTGCTGCCAGGCAGGCTGGAGCTTCACCCCACGCCACCTGCTCCCTGCCCAGCTGTGCCACGCTGCCCGAGTCACAGGGCAGGAGAGGAGAAGATGCGAGCGCTGACAGGCGACAGGGCTGTGGGCAGCAGGACCACGAGAGGATGCTCCCAGGTGCGAGCCTCAGCAGAGCAGCCGGCTGCGCAGGGGGATGGCTGGGAGCCAAGAGTAGCACAGAGCACACGTCCCTGCTGGCGAGGGCGGCCAGATGCTGCGCACCTGCCGCGGTGCCCAGACCCTGCGGGCAGGTCCCTGCTCTGGGTCAGAGACGTCTGTCCCTCCATCCATCTGCCCACCCACTCGCCCTTTCCCCCCAACAGCCCTTTGCACCCCGGCTGTGGCTTCCAGGGACAGCCGCCGTGGGCACCTCCCAGGGCAGCGGCCCCTCCGCACAGCAGCCCTGCGAAAAACCATTCCCATGCTGGTTTTAATTTTTTCAATTCCACCTGCTTTCAAAAATCAGTGCAGACCACTGAGCTGTGACCAACTAGAAAGCTCAGTCCTACATTAATTTTTCTCTTTTGCATAATGCATTTAGGAGCGTATGTTTTTTATTGCAGAATAATATGCCTGGTTTATATACTGGCATCTTTTTGATGTACTGAGATTCTGTGCAAATTCACTATTCATCAGAGGGTAAGCCAAATAAATAAATACCACCATGGCCCTGTTCCACAGCCACAGTTACGATTTTTTCCAGGTACTACTTGCTCCATTATCTGAGTGATCAGTTTTATCTTACCCACCAGGCAGACCTCCCGAATTCACAGTTGAGCAGATGTAACCTTGGTTATTTAACTCAGTCTAAATGGTACTCTAATATTCCTCTTAACTGCTGCTCTTAAACAGTTTTCTCCTATAGTTGTTAATCACATTAAAAAGTATTGGATATATAATTTCCTTTAATTACGTGAAAATATTGGTTATTTCGTTTCTTTGGAGCATTATGTACAGAGCAGCAGCGACTAATGCCAAGAGTTTCAGAAGGTAGTCAGAGAAAGCTCGTAATTGTTGATTTATGTCTTAATTGGAAGACACCTGTGCTTTTTTTCCCCCCTTTTGATTTTTACTTTCTGTTTGAGTCCGAAATTATTCTGCATGTATCATCATTACATTAATCAATACATGTTTTGTCTTCCACAAATCTGCCTAATTGCTTTTCTCATTTAGACAACCCTGGAGTCATTTGCTAATGAACATCGTCACACACTAATACGGCATGGAGGATTTACATGTGGCACTCTAAGCAGATTGAGAAGGAGAAGGAGAAAGACATCAAGCTCGTCATTACGGGCGCGGGAGCCTTCCTGAGCCGTCAGCTTACAACTGTATTGCAGCCTGGAAATTAGAGGCCGGCTCCACTCCCCATCAGTGCGGTGCTAATTGCACCATGTGAAAGCTGCTGCCTACCCCTCCTCAGCCAGAGCCGCTCGCGTTTGGCACGGACACGTTTTCCATGGAAGTCCAGCGCGCAGGGCTGTGCACACAGCCGCTACCCTCCGCAGCAGGGGAGCACACAGGTAACGGGCTGGCACGTCCCTACAACAGGATGGTTTATGCCCCGATCGCCTCGAGCCCTCTCCTACAAACAGCACCGCCACTTCCCACGCGCCCACGCCAAGCTCCCCGCTTGGAGCGAGGCTTTGGGTACCCAGCAACGTCCTCAGGCCTCAGCTCGGAGCCACGGCCCCAGGGCAAACGCTGCTCGTCTCCCGCTCATCTGCAGCCTCCGCATTTGGAGAGGCGAACGCTTTCAGCTGGGTCTTTAGTGATATTTAGCTCGGCAAGCCCTGCTCCGACGGAAGAGCCAAGGACTGGTGGCGCACAGAGCTGAAGCACCAGATGTCCTGGCAACGGCTGCCAGCAACTGAGGGAAAGCTGGTGCTGCACGAGTGGGATCTGCTCCCCCCGCTCCACCGACGGCAAGGGGAAGCGTATGTGTTTCTTTGGCGCCTGAGCCCAAAACGGGGGCGGCTCAGTGCCACACCATGGGAGGACGACCAGGGGCTGTGCCGTGGAGAGCAGCAGTGGGGGAAACGTCACCTCCATCACGGGGCAGCAGGCTTGCCCAGGAGGGGACACCGCATACACCCCTCTCGTCATGGGGCTGGCTCTTAGCAGAAGTCAAGGCAAGATAAAGAGCCACCCGTTGCCCACATCCCACCCGCGCCGCTAAGCGGCTCCTGCTGGGCGCACCGAGGTCTGTTCATCACAGCGCGAGCCCCCGGTGAGCCCCCCCCGGCCCGCACGTCTGCCAGGGCAGGGGCAGAGAGGACGAAGCTCTGCCTCCCACCGAATCCGCCTCTTGTGAGAGAAGGGGAAAGCTGAGAATATTTAATCTCTCTCTGTGGGCTTCTGTTCTCATATTGTCACAGCACATTGAAAACTCTGCCAATCCTCAAGAATTTGCAAATATTCCACGTCTTTCCTTCACACCAGCAGGTCCCTCTGAGATCACTGCAACACACGTCAACCTCTACTAATATTTGGTATGAAATATACAGTATGAAAGATTTCACACAAAAAAACCACCGCTCCTGTTGGAAACTGAAATGCTTTTCAGACTCCAAGCAGGGCACTCACGCTGCCCAAGTTCACGTCCAACTGATCGGCTGAATTCGGAGGACCTTTCCCTGAGGAAATACCACAGGCTGCAAGGCAGGGGCTCGTTCACACCCCCGTGCAAGAAGGGGGACATAAGAAACTGGAGAGATGCAACGCTAACTGAGGCTCTCCAACAAATTGCTCTATTTTCCCCATGTTGCCTTCCCTGCTGCCCTGCAGCAAAGGTTAAAGAGGGAGGAAAAAGCCAAGTGTTGTCCCCAGGCCAGGCCAGGCATTCACAGCCACCTTGCTGTGAGCCCTCTGGCAACGCAGACCGTGTCTTCTGGGATAAACGTGATCGGCAAACCCCGAACTTGTAAAGTGGTGGGGAAAAAAGAAAACAAAGCAGTTCAAAAATAAATAATCTTAAATACAGTACTGAGATTTTCTGCACCCCCTACACACACAAGTGCTTGGGTTTTCCTACCGTGCCTCAAGAGTCATTTTTTTTTGGAGGCCACAAATGACACTGAGCCTTATGTGACACTGTAATGGGAAGTGCCTGCAATGACAAATTAAGAGAAAGACTGTTTGTGACAGTGATAAAGGGAAAGTTTAAGGCTTGTATTTAGATAAATTGGCTGGAAAATTTGATCCACACAGTCTTTCAAATACGATTATACAAACATAATTTGCATAAATATTATAATTAAAATTCTGCCTATGGCAGAATAAAAAAGGGAAAATAGTATTAAATGATCAAGGCATTTGAGTGTTTGAAATATCACTGTGTGATGTTTCATGCTATCCATTAAATAAGTAATTTATTGCAAAACCTATCAAAGCAAAAGGAAATTAAGTCAGATAAGGCTGGCTTTTTATTTTGCATGTTTTTTTGCAGAGGGTATCGTTACTTTCAGAGCACATTTGATTTTTCCAAGGTACTAACTCAGAGTAATTATAATACTGGATCTGCTTTAGAGCTGCGACACTCTGGGTGCAGCAACCACAGCGCATGCTAATTAGCAGCTCGTGATAATAGGGACCAGTAATCCTTGTTTTCGGGCAGGAGCCCCGTCCCGGAGCACGTGTCCCTGCTCAGTGCCACCTCCTGCTGCCTCACAGTGCCGCACGGCGCCTGGCGCAGCGCGGTGTCACCTGCGGGCAGCACGGCTCGCAGCTCAGCTCGGCCGTCGGCGGGGGAGAGGGGCCCTATCACCCCTGAACGCCCCCCCAAGACCCAAGCTGGTGTAACTGCACTGATTTACACCATCCCTGCGCATAAGCCATTTTATATCACCACCAGCTTTCTGCAGCTGCGAAAGACCATGAAAAGGACCATGCCTTGGAGCCAGTCTATTTTTAGGTCCTCCAGAGCCATTCAGTCCTCCCTGACACTGACAGCGCGGTTCGTCACATTCATCTCCCCGCTGCCCATTGATTTACCCTGGCCATAACCAGCACTCTTCCCTTTCCCGGGTGACATGTTTTCACCCCGATGCTCAGCCCGTGAGGCGCCGCCGGCAGCCAGGCAGAGCTGCCACGAGGGGCCCCGCACCCGCCGGAGGTGCTCACCAGCCGTACCGCGGCCAGCCCCAGCAGGTGTGTGACGGAGCGGCGGCACCCGCGGCCAGGGCCAAGCCAGGCTGGCCAGAGCAGAGCCCTTCATAGGGCAGTCTCCAGGGAGGAGATCCCAGGACCTGCTGGGATCTTGGAAGTATTTCCTCAGGGATGGCTGTTCCCCAGGTCCCTGCGGCAGCACGGCTGCTTGCTCGGGCACTGCTCCGCCTTTGGGGCCAGCCTCCGAGCAACAAGCACAATTAATTAACAACGGCTTTAACTAAGCAAAGACAGCAGCGTCCCCTCAGCCTCACTGTGACTGGCTTCTGCATTCCTCTAATGTTCTCCCGGGATTCAGCAATCGCGCCCAGGAAGCTGCCAGATACCCTCGGTATTTCAGCAAGTCACTTCTAAACCCAGCCAGCCCACAGTAATCACTTTGCAATTCAAAATCAAATACCTGAAACAGTATGTGTGAGTAGAAGGGATAAAAGCACAAAGTGAAGGCGTATCAAGAGCTTCAGAGCCAAGATCCTCTTCAGCAGGATCAGATGTAAATCAACAGTTGTAAACGTGGACAGAGACGCCGCTCTCCGCCCCGCTCAGCTCGGCCCCCCTGGGGGGACGCCCGGCTGCGCCGCAGGGACAAGGTCTCAGCCGCTGGCCGCCTGAGAAGGCAGACGGGGAAACCGCGACTACACCGACCTCCCCGGGGATCTCTGGAGAACTTCAAGAAACTCTTGGTGGGGGTGGGGTGGTGGGAAGAGAGATTCAGTAGCCGTATGCCTTTCAGACTTGGAAGAATAGCAAAGTAGCTGATATTCAGGATTTGCAGAATGATGTCTCTGTCTCGTGCCTTTGAGAGTGTCTCCGCCTGCAGCCCTTCTGCGTGGGGCACCTCCAGCCCGGTGCCCCCGCTGGCTCGGGAGCGGGATGCTTGCGGGCAGCGGGATTTCCATTCCACACTGGGCAGATGGGCACCCCAGAGGCCGTGGGACTGGCAGGATCAGACAGGCTTTTGATGGAGGGGGGAAACGGCACACTTCTATTGAAACAAAGATGGCCCTGTGCACTGGGAGCTGTCTTTTTGAGCAACCTATTCTTCCTTGTACTTGCGTTAAAGAAAAACAAGAAAAAGGGAGAAGATCTCAGAGGAACAGGGAGCAGCAGCCTCTGCAGGAGACCAACACGGGATGGCAGCCGGGCCAGGGGCCGGCCCAGCCGGCCGCGCTGCCTGCGGAGCCGCCGAGAGCTCGTGCCAGGGGCCAGCACACTTTCTCGCCAGATGTTTCTCCACGCTGAAGCACTGCTACTTTTCAAGTGCCTTTTCCAGGCATGCTCTCTCACGCTGCCTTACACTAACACAATTTTTGTACAAACAACAGATTGTAGTGCTGCTAAGCTTTCCTGGATTTGGAAGAGACAGCGACAGGCTGCTGCGACTCTCTCTTCAGCTTCTGTTTTCTTCTGCCCACACTGACTCCCATGGCCCCTGGCTACCTGCAGGTTTTTTTCCCCGTGCTCCCCTGTACCTCCCTGGGCACAATCCTCCCTTTGCCCTTGGCAATGGACCTCTGTGGCACGATCTTCACACTGCTGTCACTTCTGTGCTTTGCATGGCAGGTTCTTCTTACAAGACGTTGACGAGGGATGGGCAGGTGTTGTCCGATGGACACGGGTGTGATGTGGTTTAAGCAGCTACTTTGGTCACACGCAAGGAGCGTTAAAGACAGTTCTCAGCATCAGATCAATCTGGTGGACTATGTAGCAACTGATGGGCAGTGCAAGTCACTGGACAAGCTGTATTTCTTGTTTACTCCCCATCTGTTCCCAGAACATGACAGAAATCAGGCAATATGTGAGTGTGGAAAGAGTGAGGAACGCCCTCTTAGAAAAACTGTGCTGCAGTGTCTGAGAGAGCAAGGCTCTGCGCTCTGCCTGGGGAAGCAGACGGTCTGAGATGGTGCTGTGCTGCAGCACCTGACCTGTCCCGCTGCGCTGTGACCCCCCGGGGGGCCCATTTGGGCATGCTCCTGATTACACCTCTCCCTTCCCATGGGTGTCCCCTGTAACACAGCTCAAATAGCCTCCAAAAATAACAGGCACACCCTGACCCTCTGTGCTGGCCTCTGCCCAGGCTCTGCCAACACCAGCAGCAGCAGCACAGGAGGGTTTGACTCTCACTGCCCTTGGTTGCTCCCTCCAAGTGCCCTCCCCAAGGAGCGCTTCATCTGAAATAGGTCTTGAGATCAAAGATGTGATGCAAAAGGCAATGGAAAAGGACTACAAGGCAATGAAGTTTGCGGTTTCAGCATAGGAACAGGGTTAAAGAACTGTGGGCGCCAATCTGGCCCTGCTGTCAGTGAGCTGCGCAGGAGACCAGGAGAGGAGGCTTGGGGAGTGGCAGTGTCCCTTACTAGAGCCACAGACACAGCTGGGAAAGCCGGGCAAGCTTTCAAGAACCCGAGACCAAAAGGTTTTGCACCAAAAACCTTCTCCAGCTGAACGCCTCGGACTCCCTCCCAGCTGCTGGCCCCCGGGGAGGGGAGGGCCCGGTGCCTTCTGCCCGCACAGACAGCGGCCCCGGCTGCACCCGTGGGCTGCTGCCAGCCCCTCCTGCACAGGCCAGGAGCGCGACCGCCTTGCCCCGCTGGGCACGAGCCGCACGGTGCAGGT
>JAVJGI010000001.1:112982021-113000642 GCA_035590275.1 Ibycter americanus
CCGGACCCCCCGCCCGCCTCAGCCCCACGCGCTCGCTGCCGCCTCGTAGCTTCTGCCCGGGAGAGGAGGGACCCTCGCGCACAGCACGGACTCGCCGCTCAGAGAGAGCAAATCCCGCTGTTTATTTATTCAGCCTGTTGTGTCAACCTCACGGAGACTGAAGGATGAAAGGGCAAGTAGAAAATGCACTTGGAGATGCACTGGGAAGCAACCTCATCAGCCACTGTTTCGTCCCTGCCACCACAAAGATCTCTTTCAGTAAACTGGAAAGAAAAATAAGATAATAAAGGAAAGAAAACTTAAGAACGGTTTACTGAAGGATTTAGACTAAACTGCTGCAAGGTATGTTGACCCTTTGATAAAGCAGCCCCTATAAATCCTCTGCCTTTTCCACCTTCAGGCCTACAAACAATGCAGTCTCGCTCCTAATGCCACTTCCACTGCTGAAAATTTGTGACATCAATAAAATCCTGGTTTGTCAGTACAAATGGAATTTTAAATTGAATTCTTATCAAATTAGCCTTTCATCAAGGTCATGCAATATTGTGTGAATAACCTTTTCAGAAGCTGTGTACATGGCTGCTGCCGGAGGTGAAAACGAGACAAATTCTAATGAGATTACTCAGCTGGAGCACTCAATAACATGCGATGGAGTAGACGGGGTGACATTAGGTTTAGTGATAATTTAAGTAAATGGCTATACCGATGCTCAAAGCACAACGCTTTCCCCCCTCCCACTCAACTATGAACACATGCACTCGCAGCACCTATCTCACGGTTATTCAGCAGACAGAGAGCACTGTTACATCTCCAGCAAGCTGGATCCAAGGAACACGTTTTCTGGAAGGAACCGGGATGAATTGTAAATGTATCCCCTCTGCTGGCTCTCCGTTGCAATAAGATTTCTCCTAATTCCAGGCAAATAGTGTTTTGCAACATGAGCAGCTGGACAGATCTCCCATCAGTCTTGTATCTAATCACCAAATTTGTGGGAAAAAAATGCATTTCAGCATTACTGGCTCAGCGCTGCCAGGAGCCGAGCACAGCTCAAAGGGGACCACGGTGCACACACAAGCTCTGCAGCAAGGGCACTGCCTCGCTCACTAGTCGTGGGCTCGCCCCTGAGCAGAGCCCCAGGACACATGTAGGACATGGCATTCGGCACTGCCGGCCCACGGGGGTCAAGCAGAGCGCCAGGACGGCGGAGACACTGCCCCCGGCCCCGCCAGCACCCGCACCGGGGGCCAGGCTGCCAGGCAGCGCCGGTCCATGGGAGCTGTCGGAGGAACCTGTTCTTGCCGTAACAGAATAATCCCGATACAGCAGTGTGAGCTGCTGCTGCTGCTATCCTTTTGGATAACATTTTGCAATCAAATACGTGGATCAAATTACATTATCAAGAAACAAAATATACAGCTGTCTAAAGACTCCTTCCGAAATAACAAAATAGATGCATATTTGACAACTCCAAAAAATATTTCAGCAAACATAATGGAGAAGATAATGATAATTAGGCTAGTATTTTATGGCATAACGCTCTTGAATGCCTACAAAAATACAATATTTTCAGCAAAAGATAATTGAAAAGATTATTTGGCTTATCTAAAATAAGTTTTTCCAAGCCTCAGCACATCTGTTACAAGAATTCATGCAGACATATGGCATTATGCTGTAGGCTCAATGTACTGTTTATCGCTTTGGGAAAGAGGTGGATAATAACATGGAGGTTTTTGTTCATGACTGGGTCCCTTTGGCAGGAAATGGACATAATCACTTTTTATCAGACCCATGGAAAAGTGGAACTGATTGAACAAGTCCAGGAAAACAGCAGCCAGCAAAGTTACGGGCACGGGATGCTCAAGGGCCGTAGGAGACAGCCCACGCCAGCAGCAAGCGCAGGGCGTGCAGGAGGGCTCAACTCGGCAAATCGGGGTATTTGCTCACGCAGGCACTAGTTGATCTAAAGATTGTGCTCTGACATTTTGCCGCAAACCCTCACAATTTGTTCTTTGTTGCTAAGTTACGTGTTTATCTGGCTCCTGAGCGGATGCCTCCAACATAGCACGTAAGGGCATTTTTTACAGTCAGGTACAGACTTTTGTATTCACTTTCAGTGACTACTCAAGCCGAGCATTTGTTTTTAGTACGTGTTCTTGCTATTAAGATCTGCAGATTGAACCTTTGCAGGAAAGACAGGTCTAATTGAAAGCCACTTTCTGTTGGTAGCAGGTGTTTGTGGGGAAAATCCAGGCTCAGTCGCAACAGCACAATGATGCTGAATGAGTCTGCGGTACTCAAGGGCCATGGATACAGCTGAGGGAAAGGCAACATTTCTGAGAATATTTTGAGATTTCAAAATTGAGTGTTTCAAATCAGAACAAAATCTGAAGGTTCACAGATTCCCTGTCTTTATCCCTCCCTGCTTGTCCCCTCCTCAGACGCTCCAGCTCCAGGCAGACTGAGCAACACCTTTTGCTTTCAACCAGGTCTGTCCCATGCTATGACATTTACACCAGTGGGCCCTCCAGCTGACAAGGGAGGGGAGAAACATCCTCAGGTCTTGTTCTGGGGTGTCTCTGCTCTCTCTCTCACATGGATGTGTCCCACCACCCCAGCCATCCTGGCTGCACTCAATTCACCCAGTCTCCTGTGGCCACAAACAAGTCTCTTCCTGGTGAACACCCGTGGCTTTCATGGATCTACTATGCTTCATTTAAGGCTGCAGGGTTTTTTTTAAGTCTCAGAATTTCTAAAAATATTTACCCTCATTCCACAAGTAATCGGGGCTGACTGAGTAGAATCTGGAAAACAAAAGGGTTTCACACTGGTCCTCGGCCGTTTTAATCTTCAGTGTTGCTCTAAGAAGCAGCCGTCTACAAACCAGAAGGGCTGTTAGTATTTGCTTTATAAGGCATCTGAGCATATCGACCACACAGAAAGTCAAAGTGTCCAGTACTGCAACTCTTCTTCACATGCAAAGTGAAGCAGCATCTTATTATTCAAATGCGGAAGCCTAGCGCCAGTCCTCAGCAGAATTTCACCCAGAAGTTGCTCTGCCGGTAGTAACTGGATTTCTGGCAGGAACCAGGTTTATCCAGCATGCTGAAGGGCCCATCGCTTGTGTTCAATATTCAAAATACACTAAGCACAATGTTTGTGAAAAATGTAAAATGCAATAATATATTCTTGTGTTTAAAATCAGGCTACCCCTTCGCCAACCACACTGAAAAGTGTTAGAATTGGACACGATTTTCCAGGAGTAAAAGAAATCCATGTTCATATGCTTATAAAGGCTGACAGGTGAACAAACTCTTCTGCAGGGCAACTGCAGATGCTCTAAGTGACATTTTAAATTCTTAAGATTTTTCCATTTGCAAAGAAAAGTTGCCTTGCAGAATGACAAGCGAACCAAGACGACTTCCCAGAAACTGGCAATTTCTGTTGCTTTTAATTGTTTTATTTTCCATAAGAGAGAAGAATGATCAGTGGTCAGGGGAAAAAGCCTGCTCAGAAATGGATTTTTGCATCTATCCCCTTTTAATCATTTATGGAAGAAGAGTAATAGGCCAGATACAGCACTAATTTTTATTGTAAACTACTCTGGGAAAATATTTTGTCCAGAGCCATTAGCAGAGAAAGCAGATTAACTGGAAAAGCTAATGGTATAGTGCAGTACAAATATTTACATAAATGTTTGACTAAATCCTTTATTAACAGGTCAAACTTTTTTCACCTTTTGTTATGAGATTTTTAATGGGTTGATACCTTTCCAGGCTTTAAAAACTCCTCAAGGGAGGAGGAGATGGCCCCCCAAGGATCCCGGCTCTCGCTGCTGTGCTATTTCCATCACGTCAGCTTTTACAAAGAAGGAGCATGCTTAAATTCCTGTGCTTCTAAATGGGAGGGTGATGCCTCAGAGGGGAACGAGCGCCCAGGGGGACTTCCTGGGCAGCAACAGCCCCCTGGCTCCACCACTTCTCCTGCACCCCCGGCCCCCGTGGCAGGTGCCACCCCGGCAGCCCCCGTGCTGGCTGCACCGAGCGGGGCAGGACACGGGCACTGCCGCAGAGCCCAGCTGCACGGCGCAGCATCCCCACAGACAGCAGGTGCTGAGAGCGAGGGGGTCTCTTACAAGAACAATTAGTCTTCTCTTCTAGCAGCGCAAACATTACCCATTTCTCCCTCCATCCTTTTGCTTCTCATTTTTCCCCTTCATAATTCTGAGGTTAACAATGATCATTAAACACACCGAAGATCAATACCTTCCAAAAATCTCTGAAAACATATGTTTGAGTTCAAGGAACTGGAGGTTGCTCTGGGGTCCTATTATAGTTTTACAGCCTTGAATTTATTGGAGAGGATTTCAAGTCAAACTATACACTCAGACATCAGAGAATGAAGGTCTGGGCAAACTCAATACATCAACTATATTATCAAGAGGAGCTAGCATTCTGCTCAGAAGCAGGCTTAAAAAGTGTGGTTCACACTCATCAATTTTCCATTTTGCTCATCCAGTAAAAAAAAAAAAAAAAAGAGGAGATTATGGGAAATTGTCACCTCAGTCCCTTACGAATTTCCCATTTAACACGACTTTGATTAACATCTCAGACTCTTCTGGTGTCACGACTAACCCAGCTAAACATGCCAGCCACACTTGCTCCTGAATCCATCCTGCGAGCACGAGCACCACGCGATGCCAGAGCCACGGGAAGAGCCAGGCCAGCCCCCCTGCCAGCCCCGCCGTGCCCCCACGCCACGGGGCAGGGGCTGTTCCGCGTTTGGCAGGGGGGGGTGGGGGGGGTGGTCCTGGTGTCATCAGCCGGCCTTGAGTATTACTCTGTATATGCATATAAATGTATACATATAGGCACTTCTCTCCCTGACCCGTTACAGCAGAGATGGATCTGAGTGACGAGCACTGGGACTGACCAGTCCTGACTCCACGTTGGTGCGTTTCACTGCTGCTCCTTAAGAAAAATCTCAGATTATCATTTGTAAGAAAGGGATTTCTGAGCCACTGTGTCCACACTGCTGCAAGCGTGTAATCCGTGTGTAGTGAAAAAAGCTCCATGTTTCTGCTCATTGAAGGCACAAACTGCTGCCAGCATCCTACAACCAACGTGGCAGTCCTGCTCAAGCATGAAGTGGTCTGACAAGCTTCCAAGGGCAATACCATGAAATGAAGAAAGAAAATGGCTGGCAGGACAAAACAAGAGCACCAGAACATGTCCTGAGTCCCTTCAAAAGGAAGATAATTTTTTCTTGGTTTTAAAGTCTCAAATTATTCTAGGAAGCAGAACGTGTCCCACGTCCCACAGGAGGAAAAGACGACCCATAAATCTCAGCCATCCCTGCCGACCCGACCCGGGGGAGGGTGTTTCTGCTCTGCCTGCCGCAACAGACCGCTCCCAAGCGGCGGCACACAATGCCCGGACCCTGCCGGGCAGCACCGCTGCCGGGCCACAGCCGCTGTCGCCGGCGGAGCAGGGTGCAGCTCCTGCGCAGGCGAGGCCACCGCGGCTCCTGAGCACCGCTTCATCTGGCGCTCGAGCAGCCAGCCCTGCTGCCAGAGCGGGCAGGAGACAGGCGAAAGGGACAGGAGCGTGCCAGCCCTAACTCTAGAAACAGCGCAGTGAAAATCAGAGGCAATGGTAGGAGCCCCCTCGCAGCTGCCCCCATTGCCCTGCCACGGCCAGAGCAGCACAGAGTGCAGAGCCTCCCAGCCTCTGCCCCGCCACGGAGCCCCCGTGCCACAGCCCGCCTCACCAGGGGAGCACAAGGGGCATCTTCCAGGTCACACGTTTTTGTTGTGTTTCATCACACACTCACCACTTCCACCAATTGCTTGTTTTGTGTGTATGCATCATAAAAAAGAAGTTTGAAAGTGTTTCTTTTTAAATCATAAAACTATTATAACAAACCATAATGAATTTTCTAATTCTAATCTTCATTTTACAGATTACCCACTCTTACACGATATAAAGAAAAAAATTCCTTACATTGTTCCTTGCTGGATAATCGCTAATTCCACCTGATGCTAAAAGAGGTCTTTGATATTTCATTCATGCTGCGATGATAATAGGTTAGGACTCCAAACTCATTTGAAGGTCAGCAAGATGATGACTAGTGTCTGAGATCTGTTTTATCTCCATCAGGGGATTTTCCCCCTCCATAATACCAATTTGCTAAGCTAATATAACAATGTCTATCTTTCTGATTAACTAAATTACAGTTGGTCATAATGCATACTTTTTTTGATGGGAACCTTAATGTCTACAAATCAATTGAACATACATGAACAAGACTGGTAAGTCACATAGATTTAGTTCCCCAGAAAATGGGCGAGTGAGCTAAACCCCTAAATATTTTGTAAGAGAAGAAAGTTAAGCATAAACTATGGCAAAAGTGTGAAGTATGGCAAAGTATCTGCAGAAAGGCAATACGGCTGGCTTTTGCCTTGAAGAATGAGAGCGAGGTGAACAGCGCATCATGGAAAACATCCTTATCAGCATCATTAGCGATGTTTAACTGGCAGCTCAGAGCCCAGGAGATGTGCTATTGCTTTCGCCCTCTCCCCTTACTCTGATCTAGCCTCAGACGGTAGAAGGTGCTCGTTTTCCACTGACAGCACGGGAACGAACTGACTTACCCCAGATACAGCTCTTACCCTGCAAATGCTGAAAGAGCCTATCTCATGGTTCTCCAGTTGTGCAGATAATTTTGCTCTTCATTAAACAAATGCCACAATGACAGCTGGGAATTAGCAGCTGTACTTTGACCAAGTAAGTATGATACGTCCTTTAATTAAAATAAAAACCCTCAAAATTTCTCTAATGAAATATCTACTCTGATAAGATGGAACAGCTATGAATTTGCAAAGCAAGAAATAACTGAGAAGCACAGCAATTCTGTCAATGCAATTTTCTTCTAATAAAATACTTAAGCTAACAAGAAAAGAAAAAAAGCCATAGAAATTGCAAAAAGTCAACTTTCCAATTGATTTTCAGCTTGACTTCATAGAGCGTCATTCCTAAGTAATGACTAGGAAAACGTATAGCATCCAAACTTCATACAGGATCATGGCGCTAGAGGTATTGAACTTAGATTTGACTGTGATAGCTTTAAGTATGTTACACAATATGTTTTATTTCCTAAGGAGGCAGGGACCTGCAAAAGAGGATATGAAGCAGCTGCAGATTCAAATCTTTGGTTTTTTTTTTTTTTTTTTAATATTGTCTCCTTTGCCAGCCCTAGAGCTATGCAACGTATCAAAGTTATTTACATATCCTTACACACCAGACTTCCTCTCTCAATAGATAAAATATGTAACTATTTAAATGATGGAGAATCCCTCTCTGGATTTTTTCTAAATAACATCAGATACGCGAAGAGACTCCCACTGGAATAAAACTTCCTCTTACTCATTCAGCTCTTAAAGTTACCCCTCTAGACCCAGCCATTAAAAAGCTTTTCGTGTTGGGTGAGGGAGCACTGAGGGCTCTGCACCCACATCTCCTACAGCAGGATCCACCCCCTGTGGCTGTGGGACAGAGGCAAAACTGGAGCATCACGTACCTGCCACAGCATGCCGCTGCAATCGCACATGTATTGTACACAAACAGAAGTGTCTTGTCCAGTTTTTCCCTTGCAAAATAATAATGTGATCAGACACGCTGTGACTATTAGCAAGTGATTCAGAAAAACTACAGGAGCAGAAACCATTAGGAGCTTGTGCAAAGAGCAGCCAAAGAAAGCAATTATTTCAGAGTTGAGGTTGCTGCCATCTGAAACAGGGATTTTCTCAATCTTTCGTAGCCTTTGTGGAAATTATCATTTGCCTCCAGACAATCATTTCACGATAAATTTGGAAGAGGATACATACCATCTTTGATGTCTTGTGGACTCTGGGTTTTGCCATAGGGAATAAATACATGAAAAGAGGAAACTAGGTCAGGTTACTAAGGACAAGTATGAAAACATAAGACAAATGTACAAGGACAAACCCACAAAAGCCAAGAAACCAGGGGAGATAAATTAATAGTAGAAAGCAGGCTAACCAAATCTTTGCATTGTACTGTTACCAAGAGAAAGCCTGGGTGGCTGAATTTACACCTGTGCAAAGGGAACAACCACTCTCTCTCAAAAAGTGGCAGCAGAGGTGGGGTCTCGTGTGCCCAGGGCACCTCAGAGCCATGCTGGCAGCGGCTGCGGCAAGATGTTGGGGAAGGAGGCACCTGCCTGGCCGGAGGGTCACCTCTGGGGCTGCTCCCACATGGGTAACAGGAGTGGGGAAAGGATGTATTTTATTAGAATAGCCTTTTTGCAAAAAACAGACTCTGCTGGAAATCATCTGTGGAAGATGATGACCTCCACTGTATTTTAGATGAGCAATGCATATTCAATGGCAATTATTTTGGTTTTAGCAGTAGCACAGCCACTTAGCATTTCTTCAATGTAACAGCAAGTTTATTAGCCTGTATTTGCCTAGACAAAAAGCCAGTGGGTCAGATACTCCGCTGGTACAAACTGATTTAGTTCCATGGACATGGAGCACCACAAATCATTGCAAAAGCAACAAAGAATGGCAAAGCTCCCCACCCTTGCTGGTGTGGCAGATAACCTGATGTGACAAACAGGACAGTGACTGTCAATAGGATATTGACTTTATAGGTATTTCCAAGAACAAGGACTACCGAAACTTCCAAAAGCAGGGACGTCTGGTCCTCTCTGTTTATTGCATATAACTATATATTAGCAGTACCTTGGTTGTGCCTGGAAGAATAACTCTTTTTTGTAATAGCATATTACTCGCCAGTCCAGAAGGTATTGCCATGCATTTGCAGTGTGGACATCCTTAGTGCCCCATTTTGCCTCAGGTTTACATTGTGACTTTCCACATTAATCCAGCTCCCCAAGCCTCTGCTGTAAGGCACAGCACACATTCCTGTCCTCTTTAAGAAGCACTTGGAGATCTACGGTAGCAAAGTGCTGTTTGATAACAGAATTGCCTTTTGATCATCAAAGCATATGTTTAAAAAAAGATCAATAGGATTACTGCATGGGCAAAATCAGAACTCCCCAACGCTCGGCATCCTGGCTCTAGCATATAATCCTTCACCCTTTTGTCTTCTCACCAAAGGAAAGGGTAGAAAAAAAAAAGAACCTGCAATCAAGTCCGCTCCGCTGCAGAAAAGGTCAGCCTTCCCCACCGCTGCGGTCTGAAAGGCTCTGGCTGGTGCCCCCCCCCCCCGTGCCCTACCTTTGTACTGAAAGGAGGGCAGTCCCATTTAATGGGAATATTTTTTCTTCCTAAAGCAAACCATTCTGGCACCAGTCTTTTCCAACAAATGACAAGGTTTGCACTGCAATAACAAACGCCGGGGTGGAGGACTGGGTTGCACTTGGCTGACTGTGATTTGTTGGTAAATAATATATCAGCTAAGCATTTTCCAGGGATGCATAGGGTTTAGCTATGAACATAAGAGGAGGTGGACTCCCTGAAAGGCCATTTGCAATAGCCTGTTTTCTCCAGAATTTCCTAGCTCTGACACAAGCAACTGCTCAGTGCGGAAAGCGGGGCCCCTTCTCTGCTCCAGCGCAGGGTGCGGTGCCAACCGCTCGCCACCAAGCGCTCCCAGAAGCAGTATCGTTGTCCAGCTGGGATTAGATAAAACAGAGGGTTTGATCCTAATCCCATCTCCTTTTTCTTTTCTTTTTCTTTTGTTTATTCGTTTTTTGTTTCAGCTGTTTGTTGCTTCAAAATGACCTACTTTTCCCTGCAGAGCAGCTGCAGTTGTGCTCACCTCTGATGTTACCTTCCTCCTTCCCTCACATCTCAGTTGACTAAGCCCAGGACCATGGGCTCTCTCAGGGCTTAGCTTTTACGTTGTTTCCTTACGCTGTGATTGGTACAATGGGGCTGTGAGACCTGATGAGACTCTTCCAATTTAACTGAAGCAAAAAATTACTAACATTAATAACTCAAATTGTTCAGAGAGGCAATAGTTGTTAGGGATGTGCTTACAGCCACGGAACCCAGTGTTCTCCCACCACCGTGTGCCAGCTCTCCTCCTGGCACATCTTGAAGGGAAAACTCCCCCTGTGCCCAGACCCGAGCATGGAAAACCCTGGGCCGTGCCCTTCGCCATCGCCCTCGGTGAACGGCTTGAATACAGAGGTGGAGGCCAAGGGCTGGCTGCGAGCTGGGCTCGGCACCGGCACACCTCAGCTGCTGGAGCTGCAGGCCCAGCTCCCTGCTCCCCAGGCTGGCAGCCCCACGTCCCGGGATCCGGCAGGGCACAGCCCTGGCGAGGCACCGGGACGGCAGCGCCCAGCTCGCAGCCTGTGCGGGTGAGAGCACCTCATCCCCTGCATCCCCGCCGCCTGGCACCAGGCACCAGCTGAGGCCTCTGCTGCCACGCTCCCTCTTGGCCTTCCCTAGCTGGGGCAGAGGAAAGCGTTTTTCCTCCTAAAGCACACAGCAGTGTCAGCAGTGCCCAGAAACCAGCAGATTCAGCCTGGCTGGGGTTTGAACCTAGAACTTACTGGGCAGCAACACGAGACATGCCCTGCTCCACGCTGCACTCGCTGCTGTCAGCCGGCCCCAGCGTCCTGGGGCAGCTCATCTGGGGTATGGAGCAAACTGTACTACCATATTTATTACACTTTGGTGTATTTCTGCATTGTTCTCAATGGCATAAACAGAATCAAAGCGATGTATTATTTATGAGAAATGAATATTAATCAATATCACTAAATATTTACGCATGCATAAAAAGAGAACGGCAATAGATAATGGCCAATGAGTGCTAGTGGGTGTCCTTGCACTCGGGGAACTTGGCAAACAGTATAAATACATCAAGCAGACATACAAATACACTCACTCTCTGGGGCCCAAATATAATACCAAGTGTAAACACTCAGTGTTAGTATCAGCTACATGATGACGGTTTTCTAAAGCCACAGCAACATAAAGCCTGGTGATTCAGGGGGCTGTTGAGATTTTAAACTCAGAGGGAGTTTAACACCTAACAGGGACCGGGCTCAGACGAGTCTGCTGAGCGAACACCGGAGAAACATCCTCTGCAGCAGGACTGCCCGTCAGCCTGGCCGTGCTCGCCCACAGGACGGGTGCGGGGAACGGCTGCCCCACTGCTCTCGGGGTAGGTTTTGGCCAGTGTTTGAAAGAGGTCTGCAGTGCAGTTCCTCATGTGCTTTTGCCTGCTGTTACCTTCCTATGGAAGATACTCACTTGTGTATAACCCCCTTGGCCTTTGTTTGCTGCAATTCCAAATTATATAAGCAGTTGAAGATTTATCCACAGCCGCAGAGGAGCTGCCTCTCGCACAGACCAGCCTCTGACCACCACTGCCTGACTACTGGGGACGGCTGCAAGCTCCGGGGGGTTCACAGCACCCTCTTTGCACAGTGTGGTGCGTCGGTCTGGGCAGGATGGCACCCAGAACAACGCTCCTCAACCCTGCATCATCATTAACACTAACAGCAACATGGCACTCGCTCCCGCACGAGGTGCGCAGAGGGGAGGCAGGTGATGCACTGCGTGGGAACCTGAGCTGCGCCAGGACTGCAGGGACAGATTTTCCACAGAAATTGCCCATCTCCTCATGAAAACACACCCGAATATTAGAGAAGCTCTCCTCCAATCTCCATACCAGGTGATAAACTGCAGTCACAAGGTGATACTTGGCCAGTATCGTCCCAGTCTCAAGATGCAACCTGCACTGGAGTAATCCAACCCATTGTACATTATTCTTGACAATTGCTGAAGAGTTCTGTTAAACTTGCACAGCACGGCAGCAAGATAAAATGCCACAGGGAACAGTAGATTAAAATTTTGTCCACCTATACAAAAATCAATCAGCTAAATGAGTCCAGTCCTTTTGAACCAAGTTATAAACAAAGAAATTTTCAGGCTCTTTACCAGCATGGAGAAATAATTTCTGAGGTTCAAGCAATACAGACTTTGACCTCCATAAATGCCTACTGCTCATAAGCACAACCAGCCACGGCTTCCTAGGGAGCAGTTGGTCTCTGCCCTCTCGTCCAGCAGGAGCAGCAGGAGCCCCGCTCCCGCTCTGGACGCCCAGCACTCCTCTCCCAGCCGCGCTGCCGCAGCCCTTCCGTCACACGCACAAAGGGAGAAAAACCACTTGCGAACGCACGGAGCCCCTTTGTCTCCCAGGGGCACACGTGCCGCCTCCTATCAAACTCCTAGGTGCAGCAATACAAAAATTGCTTTTGAACAATTTCAGACTTGTTCTTGGTGGGGAACACAGCAGTTTCAGTACTTGTCTGACAAGAGCAGCCGACACCGCTGCTGGGACGAGCAGGCGATAGTCACCCATCCCAGAACACTGCCACGCGACCCAGCACAGCACCTGAGAGGTGTATGGGAGTCACTGCCACCATGTAAAGAACAGCAGCAATAAACAAGAAAACCACATTCAGTAAATTCCCAGGATACCATCAATACATCTAGAAGTAATGACAGCACCCACAGCCACTAACCAAACTCACCAGCCAGGCTGGGCCAGGAGGAATGCTTGTGGACCGGTGCATGCAGACCCATGCACGTTGGTATCTGCCGAAGCAACATCTTTCATATTTCAAAGCAAATGAATGGTCATCCACCTAATATAAGAACTTTTACTTGTTACAGCTATTATTTAGAACTACATTCAAAAGTTGCTTTTTCCTTTCCTTGCTCTCAAACTAATGTTCAAGGGAATATTTTAGACACGCTGCAGGGCACCAGCCCCCTCCACACTGCTGGTGATGACCTCACTAGGAGGTTTACCTTTTGCAATCTCAGCTCACCAAATCTCTACCTTTAAGATTGTTTTCATCATAATAAAGAATACCTTTTTTGGCTCTACAATTTCTCTGTCCTTGAATACCTTTCTGTTACTTGTTTCTGCAAAGCACCTGTGTATTCTGGAGAAGGCAGTAACCTGAACTTACTCCTCACTTCTTCCACTGCCCCCCCATGACCTGCTCCTCACAAACAAGCACAGACACAAGAAAGAAGCCATCTCCATACTGCTCATACTTCCTCCAAGTGCATCACTTCTTAGGCTATTAAATTAAAGATACCTTATCAAGTGAAAACACTGAGAAAAGTGGATAGGAAGCAACGTGCAACAGTCTCTATACAATGTCCTGTTGATTCCCTGTTGCAAGAGGCTTACTAAAGGAAGGCAGGAATAACCAACCAAGTTGAGAATACTTCAAAAAGCTGAAAGTCAAAGAGATATCAGGGCTCCCAACCATGGTAGGAGCTGTTGGTAATCAGTATGTGCCACCATATGTTTTAATAATTTCAGATTTCTCACATGTCTCTAGGGAACCTCAGAGGGGTTTTCATGCTCTTCACTCAGTTTTCAAACTTACGGCTGTTCTCATCAATAAAAGATTTGGTTTACTCACTGTGGCAACCGTATAATGAAAAACAGGTGCAGCTATGTAATATTTCTCTTTAATTACTATTTGTGGAGTGAAATAGAAGAATTAATTATGCTGCATTGTTAGAACAGGATAAACCACCTACTAATTACAATCTTGATTTTAATTCAGGTGATGTCGCACAACATTCTATTAGTCCAAGTAAATATTAGCACCAGTTTTAATCATTTTTTGTCTTCGTCCCTGCATGAAACATCTACCTGATGGGAACAGACGCACATAGGTTACAGAGCTATGGCTTTTTCTTCTCAAACACCTAGTCCAGAGACATAAAACACTTTTCCCCTTAGAATGAAAAGGTTGTCTTTTTTTCCCCCGCCTTGAGCTATTTTCTCTAGCATCAAGTTTGTTTTTATGACTTATGGGTAAAAAGCGTGAATTCAAGGGAAACCTAGTCTTTCATTATTTATTCATACTATCCTTCAAAGTCAACCCGCTCAAGAATTCACAAACATTTCTTTATTTTAAATGTGTGCATGTATGAATGGATATGCCTGTTAAACGTTAGCCCTGCTAACAAGGTTCCTGATGGTCAATTTTTAATTCCTGGCAGGGGTCTGATGTCCAAATCTTAGCAAAAAAGAACAACCACACAGAAATCCCTATCCACAAAGGAGTTGTGTTAGCACTTACTGAATGCAAGTTTGTGATGAGGCGTGCAGAAGGCTCCCGCGTTACTAAATTATGCATGGTTGTGCATTCAGCAGATCCTTTGCTTTATTTGCAAGAGTTTCACTTGCCAGAGCACTCTAGGGAAGAAAGGGAGGCTCTTGTCAAAACAAATACAGTCAACCAAAAAGAGAGGCTTTCAACAACTAACTGATAAAGTTTCTTTTTTCTTTTTCCTCTCTCTCCCTCTTCTCCCACCCCCTTTTAAGCAGCTCTCTGGGATTGCAGGGGCAACCCGCAGCAGCTCAGTTTGCAGATAGCAATGACATGTACACTGGGAAACGCAGGGCTGTATCTCTCCCCCTCCCTCCACTTTAGCAGTCGGCACTGACAGCACACGAATTACACTTACGTGTGTGCATCCTCAGTGCCACCGCTGCCAAGCACTCGGCACAGAGAGGAGATGCCTTTCCTGTGCTGAGCCCACGACACCAGCCACCACTGCTTGTCATCCAGGAGCTGACGGTTACTCCTCACCACACCATGTCAGCTGGGATGAGTCGGTGGCACTGGCTGGGGTTCAGGACTCCCCAAGCATCACTGCCCTATGCACCCTGTAGGGCGATGGCCACGCAGGGCTGTGCCTGCCTCCACACCAGGTGCACCGAGATCTGCACAGCCCCCGTCCAGGCTGCTGCCAGTGCCAGCACTGAGAGAGGCAAGCTACAGCTGTTCGCAATCATGAAAAGCAACGGTTTTTTGCTGGAAACAAAACTCCATCACCTGTGCTAGTGCTGATTAAAAAAAAAAAGTGTTGTAAAAAAGCCCCACAAAACCTAGAATACAGTACCTTCAATCTTTCAAATTGTTCTGTTTTGACTTTATTGGAGAGAAGAATTGGAGGGGGCTGGCTTTGAAATTAATTGTGCTGTTAGTTACCATTCAAATCATTAGAGAACACAAGATGGTACAAGATAGTACGATGTGCTGTACAGATATCAATATTCATGTAAAATACAATCAAATGAAGCACTGAATTAGTTGACCAGAATGATTTTACTGCAGCAAAGCAAAATCATTTACAAACATTAATAGCCCAGTAAATCTGGGGTTTTTTTGTTGTTTTGTTCCAAACTGGAACAAAATTTCAAGTCTGCTAACTTTCCCCCAAACCAACTCTGTTTAAGCTGTTTGTTTAAACATTTTTAAAAAGTTAGTTGAATTCCCAATCATGTCCTGAAATTAATGTCGATCAACCCAGTTACTCCAGCATATTCATCAGCTATATGGGAAACTAATCCAAGCTGTTCAAGGAAATAACTAGCTGTTAAAAATAATCTGGAAACCTCTCCATGGTCCTATACCAATCTTCCCAGTTATTAACAAGAGAGTCATAACCTGGCTGCCTCTTTATGACATAGACTTGAAAGAGGAGGGGAAAACAAATCTATTTGACCACCTCAGAAGCGTTGCAGAGAGCAGTTAGAAAATAAAGCTTATCTTTCTTTTCTTTCTCTACACCAGCGCCAAAACACAGGGACAGTCCTGGCCGTCCCCCTCAGCCCAGCACGATTCCTGGCAGCAATGCCCACACTGCCTCCAGCAGCTGTGGTGCTGGGCATCAGCCACCTCTGGGAGCCAGCGCGGGCCAGAAACAGGTACAGGGGCTTTCACATGCTCTCTTGGAATCAAGGAGCTGCAGGAGCAAGGGGACAGTCAGCTCTGGCAGGCGGCACGGGCAGCGGGGCTTCCCACCAGCCCCAAGCAGCAGCATCACCACGGAATGCATCACCACGGGATGCCCTTCCCCGCGGCACTTCAGAGCCGAGTGCCCCAGAGCTCCACAGGTGACAAACCTCATGGTCAGCCCGGCTCCAGCCCAGAGGGTCCACTACCGAGATCTTAGAAGGCAATAAAACATCAGGCCATTTCTTGGGCATTTTTTTGGATGCCTACAGCATAAAAAACAATCCCAGAGCTGGGGCAGGTGGGAACACAGACCTGCCCCGGGAGCTGCCGGACAGGTGCAGGCTGACGCCGCGCAGGGCCCTCGCCCCGCAGAGCGAGGCACCTTGCAGAACAGCTCCCAGGCAGTGCTCGCCCCTGACACCTCCCCGGGAGCCCGGTGACGGCGGGCTGCCCGCAGGCACTGGCCCTGGGACGCAGCGAAGCCTCAGCTCCCAGCTCTGCCCCAGGCAGGCAGAAAGCCAAGCCGCCCTGATTTTCACTGCCCCGTATCTTAATGTTCCAGTTTCACAGCTGCTCTGCCTCCCTCCAAACCACAATCGCTTCCAAGCAGGGGCTGCCCTTACAAGCTGTGTATTCCCTGAGGTCTCAGTCGGGGATGATCCCACTGCCCTGGGCTCGCACCTCTCAGCAGGATTCGTAGGTTTTCTCTCCCAGTTCCATGTTCCAATCCCATTTCTTGGGCAACCCTAGGTGACTTGCTGCGCGAGATCTCCACCCACCACACAGGTATCAGGACCCCAGCTTCTCAGCAGCCACAAGCAGTCTGTAACGCCTTGCTGCTTTGATCTGAACTTGATAAACCTTGCATGGATGTTCCTGGGGCTCCAAGTTAATCTCACATTGAACCCAGCAGCTCACCCACCAGCCCTGAAGGTCTTTCCCCAAAGTCACATTCCTGCCAAGCTGGCAGGAACTCCACATCAGCCAAGTTGGAAACTCAGATCCTTAGGTACCCCTCCATCCCAGCCCACGGGGCAGGCAGCCACTGACAGAGACAGAGCTGATTTGGATCCACTACAGCTGTCCTCTCCCCGCCTGGCAGATGCGGTTCATTACACCTGACTAAGATAAATGCCCATATTCGTGGAAGTCTCCTAAGCGCAGTACCCACGGCAGCACCAACCAGATAAGATGCTTGTACACAATGCATTACAGCGTGTCCTGACGGCTCTGCCAGCCCCTCGCTGGCGATTCAGAAGACTGAGCTGAAAACAATTAAAAATGTAACGGCATGGCTCTCTTACCTGGGAATTGACCCAGAAAGGAGATTAGAATAAGGCTATGGGGAAAAGCACGAGGTAGCTGACAGCTTCACTGTTTTCCATCCCAACTAAGTGTGCAAGGAATAGACGATAAGCCTCAGCCTGATTTCACTCCTACGACCATAAAGCATGACTAAGTCACCAAAGTCACCAGAGCAAAATCCCTTGGGTGCAGGGTCAGCTCTCCACACCTCCAGTTTTGTCATTTGCTCCCACCAGTGGGAATTACTCTTCTGTCAGCAGCAGCGAAGCCGTGCCTGGCCTCAGCCCTGCAGCTCTGGCGAGTTCAAACTGCCCACAGGGATGGCGTTCAGCCAACGCGTTGGGCAAATTCCAGTTTGCACTGACAACCTTCCTTCCCTAATACCTCCCTGCAGGATAAACTGGACATAGAAAGTATGGCTCTTATTTACAGGACAGGCACTTTAAGCTGCTCTACCATAAATCTGATACACGGTCATTTTATGAACTCTCTGCCCCTCTTTTCAGTGGATTAGAATGACAGAAAGGCTGTTGTATATGAGAGTTCAGTCTGTGCTCTTACGGACATCCTGTGCTGGATATTTATATCTAGGTAACAACATTTGTCCCAAACCACACAGGACAAACACTAATCCACACAACACAATATACGAAATAAATATACTCGCTCCCACACACGCTGATAGCTTTGGTAGTACTGGATGATGACATCACATGTGGACTTCTACGGAATCAAGCTGTCAGTCCCACTGAGAAGCCAACAAAGCGATGCCTGAACGCAATTAGTGACATACTTTGCATTACCAACACGACACTCTGTTTCTGCGTTGCTGTTTTGACACCCATATCTTGTAGAAAAACGCACAATCATAAAACTAGCCTTTTAATCTTTTAATAAAAGCATTTTATAATGCTCTCCCAGCTACCTTCTCAGAGTAGTCAAGCAGTATTACAGCATATGCTTATGTAACATGGCATGGATCCTAGAAATATACTTAGGACCCCACAGATATTCACCGGGTGACCCCAGACAAGAAACTAGTAATTTTCTATATTTACCCTTCCCACCACATCAAGTTTGGGGCGGGGTAACAGGGTGGGAAAGCAGAAGAAATGGACTGGGGCCACCCCTGTGTGAACTCAGTGAGAGATGTTTTTCCCTCACTCCAGAGAGTTGGTCTCTGGTATTCTGGTCATTCTGCTGGGATTTCAGAAGCATCTGTTACGTTCAGTCACCTTTTCTACTGCCTCATGTTTTAGCCTGGCTTCTTTTTTAAACCTTTAATGTTACTGCTTTGGCTTATGGACACTTATAGTCTCTCTTTTTTGGCCATGTGCCTATTTTTCTCTAGCAGTTTTGTATGATGCTCTTTTACTACTCCAGAAAATATTAGCTAGATCTTACCCTTTTCTCCCTTCAGTGCAGTTCTTACATCTGTCCTGTACTTTGTCACCAGACACAGCAACACCTTTTTTCTTTAAAAAGAAAAAAAAAAAAGGGGGGGGGGGGGGCCCGGGGCAAACCAAAAAAACAACA
>JAVJGI010000001.1:113000652-113040442 GCA_035590275.1 Ibycter americanus
GGGGCGAGAATCAGCCACAAGGGTGTTCAATTAAGTTTCATTTCATAACAAGATACATAAAATCCTTTGACAGGAACAGGTGGGTGGTGGTTCTTAGTTGGGGGTTTTTTGTGTGTCTGTGTCTTTTGGGTCTTTTTTTTTTTTCCCTCCCTCCTCTTTTAACATGCTCTACATTGCATGGAAGCAGCTAACCCATAGTGACCGATCTGACTGGCCTTGCATACTCCAACATGACTAAGCTTGAAACAAGTGACCTGACTTTGGACTTGGTTAGCTAATCCTGCATAACACGGCTCTGTGGAAACAGACGGAAAAAGGGGGATGTCATCAGCCATTTCTTTGCCATTGCTTCTTTCCTTTGCCTCAATTCCTAATACAGATTTTTATGTACAAGGAACTCTAAGAAATACCAACAAAGTAGGGGAAAACCCAAGTGCTCACTCTGATGGTTTGAAGCACAGTATAGATTAATTGCAGCTCTCCAGTGCTGGAAACTCTAACCTATGAATACATAATCATCATAGATAACTGCTGAACAAAACAGCTGTTCAGGCACCCCATTACATATATTTATAGTGGTGGCAACTCAGGAAAAAAGATACTGCTTTACAGAGAGAGTTAAAAACTGATGCGATTTGCAACACACACACACACATTAAACAACCATAAAGCTCCCCCACTGCACTGGCACAGTATTATAATATATGTTGGCATTATGTCAGGAAAAGCAGTTTCCTAGATTCAGCCACATTAATGTTCATCCTAATGAACTCTCTGGAGGAACTGTCATAAATGACAGAATATCATAAAAGAGCTTCGCTTCCAATAAAGGCCAGAGATAGCATACACTATGATTATATTCAAGGGACAAGCTCTCATCTGTGATGTTTCGAGGCAAGGCAGTGATATTTCTGGTTTATCAGTTATTCATTGGGTTAAGCTTGTTCCTTTCATCTCTGCAGTAGCATTTGAAGTAGGATTCATGGGAAAGAACTTTAAAGATGTCCTCCAAAGTTATTAGAGATAATAATTGAAATAGTTCTTTTGGCTGACAATAAAGTCAATGACTGAAATTACTCAAGCTTTTAAAATCAGATAATAAACTAAGTTTCTTCCTACTGGTAATCAGCTCATTTGGTTGCAAAGATCTTCTCAATAAATTCAGCTTGATTAACTCCAGTCTAGTTATAGAAGGTTATTCAGTGTTGTGTAGTTTGTTTTTGGGTTTGGTTTTTTTATTGTATAGACACTGGGGAAGAGGAAGAAAGATGGGACCACATTTTCATCCGTGGGCAGCTGGCATACCTGCTTTAAATTTAGTTCAGCTTTCTCAAGTAGGTAAAATGAAGAAGATGGGAAAGGAAGGTTGTCACCCCTCTGGTTTCCCCCAGCAGTTCTTGGGTTGTGAGCTGTTTTGTTGAGAGCCAACAGCTCCCCAAGCAGGGAGAGCCCAGACCTGGGACCTCTCGCCAAAGGCATGCCAGCAGTGGTCTGATGCACCCAGATATCGCTCTGCAGCTCAGCACGGGCCGAGCGTGCCTGCCTGCAGCAATGACAAGCCTGATGGAGGAGGGTGTTGTGCCCCTGCTCGGAGAGGTTTTAGGATATCCCTCTGACAGGAACCACAGCTGCTTTCCCCAGTGGGGATACAGGGGCTCTGGGGTGGCACATGGCCCTGCCAGCACAGCTGTATCTACTGGAAGAGAAATTATATGTCATTCAGAAAACCTGGAAATCACGCTGGATTTCAAGGAAACCATACTGGAAAGTGTCAGTGCACCCAAAGTCTAAGCTGGATAAAAACATCCGCCAGGTCACTGCGCTTTTGCACATCCCGAGTGCCAGCAGTTACCTGCGCAGGAAGTCCGAGCTGTGCTTTACTGACCCACAGGTTGCACTGAATAGGACTGAAAAGAGAGATCTCGCTTTCTGAAGAGTATGATACGAAGGAATGACACACCTTTGGGAAAACCAGCATTTCACAGCTCTGTGGGAGCTACTTCAGGACTAATTATACCTACAGAGTATTACAGCAGTACAGACTTACCCTGACATGGAATATTTCTCTCTGTTCAGCTGCTACTTTTATGCCACTCAGGGAAGTTTACTTACAAGAAACCATTTACCCTACAAAATATGTACAGATCTCAGGAACAGTGACCATTCCCAAGTGAATGGTTTGCAAAGCAACTCCTACCTGGTGACGCGAGAAGTTTCTCTCTTCCAGCACACCCTTCCTATGCACCAGCACAGCAACTGCACCTTAGATGCTTACAAATTACGGTTCTTACTACCGTCCTTTTTGCAGCGACATCTGACAGCTTAATTCAGCAAACAACTAATAAGCATAACAGAAATCACCAGTAGCTCACAGACTGTTTCCTACTTCATTTTGGAAAGGTAGGTATATGCCTTCCCATTCATAATGAGAGTTATCTGAGGACAGCTGCATTTACTGTACTGGCTGCTCCTCACACAGATCTTTCCCCTTCTCCTGTTTTGTTTCATTCCTTTTCTAGTGCCTCGTCCCTCATTTCTGCTCCTTTTGGTATCTTCTGCCTCCTTCCCCCTCCACCTCGCCAGCTGATAACAAATGGAGCACATGGGATTTCAAGTCACCCTATCAAGCCAAAGATACTTAACGACTGTAATTAGCCCAAACCAGTTCCATCATTTCTTTTTGAAAAGAGTGATTTCATATAAATTGTAACTGCAGTCTAGTTTCCAGAGAAACAGATACTGAAGTTTAGGATCCAAATTCCAGCCCCCATGCTGCAGCTGTCTTCTCCCTTGGTGCGGGATATAAGCCCACATAACAGTGCAGGAAAAAGCAGCCTGACACAGAATAACTCCTCCATCGTTTCCATGGCCAGCAAGGGATAAGACACCAGATGTGCTGTTCTTCACACACACCAAAGCTAACAACAGTCCTCTGGAACCAGCACGTGCTGGGATCAATTAAATCCATCTTCTGCCTCCTCTCTGACCAGCACTGTGCCAGCAGCACAGGCAAAGCGAGGTGCAATTCCCACTTTCCTTCCTGGGCTCTGCCACAGCATTTGAAGAAAACAAACACTGCTGCATTTTTGCAGTCCCCTTCCTTGTTCTTTCTTTCTTTGCCTTCTCCTCTAACCCCTACAAGGGGGTGGCCAATATGAGCTAATACAGCCTCCTGTGAGATTAAAGCAATTTAGCAAGTAGAAGATGTCCTCATTTAATAATCTCACCACCTCCATCATTGTGACAGCATGTCTTCAGCAAGCCATTAAAGTCTAAAATTTAGTGGGGACAGGAGATAGGAAGGCCTGTCACAGTCACCAGAGAGCCAGTTCCACAGCTTACCTGTCAGCTGCAATCAGGCATCAAGAAATTCCTCTGCTGCAGATTTAAAAGAAAAAAGAAAAAAAAGGGGGAAAGAAAAATCAATCACCATCATCCTGATGTGAGAAAATCCCCAGTGTTCCAGACATGCCAGGTAATTCATCACTTCCTCATAACATATATCAGTCCCTTGCTCCTAATCAAAAATAAAACCACCAAGAATTGAACATATGGAAGGCAGTCCTGCCTCTATGGAGCACTTCCAACACCTTCCCCCCAAAAACCACCCCTAACAATAACTATTATAAAGCAGCCCACCCCAAGGAGTCAAGTATGCTTCAGTCTTTAAAAGAATATAAATTGGGGCAATGACATAGTCATTAAAGCAAGCCCTCTCCCGGGGTTAGGGGCAAGAAAGCTCTGGAGACAGTCCGGGGCTGAGTCTTTTAGGAGTCTTCAGAAGAGCTTTAAATGACACCACTGACCCAGCCCACCCCATCACCACTACAAAGTGGAGCCCCTTCATCAATAAGACACCAGTTTTCAGTTGCAGTTACCTACATCTCTCACATAAGCTCAGCCAGCTCCAGAAACCCAGGACACGTGAAGCCAGAAGCTGAGTCACTTCCCTGCATTTTATCCACCTACTGATCTGTCACCTCCCAGAGTGGCTCACCTGAGCCAGTTACCCTGCTGACCCTGACAGCTGTAGAGGGTGATTGAGCCCACCTGAGCTCTGCCTTGGCCCTGAGAGGTGCCTCATCATTTCTTCATTTCTCTGCTACAGAGGTCACCAGAGCGAGTAGCTGGCTGCCTTCTGGGGGCTGACGATAGGTGGGAAGAAACCCCCTGGGAGGATGCACAGGCAGTGGGACTCAGCTCTGCAGCAGGATACAAGTTAGATCCCAAACCACATCAGTTGCACATGTGCTGCACTGCAGGTTAATTAAATCACCATGCTGGCACCTGTAAGTGAAAAGCAGAATTGGGTGTGAGGTCTCTGGTTTTGGAAAGCAGGTTTTCATTTTTTTAGGCTCCCTAAACAGCAGAAATACAAATGCAGGCAAAGAAAACAAACACTGCCTTGCCTTCCTCATGGTTTGTTTCCGAAAAATAAACCAATGCTTCCTTTAAAAAATGGTCCTCAATCCATGTATTTCTAGCTTTTACTCACTGCTTGAACAAATGCCATGCTCCCAGGATACCCTCCCATCTGCTTAATGCTTGCAGAAATTTTGGTTTGTTCTTATTTTACCATCTTAATGAATTGCGCTCAAGCTTACCTTTCACTTCTCACCTTCTACTTGTTTATCAACTCTTTCTTGCCACATTTGCTAATTATTGCAGACATTTTTGTTTAAGGAAGGTTTGCTCCTTTCCTGCCAATCTTCTCTTCCTACTTGAACCTGCAGTAAAGTTGCTTATCAAAATAAATACAATCTGCCTGGTTTGCATATGTAGAACAAAGACAGTAAGTGGGAAACAAATGGGCAATGTTACAATACATGGTGTTTCTGCTCTGCAAGTTCTCCACCTCTGCCTTACTAGAAGGAAGGAATATTTAGTTAGAGGAGAACAAAAAGTACTCCCTCTTTCATCAGCTGCCCCACGTTGCATAGAAGTAATGATTCGTGTGGGGACACCATTATGTAAAGAAGCAGAGGTGGAATATGAGCACTGTTTATGCCAAGCAGCAGATGGTGGAATTACATAATCTGAAATGTTATACATGTATATATATGTTTATAGATCAATTTCACTGAGGCTATAGGAAATTCCATCTCAGCGACAATGCCTATTGCTAGTTGTGGTGTGCGTCTATAAACTCTGTGACAGGATGAACACGTTTTTGGCTGCCATGTCTCAAGAATAAAAAATTTAGGTGCAATTCCATCTCAAACCTTATCCCAGTGGAAACAAAAAGGAAATAATTTGTGCTAAAACTCATCAGAGGGAAAGTAAAGAAATTATCATCACTTTGTTTCATACAAAGTGTTTGCAAGATTAGTATTCTGCAGCCACAGCTGTCACTGTAATGCTTCACAGCAATTTTCCCAGGAAGGATACTTTAGGCCAACGTCACCCAGCTCCGGAGGGGTTTGGGAAAGGGGCAGAGGGGCCTCTGCTGCAGCAGAACGCGCTGCATTTCCTGCACTTGCACCAGGCGTATGCCGAAGCTTTGCTCTTCCACCACCACGTCCCATTGCCTTTCCAAGGGTTTGTGCCCGTGTGAGCTAACCAGTGCTGTAACCTGCCAGCCAGGTGGGAGACGGCATCGGCCAGCAGCAGCCCTGGCAGCACTTGGAGAGCAGGAACACCCCATGGTTATCTCCCCACCGCTGGAGGAGATGGAAGAATTACAGCAGAAAGAGGCCCCAGAGTCCATCAAGGTAATTCTCTTCAGCAGCTCCCACACTCTTAAAAGGTCTCTGTAGTGCCAGAGCTACAAACCATGCGAGAGCAAAACTTCCCAGCACTGACTCTGCTATTGTAATAAAAGTCTGTAACAGTTGGTTAAGTCCAAATGCTACTCAAAGGAATTAACATGAAGAAACGCTTTGTTTGACCTTCCTTTTGGAGCACTTCAGGCTTTCAAAGCAGCACAGAAAAAGTACGGTCGCTCCTGCTTCTCCTCCCCACTGCTGAGATGAAGAGGAGAAATTCTGCGTGGTTTGGACGCAAACAGTTATTCACAATATATAAATAAGGCTTACTCAGGAAGTGATCTTGAAGGCACTTAGGATAATCCTAGTGATAAGTACCAAACTGGCTGCTGAGTGTTTGCCAGACTGGGCTTTAAAATAGCATTTGTTTAATTTGCAAGTGTATAGCATGCTTTGATGAGTAACTGTCTGGGGTCAGACGTAAGGAGTCACTGCCGAGTTCAGCTCCTGGGAAAGCAGCGATATAAACAGCCAAATCCGTAAAAGAATGTGAAACACCAGGTATGTGTTGCATGCTGAAATCCTTTGAAAATCTGGCCAAGTCTGATGGATGCTGATGACGCTCTGAAAACCTAGCCTGGAAATGTGCTGCCACAGTACCAGGTAAGCACCCAGGACCTGCTGGTTACGGCCCCAGACGTGAGATACGTGTTGTTTGAACCCTGCTGCTGCATGTCCTTAGCTGTATGGTGCTGGGGTCGGCAGGCTGAGGCACCACGGGGCACCCCAAGCTGTGCAGGAGGGCTCTGCCGGGCACTGCTGCAGGCATCCTTTGTCACATGCTGCCAGCACGAAGGAGCGATAAAAGACAATGTGGATCCTAGGTGTTCATAACCAAACGACCGTGGTACACAGGGCACCCATCTGGAGGTAACTGTCTTCACCTGGACAGGAGAGAGAAAAATTTTGATGCACATTTTTGATTAAAAATGGCATACTTAAATGCTGATGGTTGCCCTGTCCCCCAAAACAGCAAGCTGAACATCTCCATCAAAGTCACACACATTATAATGCTTGTAATAGCTGAAGATTTACTGAAGAGCTGCACCACATCACCCAAAAGCCACCGTCCCAGGAGCTCCCTGGCCCTTGGTGGCTAAAGCCACAAGCCTGTTGAAATATGTTTCATTCACCTTGCAAGATTCATTTGCTCAAAAATAGCAGTGAGGTGTGACACAGAGCTGGCCGCTCCCCGTCCCCAGGAGGGCAGCTACCCCAGACAGCCGCATCACCCTCGCACCTCCTCGCTCCTGCTCCGACGCTGCCAGGAAAGCGCCTCCCTGACTCCACGCTCAGTCCGCTCATCGGGGACTGCAGTCACGCCATTACCCTGCTGATTAGCTCTTTGCATTACTGTTACCCGGGCATCTCTGCAGTGGGCTGTGTCCCTGCAACACGATGCACGGTGCAGGCGCGCGGCCGTGCCCCTGTGCGGCATCGCTGCGGGGAGGAGGGACCCTGGCTGCAGGCGTATGGACCGGCATCTGTCCTCACATGGCCAAGGACACCAGGAATGGGCTTCCCACTTGCTCTCTGTTTCAGCACACGAATAGTTACTACCACATATCTTTGGATGATAATGGCTTTTTGAAAGAGGAGAATATGGACATCTTCTCTGCAAGCTGGTATTATTCTTGAAAATGGCTGTTGGCCTTTAAATGCAGAAAGAAACAAGAGCAGGCTTTGAGTGCACATTAATTTAAAATGTAATTTTCATCCTCTGCCTAGGACTCACGTGGGATTTATGCTATTAAATATTAAATACCAAGACCTTTATGCAATGAGGCAGCTTTATTGAATAAAATTATATCAAACAATGAAATCACAAGCTTTGCAGATATTAACCATCTAATAGGTTTCAGAAAATATTGCAGCGTAAGGACCCAGCAGAGAAGCATCATTCAGTCAGTGACTCACCCGGAGAACTCCTGCCCCAGGGACGAGCAGATACCTGCACATCCAATACACACCCTGGAACAGGGGGGCCCGTTCCTACCACTGCACTGCACTGCACTGATCTCTGTCATTCTTCATGTAGGCCAGACTTTCACATAAAATCAGGTGTTTCTGAAGTTCAGCTCATTTTCCAATTTGAGTGAAGTCCACAGGAAAATACAATTTTTTTTTTCCTTCTTTTTTTTTCCTTACGTTGCACTCTAGGGAATTATTTTGAATATTCTGCATGAGAACAGTGATTACTTTGCCAAGACTGGCTGTCGGAGTGACATGATGCTGATTTCATTCCGCATCTGGATGTGAACACAAGCACATCTTGAGCGATTACCAAAATTGACTTCTAATTAACATTGGTGCCACTAAATCTCAATTCTCCAGGGCTTGCAAATAAACAAGCACAACAGAGCCCCAAATATGGACAAGATAAATGTGCTATACTAAGTAAACATTCACTAATTTTATTATGTTTATAATCTTTAGGAGGGAAGAGGAAATGCTCAGTGGCTTGACTTCAAGGAATTCAGCTTTCCTTCTCCTTGTTCGTAGCCCTGGCCCTCATCTTCTCAAAACCTAAGTGTTTCCAAATTCAGATTGTAGAGGACACTACAGCAGAACACCACCAAATTAAAAAAAAAAAGCAGGGAGGGGGGCAGATGACCTAACTCTATCCATTTATGATGCCATTTTACCTTTGATTTTGCCACATTCAAGAATAATTTAAATAACAGATGTAAATGATAATTTTGTTACATTTAAAATATTTTATATGCCTTTTGAAGGAAACAATTTTCTCACGTAATTTCTATTTCAGTAAAAACTTTCAGTTTTGATAAAATGCCAAAAACTGCTTTTGAAAGCAGTCTGTTAAGAAAATTATTACAGTTTTTTACATAAAGAAGACTAAGCGTAAGCAATCGAAATTCCTCTGCACTCCAGTACCATAGATGGAAAGACGTTACTTTGATGGAAGTCCTTGACAGTTACAAGCCTTTTGGCTGCTGCACCATAAAATTAATAGTATTGACATTTCATTTCATGCAAAGCAGCAGTCCATCACTTCTGCCAGTCATGTGCCAGCCTGCCTTGGATGGGGTGCCAGCACCGCTTCTGTAAGTGCTTAGCTCCATTCCAGGAAATTTCACCCAGCCCACTTCTACGTTTGATGTGGAGGAGCATTCGGTATTTCCCATGCAAGATCAATTTCTTCCTGGTGCTCTGAGAGCAGCAGCAGCACTCCGGGATGCCTTGTTCTCCTGCTGCAAACCCCTTTTCCCTGTTCTCTGGCTTTCTGGAACTGTTACGATATCCGACTTTCCACACTTTCAGATGGCAAATAACAGGAAAAGACCACTCTGGAGCGTGGCATGGGAAGTCACGATTCATGGCCTTTTCCAAAACAATCTCAGAACAATCGGGTAGTGAAAATAATCTGTCTGACATTAGCTCTTGCTCTCCAGTTGATGGGAAAGACAGAGCTGATAAAGATAAGGTTATTTCTCCAATCTTAAATGTTCACTCTTAATATTATGATATGCTTTTTCACTTGAAGTTTCCCAAATTTAATGAATTCAGTAATGTGTTTTACCCTTAGCTCCTCTCAGGATTTTAAACAATGGAATATAATGGTTATTATCCTACTTCACAGCCTGACTGATACCCAAACGTAATACCGGTTAACTCACCTCTACAGCCACAGAAGATCCAGGGACTAATAATGCTGATGAAAATAACATCACTGATTTAAACAGACCATATCTGACCTGTTAACCTCGATTTCAGAAGACCTGCCTAAATGTAGTCTGAAATATGGTTCAGCATAAACACAGATTAAGTACCTAGTCAACATCAGGCACTTCTCATTACCTCTGAATTTCATGTATTTAAACGTCTCCCTAACCCAAAATGTCCAGGTCTCCTGTTACGAGAGTGCCATTTATCAGCAAGTTTCCAAAGCACAAGCTGGGAGCAGGCAAAAGCACCTGCTCTAATAAGAGCAGGAGAGGCTGGTCCTATTTTTGACCAGTTCTTAGTGGAGAGAGAGGTTTGGGAAAGGTCTTTGGTCAACACAGTCACCTTACAAAAATAGAACAAGAAGAAAAAAAAACCTCTTTCCCAAGTTCTCCAAATGGACTCAATGTTCAGAGAGAAATTTTTAGAACAGAAGACTAATGTGATGAAAAATAATTGGAAACCTCTTAGAACTGCTTTAAAAAGATTGCCTTCGGGGAAAACATCTATTTAAGAGGAAATAAAGAAGCATAAGAGCCTGGAGGCTAAGTAACCTTCAACAAAGCATATGGCTTGCTTCTGAAGCCCAGGTAGCGCGCCATTCCAGGCTGAGCACCCTGCACTCCTCCGGCAGCACCCGGCACGGCAGAGCAGCACTCCTCTCCTCCGTCCCCAGCTCAGCCGCGTACTCACACAGCCTCAGCACTCTGCCCATCCCAGCTACGGGAAAAAAACCCACGGAGAAGCCCAGGCAGCAGGGCCACGGGTACCATGTAATGCTGTAAACACAGCCATATGTATCATTTCTGTCAGAACAAGTGACTGAAGGAATTTCTGTGGTACCATTTGCAGTTCCAAGTTTAACCTATGCCACAAGAATGAGATTTCAAAACATTAACGTCTCCCATGTGCTGTGGAAGGACGCTGTGCACCTTCAAAATCAGCTGTCTCCACCATTTCTGTTGCATCTCCCTATAGCCCAGCAACCTGCGAAGGAGACAGCTAGCCAAAGTAGCAATAAAAATAATTTACAAGGTCAAAGGAGTGCACCATGCTTTGGGCATTAAAAGTCTCAGCTTGCTCTAATCTGTGTTGATAATCAGCACCAGAGACAGCAGGGAGGACTTTCCATCAGGGTGTTACGCTGCTCGGTGTCCATATGGCTCAGTGATATTTAGCTCATTTTTATTTCACGGTTGGAGAGATGGGAGTTTTCCTTGAAGAGCTGGCAGGCAGAGCAGACAAAATTCCCAAGGGATTTTCCTGTTCTGGCAGCTCACTGCGAGGAGAAGAGTCCCTCCAGGGCTCTGGCGGGTGAGAGCGCTCCGGAGCAGCGGTGATGTTCCAGGACACGGAGATACCGTGCAGGAGTCTGACGACCGCTCCTCAAAGAAGTGCTGCGGCAGTGGGAGCGGGTCTCGCTGGAGAGCCAGCCCCGGGCATCCCGGCTGAGCAAACCATCCCCCGCGGGGTCAGCCGCCAGGTCCGGCTGCGCCCCTCCCTGCGGAACGGCACCCACGCCAGCGCCAGCGGCGCGGTGGAACGATCCCAAGCCTCACGCACAAGAGCAGGTCCCTTCGAACACCCGGGGGGAGGTGCCTTCAGGCCTCTCCCAAAGGTGACTGTAACACCTATCATTGCCCAGGTTAGTTTGCTTATTACGTGGGCTCTCTCTGGTTACTTTATGACCACAATTTCTAAAACTGGATTTAAAAAAAAAAAAAAAAAAAAGCAGCAGGCTGAGAGATTTGGAAAGCCTGGCATTCTCCTCAGCACTGAGCCACCCTGAGAGAACGACCCACACCACAGGCATCACACCCTCGGAAAGCTACTCCTTGCCACCTGGCCCACAGCACAGCAGCACCACCCGAAAGACCCCCACCGGCGGCTGGCGATGCAATGCACACACGGCTTGGCAAGGGAAGCACTGATACCCCAGCAGAGCTGTGAGGGGATGCTCTGCTTGGCCTTAGGGGACCCTGAGGCACAACAAGGACGGGGAAATGCAGAAGTCCCTCACTAGATTTTATGCAAACACTGTATTTTGTTCAAACGTATAATTATGTTCTTCTTCAGCAACTATGTTCAATAGTGACTGTTTGAGGAGGAAGGGGATTATTTTACAAGTGTTTTTAAAAGAAGTTAAAAGCCAAAAATGTTTGATTGCTTAGTACAAATGACTTTTGCATCCTTCTATCCCCATGTTTCATTGTCTGCAGACTTGTAAAATGAAGAATTAAAGCAACTGTCTGAAATGAATAATAAAACAACATTTTAAAGGCAATAAAATAGCTTAATACAGATCAGAATGAAATTTAGAATTCATATATATTTACAAAGGAGCACTTGGAGGAGACTAATCCAGGCAGGTTTGATTAGCGAGAAGGCAGGGGAGCAGGTCTGTGGCAGTCCCGTGAGCACAGACCGTGCCCGGAGCACGGCCGGGGTCCTGCCCCACGGCCACCTGCCCCTCCGCCCAGGAGGATGCTGCTGCAGCACCTCCCCAGCTTGGGCGAGACCCCATCCCGGGGGGAAGCAAGGGGGAAAAGAGGTAGAACCCTCCTTCCCTCCCACCCCAGTTCATTTTGCAGTGACTTCATTCAGGGGTTTTATGACTGAAATGACTTGTTCTTTCAGTTGAGTCGCACAAGGCCTTTGCTTTTCAATGTAATCGTGAACAAATACCCAGAATTTTGGTGACACCGCATTATACACATACATCTACTAGAGAAAGCTATGATATCAAAGCAATTTCCTCCTTGGTTGATGGACAGAATTAGCTGTCTTCCATGCAAGTCACTTATGCCTATCACCATTTTAGCCTTGCTTTAATATAATGATTACACGGACAGAGACGGCATTCTGAGCAGCGCAGCAATGACTGAGCAATTCCACAAACAGCTGCAGCAAAGGGGCTGCAAGTTAAATGGCACACAGGGAGACTCTGCATTTCGTGCAGTCATTGTATGAGAGGACAATTGTTTGCCGCATATTGCAAGGGATTGAACATGTTTCCCCCTCATCTATATTCCTTATGGAGACTTTAAAAACCTCCAGCAGGCTGGAAGGTGACAGGTGCCGTGGGAAGGGACTTCATGAAACCACAGGGCTGGGACAGCCCCACTGCAGGATGTAACCACCTGCTTCTCAGCAGCTCTGTTCTGCTGCACAGACAAACGCTGCCCCCGCGCCGAGCCAGCCGTGCCACAGTCCATCCACTGGTGATCAGGCCGTCTGGGGACGTGGGGCTGCCGGACAGGCAGACCGACCATTCTGGGCCAGGAGGTGCCTGCACTCCCCTGGACCAGAACGCAGGGAGCAATCACTGCACGGGGTCCAGCCCTGCGCTGAAATGTGGGAGCCCTCATCCAGACCAACACCGCTGCAAATGACAAACCCAGGTTGTCCAGTTCTGCTGACATTATGAGGGTCTCAGAAGACAATGAACAAGTGATGAAATTGTAGTATCTTTTCCCTCAAAACTACAGCTGAGCCCCAGACTTACTACTTTTCCTCCCAGTTCCCCTATTTCTGATACCTCTGCATATCATCCTTCACACACGGGTTAGATACAAAAATCATTTTTTCAGATGTTTGCCTCGTCATCGGTGAAGCAGACGGACAAGGGGACTTGGAAAACCTCATGTCCCCAACGATGTGTGAATGAATTGGTGAAGGTTCCGACTGACACTCGCCTCTCCTCCTGCCCCAGAGGCAGGGAACGACATGGTCGAACAGGCACTGCACCCTGATGCAGCAGTCACTGGGTGACTACCGCCACCACTCTGCCTTGGCATCTTGTTCTGATAATACTTCCAAAAGCACACAAACCTCTTAAAACCAAGAGGAGTCAGCAAAGTAAGTGTGGCCTGGGAAGCATTAGGATACGTAGAAAAGATGTACAAGTAAATATTGCCACATAAATAATGACAGCTTGACACTACGGCTACCATTTTTCTACAGGTATTTTGATGTTTTCACTTATGGTCATTATAAATGACTTATTCCTGTCCCTAAACACCAATGAGAACTACCATTAGTAATATTCTGACCACAAACAGGTGCAATAAAATTGATCAAGATGTTGACACTTAAAGATACAAGCAAATGAACATGATAAACTGCCAAGAACTACGAGCAAGAAACACAATGTTCTTTCTTTGTAAAATAGCACCTGGCAGGGATGGTTATTTTGACTTTGTTTTTGTGTAGACAATAGCTTTTCAAATTACCCAGGAAAACCATTTGGCCTCTCACAGCAAAACAGGTTGGCAAAATGGCACTTGTGCCCTTGGAAACAAGGTGTCCCCTTGCAGCCTGCTCGGGGCTGGTCTGTCCTATAGGCAGACGAGGGGGGCCCGGCGGCCCCGGTGGGGCCCCAGTTGTCCCACCCTCCTGCAGACTGGAAATGAATCAATGTGTGTGCAACTCCTAGTAAAAACCCCTGCACATTTCCCTCCTGCCCCATTTATATTTCAGTTTTAACTAAACTGTGTACTATACATCAACAAGATTATTGTGCATATGCACCTAGTTCTTATGAAAGAACTGACAGGCATTTCCAAGTTAACTTCCCAACCCTTAACTCGGAGTACTGCAAAGAGGGTTTGTAAAATAACCGTTCCCTTCCTGTGCTTTTTTCCTGATAGCAGCTGTGGGTTCCTCAGATCCCTGTGCAGCTGGAGGCACTCCTTCCCAGCGCTCCTGCAAATTGCCTTGATTCCTTGGATGAGGTCAAGCAACCTGTCGAGGCAGTGCCTTGATGGAGCCAGCATTCAGGGTCAGATGCCTCAGACGGTCGTATAACCACCCCCAAAAAATCTGCAAACACACGCAATAGGCTCTCAGGGACATTACTGAAGTACTTGCACTGCTGTAATGTCTCTGTACAGGTGAAGGCTGTATTCAGCGGGGTGAACAGTTTCAGGCATGTTCATTTTCATACTACAGACATCTCTGCTCAGTTGTTTTTAGAGAAACAAACCCTCAGCGACAAGCCCTCTCCAGGACCAGGCTGCAGAGGGGTAAATGCCAGCACATGACTCAGAGCCTTCCTACCCTTGAAATCCCACTGCTTTACTCCGCACCCACCTGAAGATGAAAGCTTCATGATGTGCCACGTATTGTGACTAAATCGCAGCCCTAAGAGCCTTGAAGAGACAGATGGAAATTGCACTTGCTTCATGCAGCCTGTTCGGAAGGGGACACATGCGGAAGCTGTGTCCCCTCTTCTGCATCAGGAAGACCTGAAGGACTGCTAGCAACAGTTGCTACCCCACTTAATGAAGGATAATTAGTTTTCCTTCCCTTCCATCTTTTGCATTACAACATCCACTCCAGCAAAATAAAGTATTTATATTATTTTAAGCTTCTGGTACTCAAAAAAAAAAAAAAAAGATAGCACTAGAATGAAAACATCACTGTGCAGAACAAAGGTAGAAAGCACAACAGAGATGTCGGGTCCTGAAGCTGGTGAAGGGTGTTTCCCAAATCCAGTTTGGGAAGATCAGAGAGATGCACTGCATTACAATGAGCAGGATTTCAGAACATCTGTCTTTACCTTGGCAGAGCTGAAAACCCCATGTGTCAGCCACACCTGCAAGCTTTCCAAACCCCCAGCACCACTAGAGGTGCAGCGAGCAGACATGGGACAGGGCTGGCTGTCGAGGAGCGTTGGCTGCACCACCTGAGACGCAGCCCCGAGTCTCAGATGCACAGCCATGGCTGGCACTGACCATGGGGCCACCGGGGCCACCTCCCCTCCCACGCTACCTTGCCTGCTTTGTCTACCAAGACACCACAGTTCACAGGGAAGCAGCTTGGCTTACCTTGATCAAGAGGATTACGCCTCGGATTGCAGAGGCAATGGTCTTCTGCACCTTTGTTTTATAGAAAGCTTCCACTTCCCAAGGCAGCTCTAAGTTTGCAACATGCTGGACCAAAGAAAATGAGGAAGACACTGTTGCTGATTAACACTTTTCCTGGCAAACCAGTGTGGCAAATTCCCTGGAAAAGTGAAAAATTCTAATGGGCAGTGCAAAATAATGGATTGTACCAAGCAGTTTGACAGCAACTGTTCGATTTGAATTCAAAGAGAGAAAAAACGGCTGGGTCTAAACAAGACTGTTGACCATGAAGTAGGCTTTGCTGTAACTGAAGTGAAAAGGCCAATTCATCAAACTGTAATGAGAATCTCATTGTCATTCATCTTTTATGTGAACATTTGCAGGCAAGAGTCTGGATGTCAGGGGAAAGCCCTGTAATTAATTTCTCTCTGTTGTGTAAAAGGTAACAGATCTGAACGATGGGTTCTGTCCCAGCACAGCTGCCTCAGATGAAAATTGAGCAGATTATTTAGGTCTGATTTTTACTTTCCTTCAAAGCAAAAATAATAGCTGCAGAAAAATTAGAACCATGAAAAATACATTGTTGGGAAGAAGGAAAGAGGCAGAAGCCTACCTCCAAGACATCACATCAGCAAGAACAACTGAAACCCCCAGGGCGGGGCAGGGGGGGGGAAGAGTATAATTTGTTTGCAGTGGGAGCATTGTATCGTCTAGCCTAAGGTATCAAGCCAGGATTAAGACCAAGTAACAGAGGCAGTGATCAAAGTAATTTGCCATGGATAATTTGCCCTCAACATCTTCAGAAGACAATGTCAAGGCTCCCTACAATTACAAAGTCCTGGCTTACTCTCCGTTGTGATTGCTTTAATCAAGGTCCTCTTTTTTTTTTTTTTTTTTTGAAAGCACAAGAGGCACTGGAGGACCTGACACCCATTGAAAGTCAGCAAAATTTGTGTGCTTAATAGCCATTTGTGCCTTTTGACCTAGCTCCCTCCCACGGCTCCAGCGGCTTTTGTTTGCAGCACGAAGGTAGGAGCTCGTGCTGAAGCCGCTCGTGCAGCACTGCCACGCTCTTCGTGCTCACACAGGTGAGAGACCCGCAGCATGCCCAAGAGCTGAGAGAGCCCTCCAGACCTCTCTGCTGAGGGGCAGGCGCCTGGTTTTTGTGCCCTGAGGTACAGAGCTGAGGGGCTGAACGAGCCCATCGCAGGCAGCCCAGCTCTCCGGTGAGAGCCCTCGGCGCCAGCCCCCCGTGCAGCACGCAGCGCGCTCTGCCAGCCACGCTGACCTGGCTGCAGGCTGCGGCTTGGGGGAGCTGGGGGTCGTTTGGGGTTGGGTTTTTTTAGTTCCATTTGGTACTTTTGGGCAGTACTTTGGGCTGCTGTGGGATCAAAAACACGCAACCTTTACAAAATGCGGTGGGTTGTAGAACTACATGATATAGTTGCAATTAAAATTATTTCCTATAGCAGACTAGTTTGATGGATCAGTTTTAAGTGCACATGCCACACTGAGGGATGCGATACTGATACCGGTGCCCAGGCAACGCTGCTCTCCCATAAGATAAAGATAACTCCAATTAACAAAGATTGTACAGTGGACTCCACATTTCCCACACTGGTGAAATGGAACAGCCTTTTGGAGAACTGTTGTTAAGGAATATCAACAATGCTCTCAGGAAAGCCAGAAGATGCAGAGGAAAGAAAGAAGTTTACTTTCTGGCAAAGGTTAGCGATGTTCCTGTTGTGCCATGTTTGTACAGGCCTCCTCAACTCCTACTCAAGGTCTGATTTGGGAGAGCTTTGGCAGCACTGGGGAGGAAGCCCCTTACCCGTGCAGATCAGTGCAGCCCGGAAGAAAGGGTTAACAGAGACTTGACTTTCTCACTGTCCAAGCATAAGTTTACCATCTCCCTCAACTCTCAGCTCAGTTTTTGAAGGCAACAGCATGTTTAGCTCCACCAAGCATCACATTCAAAGCCTTCACTTGCTGTCGCACTTCCTCCTCTCACGCATTTGTGATTAATTCCTCCTTTCACCTCTGAAAAAGCAGAACAAGGAGAGCTGGGTATCTAACTCCAAGCTCCTTTGAAACCCTAGACTAACAGTTTATCCAGTGGGAATTTTGTCCATACACTAATTAAAACTCAGCAATACAAAGCATGGTGTTGCTCCCCCACTGCGAAGTCCAGAAGGCAGCTGGTTTCCCTTCCTAGAGGTGCCCAGGTTCTGCAAGGCGAGATGCCTCCACTGAAATCCCGGTGCCGGGGCTGCACTGCTTCACCCCAGCATCCAGCCACACACATTTTCTGAAGTGGCAGAGCCTAAAAAGTCAAGTTTCCAGAGTTGCAAATTACCTCGCCTCAGAGCATGGAGGTGACTCTGCGGAGGGCACTGCCTCTGCACATCCAGCATGGCTCAGCAGCGCACGGTTCAGCTGGGGCAGCGTCCTGAGCAGGGGTGGAGGTGACTGGAGCACATTGGTGCTGTTGTGTCTGTGCAAACAGAGACTTCTCAACTTGCTACACTTACCAGCAGAAAGCAAAAGGGAAATTACCCATTATTGTTATTTATCGGGCACCATTTCATCCCATTTACTCACCAAGGTGTTACCTCAAGATAAAGCAGCCCTAGCAAGCGAGACCCTGCACACCGGGTTCTCAGCAGGGCTTAAGAGCTGCACGGCACATGAGGGCACACCTGCCCTGCATGGGGTCATCTGCTCCAGAAGCGGTCCCTGGCAATCCCAAAGGCTTACCTGCTCCCCCTTCACTGGGGGTAACATGACGATGTTTTTAAAGCAGTGCACTGTGGTTTAAGGAAACTCACCACCGCTTACCTGGGGCTCGCCACAGACAGAGCACTGCAGCTCTCTTCAACCCCATTCATCACTGCAAGTCAAACAGGGCGATTGGAGGATGAACAGCAGCAACATTAAGCTCAGCGAGTTAAACTGCTCACCTGGCAGGACGGTGAGCTTTTCGTTTCAGATAACACCAGATACTCTCCCACAAGTGGAGGTGTGATGTGTTCAGCACTGGTGATGAAGCAGGAGTAGTGGGCTGCTGTCTGCTTCAGCACCACCCATTTCAGCAGAATTACTCCTCTTTGACAGGGAGAAGGACCAGCCCATCTGCCTTAACAACTGCACTCTACACACAGGCTCCTCAAAACCCCTCCAGGTCCAGCGAGACAATTCCTCCTCCAGCTATGGAGCAGGACGCGCATGCTACAGCAGCCCTGCTCTGAATTCCAGCCCTGCGTAACCCACATTTGCCTCAAGGGTATCAACTTGCTGTGGCTGAAGTAAACAGCAAAATTTTCATTGACTTCAGTGCTACTGGAATATGCCTTGAAAGAAAACTGTCCAAACGAAGTTAAGCAAAACAAAACAAAAAACCCAAACCCAAAACTTTAATCCCCCCCTTTCTACTTTCATTTTCAGAATTGTAAGACATTTAAATCAAATTTAAAAAAAAAAAAAAACAACCTCTCAAATTATTTAATTTCTGCAAGCTTTTCTCACTTCTTTGGACCAGATCTTATAAACAGGACTAGGATTTGCAATTAAGTACTGGCACTCAGCCAAGATCAGGTACCACAGTAACTAACCACCTGAGGGTGACAGTAGGCTTAGAGTGACTCCTCAAGACCTTGTGCCTGCAGTGATAAAACATATCATGTCTTTAAGGAAAAATATAGATTAGACCTAGCAAACGAGACCTGTGAGCTCCAGGTGCAGCACAGCCAAGCCATGGAGACACTAAATTAGAGCATGACAGGGAAACCCCTGGGGACATAAGAGGCAATTAAGCAGAGCCAATGAGGACTGCTTGGCGGGAGAACATCCCTGAGAATGGTCTACGGGTAAAAGGCCTCTGGGTTCTCACCCAATGGTAGGTTTGCACACGTGGTGGGACCTCCTTTCTGACTTAGGAGATGACACTGCTCACCTCTGCCACCATCCGTGCTGTGACTGCACGGTGCGAACAGGCTAACAACACTCAGAAAAAATCATGGGAGATCTGCTGGTGATTAGCACAAAACAGCCCACCTTAAACCGACAGCTGCCCGTAAAGCTAATCAACTACATGATGGCACAAGAGAGAGAGAGAAAAGTCCGACATGATTTCATTTGTTTGTAGCGGCAATAAATCTGAGTGAAAACTGTCGAGTGCCTGCTGATCTCCACATTCAGGCGAGGTCAAGGTTTCCAAGAAATGACTAAATTATGATCATTTAATGTAATTCTGCAGGAACACCAGAAGACTCGGGAGAGTGACGGAGACTTGCCTGGACTGCCTTTTGTACAGATAAATCCACAGAGACAGTTCTCGCCCTTAGGCAACGTTTGATCCAGAACTGTATGGGGTCTAGGTCCAGCTCAACACGTGTATTTTGTGGCAGGCACGGGAAGGTAGCCCCGCTGTCAGAAGGCTTTCCCTTCTGCAGTACCAAACCTCAGGTGGATACACAAGCAAGCGAGAAGACAGACAAGGGAGCAGGACAGCTGGTCTGCATAAATTAGTAGTCACAGTGGATGATGTATCGATATGTAAAAAGAAGAAAGAGCAGACTGGGTCGCTGTTTGCAGCCAATGCATTAGGTGAGCTAATTAAAGAGACAAGAAGGAAATTACAGTCAGTGGAAAATGAGGTAGCTGATGTCTGGAAAATGAAAAAACATCCTGCTGACCGTGACAGACCTGCCAGGCATCTCTCCGTGGCCATCGCCATACTCTGTGCAGGGATCACATGGGGCCAAAAGGCAGAACTGGTTTTTAGGAGGAAGAAAGCACAGCAAGGCAGAGAGAGAAAAGGCGGAAGAATATTGATGGGCCCTGAAAAACAAAAATAAGAGCAATCTGGGCATGTTCCTACAGTTGGGAATGTTAGTGTGGTTTTTTTCTACTTCACATCATCATGCAACTCTTCAGATTAAAACAACCAGGGCACCAGCCAATTCACTGATATAATCCACAAAGATGTAGGTCTCTAGTGATTTATTTTTTTTCCATTTGCTAGTGCGTTTGGAAGTCAGCCTGTAAGGATGTTCTTGCCAGCTGGGAAATCCCAGAGGACATGTTCCTTTCTCTGTTTTACTGGCAACCATGAGGAAAAATTACAATGAATGACCTCTTTCCTTTTTTCCTTCTGCACCAGCTGGCTTCGATACCCTTTCCCAACCTCCACTTGCATCATCTACCAAAAGAGAATCTCGTTTCCTAGATAAACAGCCTTCTTCAGGCTTCTCAAGATAATGCTTAATGAAAAAAGTGCAATGGAAATACTTTGCATGGGCTTCCCTCTTTTAAATGGGCTCACTTTTTTATTTAAGGACATTGAAATAAGTAATTTTCCTCTCTTCTGTTAATCCCAGCTCTCTGCACATCAAGACACATCTTTCTAAACTGGCCATAGTGAAACCCATTAGATTACCTCCAAATGGCAGAAATTGAGCTCTCTGGGATGTCTCTGGCAAAATAATTTGCCAGAAGAAAACCACTGAATCAGTCTTCTTCAAAAGTGTGCAGGAAAAAAAAAGAGAGAAAATCAGATTCTTTCTTTAACTATTTCTTCTTGATTCTTTTTCCAACAGAATTTTAACAGGGTTGAACGTGGCCCTTGCTGCTGGCGATGGGACGACGAGCGCTGTGGTTGTGGAGCGGCTCTGGCGCTGCCGCTCACTGGCAGCTCCAAGCGCCGGCCGGGGAGCGGCTCAGACCCCGCTGCGCCAGGCGCTGAGCACCGCGCTGGACCCGACGGGGCAGTGCCCACCGACCGAGTGGCACTGCCTTACGGCCACCGGGAACCCAGTGCTGGCAAAATCACGAGCCTCCCCCTTCACTGGGAGCATCAGCGGCTGCGAGTGCTTAAACCACAGCACTCACGAGAGGCGACACAAGCGTGGTAGTAGCTGAACATTTCTGACATGAAAACTGCCCGAACTGAGAAATCTGTTTGACCTTTTGAGGCTCAGACTCTTACCAACTCACATTTCAAGCACAAAAACCTTACAGATGTCACCCATACAGCAGAATGAACTTCACGGGTTGTATTTACTTCATTTTTCTTTACAATGATTACCTTTTGAATACCAAGCGGCAAGAGATTTTAACAGCCACACAGGCAACAAACAGCTCTGCTATAAATCCTGCCTGTGAGCCCTTCACCATCGTGCTGCCCACAATTAGCATCCGACACAGAGAAGGAGAGGCTCAGGTCTTGGGCAAGAGCATTTAGGGATGGAGAAAAGACAGAAAGGGAACATTTAAAAAAGGAAGATCTCAGCCTTCAGCTGAGCCAAGAAGATGGTTCTACAGAAACTGGTTCTTGACTGACGTTTTCCCCCACAGTGTTTCCTTTTCCACATTAAGTTTTCTCCATTTTTGGTTGTTCTGGTTCGGGTCCAGTTTGCTCTGTAGGGATGATGGGTTACTTAGCAACTGAAATTAAAGTTCGATTATTGTATTAATATTGATGCTATCATTGCATGAATCATGACTCCAGTAGGAGGAATAATTTCAGTTTCTTTAAAATATTGATCTTGGAAAGACACCAAAGTGCAGGCACACAGGGCTGAATTCCTGCTGTTGCAGTAGCTCAGGGATGAGTGTCACTGGCCATACTACAGTGGGATGGATATTGGAAAAAGCAGAGGGAAATTCTGGGCTACTGTTTTAATAGACCTACCCTCTGCTTGGTGCTGAAATTCAGAACAGCACAAAAATGTTTTCACATTTAAAGGAGTTGATGTTCTCCTCCCATACAGGAATGTTTGACGACAGAGCCCTATCAAGTTGTCACTTGCATTAGCACTGTAATTCACTGGCTAAATAGGATCACCTTTCAATCTTATGAATGTTTTCAAAGATAAATTTAGGAAATTAAGTCCCATTCTCTTTTCCCACCTTTTTCTTCCTTTGCTAAAGCCTGTCACATATTTCAGTTAAAACATTTCAAATCATCTTCTCCACTTTCACAATAGTTTCACAAACTAGCTCATTTAACTAAAATATAAAATAAAAAAACCCCACCAAACAAACTTACTTTGTATCAGCTTTTCATTGCCACCAAGCATGCTCATCATTTTCTTGGAGCTTTCTGGGCTTCGTTGAGACCAATTCTGGAGACACAAGCTCCCAGCACACATCAGGCAATGAAAATACAATTCTGCTGTTATTGCAGAACTTCAGCCCAGGCTAATGGGTTCAAGTGGCCCATGTCAGGCAAGTAACACTAGTGACAGTGCCTGGTCAGAACTGCCAAGTTCAAAATCTAAAATTAAAGACAAGGAAATCTGTCTGTTTTCACATATTAATCTCTCAACAGGGCTCTACACATCATCCATCCTCTGCCAGAGACAGACAGCACTTCAGGGTGAACTCAAGCACATCCCCTACTTAAACACATGCAAGAAACTATGATGGAGCTGCATCTGATTTCAAAGCTCAACTGCCCGTAGCCGGGCACATACTTGATATTAATACCCATCCTGAACATTAACCACAGCAGTGGCCTTTTGATAACTTGCAGTTCTTCCTCTGTAAAAGCAATGAAAAATATGTAATAGGTGTTATAAAAGACCCCTGCAACACACGTGTGATAGATCACTGCTTGAGATGAGACAGAGAGCATGCCTTCAAAACCTGGGGGCACGGCGGTATTCAGAGTCACAAAGATGAAATACCCAGTACCACTGAATGTCAAAGGACAACCGAAAGGCGTCTGTGTCCTGTTTGCACTGAGAATGAGTGGTTTTCCTCTTGGATTGCAACTGAATGTGTCTGCTGCCATGCTGGTTCAGCAGCGTGGATGACCTGCTTCCTAGGAGATGGATGCAAAACTTGTGCTAAACCGAACCCACACAAGCTTTATGTTTAAATGTGAAGAACACTCTCAGATGAAGTCAGGTGGGTCTACAGGGGCTCGGCACAGTCATCAGCTAGGGTATCTATCCCTTTCCACACTTAGAAACAGTGAATCCTCTTTGGAATAAAACTTCTGACCCCATGCCCAGCCCCTGCAGCATCTTCACTCCCAGGGTCCCGCCTAGCTAGCTTTCGTACATTTTTGACCAGTAAGCCATCAGTTCTTGTGCAGCACATACCATTAAACCTCAAGATGGGCATCCTCCCTTCTTCCTCATACACTTCCCAGCCAGCCCCCCATTACCTTGGGGGCATACTGGTAATACATAGTTTTCCAAAACTTTTCCTAACCTTGCAGCTTTATATTCTACAGCTTTCTGTTTCTCATACTAGCTTGTGCCCTTCAAGTTATGCTTCTTTAGGACTGTCATCCCAGATGCATATATTTAACGTAATGTGTACTTCCGTGGGATACCTCTCAATAAGCCGTCTAACCCTTCCCCAGGGAAGTCAACATCCTCTTCCATGTTTACAGTTGGAAAAAAAAAAAAAAAAGCTTTTTTTTAAAAACCTACTTTTAAATTACACAATAGTTTTCATTTTTTCCCTTGGCAGAAGAATTCTGTATGTCCTCACCTAAAAATTGTCCCCCAGTGCTTGCTCCTCAAAGGAGTGTAGCAGTTTGGGTGAGTCCAGCTCATCTGGAGGCCAACTCAATCGCACCACATGGGCTGCCAGGGAGATTTCCAAGGCTATAAACATGAGTGTTGTGAACTTTATCTGGAATTTCTAGAATAAGGGCAGAAATAAAAAGTAGTCATGAACAGAGTTCTGTTAAGACTCTCAATACTTGTCACATAAAACACAAAAAATGGGTTATATAAATAACATTCTATGAAAATGTCTTTAACGGTTGTGCTTTGACACATCTTTAAGATCATAAACTTCACTCTTTTTAATGTTTTTGGTAAGACTTGTAATGAGAAAAGACAATTCTGAAGTCCTGACATTAATAAGTCTATTGTAAAAAGGTCACCTTCCCCCAAGAATGTTTTATTATCAGTGGAGCAGAATAGCTCTGCATATGTAATGACTTTTATCTGATGATTGCCCTGTATTCTTTTCTAAAGAAAGAAGCCTTCAGATGTTGATGATTTACATATAAGCGTTGAAGTGTTTGGCAGCAGAAAAACAACTGGTTCAGAGAAATTAATTATAAAGCAACTATAGAAGAGACATGAAAATTAACGTCTGATCTTCACGTGTCTCTAAGAGGCACTAAAAAGCACCACAGGACTGACTGTCCTCTGGGACACTACTGTCCATCACTTAGCTGAAGTAAAACACACAGAGTGGACATTCACTCTCGATATAGATCACTGTAAAGACTGTTTCTCACTTGCATTTGTTTTTCCCACTTTGGTGTGGAGACGCCAGCACTTGCATTTAGCAGCACACAGCGGATTAGGAGGTGCACCGAGGGGATATACAGCAACCTTAGTGACAACAGGAACTCAGGTTAACAACTAAGACCAACAGCCACACGCAAAACCAGAGCTGCCGGAAGGTCACTGTCCCCAGCAGCTCACAGATCAGGAGGACCAAAGGGAAACCACATGGTCAGGGTCACGCCAGCCGCACCTGGGACAACCGAACCCATCACACGAGCGCAGCGCTGCTGGGTCTGCATCACCGGGGAGAGAACCAGCTCTGCAGGGAACTGAAGCAGCTCTGCGCTTCGGAAACGCGCCTCCCGCCTGCCTGTCATGGCAGAGAGGCAACCCCCTGAAAACAATGCGTGTTTTGCACTCATTTCAAATTAGAAGGTTTCCCCAGGAGAACTGTGTGTTCATAAATAGCTATGCCAAAGCTTGTTTGTTGTTTTGAGTCATTAAATTACATTGCACTTAATTACTCCCAATCTACCACCAAGGAAGGTTTTCCAACAAAAGCTGCCTCTTAAGAAACCATTTTTATATACTAATGATCTTATCTCAAGAATGCTTTTCAAAGAGCATTTAAACAACATCATGCTCCATTTGCTAGGGGGATGCACAGTGGAAAGTAAGTGTATTTTTTAAATAATTTTTCCAAGAAAAAATGTTTTTCTAAGAGTGCTATCTAGGACAAAGGCTCTGCCTTATTGGGAAGGCCATTTATCTGGGGACCAATTAGCTGCTGAATTTCATCAGCGAGACAACGCTGTGCCAATTCATCAGTATCTCAAAGGAAATGCTATGGATGTATTAACAGAGGATGGTACTTTGCTGCAGACCGATGGGTCCTGACTCCACATTGAAAGTCATTTCATGATTCTGCAGGGAGGCAGAAATACAGGTACGGCGGGATTTAGGAGGGTTTGCTTCATTTCATCCCAGCCCTTCAAAATAACCAATGCACAATTAGTACTACCAGCTTAAGAACTTCTCCCCTGTACGTTTCTGTTTATCCCAAGAGCACACATTCCCAAGCTGGCTCAAAGATTAAGACTCCAGCAATGCCATTCTTTGCTCAGAGAGTTTACAGCATCTCCAAAAAGCCTTCAGGAAAGTTAATACAAGCATCCAGAAAGAAACAGGTTTAACTGGCCTGGCATAGGGAGAAGGGTATGCTTTGGATGACCACGAGCTTTCAGCAGTATGCCACCTCTCATAACAGCGTCAAGTTCTTTTTATGTGCCAGAGCATCAGAGAAAGAAGAAACAGTTTTGAGGGAGAAGTGAGAGACTGAGAAAGGGGATGGAGAAGAATCAGAGGAGTGAGGGCAGGATAGGCAGCAACAAAGATCATCCATTTTATCAAGAAGCTGGTGAGATTTGAACTGGAAATGGGACTTGGCTGAACAAGGAGAAGTAAGGGCAAAGGCAATTTTGCCTGCAGTAAATGCATGAGGATGTGAGACTCTCCTGCAGCTCTTCATGAATCAGACTAGCTGAACTTAAACTCGAGGTGCTTCCAAGCGTGTCCTGTGTCATTTGCACCAATTACAGGGCTGCCATCCAGTCTGCCCTCCAGTTTGGAGCTTAATGTGAAACAGGAGGAGCCTTAATATCTCTGTATCAGGAAATGGGTATTTAACCTAATTTTTCCAAATCCTAATTGCATCCTTATTCTTCCTAATACTGAGCTAATAAATGAGGCATTTCAGATTTCACCCTGGCATTTCAGCACACCACAAAAAAAACCAAGCCAAAACCAAAACACAACAGATTAAGCAACCATTAGATACATTGTTCATTCGCAGCCAATGCAACTCAAATGCCACATTTCACAGATGGGTTTAGCAATTGATGTTCTGTGCAGGCAGGAGCAGCAGGGTGGGCTGATTAAACCACAGTAACAACATAATTTGGGGCTGCTGCTTCTGTTTTATTGCATTAAGTTTGAGCTGGTTTGTGCTTTCTCCTTCCTGTCACCAGTGCATCTTTTCAGATGGAACAAATCCTGTTACAGTGGCTGCATCCCCAGAACTGAGCTAACTCATGAGTGAAATGGTCACATTTAAGGCCATGAGCACTAGGGTGTTTGTGTTGAACTATGCTCCCTCATGTCTCCATTGAAGAATGAACCACTGACAGATGAAAATATTTATGGTTTCCATAAAGCTTGCTTCATTTTTCATCCTGTCATGGATGAAACACTTTCTTAATGGCTTTTCATCAAAGAAATAATTTCTTTATGTGGTATCATCCAATCTGCTTTCTGTTCCCAATCTTTGTTCCCTTAGAAAGCTAAACACTAATTGGTATTCAGTGAATAAATTGTCATTACTTTTATTAATTATATCACGTTGTTCAACACCCAAGATAAGGGAATTACTGTTCTCAATACCAAACAGAGATGCTGTTCCTGTCAGGAGAGAGGGGCCGAGAGGAATAGGTAAACAAGTCCAGAAGTAACGCTTCACCAGTGAAACATGCCTTTTATCAGCACTTCTGAGCTCTGAACTCTGCTCGGCAATAAAGTAACGCATTCCTACCAGAGGAAGCAAACGGCATCCCCAGGTACCGCTCCTGTCCTGATGTTTCCCCGTGGAGTGTAAGTGCACACACTTACCACTGCAGCATCACTATACACGGCACTGCTTGCCCGGCTCTGAAGTCGCCGTTGACTTCTAAAACTTCACAGATCGGGGTTCACAAAGCTGAAGTTACCCTGTAAGTCAGTGTCTGATTCAGGAAAGCAAGAAGGGGCTGCTTCAGCTCATACACAGGTAGAATTTATACAAACCCAGCTAGGGATAGATAAGGTTTTGTTAAGAGGCTGCTAAGAAGATCGAGAAACTGAAATATACCTGAAAAAAAACATTCAATGTCAAAGAGGCAGAAAGGACCCACAGCACATCTGGAAGAGCAGGAGACGGCTTCCAGCCCTGCCAAGGCTGTGGCACAGCACGGGGGGCCGAGGCTGAGGGTGGGCATGGGCCTGCCTCGCTCCAGAGGGGTCCCGGCTCCGGCAGCAAACGCCCAGTGCCATGGGCACATGCAGGGGGAAGCTCATTTTATCATGGCAAGTTAAAGCGAGCTGCGAGGGTGTGCAGCTTCAGCAGCTTTTCTAAAGCACGCAGCAGAGCTCGGAGCGGAACATCATAACCTCGAATTTAAGTGCTCGTTCACATGTTGGACAAACATTTTCTTCTTTTTTTATAGCACCAGCCAGAAACAGCACAAAACATCTCTAATTTGCAGCTCTTCAGCATACAAAAATCAGTACATCTTTTAATATCTATTGACCTCCAGAACAAAATCCCTCTTACCAATGATTGTGCCTCAAACAGTGTAGTAAGACTCCTGCACAGCTCACCCTGGCTGTAATCTTCAGACTACAGCTAGCGTAGCAAAAGCAACCAGACTTGGATGACACTCCGTGTCGTAAGTACTGCGATATTAGAGCTTCTCCCTGCAAATCTGCAAGCTCCAGCAGCTGCCATGGAATGTGAGAAACCCCAGCATTCACCAGAGCAAAATAAAAACTAAACAAAACAGTGCTGTCCTCTTCTTAATGCAACTAATCACATTTCAGTTCCCATTTCTAAAGGGTAAGTGAAAAATAGCCAATTTAATGAAGTTTGATATACCTCTGCTCATTTGGTCCCCAAATATATGATATATAGTATAATCAGCACAACTGAGAACAGGTCTGGGACCTTCTCTGCAGCCACGGGAAAGAGGTGGGACAGAGATACCCGTACCCTTAGCTGGGGCTGCAGGTTTGCATGTCACAAGCGCTGAATTTGGGAAGGATGGCAAAGAGCAACACAGCCTGAAGATCTGAGAAAACTGAAGGGGGAGGAGGGGCAGAGAGAGAACTTGTAGGGCTTCTTTTGTCTTGGTTTTTCTTTTTTTCTTAAGAGGAACAGACTTGGAGAAGGACATATCTGCACAGCCCAATTCCCAATTGCACATTTCAGGTTTGAGTCCTTAGATGAACAGGCTGCTGTGGTGTGAATTGTTACAATAACATTAAAAATTCAGCAGAACTCATTATCCTAAATTTAATCGCTCCCTCTGAAGTTCTGTCAGACTCATTATGTTGGTTCCCTTTTTGACATGGTTTAAGCTCCTCCAGAGAGCAGCTGTACAATAGCAATAATAATGATTAAATTGCTGTCTAAAGCTTCACTGGACATCAAAAATAAGTAGACTAGATTCACACTTACAGCCACTTTTTAAAGAAAATTATCATCCTACCAAAATGGTAGAGCTTATGATAAGTCCTTATGGAGTTAACTAAACACAAGCTCACAGGGAAAATGTAGTATGAGCCTTATGAATACAGGCTTCTAAATGGTCTGGATCACATCATTGATGGGAGGCTGGCCTACAGGGATGAGCAAAACTGGTATTTTCACAAATATAAACTATCTGAAAAGGAGTTTCAAGAAAAGCCGAAGTACTCACAAATCCACACTGCAGGCAGAAAATATTTTTAGCCCAAGAGATGAAGATGAGAGTATTTTCTCAACAGTCATACAGCAACGCAAGTGCACAAAGACTATCCCTTGTAACACAGCTCATGCTATTTCAGAGCACTCAGCGTCCCAAGCGCAGCATGCTACTAAGTACGGGTTTACTTAGTGCTCAGGAGTTAGCTGGCTCTTCTCTCACAGTGAGGTGCTTCTGTGGGACCAGAAAGGCTAGAAAGAACCATTGCAATTATCTTTGTGTTTCTGCGTTTCTTGGTCCTGGGAGGAAGAAAATCACGGGAACTGACTAGGCTGAGCAGACTGCTCCCAAGATGGATCTTCTCTGCTCTGCGAGACAACAGAGGGCTTTAGCAGAAGAAAGGAAGCACCCAACATTTTTTCCAGGAAAGAAAAAGTTGACATTTCATCCAAATGCATTACAATCTCTAGCTTTGAAAACGTGCTGTTTCCTGCTGTAGCAGGGCACCTGCCTCGTGGTGCCATGCACCAGCCAGGCACAGGCTGCCCACCTTCCCCACGGCCACCCAACTCCAAAACCCCGCTGCACAGAACAGGTGAACCACCCAGGGCTGGTCAAGAAGAGACCTGCTGCTTCCACGAGGCTTTCACGCACAGAGGGAGGCTTTTCAAGTCATTACAAGTTTCAGACTGGGGGTAGTGGAATTCATTCACGTTTTTTGCAAGTCGTATTTGACTAGGATTCTTGTATTTCTCAGAGGACTGTACTGTCAGGCAACGCACAAATGTTATGCATTTAAACAGTCTGCTTTGTCATAACGTACCCATTCAAGCTGGCTTTATTATACTTCAACGTATTGTACATATTCAGTTCGGTTTTCTCACAACATTTCATAAATACAGAACCCAATTATTGCATACCTTAATCCTACAGCCCAAGCACTAGGAGGGAGTGGTCACCTCAGCAAAACCTCTCTGCTGCAAATACTTTCCATGCACAACAGCATGGAAAGCATGGCTCTGCACAAGGAAGGCACAGCCTTCGGCTGAATCCCAGACCTAACCTGAAGGTGCAATTTCCACTGCACAGCACATTTCTCAGGCAGGTGAAGCCCACCAGCTCCCCCAGCTTCATCAGTCAAGGCCCCTCAGTGCCCAGTGCTCCTTGCCTCTGCCTTTTCATTACGTTACTGTCCCCCAGACCCTGCTGGCCCTCCTTGCCCTCGTCCCGTGGATGGGAATCGCAGTTACCTTGTGCAGTAGGACGCAGAGCTCTGCCCACACACCACAGGAGAGCTCAGAGCCCTGACCTGAGGGTCCTGCTCTAGGACTGGGGGTCCCGCTCCAGGGGCTGACTCTCCCCAGCCAGCAGTGCTCACTGTCATACCCCAAGTCCCTTTGGGAAACAGCATCTGCCACTACCCAAAGGTCTGACTGCCTCCAAGTTCTAAGCTGGGTTTTCAGAGAACAAGGGGGTCCGTCCTCTCACCGTCCCTCCTCTGCTGCTACTTCAGCCACAGCCAAGCCCAGCCTGCCCTCCCTCGTACATCCCATTTCACCTCTCTGACTCAGGAGCTGACAGCCAACAAATACGGGTTGCACAAAAACACCGTGCTGTACCACCCACACGCACACTAATTCTACTCTGTTGGTTACCAAGCTTCCTTTTAATCAAACAATGATAATCCTGAACTTATTTCATCTTAGTATTGGGAAAAGAAAACGTCAGATGAAATACTTAATTGATCATTAACTGAACCATAGGACCTGATCTGTACAACTACTTTACCAGAACGCACTGAGCCAGGAAGTCCCCGTAGGTTGATGCATTATTGGATCGAGAGGAAATCAGGCTCTGACTTGACAGATGCCATTACCTTGAGGGGTTCTCGAGGAATTCCCCACATCCCCAGGCCAGAGGTACTGCGTGTACATGAACAATAGCCAGCAGAAAGGATAAACCAGAAGTTTTACAACAAGCTGTAACTGCTTCCCATGAGATGCCCCGGTGCCATCAGCCAGGAGCGGGGACATGACCCTGCACCCTGCCCTGAGAGACCATGAGGAATTTCCGTGCAAAGCATCAGCAGGAAGATGCAGCTCACCTCCATCGCTGCTCCACCCTCAAGAAAAACAGATCGCCACCTGGGAGACCAAGGAATAATGCAAAACAAGCCTCCCCGCCCAGAAGCAGGAGCTTTGCAGCTGCTCAGATAAGCTTGGAGCCTTCTGCACAGGATGCCCCACACTCCCACCGACCGCAAAGGGGCTAGGCACAGCCACCTCCAGCCCCTCTTCAGCTGGCCCGGGACGGGGTGTCCCTCCCAGGCTCCAGGTGCTCCCACTTGGGCAACCCATGACCTGGGAGAGGCTTGGCAAAGGGGCTTTGGAGAGGATGCTTGAGCCCCAGCTCTGCAGACAAATGCAATTTGCTAGGAAGCCTCAGCAGAGCCTGGGCTCCTGCTCTGAGTCAGGAGGGCCTACAGCCCCCCAGAACTATCTGCACTTTCCAGCTGTATCAGTAGGCCTGAAAAAGAATTGTTTCCCCCTTCAAAATTTTCATAACTTCTGATCTTACACAGTTACTTCAAAAGTATTGCCATACATAGACATTCACATTAAAAAATAGACCTTCAAGCATATCTAAAGACAGTAGCTCTTTGCAATAAAGGACCCCACTGAGATCAGTAAGATTTAGTCGTGTACTATAAATTAGGATACAGGCCAGAGTTTTCTTGAGGACAAGACACTTACTTTTTGGAGGGGAGAGGTTTAAATAGAGCTATATATAGGTGAATATCATCAACCAAATTTGTAATTAATTCCAGCAACTCATTAACTGTAAGAGTGTAATCACTGGAGCTTCACTAGTTTATGAGACCTATGGATGTGTGTCCATTTACTTTCTGCAAAAGTATATAAATCATGCCATTGATTCATTATGTAGTACATATAATGTAGAGACACTGTCTATCAAGGTTCCAAAGAACTAGAACATCATTTTAACCAAAATTTCACTTCAGCACCCAGGAGTTAAGTGAGACATAAACAATATATAAACCTTGGGCTAATTTCTCCTTAACTTATCAATATGTCCACTGAAAACCTGTAAAATTGCCCTTCAGCTGCCCTGGTAAGTCATAGCTAAAAGAGTAGAGAACCTGAGCTACCTCTGGTCTATGCAATGCACTTGGTCCTTTGAAACATGCTGGGTATGTCCCAGCGTGCATCACTAAATAAACCAAAACTGAACTGAAAAGTTACTTTGAATTATTATTAACAAGCACTGCGATATTTTAATTGGCCCCCTGATGAATACTGGCCTAAGAGTGGGGACAATAAATTACCTTACTGTGTGAAATTTCTGTTTTGAATCCAACAGTAAAAAAAGTCCCCCAAAACCACAAAAAAACACCGAAGTCCATAACATTCTGTCAGAGCACACAGGGAGAACCAGCAGTACTGGGTCTGTCAAGAGCTCTTCAGATGCCTGCCAGCTACACTGATGTCAAACTTCGGCAGCTCTCACAGCTCACATAGTGAAATGAAGTCATTCACCATCTCCTGCTTGAAAGGAAGAGCTTGATGAGCAAGGTGTAATTAATTCAAGTGTTTCTGAGAGCTCCAGTTTAGATGAAGACGTTCAGCTTCAAATTTCACCAAAAAAAACCCCAAACCAAAACAAAATAAAGAAATTCCAATGCTGTCTAACTTCTGTGCCACCAAAGAAGCAACGTTTTTTTCTAGCCTGGGTGAGCAAAAGGGGGTTTATCCACGCCAACCGTGGTTGCCTGTCCTCCTCAGGCATCCTGGCACTTGCGGAGCAGAGGCTGAGCTCCAAGACATCCCAGGGTGATCCACATTCTGCACGGAAATCACACTCATTTTAGCCAAGCAAGTCTTGCGAGACAGAGAAAAAGGTTTTTTGCCAGGGTCATCCTCAGGTGTGAAGGGACAGGGAGGAGAGGGAGAGGAGCATATTGGGGGGGCTTCCAGTATACAGTGGGATGAATCCAGGTCAGGCACCCAGGCCACTGGTTTGGCAAAATGTTTTCTGCAATCTGTAGATAAAGAAAATTAGCAAGAGAAGAAACTGTATCAAAATTATTAGGGTCTAAGTTGCTGACAGATGTGTGAATGCAGTGATACTGGGAGTCTGCTGTAGTCAGTAAGAGTTGTACTGGAAGGCAGGGAGAGGAAGAGCCACAATGCTATTGAGGGGTGGGGGGAAATGCTATTGGAAATTGTACAGTTCCAGGAGATTTTAACATCAGAGGACCTTGAAGGCAAAAATGCCATCAGTAGTGGTACAGTCAAATACCCCTGGATGCAGTGGGTAGCTGGGACTGACTCAGGATGAAGATATGTTATTCTTGAGTCAGAGTTTGAAATCACTAGGTTGGTTTTGATAAAGTTGAGTTTCAGGCTGAAAGAACTGCTTGACCAAAGGAGACTGAATTATATTTGGTTCAGTTTCCTGATTGGGTTAGAAAACAGGGGAAAACGACTTTTTGCAGTTGATCCCAAATATTCTTATTCCAACCCTGATCTGCAACATATACTAATTCATATTTCTGCACCTGAATGAAAGCTCAGCTTTACATACAAGCCATTAACACTATGGTGGGATTGTTTGAGAATCTTGTCAGCTGTTGGAAATTCATGCAGGCAACTTTGTTGAATTGCCCTTACATTTATTTTCATACCTTCAGTCTGTTTCTCTAGCAGGAACTGGCATTCAAGGGTGTTCCCTGGTGCTGCACCAAGACCCAAGCACATCAACCAAAACCACTTTGTTGCATGAAATCGTTCATACTGTAGTGTGAGTTTTCCATGCAGACAGCAGTAGTAACCCTGCCTTGCTGTTACCAAATCACTGCAGTTATGCCTTGCTCATGCTAAAATTGCTCACAGAAGTGCTCAGATCAATGCTGGATAGTAACGAGCGCAGGGCAGCATTAGCCTGAATCTCATTTATAACTGTATTCCTCTTTGGTGTCCTATTTAACTGCACTTGCAGCACCTGGCCTTAAGGTGGATCTACATTCTGTACTCAGGGCTTTGCTCACCCAAGAAACTGCACTTAAGAAGAAATTGTTTCAAAGAAGATTGAAATGTATCTAGATCAAAGTTCATGGGCATCTCATAAGCAGAGAAATCCCAGCAGAACCTAAGCTAATTGCCGTTAGAGTGTAAAAACTGTAGGAAAAGAAATGCCGCTCAATTATTTACTTTCCTACTGTGGTTTGCATAGTTGCAAATCCATGCTCTACTCAGCAGCCACCGCATTCCAGCACTACTAACCTAAATTTAAGCTCATGAGTTTGAGGTACCAGTGGAAGTGAATATCATCAAAATGCGTGATATTGCGATAATGGCATAATTCCATCAAAGGCACTTAATCTATACCAAAACCCACCATCTGCCGATGACGTTTCTGTGTTAATGCCACGGATGATGGATCAGTCTGCACAGCAATGGCTCAATTTGTGCTACAACATCCATGTCTGTAGGGCAGCTCCTCATTAAGAGTTACAATATGATTATGACAAATCAGTATTATTATTTTTGATCTCTGTAGGATTTTGGGGTGGTTTTAATTTTACAAGAGCCCAGTTCTAGATCTTCCTAGTATTTTTACTTCTGGAGCTGCACCCACTGAGCTGTAGAAGCCCTGTCCTCTTTACCCATGTCAGTGTTCGAGAACAGGCACAGTACACGTGCCTCCTGTATGGCAGAAAAACATTCATGGTGAGATCAAACCCCTGAGATGTAACAGTCCCTATTGCGCTGTCATGTGCTTCCCAGCGTTGCCGATGGAGGTGAAGCTAGCTGACAGTTCTGTGTAGTCCAGAATGGGTGCTCAGGTAGAGAGTGACTCTGGTCACGGACACAGATATAGTCTTCCTTTTCATATGCAGGCACATTAACAGTTTCCTGTTTTTCTTACACCTTTTGCAACACTCGTGCAGTTACTGCAGGGTTATATTTTCTCTGCAATTTCATTCCTGTGATGTGAGACAGAACTCGTGTCCCTCTGAGGAGCACTAAGGGGAGATACCCTAGATCTGCCAGGTAAATCTGCATCAGCTCTGCAACATAGAATATTTAACAGAGGTACCGGGGAAATGGGATCTGCACTTTAAAGTCAACTGTGTGTCTAGATAGCACTGGTAACTGCCACACAGTGATGAGCTGGCAATCTCAAGTAGCCTCAGCAGTCAAAAACAGCAATAGCGATCAAGTATTTGAGCTCAAGACTGAAACAGTCCAGGGTTTGTATACCAGTAATTCTTGGAAACCATATTACTTTAGTTTCTACAAAGGCTGTTTCTTCGCTGGAGGCAGAGTGAGAGCATCCTGCAAGAAAGCACCAGGCCACTGCAAGGACTGCGTGGTGGATGGGAATCATGGCTAGCACAAACCAACAAAGATCCACCCCAGCCAGTCAATGGAGCAGTGCTTGTTGACATCAGCAAAGGAACTGGCTCCGTAATTGCAACAAAAACTGAACTGAACTTGGTTACTTTAAAATTGCACTGGGTTGTGTAACAGCTGTTTCCTTCTCTCCCTGACAACAGGGTCAAAACTTGTGCTGCAGCTCAATAAAGAAACAGAACCATAAGTCATGCAAATATCTTCAGCCCAGTCAGCAGCACAAGGATGTTCAGTGCATTTTTCATTTTAAGGACAAAGCACATTCCCAATTAGTGCCTGGAAGGAAGCTTGAGTCCTTGATTCATCAACTGAAACAAATTGGAGGACTTCTGAAATAAAAAAACCCCATCCTAGAATAACGTAATACCCAGGGTTAAAAGTGAGGAAAAGGTGAAAAAGGATAAAGGAGAATAGGGTAGAATAACACAGCGCAGTGCAATTATGGTCCCAGTGGAATTGCATCTGTTGATAAAGTTAAGAATATACATGATGATGTTCAGGAGGGTAATGAAGACACAGGACAGTCACATCCCAGGAGCCTAACACATGTAAGGACACTAAGATTCATTTCTTAATAAGGGCTTTGTTTATTTTGGATTAGGAAATGGTTCTGCGTAAGTAATTTTTACTTTCACATCATATTAGTTTTCAGGGGGAGACTTTTCAACTGCCTAATCACCACCTTGCTGCTCTAAGATGATCCTGTTGTGCTTTCTATCTTTTTCCCCATTTTAATTCTTTTTTTATTCCCTGTGCTCCTTAAACACAGGGAATAAAATCCCTTGAATTCTGAAATAATTTTTTCTTAAACTACAAGGACGCTTGCATGTTTGTTCCATCCAGCACTGTTCTATTTAGAGTTTTACTTAATGCCTGCATTACTACGCTCAGTACTTGCATCTCACAACTTGGAGAGATGCTCTGGAGAGATGCCCACCAAGACAGGCAGAGCCGCAGGGGTCACCACACACATGCTCATGCCTCACCACCACAGAATCTCAGGTCAACCTTCCTTCCAAGCACTGACCACACTAAAAGTTACTGGCTCCCAAAGCAGCCAGAGCAGCGTGAATACACAGGCTCACCCTTTGTTTCCTTCTGTTTTGTTTTGGAACATGTGGTTCCCTGACATCAGGTGCTAATTTCAGCTGCAGGGAATGGGGTGGGACATCCCCCTGCTCCTCAGGGATTCCCACTTGTGTTGGTACCAGCCTGCTGCCTCAGGGGCTCCAGGAGATGCTTGTGGTGGTATCTCCCATGTCTCTTTTCCTGAGGCAGATTACAGCCATACCTCATGGTCTTCCAGACTAACACCTGTTAGGTGTTTGACTACACGTACCCCCATGCCTGCCCGGCAAACCATGCTCTAGAATGATGCACTGCAAACTTCTGCTACCACCCTAGCTGGCCCTCGTCAGGATCAGAGCTCCAGGGGAAGAACCAGCAGGCAAACACGAAGGCTTTGATGGAGCAGAGCAAACAGGTGAAGTGACCTACCCCATGCCACACCATGGGCAGAGAGGGGAGATGCTTTCCATCACAACATTTACACCTATTGTACAGTACTGGTCCTACAGCCACTGCACAAATTCTCCACATTCCAAATGTGGAAACAAACCTCACCCAGAGCTGAAAAATGTGTTAAATTCTCATGACCTCTCTGTTATGATCCCTCCTTTTAATTAGTGGTCTGATGGCAATAAAAATGCAGAAATGTTTTCGTCTACAAAGGAAGTTGTGTGTTTCCATAGCTACTCTTAGGGTTATCACTGTCCACTGCATCATTTAAAATACTCAGAGTAGACCATAGATTTCATGTCACAACACTGATATGTGCTATTCTATCTCTAGACGTATTCAGACATGTTTTCAGTTTGTGCATTTATTTACAGCATACACTTGGGGACATCTTTCCAGGCAGAGTGTGGTCTAAAAATAAACATATTTAACCTGGTCTCTTACAGGGCAGAAGTGCTTCTGAATTTTGGGTGGTACATAGGGGAGACATTTACCTCTTTGCAGAGGGTCAACAGAAGATCTCATCACCCCTTAAAACCCATGGCATCCCTAAACAGAGGGTTTCAGGCATATACATGGCCTTATGGAATTATTCCATATCCCCATGCCCTGGGGAATTCTGCCTTGGCAAACCAAGCTTACAGTCGCCAAACAATGCATCACTTTTTAGGGTTAGTCCTAAGTTGCAGCCTTCTTTCTTTAAGAGAGCTGTTTACAGGTGAAAGCAGCCAATCGCACATGGAGCAGCTCTTTCCCTTTGCAGCATGAATTACTTCTCACGAGTTCCTGTTAGCTGGTACACCAGTATTCTTTTATTCTGGCAAGGAAGAGAAAATAGCTCATCGGTTCTCACTGCCCTGCTAAATACTTGAAACGCATCAAACCAAACTAAATTCAAGTCATCTTCAACCTTGCAGGTAATCAACAGCTGAGAGAGGTCTCACAGCCATACAGGGGTCCAACCCCAAAGATGAGTTGTATGAAAAGCATTTGCCAGGTATAGCTTGTGACTCGGGACTTTCACATTACAGGGTGCGTGCTATTTTTTGTATCATAGATCAATCTAAACATACACTGAAACCAAATATTTGTTGATTTGTGTGTTGATTCTTGTCTTAGAACTGAGTTTACCTCCATTCTTGGACGAAAATTATGTTTTTCTCACTCCTTTTGGACAAAGACATCTATTTACATCAAGCCATATTCAAGTAGTGCTTCTTTCCAACTACCTGGTTATAGAAGCTTGGTCTGAGGAGAGCCTACGCCAAGGAGAAGTACGCACCGGAGGCACTCAGAGACTCCTATGGGTTTCTGCAGAGCCCGCTGGATGTATTGTTCCTTGTGCTGGATCTGGGTTTCCCAGCATCACTTGGAAGTCAATGCAGCACAAAAAACAGTCAAGTCCTCCTAAAGAAAGCAATAACTGAGCCAAATCAGCCTCCAAGTAAGCTCCATCAGTGCTGTTGCCACCCTCTATTCATCAGGAACAATGAGTGCAGGCATTGAGATTCCACGCTGGTTTTATAAACAGAGTGCTGCCTTTTTAGTATGTCACATTTAGGCAAGAGAACAGATTCTGGCTGTAAAAAAGTACCCTGGGAACCTACTTTTATGGTTCTTACTTGAAATATTTCTAAACAGTCCTCTCATCACATGCATTTAAACAACTCCAGCCTCAGGAGTATAATAACCTATAGCAAATACGCTGACTTTTCCAGAGCATAAATGCAAGTCTTACATGCAGGTCACAATTTAATGAGTTCACAGGCAACAAAGCCCCCAAATGAAAGGGGAATCAATGCTAATTACGATGGGGACTCCCAGTGTCTCTAGTGCATCTGTAGTGACACTCACCTGCAACCACCAACTTTTCACATATTGATTTTAAGGTTAGTATCAGGCACAGCACCTTGATGTGAAATGTGTCCTTCTGCCCTCAGATTTGCACTGACAGGGATCAGACAGCCAATAATTGGCAGGGGGGAACATCCCATACTCCCCATGCGTAAATGGAACAAAAGAAAACCCAGATTCATGAATATTTAGCAAGTCTCACACTCTTATTCATGACAGATGTATTTTGGTTTTAAAAGAATGTCAGAATCATCCACTGCAATTCTCTCGTGCAATTAGAGCAGTCCCTTTTCCAGGAGCAGTCAGTGTTGCGGCTCCATCCCATACCTACTTCCTAAGGATTAGTTGGGGGTTGGAACTGTTCAGAGAGGAAAATGGTATCCATACAGACATCTTTTATTTGGAGACTTTTCCATTACATTTGTCTTTGGTCTTTGAGGTTGTTCACATCTGTTGTATATCTGCCACGAGTTCCAGTATTTCTTAAACACTGCTCTCATTATTTCTCCAAAAGAATTACCAAGACAAAAGAATCATATGCAACCAAAAATATCACCTAAGGAAGAAAAGCATCGGTTTCGGTGACCAGAAGGTTACACCACAGGACAAGCCCTGCTGGCATCCAGGCCAGGCGGGCGTCAGGAAGAAGCAGACACCAAGCCAGCACAAAGCACTGCCCTGCGCCACAGCTAGCAGTACTCAGGGACTGGCGAGGTTAGGCGTGCCCAGCTGGCTAACGGCGGGGCTGGGAGCCTGTCCCCCACCCGATGTCCGGGAGCCTCTGCTCTGCCAGCAGCAAGGGCCACAGTATCGCCCACCAGGCTGGAGCAAGCCACGGGCACCTCCCCGCCTGCCGATGGGCCAGGCAGAGCCCGAGGCTGCTGGTCTCCGGCCGCAGCCCCAGCCGCCCGCTGCCCACCCAGGCGGAGGGAC
>JAVJGI010000001.1:113040542-113066418 GCA_035590275.1 Ibycter americanus
ACCCAGGCGGAGGGACCCCCCTGCCTGCTCCCGCCCTGCCGCGGGGAAGGGGGTCCCGGGGCTGCCCCCCCCGCCCCGGGCCGCGGCAGCGCAAACGCCTCTTCCACGGGGAGCCTGTCTTTACTCTTCGCTTGGGAATACTTGGTTGGAGCCGCCAGAAAAGCCGTATGAGGGCCAGAGAGGTACATAAAATGCTCCGTTAGTGAATTTAATGCCTAGTGATAAAACGTTTTATCCATTCTGGAGGACAATATTTAAACAGATGCTGTTAGTGGTTGTATTTCAAAAGTCAATGGGGCTAAATAAATCTAACATTTACTTCTACTAAAAATGTTATGAGGCCAAGCTCCTTTTTTTCTTTAGGTGTTCAATTAAGCAAAAATACATGGATCTCCCGCAGAATTTAGGACTGCCATGAACAGGAAAGCTTTTTGGTTAAGCTTTCATCTCTTCATGTAAAGAACTATATTGATGATTTTTAAATAATTTACATCCCAGAAGTAGTATTAAAAAAATGTCCCAAATGGAGCTAAAAGCATCGTAAATATAATTTCCTGTCAGATTATATGAAATACTCTGATGAATGAATAGTTCTGAAAAGGACACTAAGTGTGGACTTGGAAGGTCTGACTCCAGTTTTCTGAAAATGCCAGCTTTGAGCAGTGTGCCATTTGACTTCATTTTTGCTTGTCTTGAGCAAGCCCTCTGAGATACATGAGTGTGCAGGTTTTTTTTCTTCCTCTGATTTATTACATCAATGGTTATGTTTTGAAGAGTCTTATCCACCTGAGAAGCAAAGGGAAACTAGTCATCAACCTAGAATTTGGGGAAGGGGCAAGAAGGGAATCACAACTCTGTTTACAGGCTGGATAAAGATCCCTTTGAGCACATCACCACCTTGCCAACGAACACAAATGTCGTTTAGTTTTCTGTCTGTGTGAGTCCCTGTGGGAGGGGTAGGAGACAGAGGAGGGAGTGAATGTTCTCTCTGCTGTTATAATGCTGAATTAAGACAACCACCTACCCATCATCCACTTCCAAATCCTTCTTGCTTTTTAAAGATGACTGATGTTTCTCAGCCTCCTGTTGCCCATCTTGCTAAAATATTAATGCATCCAAAGGTTCAGATGGCTGCAACCATCCAGAACAGAGAAACAGAAATTAAAAGCAAACAGGCAGAGCAAAACCCGGTAACGAATGCTTGGTTCTGAACTTGCCATTAAAAGATGAGGTGAGCGTACATTCAGCTTGAGATATGAGTGATCCTTTTTTGTTATTAATGCAATATTTATTAGCAGTGACTCCTCTCCTTGAAACTTCCACCGGCTCTGTTTTCACACCATGTTCATCATCACAGCTTTTCAGTTTCCATACCCAGCTATCACAGTGCCCATATTTTGCCCAGCTTCTCCAGCTAGCCTTCTTGCATGGCTCTTTCTGTGTCATGTGCTCCCATTGTGTAAACAGCCTGTTCCTCTGGATGTTTTTAATCACCATTCTAAAAATAAGATGGGCAATTTCTTCTCTCATTCTTCTTAAATATTCCAAGGACACTCTGAATATTTGGTTGGCTTGACTGAGGACCTCAGCAATAGTCATGAGTAACATGGACTTAGATTTTTCTTTCCACATCCAACTGACTGTGGTTAATATTTATGTGAACAAAAGGTAGTGTGGACTATAAGCAGATGCCTGCTCTGGAAGAGATGTTAATTGGTGTGGAAATACGACTCACTAATGGTGCCAAGGGCACAGAGATCTTCAATTCCTTTGTCCCATCCTGTGAGAGTACCTAAAGGATTATATGATTACAATTATTATCAAGAATAATAATCTCAGGGGTGGATGTGGTGCTGCTTGAGGCATAAGTAAAGACTGCCTCTGCCTCAGGAATCACACCCAACCAGGTCTGAGGGAGAACCACTGAGGGCCAGAGCAGAAGGGGTTTGGGGACTTCAGTGGGAGCTGAAGGGGACACAAGAAAACAGACGTGGATGAAGAAAGACATGTTTGGCAGGTGATCTACAAGGTGTTAACCACAGCTCCTGGCACGAGTGAAGAACAAGCAAGTACTCCTTCCTGCAGCCCAATTCCCATCAAAGCATTACTGCACAAGGCAGTATTTGCTGTAAGCATTTTTGGTTTTTACACACAGCTCTGAAAATTAGAGTAAATTCAGTCAAGACGTTGTGCTGGATGTCACTTTCCCTTGCCTCAGGAAATAATTCTGACAGATGTTTATAAATGTGTGAGTAGTGCTTACTCCTGTAATGCAGCGCTACCTTCCCAAAGAATATTGATGTTGCTCAAATTATACCTGTTCTTAATTGTGTTATGGAACTGTGTTCCTGTTTTATATATTGGCATTTTTTTGATGCATAGAGACTTTTTATAGATTTGTTGTTCATCACAGTGAAAGTCCAAAAAAAAAAAAAGAAAAAAAAAAAGAAAGGAAACTACCATGGAAATGTTTCTTCTCCGACAATTTATTCTAGAGAACCTCTTTTCCCTCATCCCACTTTACCTTCTCTGAGAGTCTGAGGCAGATTTCACAAGCAAAGTCATTAGCAGAGTATCTCCTAAGAGGGGAACAGGGCAAAGGGAAGGCAATAAACAGAAAATAAACCACTGTCCACTAATACTACAGAAACCTGACCCACCAGGATTCAGCCAAACACCACAGCATGGAGCCCAGCATTTCCAAAGGGAGGCCACCATCCTGCTGGACAGCTGGGGCATGATGTGCTCTCTCTCACACCCCATCTCTGAAATGGTCCCCAAAGAACCAAGACAGCTCTGGGCACTTGAAACAGCTCACAGGTTGTCCTGAGTCGTGACGGATATCCTTCCGAACCTGCCTCGGTGCTCTGATTCAGAAGGCACAAAGACATCTGAAGTCAGCCTTATCTCCAGTTCCAGCAGTGGGCTGAAGTCATGAAAGTAGGCAACCCTGGCTCCAGCACCAAATTAATCTTGGTGCCTGGCTAGCTGCGTTTCCTATGACACTACAAATTTGGGATATGGCTCAGAGACGTGTTCTCTGTACTATTAGCCATTTCTTCTTTTGCAGCTGTGTGTGCTTCCAGGTGATGGGAGAGCAGTGGTGAAATAAAAAGTGACAGTCCACTTCAAGTGTTGTTAGGATGCTGTCATTTCAATTTTTAAACAGATGGAGTTGGCACAAATTGAACACAGCTCTTGAGATGCACTAAACGGCTTTAGCATGATTGGTGGAACTGACCTCTGAGCCCAAGATGTAGCACCATCATTCAAAACACAAGGGATGACCTAATGTTTCGTACCACTGACACTGCCAGTCAGTCAGCAATCTGGGTACTGCTGGAAAGGGGTTGTGCATCTGCGCTCAGGAGCCCTCTCAGATGCACAGCACAGACACTGGAACTGCTGCTACTTGTATATCCTGGCAAGGTGCATGGTCCTGTACACAAGGAATTACCTTGGGCTCTTCCACCAGCCTCCTCAGACCACCAGTCACCCAGCCCTGAATCTGCATGAATAACCTGACCCATCCTCATCCCTACATGGGGTCATCCACGGACGTTTGAGAAACAACAGGGACCAAGATAAAATTGTCTTGGTATCCTATACCATATGATTACATGGCTAACAACTTCACCACAGAGTACTGCAGCAACTTGCAGGCCATCAGGATACAACCCACTTTGTCTCTCTCTGAATTTGGCCAAGGCAATTAGACATTACTCTACTAGCAGCACCGAAAGACACCTCACTACTACTTCCTTTTGCTGGTTATGTGGCTGGCCTTCTCATCTGCTGCTCTGTGACATCCTGTTCTAAAGGCTGCACTGAAATTCAAAACAACAGCAACAGCCTTTGATGTTCTCAGAGGTAGGAAGAGTGCCATTTGGACAGCCAAGGAACATTACAGCTTGTGAAACTATCATTAAAACCTGAAAAACCTGCCTTGGCATCAAAATACCAAGCAGGCCTTCTCACTGCTCTGATGATGAAGGATTATATTTCATTACACCAGTGAACTCTGATTATTTTGCAGAGCCACGTCTCCATCCCCAGCAATTTAATGGGTGTGAGAATTTGTTCCCTTGTGTGTACAATTTGGAAAGTTTCTAATTTGCTAATCAAGGGATCAGGATACAGTGATCGTCTTCCTGGTATTTATTACCAGCATTGTAAAAGTAATTACGTGGAAGATGTCCCGATATTGATGCCACACGAAAACTTGAGACTGGATAGAAATGTAATTACTAACAACAGTTCTGTACTGCGTCTTTGAGAACAACTGCAATGTGAGTGACATACAACGGCTGTTCAGCTCCCCACTAGATCAAAGCCCTTGCGTCATCCATGACTGAGATGCTACATGGGCAGGACCATGAAGATTAAAGCCAAGCCAACTGATCATGCCTGTGGAGTTTTACATGGAATTCTGCTGAGCTCAGTCAATGCTGTGGTGACTTACACAGACGCATCCTGCAGGGCTGCGATGGCTGTCCATTAGGCTAAAGAGGAACAGAAGGCTGCCATTAGGTGAACAGCAGCAGTTTAGTTTCAGGGCAGTTAAGCTTTTTGTTTGCCTGCGGTCTACAACTGATGCAACTCTTCCAGGTACAGCCCCATGGGCTACTGACAACCTCACCCCACGTTCATGAAGGAAATGCCACGGCTGAGCTGCCAGCTGCTCAGCCACCTGCAGAGCACAGGGCACTGCATGAGGATCACCACGTCTGGTCTGCAGACAGGGAGAGCAAGGCATGAAGGAGCAAGTGACTCGTCCAAGGGGGACATCTGGCAAACCACCATGAGAGCTGAGAACAGACACTGAACACTTCTGTGGCACTGGTCCTACCTACCACACCAACCTGTCCTCCCTGAAGAGGGTAAAACATCTAGCTCTCAGAAGAACAAAACTGTGCTCAGCAAACAGTAGAGGAAAGACAAATGCAGATGTTATGGGAAGTGCTTGCAGTTTCTTTCCGCTCAGACCGAAATTCAGAAATGATAATGGCTAAACCCTAAGGAGAAGAGGATGAAAGGGCTTTGCTCCCAGGCATGTGACACTACTCCCCTTTGTGAGACAGATGCAAGGAAAAAGAGGGGAGAAGAAAAGCAAAGCTGGAGCTGAAAGACTTTTTTCTCCTCCCCCCACTCCCCCTTTTTTTTCAAGAAAGGACAAAATGAAAGCAATCGTGAAAGAACAACTGTTCCTTTCAAAGCCATTAGTTTGGGAAGCTGGCTGTAAAAGGGTACATTTCTGAAACGTGGCTGCGGTTACCAAGCAACAGCTGAGCCCCTGCTCCACTGCCAGCAGCCTCCGAATTCGGAGGGGGAAAGGCGGGGGGCAAACCCTGCAGCTGTACCCCCCAGTGCTGGGAATGGCCCCAGGAGAGCTCACACAGTCGGCAGCCTGGAGAGCAGGCACAGCCTGCGGTGCGTGGAGCTGAGGATCCTCCGCAGGGAGTGGCCACAGCCAGCCCCTGCTCCCAAACCAAACTGGAGCTTTGAAAATAATGAGGATGGAAAACTGACTGATCCATTTCACTTGACAGAGTCTGATGGAGGAATGGGGAGAAGAGGAAAATCTGAAATAAACCCAGTAACTGCAGCAGAAGACCTCTAGTTTTATGCGGGCATAACTATGAGCATAATTTGATGTCTATTACTAAAAGTAAGGGAAACGGCAAACAAAACTCTAAATTAAAGTTAACAGTTCTCATATGCATTGGACACACTGCAGTGTTTTGCAGCCTTTTCTGCAGCTCAGGGATCTAACAATGGGAAGAGGGAAATAAATCCTTCTGGGACCTCATGTTTCCAGGCTGGTTCTGTGAGCAGCTGAAAACCCACAACTCCGGCTGGGTCCAGAGCTCCATGGTGTTCCATCCCAGTAACTCCAGACAAGGATATCATTACACTTATCTAATCCATGAGCTGTTTTGTTACCTCCATTACTGTTCTAAATGAGAATTAGGCTCAACATGTGCTTAATTTAGGCTACGAGTTGAGCTGGCAAATAACTATGCTTATATCCAAGCTGTACAAAGAGCTGAGGGGTTTTCTTTCCACCCATTTGGTGAATAGAACTGGCCCCAAAACTTGACAGCCTCACACTGCCCCAAACATCTCCCTGGCAGCATGCATCCCCAAACGCCCCGAGCTGTCTGGAGCTGAGACTGGGTTCAAATGTCTTGGCTTGAAGCATTAGCAGAAAGTGATTAGATGGCATATGAGACTGCTGAGGATGCCAATACCAAAAACGCCCATCTACATCCGCTCTGTTGATCACGTAAAAAATTAGAACTGAGGACATAGACCAGTTGTCTACACAATTCAGCATCCTGTCCCTGATGCTGACTACTTGCACAGACTTTGTGAGTGCACAGGAAAATTGTGTGGTGAATAACTGAGAAAAGAAAGGTTTTACTGTACTCCTCCATTTCATTCTCTTAACTATCACTAATGGGACTGTTATTAATTCCTTACACAGATATACTTCACTCTTTGCGTGCCACCAGGCAACTGTGTAGACAGTGTTTCAAGTCTTGAAACTCACTTTGAGCATTGCTGAACACCTGCTTGTTCCGATACTAGATGAGAAATGAACTTAGCACCTCCAGTTCACTATTTCTCTACCATTCGTTCTCCTACATTTCTCTGTGATGCTGTCCTTGTCCTTCCTTTGTGATCCCTGACTCTGGATTCACCTCTGACAGTTTGCCATGTATGTTGTTTGTGATGCACTTAAAACTGGAGGGAGGGGGCAGGTTTTGCCGTAGAAAAACTAACTGGCCAACTCAATAGCGCTGCCAGACAGTGACCTAATTCATGGACACTGAAGACAGCAGACTAACTGTCACGACTCTGCTATTTCTCCTTTCAAAGCTGGGAAAAGGCGGCGAGTGTTAGCTGCAAGGCCAGGTTGCAAAGAGCACTTCATGATATGCTGGCTGTCAATTAAACACTGAATCGGTGCGATTTCTGCTGTGCTGGGTGTTCAGGGCTCCCTAATTGTTGCCGTTGGCTCCTGATAATGAATGATTGAGCCAGCATGGGACAGCTCCCCTGATCTAATGCTCTAACAACCTCACTTTTCTCTACAGAATCTGAAAGGGAGGTTACGAAGGTTTCTGAGAGGTGCTGGTGCTGTTGTTTTATGAAATGGGAAGACATTGGGGACATTCAAATGTTTATGGCTTTGGTGACTTTCTATCTACTCACATTTACTATAGTCCACTAAAACTAAAGAGCAAGACATTACTTGCACTTGTCAAAAGACCAAGCCTTCAAGCAGAAAACAAAAGCAGACGCATTTGATTGAAGACTTTAGCTGGTGTTGCTTTGTGATTACCACAGAGTAAGGTCTTCTCATCCACACTATTCCTTCACATGGTCTGGCTGAGCGGCTCCAACAAAGCATCCCTTGAAATCCAGCCCAGAGACTGAATGGGAGAGGGGGAGGCAACATCTCAAGAGCTTGGTGTGGTGCAGGACCCACTGCATACCTAAACAGCAGTGACGCAAGTTGCTAGTGAAACTGCAAGTACATTGGCCTTTCTTCAACAAACAGCTGCATTTAAAAGATAATACCAGTCAAGGACATCAAAAGGCACTACTCAGAAGAATACCAGTACTTTAAGCTAAATGTGTTTTCTGAGGCCGAAAAACACTTGAATAGGAAGAACAAAGATAGTAAGCTGATTTGGCCAAGGACTGTCCATCTCCCCTGAGCTCAGCTCAAAGGGATCCCACAGTTAGAGACACAATACCAGGAAGGAATATCCATTCAAGTTACATTTGAAGGCCCTTGAATAGCAGGAAGCGCTCCACTTCATGGGGCCGGATTTCAAACACACTGTTTTCTTTCAGTCCGTGTACCTTCACAAACCTTAGTGTTTACCTACTCAAGACCAGGACACTCTGCACATTGCCATCACTCCCCGGCTCCATTCCTTGGGCCATGGCAAGACCAGTGGGCCAAGCGTGGAGACGTGGCATGACCAGGGCCCAGACACATGCCAAGAGCAGCAGTGGGTCCCGCCAGGCTCGGGCACAGCCAGTGCTGCTGGCGCCACTGGAGAGACACCGCAGAACAAAACGGGGGGTGGGGGGTGGGGGGGTTGCACCGCATCTGTACCCTCAGCTCCCCCAACATTTGGCCACCCCAGGAGGTTAAAGTACTTCTACTGAGGCAAAGGATGATGGACATCATGAACAAACAGAAACACGTGGGCAGAACAGAGACAACTACAGGCGATGTGACTGCAAGTGTTGAACAGATTTTGAAGCCAAAGCACATGAAGACCATTTCGTCCAGCTTCCGATAGAATACAGACCATTAAATGCCCAGTAACTTGCATCATAGCAGTGTCCTGTGGTTGTGCTATACCAGAGACCATCTCTTATGACTAAGGTTGTCACTGCCCAAATCATAATCAAATCTCCTCAAAGATTACAAGTATTTAAAACCATTTCTGCACACATATTGTAATGTGTTCCATACATTACTGACCAGAAGCTCTACTATGTTCTTTGGGTCCGAATCTTCTGAGTGGTGCTTCTGGCAAATCTACCTTTCACAGCCACTTAGAAACAATTCCTCTGTATCACCATCATCTCTTAACGGTCATGTCAAATGATACCCTCAATTTAGTTGCTTTTGCATGAAGTTGCAAGCACAAAGACCAGAAGAGATCAGCTAAATGTTGCTTTTTACTGCAAAATTAACAATAAATTCTATCCCAGAACTCATGTTCACATACTTATCTACTCTGCTCAGTGCCTGCAGCCGATTCCCTTGAATCCTATCCTGTCCACTGACAACACCTAGCTGTCTTGTTCCTTATCAATGGTACAGAAAAACAGGGTCGTCATCTGATTTTTGTTCCACCAGTTGCATTTCTTTTCCCAGGGATGCTAACCACACCACCAATACTTTCTTGTGCAGCAGTACATGCAATTGCCATCTGTAGAGTTGGCACTTCTTCAAAAAATATTTAAGTATCTGTGGAACTTATAAGAGTGTAAATGAAACATGACAAAAACCATAACATGACATAATGTATGCCTGAAGTAAGGGAACATCAACAAGTTCACAATGTTTGAAATGAGAAAAAAAAATGCTGCACAGGTGCTACACAATCCCCCTCTCCCACCAGTTTGCTAGAACTTCCTCCACACCCACTCGCTTCAAAGCAAGCCTGTTCCCAAAACGTGCACACGGTAGCTGCTTTCTGCAAACCTTTTCCATTTTCAGTTGAATCAAACCAGTCCCACATTTCTGTGCCAGTGCTAGGTGATGATTACCAAAGCAGCAAGGAGCTGCACAGCTTGATTACACACAGTACAAAGCACCACCGCCACTTTTTGTTTTATTTTGAAGCTTCCCCTCAGCATTTCATGCGATGCTATGTTAAAGGTGAGAAACAAAATCTTAACGACTTTTAGACCAGCAACATCCTGACCAAAACTCATATTTACCTGCTCCTTTTGCACAGTGTACTTCAGTCTTTAATAAATTGGAAGCTGAGCAACAGCAACAGCTATAGTTACAGCAAATTTTATTTATGCTGAACTTTTACCTTCACCTTTCAAATCCCTCCTGAATTTGGAAATTAACTTGGCTTTCCTTTATTATATCTTATATTTTCAAATGTTATTTCACCTCCACTTAGACACCACAAATGTGTTCAAGACTTTCATCTGTGTTATCCTCTTTGTTCATTTCCTTTTAAGGGGTTGTTTCTTCCAGCACTCATTATTGGAACAGCATCTGTCCTTTCAGACCCCAGAAAAGTACAAAATGGTATCAGCTGCTTCCAAAACCATGACCTACCTTAGCGGCAACGATAACAGGAAAGGGGAAACTCTGGAGCTGGAGGCCCCAGACCCAGGCAGGGTCTGTGCTGCACCTTCCAGCACCTCTTCCCACCATTTTGAACCACACTCCATCATTATCTGAATCAGGTGCAACAGCGTACCGCCCTGTGCTACAGCGGCACTTGCTATTAAGCACACGGTATTGCTATACAGACTAGCATCGTTTTAGCATCTGCCTTTATTTTCACAGCTATAAGCAAATTCTGATAGATCTCTTAGGAATGTGAGATTCTTTGCTGATCTGCACAATCTTCAACAAATGCTCTGTGTATGGCATTTGACATATTGGGTGCTCTGAAATCATGGGGAATTTTGCCAATAATTGTATTAGACCTGATAGTTTTCCCTGTGTTACGCATAATATGGCATTCATGTTATAAAACCAGTCATTCTGAGAAAAAGAATGACGTTGTCAACCACTGCACTAAACAGCTGTTTTCCACAGTCATTTCACAAAATAACTAGAAATTGTAGGTAGGCATTACACGGAATGCCTAATCCCTGAGAATTTTGGATTATTAAATAAAAAGGACAAGAAAACTATTTGCTACATTACATTCATTTATGAAACCACACAGTCTTTTAGATGTTTCTTCTTGAAACCACATTAGCAAAAACTGTCACTTTTCTGAACGAATCTGTACTTTTACAATTGAGCCTATTTTCTGAAGAGACTGAAACTTTGAGTCATTTAGCACGAGAACTGCTCCCACAACAGGATTCTAAAAGTAATGCCACTCATTTTGCAATTTCTGTGCTGTATTTTGTGCAACAACCAAGCAGAACCATCAAGCAGAGAAAGAAAGTGCTTTGAATTTTACTCAGATGCAGAATGCCTCCAGCTGCCATTCATTCCATCAAATGACTGATTTTACAACACGACCATAATGCACACATGCTTTATTTTCCTAGTTTCTCCCCTTTTCTCTTAGTGTTACTAGATATCCTTTTTCCACGTCTGCATCCTGCTCCACTCTGTACCTCGTTTTCCTTTTCTTTGCTCATTCTTACACTACTTCTGCCATGTAAAACATCAGATCATCATTTGAATTTACAATCTGATCTATTTCCCTCTTAATTTAATAGGAGCTGCAAGAGGCGCCTTCATGGGTCTTGTCAAGGTACAACTTCTCTGTAGACAATGGGATGACACAGATGAGAAATACTGCGAGTTAAAACAAGAGTAATGTCCTGTAGCTCTGAGTCTGAATACATGTGAAACAATCTCACACATCATTCTTCATAATCAACACCACTCATGCCTCGTCCCATACAGCGCATCATATTTTTAACTTCTCCTTCCGAACAGCAGGTATTCTCAGCAGTCCCATCTGAGGGAGCGGAAGGTGGTGGCACACCAGCTAATGCAGATGCATGCTGAAGGCCCATTATTCACAATCACCTTAAAGCTCTTCAGGTGGGCTTTTCAGTGCTCATGCTTTAGAGCAATGACTTTGTTTTGGCATACTCAAGACTGCATTAGCACTTCAAACACAGAACAGGTATTTCACTTTAAGGCATTTAAACTGCAACTGTGAACAAAATATTAAAACAAGCAGCCACTTCAGTCAGGCTGGATTAAACAGAGCTGATCGTTGCGCAGCTTGGAGGCAGAGTGCACATCACAAGATCGACCTCTGCTCCTTGTGAGGGACGGAAAAATTCCCCAGGGAATGGGAGAAAAATAGTATTATTAACCAGACAGGAAATTAGGGAGTGGAGAGATTATGGCCAGGACTGTGAAGGATATTTAAGCTTCCATCTCTCTTTGCAACCTGAAAAAGGCACCAGAAGTCTCCTTGTCAAGGCTTTCAGACTCCCCCACCCCATCTTAAGATCATATGGTGAGTGTGTGGCAAAGCTAGGAACTGAGCCCAGGTCCCTCAAGTCACTGGCCACTGTCTTAGACAAAATGCCATGGCTCTCTTTTTTATCCGTGTTTGAGAGCAGAATCTGGCATAACCAACAGCAGAAATGAGCCCCCCTCAGTCAGCCACCTTGTTGAAATTCAAATGCTTTTCATGGGTCAGTGGTTTTCTACAGTTCTTTTTCTCCGGTCAGAGCTCTATCCCCAGTCCTAGGAAGTCCTCTCTTACTTTTTATTGAAGCCATGTGAAATAAAGTATTAGGCTAGATGCGCAGGCAGGATAAGATGCTAAAAACAGTACTGCCTCTTAGGATTTAATGGAAATCCAGATGTTGGTGAATTCCATATCCTGCATATTTAGAAAAACCGAAGTGCTGTTGATGAGCATTTGCAAAAGACCTTCTGATGCGTATGACCACCCCTAGATTTCACATCACCGTTCCCATATAGAGGTCACTTATCTCAGCCGCCTTTCCATTTACCAAAAAATGTGGCATTTCCACAAAAGCTCTCAATACATTTAACTTTCTGATTATGTTTTTTTTAACGGCATCAAGTTTTTTGTCATCCACCTCCACGTTCCCAGGCTCACCCGATGGGGTTCTGCTCCCATTTACAGCGGTGCAGATCTGGAGTGGTTCCCATGGCCTTTCTGGGAATCACTTCAGATTTACATCAGGGCACAGAAAAAGCAGAGTTTGGCCTCCTATTTTCTCAACCGGAACACTGTATTGATTATTTTTTTTTCCATGTAATATCATATTAGTAACAAAACTGAGCTGACATGAGCACTGTGGAATGAAAGATAATTGCAATGTACAGAAAAAATGAAGTACCAGCACATCAAAGGGTAGGGGAGACCTTGCAGATTCAATATATAGATATTTCGTACAAGATGCAAAGCATACTTGCTAAAGTGGCCTCCTCAAAGCTACCATGGATTTAATCCCTATTTGTTACACTTGGGTAAGAAGAGAGCAAACTTAATGTCACTTGCCAGACAGTACTAATAGAGATTTGTTAATCATCTAATCACAGAATAGTAACTCTTTTTTAAAAAATATTATAAAAGAGACTGTCCAATGTGATGCAGGTCTTACCAGCGCTGAGTACAGTGACAGCAAAGTACTTTACTATGGCATCTAATCTGGTGGCCTTGTAAAAGTATACACTGATTTAATTCAGCTGACTTAATTAAGCCTTTGCAAACCTTATGTGGACAACCTTACTTCAATTTATGAATGCCTTGTTTTGTTTACTGAAACTACATTATAATTCCCATCTTCACAGAACGGAGATTTCATTGCTCCCTGTGATTATTAACATCATCCTGTCCAAAAGGTTTACTGACTTCTTAACTAGTCTCACTAGACAAGCTAAACTGAAATAATAAAGCAAGCTTGAAAACAGTCTTTTGCTTGCTTTAACTAAGTTAATCAAACCAGTGAAACTTTGTGCAGAGCACCATGCATGCTGCCACTGCCCGTGCCTGCTCCGAGGGGCCAGAGCAGCCGTGTCCCCCAACAGCGCACTCCCATGACTGCTACATACAGTGTGATGCAGCATCAGCAGGCGACACAGAGCACCTCCCACCCCACCCTGAAATACTCCACTGCAATAATTTCAGGAGGAGTGTTGCCATCTCCCCTGGGATACAACCCTACCCTCCCTTTATTTTCCTTGCTGATCCCATCAACGTGGTGCTGGTTTGAATCTTGAGCACTGACATGACACTGCTGCTTGCAGCCCGTAGCCCTCTCGGCCGGGTCACCTCGTGGCAGCAGGGGTCTTGCCCATGGCTGCACCAAGATTGCAAGTCACCACATGGTATTTTGTACGCAAAATCCTGGAAACAAGCTGGCATTAAAGAGGGCTCAGTGCAGCGGGGCTGATGTTTTATAAAACCTAGCAGTTTGTCTGGGCTTTTCCTGAATTCAGAAATCAAGGCAGCGCAGCTGCAAGACCCCCAAATGATAGTGGTTGTTTTCACATCAAATCTTTGACAACAGATCGTATGTCAAAGCGATAGCGTGTCCCCGGGCCACACTCATCATGCTGAGCAGGTCTCACCAACACCTTCAGAAGCATGCCAGACGGTTGCAGACCTGAGCTGGCACTTGCTCTGGTAGCAAAGGTCCCAGCTGGACGTTCCTGCCCGCACGCACCTTCAGAGACCACTCTGCCCACACCACCGGCATGCCCGCTCCCGCCGGCACCAGGCCACTCCTGGCAGAGCTCAGCTGCCCATTCCATTCCTACCCGCTGCACCAGGGAAGGGCTCCTGCGCTGGCACGGGTGTCGGGGAGGGGAGGTTTGCTTTCATGGCTGCAGTGCTGAATGATGCAGCCGCACTGGCGCAAGTGTCGCGCTGCTGGTACGCTGCAGTGCAAAGCAGGAGTTTGGTACATTTTCAGCATCGTTTTTCTTGCTGATAACGCTGAACTTCATTTCCTGCCACTGCTTCACCTGGGCAGATTCCTGTAATTCTATTGATTTAGGCCCCAACCCAGCATAACATTTAAAAATGTCATTACATTAAACATTTGATTAATTTAATTTCAGTAAAATTAAATTAATTTCAGACTTTTGCAGCCTTAAAGCTGTACGCACACATAAAGGTTGTATAGGTTGCAATCTAACAGACACACAACTTTTCAGGGAGAGAATACTTCTCCAGCCCTGACTGTTTTAAAATCTGAATGTTACGTTGTTAAGTCTTACAGTCCTCCATTAACCAAAATCAACAAGATCACTGTACAATTGCAGCTCTATCAATACATTAGGTCCCAGAAAACATTTGTTAAGAGAAAAACCATTTTAACTGTTCATTTCCACATTTTACCACGTCTGAAGGATCATCAGATTTGTACAAATGCTGTAACAGCCTGAAATCCTTCCTGGATTTCTGTATATGAAAACTATTTGCAACTATTGCAAATTTGTTCATAGCAGGTTCTCCTGTCAGCAACTGCAATTTTTTTCTCATAGACAATGACAGGCATATCTTGTGACTAAATGGATTTGCAATTGTCATTATGATGTAATATTTTCAAATTCTATCACGTGACCCCCAAAGTCCATGCTCACAGCATCGCAGCACGTAGCCAGACACGCCAAGGGACGCGAAGAACAGGACAAGGTGCACAGCGCTGGGGGATGCACAGCTTGCCCACGATCGCTGGAACCTCAGGGGCACAGCTGGAAGGAGACCCCCATGTCCCAGCTGTCCCCCATGGCACTGGTGCCTGCCTCACCTGCTCCCCTCGCCCCTTGGAAACACACAGAGGACTGGAAATGCCACATGTGAAGGGACCAGGCACAAAGCACTGCGGTTGCTGTTTGAAGAGGCGCTGCTGAGTGCAGGGTGCTGGTGGCAACTGGACCGCTCCTGCATGGGCTCAGTGCTGAGGCGAGGGGGCTCTGCTGCTCACCCAGCCAGGCTTCCCACCCCGCGCCCAGCCAAAGCTGCTTGCAAAGGGGATGTGGGGGGCAGGGGGTGTCAAGGATTTGGCAGTGAGCAGAAATGCAAAGTCATTCTTTTTGGTCTACCATGACTGCAAATTATTCCCCATGTTCTGTAGCCAGAAACAGAAGTTCCTGCATTTGTTTGCTTTTAAAGCAAAGCACAAGACAAAACATCCTTCAAAAAAGGAAAGGAAAAGTAAACTGAGAAACTTCAGTAGCCAGGCACAGCACAGTCTACTTACTCAGACAAGAAACACACGTGGAACTAAAGCAACACAAACACAAAGGTGGCAAAATTAATCCCTTGATATTGGCACCAACTGAAGATTGAACCTTTCCAGCACCACTGCGCTACTTTTTGCAAGGTGGTGAACAAGTGAGACCACTCTATAGCTCCTGTCTTTGGGAGCATTTCTAATCCAGTTCTGCTTCACAGCTAGAGGATTTTGAAATTAGCTAGCACGTATGCAGAGATCTGAAACAAACAACCAGGTCCCTCTCTGCCTAAACTGCATAGAGATGGGAGATGGGAAAGCCGAGTGTAATTTAAGCAGCGTTAGCATCGCGTTGGTGGGTTCAGATCCCACTCACGGAGCGTGCTGTGCGGAGAGAGATCCACGCACACAGCATCACTGAAACCCACAGGACTGGTCAGAGCGTGAAGTACCGTGCAGCATACAGAAGGGAAACAGGATCAGTTCCCACGTGGCATCCAAATTCCCTCTTTCAGATCCAGGAAACCCCCCCGAGTGCTGCTTTCTCACAGTCAGGCAGGTGTTTGGTCTGACGTTACTGACCCACGCTCCCCACAACTGCATCCGATTTTGGCTCCAAGAGACAAATCTCCACAGCTTTTGTTTAAACATGCAGAGACTATGAGATGCTTCAAAACCACATGCAGTTACAAGCATGCAGCCTACTCCCATTTAAATGCAGATGCTTTAAGAATAATTATAAATTGATCAATCTCCATGTGAACCAGTAGCGGAAAGAAGTCCATATGTGCAGTGAAGACAGCAGAGCAGGGACACTAAGCAAACTGCCTTTCAGCTTGCACATTTATAAATAATTTACTTCTATCCACCTGTGCCCAGAATAACAATTTGCTGCCTGAAATCTCTGAGCTGGTGCCGGAAGGCTGCTGGGGACTCGCTTTCCTGGGACCCTCTGGACCTGTTGGGAAGGGGTCCGGGTCTCCGGAGGAGCAGCTCTAGAGGGATCTGCCCCTAGTGGGAAGAGGCACGGAGAAACAAACGCAGGAGCATCCGTTCAGCTGATCGCATTAGGTCTTCATGCTGCTGCTACTTAGATATCTGCCTATGCAGCCATCTACGCATTTAGACAAATATATAGACAGATAGAGTGTATGCATAGGTCTGGAAACGTCTGTAGCTGCGGAAGGCTGCAGAGCTCTTCCGCGAAGCAGACGTAAAGGAGCGGCTCTGCTTCCCCGAACAGGGGGAGCGTTATGAAACACGAGTGTACCGACTGTGGCTGAGGATTCGGGCAGCGCAGCGCTGAGGCTGCTCCAGTCGTGCCTGTTGGCGCAGGAGGCCATGGAGCATTTCTCTCCCGCCAGCCCTGGCACGGCGCAGGACCCCGGCGCCCTGGCCCGGTGAGCCGCAGGGACCCCGGCGAGGGACCGCGACAGGCGGCGGTGAGCAGGGAGCATGTGCGGGCTGCGTGCTGGCTGCGTTAGTCACCGATATAAACAGCCGGAGGGAGCAGCGCGCCGCGCAGCCGGGCAGCGCACCCAGGGGGGCTCGGGGATTACGGCTCTGCGCGCTGGACGCGGGAGGCAGGAGGAGGATTAGTGGGGAAGGGCAGCGGGAACAGGATTTATCAGCTTTCCAGATATGCATTACAGCTTTTTATAATATTTCACTGGATTGTCTAGGACTTTGCCTGGCTACAACCGGAGTTCCTCGATCATAAAAGAAAGGTGAGTTTTTTCCTCTTTTTCTTACACAGTTGCATTATCTGTGTCTGCAAGCTGTTTGTCAGCTGGCCTTGACACCAGTAATAACCAGACAACTTTTTGCAGAGGCTGAGGTATTAACATTCATTGCAGTCTGAATGGCTGTTTGATTTATTAAATTTATCCATGGCATCTAAGTATACAAGGCTTAGCTGCATTATTTATAAAGATTGCAGTTTGCTCTCGAGATGCCCTTCTCTGAGCATCCACGAAACATTATACCTGAAAAGTAGGAATGGATAATGTGAGTGTGTGTTTGTGTCACATAGCCTGGTGAGGCAGACTAGAATGCTCGGCTTTTCTAAACAATTTCTGAAGCATCATTGTGCTAAATAAACAGGCTCTAACAATTTTTAGTAGGTGGATGTCACAGGAATTTGGATGTTGAGGGGTTTATGAAAGACACTTAAATACCTATGATTTAGTTACAGATCTGCACGTTATTATAATTCTAGTAGATTTCCTTGCACACAGGAAAAGATCTCATCCCTAGCTACTGTGGGCTGAGACAAAAATCAATATATGGTACCTTTTTTACAACAATATCTTGCAAAACTTCAGTCTACAGCTACAGAACCACATTGGAGTTTTTTGGAAATCGCAGATAAAACATCATTTGCTGGGTGCTTGAGTTCTTAAATATCAAAGGGATGTACATTATGCATGAATGGTTTATCATTGATCAAAATACTTTCTAGGTTCAAGAATACTGTTTGCTGATAGGTCTCAGTTTATCAGTGAACAGTGACAGCAGACCGCATGTTATCTTTTGTGTACACATCTCTCTACGTACAGAATGCATACACACATACATATATATGTGTGCTCAAGCACACATATAGAGTGTAGGTATGTACATGTCTGCATTTTTTCCACACTGGTATGGAATCAGACCTCCTGATTATTACTTTCTCACTGAGCTAAGTAAAAAGTATTGGATTAATTGAACAAACACCGTATCGCCATGGTGTGCTTTCTGTGACAAGCTGTCAGTGGAACACTTTCCAAGTCAGCACTCTGCCTCACAACACGCCTTCCTGGCCCAGCTGCCTCCTGCGGGCTCTTCTGCATCCCTCACCACAGGCGACTGTGTTCACCAACAAAATCACTGCCTAGATTTACACCTACTTGTGCTAGAAAATTGGTCTCAAAAAAGTGGAATATCTAGTGAAAGAGCTGCTGTCACCAAATTTGCACAAGTCAGTACTGACTCTCCTGCCTCAGGCTGCAGCTCTGTTCTGTGGCATTGCCTTTCACTTCCGAAGCTGAATTATCCGTCAACTGTAAAACACCTCCCATGTACAACATGCAGTGGGTATCATGTATATTTTTAACTTGTGTATTTTCAACTTGATTTGACTAGTTTATGGACTATAGAGTTTTTCTCCATCTTTCTGCTATCTCTGCATAAAGATTTTTTTCTGCTGTATTTATCACAACTCATCATTATTTAACAGTTTTAACATAGTATCAGCATCAAAGGTAACTTTGCAATCTAATTACATCTTGTAGCAAGCGCACTTGTAGCAAGCAGTAGTAAACTTGCTAGAAAGCTCTCTCAACCTGCAAGGTTTGCCACTACAGCATGTGGAGAAACTGTGGTGCTTCTACCTCACTTCTAGTTTGTTGGCAGACCTTATGTTGTCATAAGCACTGTGTCAGGAAATTGTTGCTCATGAGGGGGCATGTGCGTGGGGTCAGCACAGATCCATCCTCCAGCAAGTAAAACTTTGTAAGTTGGAAGAAGTGCTTATTGCTTCTGAAAGCCCAGATAGTAAGGCCAGATCTTTTGGTAGGGAAGCTGGCATGACACATTGGCGCTTCAGAGGTCACGACAGGCTGAAGGTCCCTTCACTGATATCTCATTGGCCACCTCATTACTGAAAATTCCTAGATTATAAGCTTCATTTTGATGGGAAAGTGGTGGAAAAGTCAGTTTCTAGAAATATTTGATAGTGAAATTATTCTCCAAATCAAACTATTGGAGGTGACTTGGGAAGAGATGGGGAAGAAACCCTTTTACTGTATTTAAATACAAACCCTCAGCAAGTTCTGCAGCAGCAGAACTGACTGACGTGGTGTGTTTCACAAGGAGGTTGATGCAGAATGTGCATGAGCAAAGCATGGGCACTAACTCATACCCAGCCTCGCATGCCTGAGCTAGACATTCCTGCCTTGGAACAAAGAAGAAAAGCAACCTGAGTTTTCCACTTGCCTTGCAGGAAGGGCCGGGATGAGAAAACTGGAGAGCAATAGAACTGCTGTGAGCTGTGGCAGCTACTGGAGCTGTGTGGCATGTTGTCGTGTGAGGCTTGAGTTGTGCCAGGGCTGTCTCCTGGTCCTGCCCATGCAGGACGGCTATGTGCTGCTGGGACGGTGGCTACGGTTCTTCCAGGGCATGTGATAAAAGCCTCGTCTGTGGGGTTATCGGAAGAGCGCGGGGCGAATGTCTGCCCAGGGCCAGAGTTGGAGGGTGTTTCTGCCTCTCCATCTGCAGCCAAATGCTCTGGGAAGGCCAGGCTGTTGGATTCTAGATGGGTCTTATTTGAGCATTGCATTGTAACTGCCAGAAAGGTCAATGATCAGGTTATATTCCATAGACCCTTTCTCACAGAAAAGTACACATTTAAGTTGGTTAAGGAAATGAATATTACAGTAACCCTTCATTGAAAATTTCCTCTCTTTTTGGTGAAAGAACATCCTAGGAAAGGTGACAGAATTACAAAATCACCTCTTTTTCTTTCCTTTGCATGAATTCCTAAATTACACTGTTAAGTTAGTGAGGCAATTCTGCATGATGCTTTCTTAAGGAGCTAGAAAAAGTAACAATGGACCTGAGCCAAAATTCATCAGCATCAACCTGTATCTTGATCTGAGTGGATTTTGGTTTAAGACAGTAAGAGTACCAGGACATTTCTTCTAAGCTTTTCTTTTAGCATGTGCTGCTTTCCACACAAATGTGGATCCACGTTTTCATTTTTCTTTCTTTTCCCATGGTTTGAAAACTGGGATAATGTGGAATTCCTCTGTTGATTCCACTCAGAGTATGAGGGGAGAGCTCAGACAGCTCACCTTTGTCATCTTTTTTAACCCCTTTCCCAAAGCTCAAGCGATGGCTCTGGCCACATATGAAAGTATGGCTGTGAGAAGCACTTGCTGTTGGCCATCTCAGGACCAACAGTGGCAGATACTCAGGGTACTTTTAGCTATTTGAATAAAGGGAACCACAAATATTTGACAGGATCCCAACATTAATTTTGGGGCTTCCCAAGAGTTTTTCCTCCTACATGCATTCACACAGTATGATGTTGGCCTTGACTTTCCAAACAGCCTCAGGAAAATGGCACTGTGTATCCAAAAGAAAGGCTGCAAGCTACCATCCTTTAGCTAGGTCCTAACCCACTATGTTTGTCCTCAAAGAAAGCTGCCAAAAGAAAGCAGAAAAGTGGAAAAGGGATGGATTTTTCTAAAAATAGTATTCATGAGTCCAATTCCCTTCAGTTTACAATAGAAAACACAGTCTTGCTTCCGTGCCAAGAACTCTGAATTTGCAAAATCCTGCTGGTCTTTAGACAAGATCAACTATTGATGAGCTGCAGCCGTCAATGCGGTATTGACCTAAGTTTCTGCACTGAGCACCCTATTAAGTGACAGTCCTCAACAGAGCAACTCTTCATCTGCAAGTCTAGGGCTGTTCTTCAGCGTCTTCAGCCTTTACCAGCTTTGATAGCATCACTGAAAGTATTCAGTCTTCTCTTAAAAATGCTGTAACTACTCCTTTAGCTAGGGGAGTAGAATTGCCAAGAACTTTACAATTTTTCTTCTATTTCTCTTTACAACTATATTAATGCAGCTGCTTAGTGTGACATCTTCCATCACACTTTGCAAGATCATTTTGGAAGCAAGGCACTGACCTGCTTTTCATTACAGTAACTTTTTAATGGCAGTTACAAATCTGGTATTATATATGTAACAAATGAAAAATAAGGATTAAAAGATAAACCAGCACTTCAGATTGGAAATGCCTCAGGTCTGGTGCTTAGTCCTGTCAGTGCACTCTGAGACGCAATGTACCAAGTTCACAGCCTGTGCTTTGGGATCTCTCAAGGCTGTGCATAACCTCGCAGCATTGCAAAGACACCAAGGGAAGGGCACATTTCCAGCGTGGTCTGAAATGAGTAGCACACACAGACAACTCCCTTCTCTGCGTCCTTCCAAAAAGAGCTCCCCACAGTCACATCAGTGGTGCAGGTGTTCCCCTACCTGTTAACCACATTGTTTGTATGAGATACTGACAGAGCTCTAGAAAGATACATTATCCTTTACCAGTGCCTGCAGCAAGTTCAACCAGGGACCTTGCATCCTCTTGAAAATGGCCAGCTGCCTGCCGATGGACACATTCAGAGCTAGGCGCTACGTGGCTGCCAGAGCTTGTTTCAGATGATACCACTAATTCAGAGGATACCACTGAAGTTCCCTCAAGGATTGCTGCCTCTGCCACCCCACTCTTCTGGGCAATGGCAAGACCCTACAGGAGCAGGCTCTGAGCAACGTGGCCTGCAGGAAAGCTGCAGAAAAGCAATGCAGCTTTTCTGTGGGTGCTGGTAGGAGCATGCCTTGTCCGAGCATTGCAGATTTGTGGAAAACCTTTGAGAAAGCACCTCTGATAGCTGGCTCCCTGCACCATGCCCTCCAAAGCCTGATGGCACCTGAATAAACAAACAACCCACCTGCAACAGTGTTCGGGAGCACTCCCCAGCACTGGGACAGTGCTCTGAAATCTTGGCTACCAGCCAGCAAATCCACTGGTGATCAAGTCACAGCAGATTTAGAGGGATCTTTCTTTTAAGATGTTGGCTTTCCCACAGACAACAAGAAGAATCGCAGCATTATCCATTTTAGGAAACTGATTGGAACAGATTCCTAGTTGAGATACTGGGATGTCAGGCAAGATGCATTTTTCAGCTCTGCATTCAGTCCTGCTGGCATATATAGAGATCTTACAGAAAAAAACCTCAAACTATTTTTTCTAATGATGTTTCCAGTCAAAAAATTTCAGGCACAAACAGCTAAAAATGCTGTTCAATGGTTATGAGTTCCCAATAGCTAAATATTTACCTGTCACTAGTAAAGTGAAAAAAATCTTATTTTATAAAATAAGATCACTCAGCGTTTTTCTGAACCCCATCAAATTCTTGCCCTCAATAACCAGATAATTATCTATTTCATAAAAACACAGCCACCGGATGCACCACCTTTTTAGTGGTGCAAGGGATCCTTTCCCTGCTGAAGGCATAGTACCCAGCTGATCTTCTGTACTACCGCTCACCATCTCCACAGCTGATCCTCACCACTACTAATTATTTTCTATTTTTTTCCAGTTGCAGCATTAACCCTTTCATTGTTCTCTTCACCTAGAGGTCTTCTCCGCTGTTTAACAGTTCTCATTGCCCATCTTAAAGTCCTTTCAATTATTGTTTTATGATTTCACTAATTCAACTCTCAATTAATATGGTCCTAAAACCCCTTTGGCTTGAGAACTGATAAACAGGAACAGAAGACTCTACTTTTCTTCCATTTCCCTTTATTCATTTTAAGTGAAACATGTATGAAACAGACAAATGATACATTTTCTATTACCAGATAGTAGTTCATATCTTCCTCACTCTTTCCTTTTTAATATCATCATCAAAAGTGATGCACTTCAATTCTTTTAGGCATACTTTGATGATATTGCAATATGCTGTTTATGGAAAAAACAAATGACATTTTTTTATGTCAGCAGCATTCTCTGCTATTTCCCCACTAAAAAGCAACATCTAATTTTTGAGTTGCACATTTGCAGCAGTTGCTGTGGGCGGAGAGTCTGCTTATTTATTTGGTTGGTTTTTACTACAACGTACTGTCATGGCAACTGTACTGAGGGCGAATGCATCTGGAGGTAATTTATATATGTCATATTGACTGCAGTAAAATTGGCTTGTACCATTTAAACTTTTTCAACCACTGGGCAAGGGCAAAGTTAGCCTTTTGAGACCCAGAAGCAGTTTTTCCATAGTAAGTAAATAAACAAACTAGGCAGAGCAACAGGAGCAATGCCAAATGTTTCTTGGTGTTTGGATGCAGAGCTTGCTGCATATTTAAATTAGGTCTGCTATCTTGGGCAGTAACTCCAGTTCTGCTGATGCATAGTAGGTTTTCCATCCTGCTAATGTGGGAGGCAGCACATCGCACCCTGCACAGCCGTTGCTTGGGCAGACGGTGGCCAGACCCATCTCCCCTGGCACCAGGAGGCATTGCTGTGTGCTGCCCAGACAAGTGGCAGAGCCTCTTGTCTGGGGATGACGCCACTTCCAGCTGCTCCCCCTTACCTCACTGCAAACATGAAGAAACTTGACTGAAATCTGCTGAAAGACTCAAGCACGCAGTAGCATTAAAAGGGACTAAACCGGGCCAGTGATACAGTTTCAAGCATAACATGCCCGACCACCACTACACGGCTTCGATGCTCCTTCTCCAGCCAGGCTGCTACTCTCGGGACTGCTGACTGGCAACACCTGAAGGGTCCCGGCCACCGCAGCACCACACCACCTTCCAATGCACATGACTGGGACGCACTTGAGAACTTTGGCTTCTTGATATTGCATCTTGATCACTTTGTGAGCAAACCAAAACAGCTATGAAACCTTGAATTACAGTTGGATAAAGATGACTGCAAGTCTTACAAATTTATCTAGCCTCATCTTGCTGCTAGGGGGGGAATAAAAAAATCTTAAACCTTTTGAATACCTATGTGATTGCAGCCATTATCATCGCACCGATGAGGGTTTGCAGCAGCATTTTATTAAGAGCCATGCCTTTGCATTATAGATGACAGCTCAGTGTGCTGTCTGCTCAGGTGCCAAAGCGTGCGGCTGCCTCCTCCGTTGGCCAAGCCTTACCTCAAAATACTGTATGCTGTAAGGAGCACAGTAATTTCTCAGTTAGAATCTCAAATGGCTAATACATGCACACATCTTTCTTTTCAATTAGACAGCCTCTTTTGGGAATAGCTCAAGTTTTCAGTAGCCCCACGTTAGGAACAACTAGTGAATCAAATCATACCGATGCTGACAGACAGTATTTCTTCAGATAAATTAGCACAGTAACAATCAGCAGTATCTAATTACGGCTAATTTCCTGTTCATCTGCCTAGGTACTTTTGACCCTTTACTGTAATTCTTGAGCACTCACAAGGTTGATCAGAGATTTTCAGTAATTTAACTTTCAGGGTCAGCTCTTTAGCTACTGTAAATCAATGCATTTTCTTTGGCTTTGGAGCTGATCAGAAGGGGGCTGTGTTAACTTCCACAGTAGAGAAAGTGGTCTTAATTTACTACAGCATGCTATGGGCTCGTAGCCCTTTGTACCTGCTCGCTCTCCCGAGTTCTTGGAGAAAGTGTAGCAACAAACACATAGAATATTTCTGAATATTACTCAGCCCTATACAATTGAGACGATGATACATGAACTTTAACAAAAAAATATTTTAAAAGCCACCTAAATCAGGTCCTCCAGACCACCCACCCTGTAAGACTAGAAGACGGGGACTCCTGCCTTGAGCCAACCCCATTTATCAATAGAGGCTGAAAGGTCACACAAAAGGAATTCAGGTTCAACTGACAAAAGATGCAGCTGAGCTTTAATATATTTTTGGCCTAGAAGTTTTTGAGCTTTGTTTTTGATTTCTGCTTAAGACAGAAAGAAGTTCCACAACTAATTGACAAAGGGAATGGATGGAGACTTAATTGGTAGCATCTATTTAAGAAAGAGGCATAAGTGAACATCCACAAAACTTTAAATCAGATACCAAAACAAGAAATACAGTGAAGGGATGTTTCTGTGCCAGGACTGTGGATGTCAACAGTGTGCCCCAATTACAAGTTAAGCAAAAGCCATAATATTTTCTTTTCTGGAAAACACTGCATCTTTTCTCAACACTTGCCTGGCTCCACAGAGAAGTGATTGACTGGGAAAACAGGAACTTATGGGGAGATGCCAGCTTTTATTTGCTGCGGGAGGTTAAAAGTTCCCTAGAGCACAAAGGAGCTTTTCTTGCCCAGACAATCCCATCATGGTATACATCAGCACAACTAAAGCCTGCAAAGCTCAGGAGCAGTCAAGAGATATATGGTGAAACCTGAAATGAATTTTTTTTCAAACATTCACTAGTTTTTATCCATGGCATCCACACCTCAATATCTGGCAACAGAAATCTACTAAAAAAATAGCAGGATCTCTAGTTCTTTTTAAAGCAACGTGCACAGCAACTCACAAAGCTCTGTAAGTACACAATCCCCAAATATCCTTCCAGCATAAAGCCTGGCTTTATTGCACTGCAAAGAGATTAATAATCTTATCTATTGTGAGTTGATGCAATCTTTTTTTTCCTCCACACACCCACACTGCTGTTTCCTTCTGATCTGCATTTGTAGCTTAGCTACTGTTTAGTTGAAAGGAAGGAATCTGATAATACCTTCCTAAAAAGATGCCTATACTGTGGCTGCCTGTTCCAGGCAGTGACAAAGAATGGAGATGTCAGCTATTGACAGAGAAAATAAAGAACTTTTTTCCCAAACATCCCAAGAGAAATAACCTCATCATAAAGGTATTTCTTGTTCACTCCAAGTTAAAAGAGAGAAGGGGGGCGG
>JAVJGI010000001.1:113066518-113111019 GCA_035590275.1 Ibycter americanus
GGGGGGGGGCGGGGGGGAAGTAAGGCTGAAGATCTGAAACTAGCTTCTGCTTAATCGATCATTCTCATTGGATTCCAGTTTTTGAAGTGCATAATTATAAATAACAGATAGAGAAAAGCTCAGATAAAAAAAAAGGAGGGGGGTGGGGGGTGGGGAACAGTCACCCTGATGATGGGTATTTTCTATTTGGATGTGAACCAACCTTGCCCCCTTGGTATTTCAGGTTTCAGCATCGGCTGTCAGGCAGCTCAGCAGAGCACAACAATGGCATCACCCTGGCTGCATATGGAGCCCCTCAGCCAGCCCGGCGCCTGAGGCCAGCAGCAGTGCCGCGCCAGCCTGCTCTGTCTGCCATGGCCATCCGGCAAGAAGGCTTTTCATCGGGAGAAGGCACCGAAGTGATGGGCTGAACTTATGGGAGGAACCAGTGTCCGGCCAGGCGGAGATTCAGGAGCCTGTCAGGAGGCGTGAAGGGCCCAGTTTCAGAAAGGGCATGGCCAAAGCTTTCTTCAGGCTACAGAAGTTTCTCCGTCGGACCCAGTTTTTGCTCTTCTTCCTCACAGCAGCTTACCTGATGGCTGGCAGCCTCCTGCTGCTACAGCGGACCCATTTGGTTATCCAGCAAGGTTCGCGTGGGACCTCCACTAATCAGGCCCTGCCAGTGCTGGACGGGATGGCTGGGGTTGGGATCGTAGACCCCAGGATGCTGCAAAACCCCCGCCCTGGTCCCAGGCTGCTGGTGGGCATGGACGCTCTGCAGGAGCCAGCCCTGGACCAGCGGCACAGCCCACGGTGGCTCATGACCCGCAACTCGGAGCTCAGGCAGTTGAGAAGAAGGTGGTTTCACAGGTTCATCAGCAATCAGGAGCCCATGCAAACAGCGGGATTTAAAGCAATGAAGCGCACTGCTGAACACAAAGGTAAGGGATGTACCCCTGCCCTGTTTTCTGGCACACGCATAAACTGCACCTCCCCCTAGGACCATCCCAGGTAAAGACAGGCGAGCACCACAGTGCCCCTGCAGAAATGCCTTCCTCCTGGCTCATCACCACCTTCAAACCAGTTCTTAAGCGTATCCACAGACCAAAGTATGGTCCTGATGTCCGTGATCATGCTGAGTTGTAACTTCCTCCAAAAAGTATTTTTATTGATTGAGTGGAAGCCCAGTGAAATATGCTTCCCTAATTTATATTATTTTCTCTTCAAGCATGCAGAAATGAACAGTTTAACTGATTTTCTTTCTCAGAATGGGAAACACTTTAAAAGTGGGTTTCATTAAATTAACTACTCAAAACCACACACCACCTTAAGTCTAGAAGTGCCTCCTTGCTGCTAAAGCTTTCTAGCATAGACCAAATTCTGTTATTGCAAACACATTCACTGTTCCTGACCTCTCTGTGACCATCTCTGCAAACACATTGTCCTTAGGGGGACAAGATGTGGGCCATACAACCCTCCTGAATTGGAGACACGCTCCTAGTGTTTGGCAAGTTTGCTGGAAATTTGCAACAGGCCAAGGGGAACACAAGGGGAATTCACACCACTGAACAGGTGTAGTGCATCAGTGGCCAGAGCACAGGGTACAAAACTCTACATTTTCCAATCCAAATGCAAAGCCATTCAGGTCTGACAGAAAAGTGAATTCACTTCACTGTGAGACTGACTGTGCTGCCCCAAGCACTGCCGATAAATACATGCATGGACTGCTTTGGTTCGTTCAGTAGGAAAGCTTTTAATAAACTATTATTCAGAGCAAGCAAAGCAGCAAAACAGGAGTCTTTAGATGTTCACATTTCCTGCATGGCTTTATACCCTCATGACCCTCCAGAGAGCTGCATCACCCCAGGCAAGTTTGGGACTGCATCCCCTCGCCAGACCCATGACGCACTCCAGGGAGGTGCACAGAGCCGGATGCCCACAGTGTTGGGCTGTTACACAGCCGAGCAGCTCACCATGCAACGGGGAGCAGGAGCCCCAGCTCTGCAGTCACCTCTGACGGCTCAGCATCCCCAGGGAGCAGACAATCCCCCCATGAGGAGCCCAACACAGAAAGCATCAGGACTCAAGCTAGCTGACTGACCATGCTCTCAAACCTGCAGCATCAAATTATGAGTTTGCGATCTTTCATCCTTTGCCTTTTAGAACTAGTTGTTCTTGAAGATGTTTCACTGATAATAAAAAAGGAGTGGGATCTGGATGACTAGACACCACATAACTAAACTGCTCCTTAGTTTGTTGAATAAATTTACCCAAACAAAGGGGCACCTTCCGCAAAAATCCCACAAAGTGGGTGCCACCTCATGACTCCTACTGACTGACTTGTCAGAAATGGGAACAAGAAGGTGACAGTGATGGTGTATGGGAGATGAGTCACACAGCATGAGCCAGGCAAACTGTAACCGCTGGAGTTACCTGAAGCACCTTCTGGAGCTTCCATGAGTGCTCCCCTGGCGCTTTGTAACATCCCATTCGTAGCAGGTTTTGGTGACAGAGACGAGAAGCTGCAAAGCGCAGACGTCTCCCAGACAACCCCACTGCATTTTGTGATGTGCCCCAAGCACACAGCCTGGGTTCTCAGAGCCTAACAGCCCCTGGAACAGCACAAAACATGAGGTTACAGCTGCTCCATCCCATGCACCAGTGACCAAGCCTGGTGCAGGGCAGCAGAAAACTTTGGGGAGGGGCTCTGTCCCCATCTCTGTCCCCACTGGGAAGGGCTGGACACAGACACCATCGGCTCTCTGCGGGAGGAAGCCGCGCCTTCACCTTCAGCAAATACGTCTTTTGATGACTTTGGTGACCATCCACTTTAAATAAGCTCTTCATGGATAGTTGCAGAAAGAATCACATGAACCCTGCAGGCTACCGCTTATGTATGCGTACCTCATAAAAAAAGTATTTAATATGCACAAAGTATTACTTTTTCACTCTTTTGCAAGCAGCAGGCACCCTGGTCTCTGCTGTGCAGTAGAGGCTGATCATTTAACAAGGAGGGGTTCGGGCAGGGTGCTAGCTGGGCAGGCCTGCTGCTCCATGCTGGGAGATTTGAGGGGGCCAGGGAGGACAGCAAGCAATACAATAAAATTGGGTGCATTACATTCCCTTGCTCCGGATGCCCTGTGATTTTGTACTTCCATGCTGCACGATGCTCTGGCAGCACAGATAGTTTCAGTGGGTTCAACGAAGAAAAGCTGGCTGCCTGAGCTCGGTGAGTGCCCACAAGCCCTTTGGCTTTGCCTTTTACTCAGTCTTGACTGTGTAAAGACAGCACGCCAGGTTCTCCCTCCATGGACTGTAGCTGCTGGGGCTGCTCTAGTCCCCGCTGTGTTTGGTGACTTTCTTTTCCCCCCAGTGAACAAAAGAATAAAGAAAGAGTAGAGAAACGTGATGAGTCTTTATAAGCTACTTTAGTATCAGCCAGAGTTTGAAACTGTTCTTTAAAAACTTCAGTTAAAACCAAAAAGTTTAGTTTTGAAATTTATCCATAAAGTTAGTTAAGACTAGCACCTTGCTCAGGTTCTAACTGCTCACTGAGAGGAACCAGAAGGACTATTTATTGCTGCATCCCACTGAATTATGCTGATTGAAACATGCATCATTTCAATATCTGACTGAGCATGAAGTGACATTATTAATAACAGTATTGTTACAAGCATTGGAATGTCTTTGGAAATTATCAATTAAAAATTTCACTACATATGTAGCGCATGTCTTCTTCCCACCTCCCCCCCACACACTTCTCCTAGTAAACTTACAAGCTAGTTATTTCATTATGGATCCCCTCCAAGATATAATGAACTCCTCCATCGCCGTAATGCTTATTAAAGTTTCAGCATTGCCCTGTGGTTCCCCGCTCAGTAAAGCGGCACATTACCTTATCGCGGAGGCTGTGTTTGTGCACTCCTCATCAGTGCCATCCTAATAATGCCCGACATGCTTCCTGACACGGCACAACCGCTCTGCCCCGGCTCAGGCACAGGGATTGAGAGCCAGCCATCACTGGGCTTCCCAGGGCAGACCCCTAACCTGAGGCAAAAATGATGGCATCTGCTCCAGCATATTGTGAACACCTCCCGGCTCACTTTGCCTTGCTCTGTGTCCACGCAGGATCACGCAGCCTTGGGTGAAAAAATTCAAGTCCTTTCTTTTTTCTTTTTTTTTTTTAGCTCCACATCAAGCTATCTTGCCTGCTTACATGGCAAGTGGCTCGGGGTAGGGACCACACCTTGTCCTGCCAGGAAGACTGGCAAATACTATTAGTGCAACAAATGAAAACAGGAATTTGTTAGGTAAAAAATGAAAAATTTCTGTTATGAAGGCTTCCAGCGGATGGGGTGTTTCATATCATTTCCCCTGGCCTGGTTATGCCATTGCACAGGATGCAGAGGTGGCAGGGACTGGCTTGCTGACGTGACATTCCACTCTAAGATCACGGAGTTTCTCCGTGACTCATTCACAGGAGGATGTGAATGAGATATTGCTGCTGCCGGGCTGGCGGCAGTGTGGGGGGAGGCAGGGAGGAGGGTGGATGCTGCCCATGTCGGCTGGCCTGCCCACGCCTCCCAGCTTGGGCTCTTTGGCTGCACACACTGAGTCTGCTGCTGCTGCTGGTTTGAAACAAAGTACCCAAATCAAAAGTCTCCAGTAAAATGCAGAACATCCTTATTGCAGGTGTGTGACTCCCATCTCGTTAACAGCATACTGTGGGTGTATATTCACAGCCTGTGAATTTTCTAATTGCATGTTTTCAAATTGCCAGTGTGCAAGTCTTTGAGTCTACTGTTGTGTTTGTAATATTTAAATGTTTGATTTATTATTCCTAGTCTCCAAAATCTCTGTTAGTGGCCTGAACTTTTTTTTTCTTTGGATTATTTTATTGTTAGTATAATGCTTTTTAGTTTCATTTTGTATTATATATTCTCTTCCTGTCCACAGCTCATGTTATTTAATTTCCCCATGTTATCATCTCAATACTGCTACTTCTAAAATCAAATTTCCTTTTTCCCTTCATATTTTAATGATAAAATGTACTTATATACACACAATTACTTTATAATAGTGGGACTACACATCATCCTTCTAATCGTATATTAAAAAATGGGCTGGATTTTTGCAGTATTTTGTTCGTGACAACAAAAAGGAGGGTTAACATAGCATGCATTCTAAGAGAAATATTTATCTTTCATATGCTAAATAAAGCAAGACATATTTTAAGAGACTCATTTGCACTGCAGAGAAAGAGATAGTTCAATGCGATAGCTAGCTAGTGCTGCCTAGTTAAGACTGAAGTTATCTTTTCATTATAGCTTTAATATAACTCTATGTACCCAAAGAAAATTGATTTTCTTAATATTTCTCTCGCACCATCTCATTATCAACTAGAGATTTTCAAGAAAAATTGGGAGAAATCCAACAAGGAATCTCAAAGTTTATACCTTTTTTGAAGACTACCTTCTTCACTTTAGCAACGCGCCATGCTTTGTCACTGAAGGGCGGGAGCGGAGCAGGTGGCAGCTGCCTGCAGGAACTGCGGCTCCAGGGTGGTCGCAGACTCTGGGTCAGCAAAAGCAGGCCTGCTTAAAGCAACCCAGGTGAGGGAGAAGTCTAATGTCCCTTCTGTTCATTTCCATTGGACATTCGAGCTCCCCCCTTCAATAGCACCTACAAAGGTTCAGTACCAGTGGACAGGTCTGCAGAGCAGGCAGGACCCCAGACAGCTTGTGCAGCTTTTGGCGCTGGATTGCTGCTGAATGTTTTCTCCCCCTCTCCCCCGTCTCCGTCCCGTGCATGTTGCCTAACTCTGGTCTTGCATGTACACAGGCACCTACATGGGATGCTTCAGTGATGATTCGAGGGACAGGACACTGAAGGGAGCTGTGTTTTATGACTTAAGAAAAATGACAGTATCTCACTGTCAGGAAGCTTGCGCTGAGAGGTGAGTGGTATTTTTTCACTGCAAGTTTTCTCTTTTCTGACACTATGTGGAACTGAATTTGAAATGGGAAGAGCATGCATATGTTAAACACATAGCATCTGTGAAAACTGTGATTATCTCATACCTTCAGGCACGGCGTAGCTCTGCTACCTTGCTTAAAGTAGACTTTCACTGCTGCCTGTTCTATTTTATTATAGCATGGCTACTTAGAATATATTTTCTGTTGTACTGGTCAAAAATTACTGGTTTGTTAGACAGTCTTTGTTAGATATTGCCCTCTAACCGAAATCTTTCACAATACCGGAAAAACTATGAACAAACTAACACTCCCAGGAACAGGAGAGAGCAAGATGACCAGGTGCACGGGAAGGAGCGGAGCCATTCCCAGGACAGGCTGGGGAGCTGCTGATCATCAGGGAACAAGCAGGCACAGCTCCTGCCACCGCTCCACCTGCCCCGGTCAGCCAAGGCAGGATGCAGACCAGAGACGATCATTAGTACCTGAGGCAGGACGATATAAAAATATTTATGAAAAAGACTTCCCATTGCTCCCAAGCATAAGAGAAAGCAGAAGAAACAATGCAATTCAGAGCTATTCCTGTGAGATCTGCTTCCCTTGGTCCATAGGGCAATGCAGTGCACGTGGAGCCCCGTCACTTTAGGAGTGCCTGAACTGCAGCTTAACCCCATCTTGCTGGCTTTTAGATCCCTGCTCCAGCCCAGTCCCCTGCAGCCACACAGAGATGCTCCAGATGAAGCCATCCCTTGGGCGAAGGAAACAGTACTCTCAGACGGACAGACCGTCAGGCCTCATCAGATGCTTTTTGGAGACACAGAGCCAGGCCCTGGCTCGGTGCAGCCAGAAGGCCCAGCTGCGGGCCTGGCCACCGGGACCCTCACGTGCCCTGCACGGGCACGACGCGCGCTCGCCTCTGGCACGAGAGGCCCAAGGGAGTCCTTCACCCTGCAAAGGTCTGCACACTGCGACCGCAGGCTGCCACCTCCTTGCAAGCGCCGTCTCCTGTGCCACAAGCCCACCCAGACCGGACAGCAGTTTCACACGGCACAGAAGGCGCTGGCAGCCTGCAGCGAGCGCTCCTGGGGCCGGTGCGGTGGCGGGAAGCAAGCCCTGGCTCGGGCACCTCCCGAGAGGCAGCGAGCCCTGCGCCTGCCAGCCCAGGCTCCTGCCTTCATTAGGTATAAACTCGGGATTAGACGGGGTGCCTGTACCGACAGTGCCTGGTTTGGTTCCCCACAGGGCTTACACCTACGCAGGCCTGGCGTACGGAGCAGAGTGCTACTGCGGGAACAAGCTCCCAGTGACCGCCTCGAAGCCCGAGGAGTGCAACAGCGAGTGCAAGGGGGAAAAGGGCTCTGTCTGCGGAGGGGTGAACCGGCTCTCTGTCTACAAGGTGGAGGAGCTGCGGGCAGGAGCAAGACGACGTAAGTGGGTGTGCGACTGGAGAGAGGTGGCCGCTCTCCCCAGGAGCGACGCTCGCCCCACGGGGTTGATGCCACGGCCAGGCTGAGCACGTGGGCTGTCTCCACTGCTCGTCTCGCTCCATTTGTCACCAGAGTTTGAAACAGCAAAGGACAAAGGTGCCCGTGGGGCACTGTGTCCATTTGCTGCTGGTCCAGTCCCTGGTTCCCTCCCCAAAATAGCAGCTCTGCTCACTGCCTCGGAGTGGCGAGATGTGCCTGGCGTGGCTGCCTCAGGGCTGCCACGTGGGGATTTAGCATCACTGGGGAAGAAACAGAACATAGTGCAGAGCAACTGCAACAGCAGCACAGTTTCAGCTGAGAAACTACTCCCGTTTGCATCCATTGCAGAGGGACAAGCCCACAGGCGTTTAAGAAAACCCTGGAAGTGGGTGCCTTATAACGGAAGGGCAGAAAAACACCCGTACCAATGCCACCCTAAACTCAGAAATGATCCTAAACAAAATAAGTGCTATGTGACTGCAGCAGAAGAGTAAGCAGAGACTAGAGAGAGGCATACCAATCTCCTTCCTAAGTGAGAGAAATGAAACCACAGAGTTTTGCTCATCCAAGGACTTCTGTTCTAGTGGCAGTTGGTATTTTTGTTTCAGCTTTAGAGGACAACACTTGCTCTACTTGTCATTCAATTAACTACCATGGGAGATACAAAAGACAAAGCTTTGGGGCAACACAAAGCACATAAAATATCTAAACAGCTGAGCAGTCTTTCCATTTGGCAAGCTCACAAAACCTTACGGATGTTATTTGATGAGAAGCAGCACCAAGACCTTAGGTTGTGCCAGTATTGACGGTACTTCATTTCTTCTTAAAGACAAGTCAAGGTTTGTACAATAATCCACCCAGCTACATATAAATTATATATCAAAGGTACATAGACCTAAATTGCTAGTGTCAGGCTGACAGGCACGTTGGCAGGTTTCCCAGGACATGCATCACTGTTTAAATCTTCAGCATAAAATATATATGCATATTTCACAGGAAAAGGCGGCATTTATTTTTTTCTTAAGTATTAATGAATTAGTCATCAAATTAGTCTAGCCTGGAGCTAGATTTGTATTTTGTTTGCCCTTAGTTATACCTGATATTTGACTGTCTGAAGAACCCTACTGACACAAACTAGCTGAAGAGCCAATACAAGTATTAATCACGATGAACAAGTATATTGGAAAGTAACTCTGAAATTGTAATGGCATCCGTGATTTACACTATGCAATATAGAGAACAGATCTTGCATAAGGCTTCTACTTAGGCAGAGCAGATCCAGTGGCATCTTCATTTAACCCTTCCCAGACATGGGGGTTTCTAGCTCCCCTCCCCATCCCTCACCTCCTCCTTCCCACCCTGGCTCCCCAGGCACCACAAGCTGCGCAGCTCCTGTGCTGCAGGACTCATGTCCCCACGTCATGTTGAACACAATGAAGCTCCAAGCCTGCAGCTATTGCAGCCCAGGAATCGCTGTGGCACAGAGCGCTGTGTTCCTTGGGGCAGGATTCAGCCATCCTTCCCCAGAGAGCAGGCAGATGACGTAGAACAGCACATTTCCAGTGTGATCAGCGGGTTCTCTGTGAACGCAGCTCCATCCCAAGCGCTGGTGTGGGCAGTTCAAGCTTTCTTCCTGACTCACTGAGACAACTCTAAACATGTTCATAAACACTTTGTTTCAGGAACTAAATACTAGTGTGAAATTTAGTAGAAGTCTTTCAAGAGCATCCTGAGAAGCCAAAAACTTTCTGTTCCTTTTTTCTTTGGTGCCACACTTGTAGTGATCTGGTCCCAGGGAGACTCCTGTTTCCCTCCAGCTTGCATAGAGTTATTTCATTTCCACATCTCCTCAGTGATCCCAAAGATACAGCATTGCTGCTAGTAACTGGTCTGAACAGTTATTAGAAAACATTTAAGCAGCTTCTCCTTAGATTGCTCTTGGTTCATGCTGGAGAATCTGGGCCCTTCTGCCAGGAAATTCATGCAGAACCAAATTTTTCCTTCAAAAAAGCATTGCATCTCTCCCGTCATCCAACACATTTCCCGCATCAGTTCTGGTGAGTATTGTTTAAGGTAGCCAGCGGGTATGGACCAGGACTCAGAAGACCCAAATTCATTCCCAAATCCACCTTTCTCCCTTATTGAGTCATGCTAGGCAAATTCTGCCAATAGACAGTTCGTACAGAGCAATGAAGTAAAGGCATTTTTCACCTTTGTAAAGCCCATAAAATCCTAAGAATTACAGAAGTGTCATACAACATGCAGACCTTTTGCTTTTCTAACCAGCCACATCGTTATTTTCTTTATTACCATTAGTTCATCTGTGCAAATGCATGGCTTCACCTGGGGTAATGAGTTTCCATGACAGCTTTGGGTTTTTCGTTTGGCTCTGACAGGGGACATTTCTCTCTTAAGCAGGAGGGAAAATTGTATTGCTGCTTGTAAGAAGTATTCGGGCCAAATCCTGACTTCAATCACAGTGATGCAAAAAAATAGACCAGTTCTGCCAAGCTCTGTGGCATTCATACAGGAGCAGGTGAGATCAGAGGCTGATGCTAAAAACTTGAAGAAAGCTATTCTCCCTGAACAGCTTACAAAAGCCTAGTTGAGATTTCGAAGGCTGCAGCAAACTCCCTTGGCCTGAAAAGAAAGCAAACGGGAAGAGGAGAGGGATAGCTCAGCAACTCAGCAGATGTGCAGGAAGGTGGATCCCTGTGGGGGCTTCCAGGATTCATTTAAATTCCTTTCCTTTTCTAGTGCAGATCATGGGAAGCTTTGTAGATTTTTATCGGGGCTTTTAAGTCTTTCAGGGGAAAGCACGGCTTCAAAAGAAAACTGGGACTTGCAAACAATAGCAATGCCCTCCACTGGTGGAATTTAATCTAAACTCTTTGCGGCAGCCCTACTTTCAGTGGTTTGTACAAAGGTAAAGGCATGGGCTCCCTTCAATACCACAGGATTTGCAACACATTTTTCTAGTGTATATCATGGTTTCTCTTATTTCTACAGCATTTGGAATATAAAATTTATTATATTATTTTCAGCTTCTGAACCTAATATTGTTCTTTGTGAAAGAGGCAGGATACTACGGGCATTGTTTTCTCAAGAGAAACCTATTTCATATCCCTGCAGGGAGGAATGTTATCTATCGAGGATGTTTTAGAGCTCCAGAAAATTTAACAGACACCTTTCCAGCCTCTTTGATACAGCCCAATTTGACGGTGGAGATGTGCTCTGAATTTTGCTCCAAGAAAGTAAGAACAGTTCTCATTTCACATCCTTTCTTCTTTTTTGTTATTTTAAATTTTAATCTACTAAGGGAATAGCAGAGATTAGTGCCTCAGAGCTTTGAATTTGTAAATGAGTTACTAAAGGACAAAACTCATCAGAGTAAATACACAGCGATGCATCTGGTCCAACCCTTCTCTGGAGTGTGGCTGGTGGGAGGGAAAGCCATCAGAGTGATGCCACTAAACATGATGCACAAAAGAGCCATTCTAAGTGACGAGTATTGACCATAAGGAAATCAATACCATTTCTGTGTCACATTCAAACCAAGCCCAGAGCCAGATCTGACCCCAGGAAGGTCTCGGTGGCTGCGGCTCATGGGGAGGCACGCTGCCGAGGGTGGATGTGGGCTGACAGCAACCAAAACATAGCTCCAGTGCCCTCCAGGGCGCTGGTCCCCACTGAGCTCTTGGGGAGCCATGCATGGGCAGGGCAGGGAGAAGCAATCCCCAGTGCCATCCACTCTGTGCAACCCTATGGGCTCCCCTCCAAGGTGGTCCTTCTGATCTTGGGCTCCTTGACAGCACAGCAGCAGGCATTGCCATAGCAAGCAAGAGGTTGCTGAGGTATCTACACACAATTTTTACATCAGTGTGTAACTGTGTTGGCTAGGAACATGATACAACCTTAAACATATTAAAAAAAAAGCTGCCAGAGAAAAATTTTAGCAGATAAGCACACTGAAAGCAGATGGACTTTCCTGGTACTTTTATACAAATGTGTCTCTTTCCACACCAGAAGAATTTATACCACTTTCACTATAATCTATGCAATTTAAATCTAATTAATTTTAATTTAAAATGGAATCATTGTAGAACTTCATGTTGATATATAAGACTACAAGAAAGCTATGAATATGGCCAGTTGTGTGTTTATTGGCTTTTGAACAGAAGGTGAGAAGGGACATCCTAACATTTGCTGCCTTTGTGTGCACTCTTGGCCTGAAGTATCACCTTTGCTTGTCCTCAACACTTATCACAGAGTAAGACCATGGATGTAAGAACTGAAGGCGTTTGATTTTGATGGACTTGGGTATCCCCATGGGAGGGAATGTTTGGCCCTGGGCACACTCTGCTTTAGTGGTTGTTGCTGCAGTTGATTCCCTTCCCTTCCCTTCCTCCCCACCCCAATGGGGCTTATTTTTTTGTACAGAGGAGGGTTCACTGCATGGTCAGATTTAGCCTGCAGCAACATTCAGTCTCATGCACTAAACTGAACATTCAATTACTTTGTCTTCTAGCATCACAAAATTGATTAAAACTATTAAGGCACGAACAACAAATCCTCTTAATTACTAGGTAAAGTGGGAAAGCTTTTTCCAGTCAACATATCCTCTATACCAGCTCATCAGTGTTTTAAGAACGCATCATGGAATTAACTCTGTGCAGCCAGTTGCAGTGAATCACCCATATACCCTGTATAGTACTTTACAAACCTGCATACAAACACACCGTCACATCCCCTATGCATATAAATGTTCAGTAAAGCAGGACTTCATCGGCAATTCTTTCCAAGCTTTGCCATTAACCTATTGTTTAATGGTGGAAAAAAAGATCTTGATCTTTCTGTGTCAGTTCACCATGCTTATCACCCCTCCCAGCCTTTAGCTCTGCTAGGCACCGGGGTACTCTTTGGAAAGTGACTGTTAGAGAGTATCACTTACAAAAAGACTGGCAAGGTCTCCCTCCACTTAAGCAGCAGGAGTTGGATATCCACAAGTCCAATTGTTACACACTGATTTGTGCTTTAACTCTAGATACCAAAACAAGTCCTATTATGACACCAGAAACGTTTATCCTGATTGTGGTTCCTTTCCTTTAAAAGAAAGACGGACTACTTCCTAGCCGATAGCAACATACCTAGCCCCCTGAAATCAGGAAAGCACTGTCGTTCTAGTCCAGCCTGTTGTGCTGAAAGGAATTATCCCACCAATTTCTATATATCCTGAAAAAGCTAGTGAGCTTTTAAATGGAACTAGTTGGATGCTTAAACACATGACTAAGTCTTTTATTCTTTGGGACTTAAAAGAAAAGCAAATAGAGGCATACCATATTTATTTGTTAGCCTTGCAAGTTGCTTTGTGCAGCTGAAATGGTAGCTCTAGCCCTTAGAAGCATCTGAGATATGAATTTGAGGTAAGAACTGCAGTGTGAGCAGTGAGGGCTGGCTATCGCCTACTAACCTGCCCGTGCCTGCAACAATGAACTTCAGATGAAAACTGCTAAATAACCTTAATTATCAATTTCTTTCTTAATTAACAGGGTGATGACATGGCTTAATAGCAACCTATTATCACCCTATAACACAGATCCATGAATGTGTTTCTGTGCTAGGTCCCTTGGCCAGTAGCCATAATTTTCATATATGCCTTTCTGTAAGCTGACCTCATACTAAATGAGCCATCTCTATTTGAATTTGTATTTTTTAGTAAACAGTCCTTTCACCACTCAGCTGCTGTATGCAGTTATACATGATGATAGGAGTAAAATATGGAAGAACACTTAAGACTTCAGGAGAGAACCTCAGTATCTCAATGCATCCAAAAGCCATGCCAGCAAGTTTGCACACTTGAACATTACCAACTCTAAGGTGCTCTTTCTTTGCTTTACAAAGCAATATACAGAATACAGCAATCTCCTAACTTCAAAAACAGACCTGCTATTTTGGATTCCAGAGGTAGCTACATGCCATTATTTACCCATAAACAAGACAGTCCTGAGATTTTGATCCAAATCCCACTGTAGAATTCATACAGTGTTTTTCCACAGCTTCACTGAGATATTTTTTTGTTTGTTTGTTTTTTAAACACAATGAAACAAAGATAAGTAGGCCAGAACTTCAGCTGGCACAGATAATCACAGCCTCGCTGATTTTATTGAGGCAGTGAGAGAGCAGTATTTCAAATCAGGGTCACACTGGGTGTAACAGTGCACTGAGGAACTGTCCCCTGGCCTCAACAGATCACAGCGTAAAACAAGCTACAATTTTTATGCACAGGCATGATTGGCATTATGGTATTTATTCTTTGCTCTCAGCATATCCAGTCCAACAAAAACTTGGAAGAACAGCTTCTAGGTTTGCTGCAAAATGAACATGCCCATTTTTAAATAAACCAAACCCACCATTTTTACTTGAGAGAGAAATTTCCTTCCATGATCAGTCCCCCATCTCTTCTTCTTTTTGGTAGATTGTGAGAAAATGTTTAATTGCATCAGGAGAGTTAGTCCAGGAAGTTGGAAAGGGAATTTAGCAGAGTATCAGAGTAGAACCAGACAAGTGTATTATTTTTAACATATTCATAATTCTTTGGATACAATCTGATAAAAATCACTGACTGAATCATCACATCATCTGTGCTGCTACTGCAGAATGACTGCTTTCCTTACAGCATTTAAACTACCTGTTGAGGCTTCATCTCACAAATTCTTATGTAAATAGTGTCATTGACATCATCTCTGAGTTCCGGCTTGCAGGATGGACACCTGAGCCTATCAATGCACACTCTAAAGCTCCATCCAGAAAAATCCTTATTCACAGACCTGCAAACTTCTCTGGCGATACACTTGTGTTTAATTGAAGCATCACAGATCTATGCGCATTGAGCTTGAGGACTAGTCCTGCACTTAAAAGTTACATGGTTGCTTAAAGCATAACCACAGTTTGGGCATACATAAATACCCAGGTGAGCAAAGTGGATGGTTTGTAGTTTTGATTAAATGCTGATGGGAAGGCAAGACTGAATATGTTACTTTGCAATCACTTTGTGCGCTGCATCAGGTAGACAGTCCAAACAATCAGCCAACTGATGACAGCGCTTTGCACCGATGCTGTGGGTCCTGCTGCGATTCCCAGAACTACTGTCATGCTTCTTTGGATGCATGTGTTGCCATCACTGAAACTTTGAAACTTTCACTTGTGAGGCCCACTCCCTGTTTCCCCACTCCTCCAGCCCCTTGCTGCCCGAGCAGCAGGAAGGCTACAGAGGCGAGGGTCAGCCTAAGTGTCCTGCCACCGAAGGGCTGGGCACTGCACACCACCATTACCCTGCATTGTGTGCAAGGTGGCTGCAGAACAGCACCACACCGACCAGCACTTCTGCAGACACAGAGTACGGAGAAGTGCTTGCTTAGGTCTCTTCACAAAACCTCCAGCCTTTCAGAAAAAGTCTGTGGCTTGCAGGTGCCACTTGGCACGAGCCACAACATACATTTTTGTTCTGGGCTGCATTTGAGCACCGGGACACTCACTAATTTCTTAAACCAAGAAACACTGCTTCATTGAAAAGGGAAAATTTCTGTTTGCAGGCAAAAAAACACAACTGTTTTGCCCTTGGATCCAATCTGTAAATAGTTTTTGACAATGTCATATCTCATTCGCTAAGCAAATGTTGGCTGTTTGGGCACAGATGGCACATGTGTTGTATTTGACTCCTTATCAGAGGATGAACACGTGGGGAAGAGTGAGAGATAAGCTGCTCAGCAGTCCTGTCACGCACTCCCAGACTCCAAAAGACTTTCAAAAGGCAAAAAGTGTTGCTACAGAATAGGTAGAATTGAACGCTCTGTGCTCAAATAACTTCTGAATTGCCTTCAGCCATTCTGTGGCTGCACTGAGCCAGTCCCTGCATGCCAGCGCATCCCGGCCACTGGGCGAGCCATCAGGTACTTCGGAAGCCCAAGTCCTCCCGGTAAAGAAGAAAAACTGAATTTTAGAGCCAGTTTCAGCAAAGTAGCAAGCGCGCTTTTCCTCCTGAGCACATTAGCAACTGCTAATTTCTTCAGCTAATAATTAGCACGTTTCCCTCAAACTTCTCTTAATTCTCATGAACATTAGCCCAGCCTCACTGCTCTGCCACCACACAGCAATGCTGCTTTGCAGCCTGTTACCTGTTTTGGTTAAGACTGGTACACCAAAACCTGAATTACTTTTCATCAAATCCATTCTAAGTAAGTTTCTTACAGCCAAAAATTTTCCTTGGGAATTATTTCCTTGCAATGAATGCTACCTATAACTTTCTTGTGGTTGCACATTTTACACTCTGCTGAGATACCTGTCACTTGCAGTGGCCAGTCTGGATTTCCCTATGAGGTTTCCCTATCTCGAAGCAAGTTAACATAAAACAGGAAGTGTCTGTGCCTGAAAACAGAGCCCAGGCGCCAGCAGAGCTAGCCCTGCATGCAGTGGCAGGCAGAGCCGTGCCTGCCCTTTGCTCATGCCAGCATCAGGTATGGCTGTGCTCAGGCACTGCAGGCCCCCTCTGCCTTTTCTGAGGCAGCCCCTCCTTCACAGTCAGCATAGCCCCTCTGAATAGATGTGCCAAAAATTACTTGGTATCATATTTCTAAATATTTTTTTCAAAAATATACACAGTAGCTCTCAAACCCTACATCAGTCCTTCTACACATTCATTTCTTGCAAACTGTTAAGAAGTCACACTAAGATACATACTTTTTTTTATGGTTTGACTTTTTTCCTCTCTATTTTTAATAAACACGATTGCAGCAGTTAGCAGATCTAAACTTCCTTCTTCCCTTCAATTCTTTAAGTTTAAAGGCAAGTTTCCTCTCCACAAACTGGTAAAATCAAAAGAATAAGGCAAACATTTTAAGAGCTGACTGCTCAGTTTGAGGAAATATAAATGGAAGTTTAATAGATGATCCAATTCAAAATCCTCATTTGGGGGCAAATAAGAACAACTTTTTCTACACTGATATTTTGCAGGTAGAATTTCGTACTAGGTGCTGCAGGAATATTATAAAATTATTTTTTATGAATAATGAAAAAAAAAACCAGAATATCGTGAATTTTCAAGCTTTACGAGGTTTGTGTCTGAAAACCAGTTTTTAAGAAATTGCAATATGAAAGACAGTAGTATAAGAAGCATGAGCTTTACAATGATATATCAAACACTGCTTTGATCTTGACAGTGGCCTTGTGAAGATTTATTTTTCTTTGTATAGCAGCAGCATTCCCCACAGGCTGTTGATGCCATGGCATTTACACACTGATCTATTTTCTCTCTTTCGTAGGAGTTTCCCTTGGCAGTCATCCGAGGGCGGGAGTGCTACTGCGGCTACCCCACTGGGCGCTTCTCACTGCACAACGGCGCAGACGGGCTGCTCTGCAATGGAATGCACAACACCAGCAGTGCTGCCGAGGGAAAATACTGCCTAGTCTACCAGACACCAGTGCAAGGTACAAGCTCCAGCCTCATTATGCCAGGGCCAGAGCCACCAATGCTAGAAAGAGCCCCTGTGCCCTTTCTGCAGAGGGTAGAGGTGATCCAGTTGACAGCAGTCTTAGCCACAATGGCTGGTATCACAATACAGGCAGGAATTTAGGAAACCACCCTTACCTAAATCCCCGCACCTGCAACCTCACTTGTAAATATGCATCTTTCCAGTCTCTCCTTAAGTAGCACAGCTTTACCCTACCCTGAAAAACCTAATTATTTTGCAGATGGAGAGAACAAGGCAGAGCCTGGGAAGGCATACCCCAAGCCATGCAGCACCCTGGGCAGCTGTGGACAAGGACCCCATGCTCTGGTTCCAGTCCTGCTCATTAAACACACACCCGGCCCCCATGTTACACAGCCACAGAGACAGCTCTGCAGGCTCTAATTCTGCTCTACCCATCTTCCTCTAAAATATTCATCTGCATATATGTTTCAAAGCCAGAAAATAAAGCAGGGAGTAAGGCTCCAATCCACTAAACCATTTATGTGGTACTGCAACTTTTTCCATGCAATGATTTGCACTGAGTTTACTGAAACTTCTCGCAAGCTTAACATTAAAAAAATTAAGTGCTTTTTCTGGATTGGTGCCAGGCTTCCCCACCCACCCACCCATATCCTTTTTTTCCCCCCCTTCATTTCCCAGTTCAGAGGTAGACTGCAGACATCAGCACATGAAAAGATCACACAAGAAGAACACTTGCTTTCATGAAATTGCTAGTACTTCCCACATCTGTGTGGATCAGCACTGGCAGAGGACAGCCTTCACTGGACTGTGCTGGCACTTTCTAGCCATGGCTTCAGCTAGAGGTTGCTTTGAAGAGTGAAGAGTAATTGATAATTTATTTCCTGGCTTCTTGTTGAATCATCACAGAGGGTCAAGATTGGCTCTCATCCTATCATTCCTTTTATTAGCACACTAAGAAATAAGGTTAGGATTTACAAAATTATGTATGGAAATCAGGTGTCTAGCCCCCATGGGAGATTAATGCAATGCAGGCTCATCACTGCCTTTGGCCCTTTGGAAAGGAATGGCAGCACGGAGGTTTAACTGAACACCAGCTCCTTTCAGTAGGAGGGGTTTCTCCTGCATTATAAAACTCGCAATTTCCAGGTGCAACGGCACATTTAGGGTTTCACTGAAGAGCCAACCTGCCAGGCAAATAGCCGTTAACAAACAGGCATCAAAGGGCTATTATCACAACTTGCCGGCAAGTACAATAGTTTGTCGTAGCTCTATCAAAAAAGCATTTCCCAACACAAAAACAGCAAAAACCTCTTCTGAGAATAATCTCTTCGGGCCCTTACGGCTGAATTAATTTTTGGAAGTAGCTGACTCACAACTGGACTCAAATTGATATCCTATATTCATAATAGAGAGAAGAAAGAAGCACTAAACCCCATAATCAAGAGCTGTCACTGAAATTATTAAAAAGCCACAATGCTAACAATGAAATATCTTCTGTACTCACAGACACCCGCTGCACGGACAGGAAATTCTTAACCACCAAATCCAAAGTGTTTGTTGCTTTGTCGAGCTTTCCTGGGGCTGGGAATACGTGGGCTCGCCATTTGATAGAGCATGCCACAGGATACTACACGGGAAGCTATTACTTTGATGGAGCCCTCTACAACAAAGGTATTGTATCCAGAGGGATGGGACATGCAAAGCCCTTCTGAGGCATGCAGCCTTACTTACTTGCTCTGGCATCCTTCTGCTTGGAGCCAGCAAAGGCTGTCACTGTCAGCACTTTTGGTAAAATTTAAACATGTGCCTGCAACGAGCAGTCTCACGCGGCACAGACAGCAGCAGGGACTGCTCCAGTGCTGCACGGAGCCCGACAGGCGGCTACTTTCACAGACAACAGCCAGGCTCTCAATTTGCAAAATTTGCACGTCATCTGCACTGGTGCTGCTGTTCACATGCACATGTGCAGGCCCCATCTAAAAGACTGGTCCAAAAGACCAGTTGGCTAAAAAAAGTTGACTAAACCTTGAGGGTAAGACCCCCAGCACATGAAACATTAGGGTTAAATTTTTAAATGTTACTAATTATTCTGGGAGGACATTATCCTGAAGGGTTATGATATTTAGCAAGCACCAAGCATCAGCCCTGTGAAAAAACACCCTTTTGCAGTGATGGGCTGACAAAGTCCTCCCCAGTGGAGGAAAGCCTGGCTCCCAGCACAAGCCCAGCTCAGCAGCTGGGGCTCCAGTCATGGGTTTAAGTGACTGGTACTTTCACAACAGTTTTACACCACTGTAGGGAATTATTAAGAGTGCGAAAAGGCACAGACATATAGAATCAAGTAAAAAAGCCAACAATTCTGTATCGTAAAACAGGTTTTAAAGGAGAAAAAGACCACTGGAGAAGTAGAAGGACCATCTGTGTGAAAACACACGAAAGCGGCAAGACAGAGATTGAAATGTTCGACTCGGCGATCCTGTTGATAAGGAACCCATACAAGTCACTGATGGCGGAGTTCAACAGGAAATACGCCGGGCACCTGGGGTACGCCACTGACCGCAACTGGAAGAGCAAAGGTAATGTGCCGACCTGGCATGGGCTAAGGGTGCCCACTGCTGCTTTGGACAGTGTTTGAAACCTGTCTTCTCGGGATGCTGGGAAGGGGGGAATGCACTGGGACCCCAGTGGGCACTGCAAACAAATTCAGTGGGACCTGAGTCCCACTGCAGCTGAGATCAGTCCCAAAAGCACTCAGACCTGCTCTTTGGGAGTAGCTGTGGTCTTGCCATACATCCACCACCATGGAGAGAAGGGTAGCACAGCACCAGTGCTGTGGCCACAGGCACGCAGCAACATTGCTGCCATCATACTGTTTGACAGAGAAAACATGTCCAGGTACAACACCCCTGTGTACAGCCCATTTGCTAAGCTATGTGAGGTGAAGAAAATTTGCCCCTGCAGCATGTAATAACTGTGAGAAATCTAATTTAAGATTTGGAGGATTCAATGGAGCATGACATTTCCTGAAGGAAATTTTACAGCCCTGCACAGGTGCTACTGCACTGCAGATAAATAAGGATAATAGCAATAAGGGGACTTGAGATTCAGTGTTCCTTGAACACATGAAAAGTCCTCCAAATATGCCTGCCACGCTTCATGCATTTGACTGGCAGCTGGATGGTGTGACTACAATTTCCCAGCTGAATACACTGCTGCATTCAGACTCCGCAGCAGAAAAGATTCAGCTTGCATTTCTCCTCGTGCATGTTTTGGGCATTACTGCTGTGGCTTGCAAACCACGCAGCACAGAACTGGGGGTGGCTGGGGGAAATTGTCCTCTGTCACAGCACATTTCTTGGCCAAGTTCATGTATCACCTTTCATGAGCCACAACTCAAGACCTATTCATCAAAAAAACAGACAAAATAGCCCTTAAAGAGAAAAAGTCTGGAGGGAATGGCTTTCCTGTACTGCAGACTACAAACTGCTACATTTCAGCCACAAATGCTCTTTGTCCAGGCCAAAAGCTTTAGCTGGGGCTATCTTGACCCTCAAAATATTAAATTATCACAGACAGCAAATACAAACTGAAGTGTCATTAATGCCAAAGGCAAAGGTAGGAAAATAATTCAGTAAATTTTGTCCCAGTTATCCTGGCAGGTGACCTTAAATCCCTCACGTACCAGGAACAGAAGAATCTTCCCTATTAATCTTCATTCCTTATCCAGTCTCCCCGTAAGCAGACTTGTAAGCATGCAGAAAGATAGGTTATTTGACAGATTTGGAAGTCAGGAACACTTTGGGCTGCAGCCAAGATCAGTGTCTTGATGCTGCATTTTATGAAAAATCTAATGTATTACTATAGAATTATTATATATTATTTGCTTACATATGTATTAAAAGATAAGCCTGTCTCTTTCTCAGTCTACATCTGAAATTGAGTTATAAAAGGGTAGGAAAACCATGGAAGTGAAAGAATCTGCTTGAAGTTACATGGCAAAGCATTGCTTAAGCCACCATCTGAGCAGGACCTGCTGCCTTCCCCACTCATACCCTGTCACTGGCTTTCAGTCAGGCTCTTCCTCTGGGCTGTTTCATCGTGCCCCAGCCCCACGCAGAACCCCCTGCCCAGCACATGCAGAGCGCTCAACTCCTGTAAACAAGGGACAGTAAAGATGCAAAGTTGGAGCTCTGCCCACCTGGCCGCTGCCATGCCCTGTCCATCCCCAAGGCTCTCTCGGCAGCACGGTGGCACTCCCAGCCCTGTTAAGGGCCACGAAGCCTGTGCTGTGCCATCCAGCTGGCCGAGGGCAGTGGGGTTCAGTATCATCTGTCTGCATGGCAGAAGCTGCAAAGCTGAGCTGCCATACCCCAGCAGCCGGCCGTGCTGCACTTCTCCAGAGCATGCCCACCCAGCAACATCAGACCGTGACCAGCCAGGCCAGTCTTGTTGCACAAGGTAACATTTGGGTAGCTGTTGAAACACAGCGAGGTTAACATTATCTCATTTTCCTGTTTTTTTGGTCATCTAGAGTGGCCGGATTTCGTGAACAGCTATGCATCCTGGTGGGCCTCCCACGTCCTGGACTGGCTCAAGTATGGGAAGCGCCTGCTCATCGTCCACTATGAAGACCTGAAGCAGAGCCTCATCCCCAAGCTGAAGGAAATGGTGGAGTTTCTGAACATGACAGTGACAGAGGACCGACTGCTCTGTGTTGAGAACAACAGGGATGGGAATTTCAAGCGATCTGGTGCCAAGCAAAAGGATTTTGAGCCATTCACCCAGGAAATGAAAGATCTTATCAACAGATACATCCTGACAGTGGATGAAGCCCTGAGGGGAAGAAATTTCACAGGGCTGCCCAGAGAGTATGTGCCAAGATGATAGCCTGGTAGCACTCTGCTGTGTTTAAAAATAAAATATTTTTTTTCTTTAAAAAAAAAAACCAACATATAAAAAGACAGACCAGAGCTTTATAGCAGTTAAAGCAAAGATACTTGCGGAGTCTGCTGAGCAGTGCAAATTCTCTCCACTCTTGGGTGTTCTTCAGGGCACTAAGTGCTCCAGAAGGCAAGCAATGAAGGATGGAAACTGGGTTATAAACCAAGGCAAAAAGCTATTAGTGTGTACCCCTCCCTGCACAAGCAGCTCAGAACTTCCCAGTGGTGCACCCCTGCTTCTGCGGTGGGCATCCTGACTTCTCACCCGCACTGCCATCACAGACCTGCAGGGGTTGCTTGGGTTTTCATAGCAGCTGTGTTGGAAATGGATGTATGTGAAGGGAGAGGGAAAGAAAAAAAAAAAAAAAAAAAAAAAGTCTTAACACTGATCAGTTTTTGTCTGAGTGTTTAAGAAAATCAGTTGCTTTCTTCTTAGCGTAGCCCACTAGCTTCCTTCTCCCCGGTTTGCTAGTCAGGCCACCTGCCACAGCGGTGTCAGAGGTGCCAGGGCAGGAAAGCACCGGTGGGCAAAGGCACCCCGGATACCAGGCAGAGAGGCACTTTAGGACTGACCTCAGCCTTTCCTGCAGGAACAGCATGGCCTGGGGCCATGCAAGTTCCACAGGGAGGTGGGTGGCCACAGCGTCCCCCCCCACAGCAAGGTGAATGGCTGGGGACCCACAGAAGAAAACAGAAATTCAGCATAGCCAGAGGTGGAAATCCCTGGGTGTCAGCAGTCCCAAACAAACCCAAGACCTGGCTGCTGGGGCGTGGAAGAGGAGGGGCTGCTGCCCACACCAGGAGCTCAGCACAAGTTTCTGCACCTTCATCTCTGTGCCCAGCGAGACACTGGGGCCAAACATCACCAGGCTTGGTACACTTGGTGCTGGAAGTGGCCACGGCCAGGCAGCACTGGCATGAGCTCAGGCCACCCAGGGAGCAAGGGCAAAGGGCACAAGCCCCAGCACAAGCAGGACCCCACCTCACCTCCCATCCCTGGAGGAAGACAGAGGCAGTCCAACCTGAAAAATGTTACTTATTGCTGCTCTCTGGAGCCACTCCTAGCAGCGATGTGTGTTTTACTTTTAACTCACTGCAGTTCCCTGTGGTTTGTTTCATCCCGCGTACATGGTGCAGAGGGAGCACGCTGTGGCGGGGGCATCCTGGTCCTGCCTGCAGGCAGGGGCTGCCAGAGCAGTTCGGAGATGGTTGAACTGCACAGCCAAAGGGGCTGCCCTGTTGCCAGATGCTTTTGTTCATGTGAAATAAAGGATTCCTTAAAAACTTGGGTGAAAATACTAGTTTTAATAAAACAAGAAGTTTATATAAATGTAGCTGGACTTCCTCTGTGTGTATCATTGGTGCTTTGAAACAAATACAGGACATGGAGCACACTTTGGCCGGGGTCTCTCCCTGTTTGTGCTCCACATGCGGCTTGTCTCTGTGCTCAGGACCACCTGGCTGGTGCGGGCCTCTCATACCCCCATCTCCAGTCCCAAGTTCCTTCCCTGGCAGCAAAGGCCCCAGGGGCCACAGGGAAACAGTGCAGGATTGTGGTCAACTGAGCTGGCTCACAAAGAGCTGAAATCTCGTTTTGTTTACACAAGTGGCACAGTTTGGAGAAAAGCAACTGAGCTAGGATGCTGCAAGTCCAGATAAAATCAAGTGGGAAGAATTTAAAAAAACTACTTGCTTTAAATAGCAAAACCAGTCATACTTCTAAAACAATACACACACTGCACTGTCCCTTGCCTTCAAATCAGCAAATCCCAGTTTCAGTGAGCTGGAGCCTTCCTGTTTATTGGGAGCATGTGTGGGCACCACAGTGTGCACGAGGCCATGTGCCACAGACTCTGTGGTGCCTGCACAGGACACAGCCCTCCCCGGGACACGAGAGCACAGCTCACACACACACGGCGGCCACGTGTCCCGCAGGAGCACAGGTTCCCGACAGCCTGGGCTGGGGATCCAGGAGTCACAGGCACAGACACAGCCATTAGAGCGCCTGCTGGGGAGAAGCCAGACACCCAGGCTTGTTTTGCCTGGGACTGCTACCTTGCAGTACGCATTAGTCTGCTTTTAATACTCTCTCCACAGGTCCCCTACTAGCCTCAAAAAAAATGTAATATTGTCCTAGACAGACGTAGCAAACACCACAGATAGTATATAAATGCACACATATACAAGCACATAGGTACAGAAACAGATGCATAAAGTGGATGAAGTAGGATGCTATAAAACAGGACTATCATCATCCTTCCTGTGTCTTAGTAAAGAGCAGATTCTTTTTGAAATTAGGCATTAAAACGCTTCAATAGTCCATTTGGGCACCGGTTGCTGTTGAATGTGTGTCACGTTCCACAAAATTTGAGCCTGTGCAAGGTGCACAAATATTTCACAGAAAGGAGTTGCTCTCGGCCTCACTGAATTGCATGAGATGACAGACCAGAATTTGGGTCCAACACAAAATGTTAAGATTATGAGGATGATGTTTTATTGTATTGCCTTTCTACCCTGGTATACCTTTATAGGATCATTTAAAAACTATTTTATCATTCCAAACCTGTAAATGGTGAGAGTAAGTGCAGTCTGTGAACTCTCAAGAAGGCTATTTAATTATGCGCATGTCCTGTAATGAAGACTCTAGGTGGCTACAATTAGAACTGGCAAAAATTACAAATATTCATTAGCTCTGTGCATGCCACCAATCACCTCGTTTAAAAATGAAATTGTAGCTAATTCTTAATAGATGAGGTATGGGACTGCCTCTTCATTTATACATCTGTTGTATATAAAATATACAGATTATACATTATATACATTATACATCTATATGTATACAAACACAACATGTACATATCAGCCTGCTATATGTTCTGCCAGGGTTCATTCAAAACCATAGGAATAGACAAGGACTTCTCAGACTATTGCAAACAATCCCTGCATCACGCGTGCCTGCTATTCACACAAATACATTGACTTCATCTTAAAAACAGTTGCAGTATTTTTACCCCTTACTCTCCCAGGAAGAAGGTTGCAGAATCTTTTTTCTCTAATGGTTAGGAACTGCCTCCAAACAGACAGCCTGAACATACGTTTAGCTCACACTGCCTTCCTTCGTGCTTTTTTTCTTTGTCACCATTGTCTTTTAGCTTAAGTAGCCCTTCTTACTTGCCTCCAGGTGTGCTCACAGACATTGATCATAGCCTCTCTCAAGCTCCCTCTTGCAAAGGCAAATAAACTTGTGTTGCTTTAGCCTTATATCCTAAGTCAGCAATTCAATGGCATTTGGAAAGACAAAGCTCTCTGCCACAGCTGACCTAAGCGCTGCAGTAGGTTTGCACAGCAGACACCGATGCTGGCACACCGCACTGCGTTGTAAGAATTGTGCACAGATATTATATCCATTCATTGAATATGAAAATATGCATTTCTTACAAAAACAGCATGCAAGTTTCACTTAGGTCACTGCTGAGTGCACGCACTCCGGTAGATGCACAAAAGAACCACCACACGTGGCTAGTGCAGTCCAGTCAGAGAGGAAAGCTTCTGTCTGCTTTCCTCTCCTGGAAGGTCACCTCCCTCTGACCACAGAAGACTTCTGGAAGATTAAGACCTACAGAACTTGACTCAAGTAGCTATATTTGTCCCATCTTCCCTAGAACTTGGTTTAGAGATCACTCATCCTTCCCGCTCTCCATGGCATTATCTCTAACTAGAGAGTATCCTAAAGTAACATAACATTTTAGACCCTCGAACATGGCAAGCTGCCCAGGTAAACCTCTCCATGTACCTGGGCAGGTGAAGAAATGGTCAGAGTCCAAAACCTGCCACCAGGATCGAGAGGACAGAAGGCTCTGAAGCAGCAGATTGCTCTATCCAGTACAGATTTTGGACCATTTTACTGGGACTCCTCTGCTTCATGTCAGGTCAGGGAGCAACACTGGCAATAAATCTACTAAAACTGGGCAAATTAAGTTGCATTTGGGACTGCCACGCCATAGAAGCCTATTGGTGAATGGTAGGTTTTATTGAATTATTTCTCCCCCTGCATCCATTTTAATGAAACATAGGGGCAGATGAAGAAAACTACTAAAAGAAACTCCAAGCAATTTCCCTGCAAGGCAGGTTTTCCTACATGCAAAAAGTGCTTTGCTTATCATACTGAGCTTTAATTAACCAGGATGTTTTAGTCAAAAAAAATAATCTATCATGCCATTAAAAGTCATGTTGATGTTCACTCCACGTACATTTTCCTCCTTATTTTGTATTCAGTAGTGGCATATTAGAAATAGAAACATGCATGCAGTTCCCTCAAGCTTTCAGTTTTCTTCAGGAAGTTAAGGCAATGATGAGTCATAAACAGGCAACTAGAACAAAACAAGAGATGCTACATTTGAAAAAGGAGTAGAGTTTAACACCTGAATTTTTCAAAGGGAACAACTGTGAGAATAAACAAGTTGGAATCAAGATTCTCCATTAAATTGAAGTTATGTTTTGCCCTGCTGCACATCTGGATTCAGGTCACCCTGACAGCTCTCCCATTCGATCCTGACCGCTCTCCTGTTGACTCAAGAGCTCAAAGTCAACCTCCAGTGACCCTACAAAGTTCAACCTGCTTAAGGAAAGAGGTTGCTAGTGCTTTGCATTTCTCCCCTCCTCCCAGAATAGCCACTGACAGGACCTACAGGATAAAACATTTGCAGACACCCTCCTCATCACTCCGCAACCCATGCAAGGTCCGTTGCGTCAATAAGCAACGTTCCCCGGGTGCTCCAATACTCAAAAGCCTGGTTGCTCAAGCCAATATCCCCAAAGACAACAAGCAGTAGCGATGCAGGTGGACACATTCTCTACAAACCAGTCCAGATATGAACTGCTGTATGCACATACGCTTACTACAGACACACGCTGTAATGGCACAAAACCAAAACAAAGTTTTGTCAGACTTGGCTTGAAGACAGGAACAGTAAGCCCCTCTCCCCCTGTCAAAGTTGAAGTCCTGCAAAACTTTTACATGTAGGTAGAAGACAATGTCTCTATAGAAAAAGACTGGGTTGGTAATCTCAGTTAGAGATCTACTTACTCCTCAGGTACACTGGCACTCCTAAGGCCGAGGGGAAGAGGTAAACCTTACTAGGAACAGAGGACATAATAGGAGAGAAAATGGTTTTGCTTCCTGGAAACCAACTGCAAAATAAAGCCTTTAAAGCAATACTAAAAAAGCATGAACGTCATCACCAGCCTTATATGCAATTCAGCCATTCTGCACCGCTTTATTAATTTTCTATTAAACTCATTTCTACTAAAACCTATTATTCACTGCTAAGACCAAGCTACCACTCTACTACAGCAACATTAACCTCCATAAAATAATTAAAGGATGGATTATCAGCATGAGACCTTATGTGTCACCTCTCTGGAACCTAATGTGTCTTTCAATGGCCTAGAATGTAATGAGATGTTCAAATATAGAAAGTTGAGTTACCACTTTTCTCAGTTGTGACATTTATTCAGCCAGAAAGATCCAACTTCTCATCTGCATTACTTATAATTTACTTTTGACCCTGGCTAGTTGGGAGTAATCTTTAAGGAAGCTACCCCTTTGAATCTCCTTTTTATATTAGCATTTAATTACTCTAACAAATTTCCAGATGTACAAATTATAATGGACTGTAAATCAGCTCTTCCCCTTTGAACCACAACATCTCATGGGAAGGCATTTTTTAGCCTTCTTCATACTCAAGACCAGCAAACATACCCATCTCTCAGCATTTGTTCTTGTTCTTTACAGCATCTATGTATTTTCAATTCATGGCCTTCAGGTCCGAAGTTTTTTGTGTTGCAGTACTCAGCCTACCACCCAAACACTGTGGTCCAGTCTCAATCTGAGGGCATCTCAAGGGGCACCATAATGGTATTTTTCTTACAAATACAGCAACTCACATGCATATCCAAGAAAATGCAAGAAATGTATCAGAAGGTATACCATTTCGACACATGGGGCACGGTCATAGTTAATGGATGCATATTTTTGACCAAGCAATCTGAAAGAGCAGCAAAGAGAAGAATGGCTGCTTTTAGTCATATGAAACGGTGTCAAGCACTCCCATAAATGAAGAAAGATACGATTAAAGTGCATTTTTTAAATGAAATGTTTTATGCAATAGTTAAGATGGTGTGATAGGCCCCAAGATTTTTAAATAAAATCAATTCTAATTAATGCTATCTCATTTCACCAAGCTGGTGTCCCCAGCCCCCCCACCCTTTACCACAGAGCTGTGTCTCTCCCCTGGTTTTGGAGCCTGTTCGTCCCCTCCTTGCCCAGGGCAGGGTGGTCCGCAGCCACCAACTTGGCTCCTGCCTCCTGCCCACCCTGGGGACACCAGGCACGATTCTTCTAAGGTTCAAGGCTCACCAAAGCCTGGGCTAAAACTCCTTTAGGTCCTGCCCCAGTGCAGTGAATAACATCTGGCTGCCCACCTGGTTATTGCTGCTGCTGCTGCCCCTCAGCAGTGCCAAACGTTAAGCACTGAGGTTTGCAGACAGGAGATGCTATGTAATAGCAAGCTCTTACAATTATTGAAAAAGAGAATAATTTTCTCATGTGGACCATACTGGAGAGATCTTTCAAGGTCAGTTCTGCATCAGTGGGGTGGGTCCGAAGAAATACTGCGTAGCTGGAGCAGTTCCTGCAGATCCGCGTTGACTGGATTACAAGCAATTATCATAAAACCACTGCAGAGGCAGAACAAACGATCCTAGCCTTTGGTTTTTTAAGATATGTCGAAAGCCTGCATTAACCTATAATGCTTCTAAAATAAAGCACTTAGCACTGCCTTAACAAAATTATACAGCTCATTTCATAGAAGAAAATTCATGTCACAATGGATAAAAAATACAGATAGGGAAATGATTTAAAGGAAACATCTTGCTAATGACAAGAACATTTCTTTGACTAGTAGGTATATAAAGGAGCAGTCTGAAGTAAAACTACATCCTCCATGAAGCATCAAATATGCTGGAAAATAAACCAAATCTTCCATGCCGACTTACCCTATTAAAATGATGTTCTGGAAAATTGTCAAATGCATGCGAGTACATGCACATGTGACCACAGAGGCAGTTGGTCCCATGACCTTTGCGACAGGACCAGGAGGTTCGTTCCTGCCTCAAGTACCCTGGAGCCGCCGCATTGCCTCAGGGTGCGCAAGGCCAGGACCCCCACCGTGGAGCAGGGAGGGCACAGCTCCGGCAGTGCCACACAGAGCACTCACCACCACAAAGCATGGCTGTGCTTTAGCCACTGTGCTCCAATGAGTATTTTTTGTTAAAAGACTGTGCAGAATATTTGTTTTCTTAGAAACTATATTTCTTTTGCAGTTACTCATTTAAATGGAGTCCACTGTGCCTGTTTTATGCCTCTCTTCATTCCAGCAGAGACTAAATTAAGCTTTGAAGTTTAGTGAGAAATCCCAATGGCATTAAGACTTCAATGCTATTTCCTGAATCCTGGGAAATTAAAGGGGGAGAGCACGAGAAAAGAAACCACTTTTATTGTTTTCTACAGCTTGATCCTGAAGTGACTGACTTTGAAAATAACCTTAGTGCCTAACTTTATGCATTATTCATATATACTAAAACACGTAAATATAGTTTTCAAAGGTTAAAATAAAACTCCTTTCCTATACAGGTTACAATTATTTAATATTTTGACACAGCAACTTACATCATTAATATTGAACAGCAGATAGGGGGGAAAAGTGACCTAAATGAGCATGTACTTCCCTCCTCAGTATAGAAGATCTACAGATCACTCAGAAAACTGGCAGACTACAAATGTGCATAAGGTTTTCCAAAAAGGAGGGAAGAATTAAGCACTTTAATTTTGCATAAAACCGTGTAGCTGCCAGTTTGCCATTGACTAAGTATGTAGTCTGTCAAAATGTCTATTTGCAAGGATTTTCCTGGCATAGTAATAGTGTTAGGGGAATCAAGCAGCAGTATTACTTCAGTTTTCAGGAATAATAATGGCGATTTAGTCCCAATTAGAAGATAAATTAAGGGCTTGTATTTGATTACTACAACAATAAACAGGATGCACCTGGAGTGTACCTAGTATACATAAGTCTGGACTAATTTAAGCCCATGTCCTATACTGCAGATCTTGCATACATCTATGTACCACAGGAAAACCAGGAGATGCTGTGTGAAGTTTAGACAAAATATTTGTCTCAAGGAGCAGATCAGCTGATGAAATAATCTTTTTTTTTAATTATTACTGAGTCTTATTACAAAAGACCCATACATTTGGGGTCTTTTTTCCCCCTCCTCCCCTAGAAAACTCCTCTGGTGTAAGCAATCCCAGTCCAGCTCACCCCACAGCCCCAGCACAGTGCAAGGAGGGGTAGAGGGACCAGAGGGATGCTCCCTGGCTTGTGCACCCACTGGTGCCAGGCTGGAGGGAGGCAGCAGCGGGGACAGGCAGGGCTGGTCGGACGCCAGCCTGTCCATACACCCATGGAGAGTACACAGCTCCACAGACCACCTGCACAGTGGCCTAAAACCATGGCTTGCTGCCCCCAGGCACTGATCTGCTTTCCAGGGCCACTGTGAGCAGTCATGCAGAGCACAGTGATGCTGCGTGATAGCTGTCAGCCATGCTGCTGGCAGGTATCCTGACACCGTGCTGATGGACGGCTTCCACACGGCAAGCAACACAGCCGAGGGCCACGTTTTCATTACTTGAAATTCTACGTCTTCCTGGATATAGAGTTGGAAATTGTGCTCCAGCAGTGGTGGCTGGAGGCACAGGAACCAGGTTAGCATCCCCTCTCCTTGCAGCAAGTGTAGTAACTGAGAAAGCATCAATGTACATTATTTATTTGAAATAGATTATGCTACCACCAGAGAGAGATGTGGCAAGCACAAACATGTCCCACATATAAAGGGCCTTCACCAAAACACAGACTGTCTTAATAATTCACTTGGTTTAACGGCTGTTAGATCACACTGACTTCTCTGAGTTCTGAGGAGTCTTAAAAGCTAGGACCTGATTCTGTCTGCTCATCCTTGTGTAAAGCAGAATAACTGCAGAAGTCAGCTAAGTAACCTGAATAAAGACAGCAAGAGAAAAGGTCTCACCTTCTAACAGGCCCTCTCAAACAAGAGTGTCATGTAATCATCCTTTCGAGGCCATCGTGCTGCTCTGAGACTAGAGAAGAGTGAGCGAGCACTGTCTGCAGAGCACCAACAAGCTCAGCCAAACCATGGGAGACCCACTCTGCTTTCCAGAGGCTGCACAAAGTTTAGCAAGTTTTACATCAGGGAACAATAACTGTTATAGTGATACTTGCATCATATTTTGAATCCACCCAGGGCATTACATATATCATTCCTAAAATATATATATGTGTGTGTGTATTGTAGACAGACCATTACATTACTTGCTTTACAGTGCATTTGCCATCGACAAGGTCAACCTTGTATAAACTAGAAAAAACTGTCTTTCCTATTCAAGGTACTAGGAAAGTTCACTTTAAAGATGAAATTCACTTTCAAACCAAATGGCAGCACCAGCCCTTTCATTTTCCAGTCTGCTAAGGTCAATTTTGAACGTTTAAATTGAGCTGTACTAGTTCAGAAGGCCAATAAAGATCCATTTGCAGGACAGAGTTTCTCCTGTAACGTCAGGATCCTCAGCACAAGACAGCCTCTTCCACAGCACCTCAGCTGCCAGAGATATTTGAACAACAGCTCAAATTATTTGTGCCTACTGCTTCAAGGAAGAGGAGAAACACCATCACAAGTGGAGTTTAGTCTGCACAACACTTCAAATTTGCAAGTAAAACATCTCCTGAATGGAAGGGACAGGAGATGTATGAGGTAACTGCACATCTACCTTCCTTTCCCAGCCTCGGTATTTAAGGGAGTGATATGTAGAGGACTCACCTTGCTACCTGACCTTTTCAGAGCAGCCTCTGTCTATTGCTTTTATCTTGAGGCTGCAAGAGGAAGTTTTTCCTGTGCTGCAGGATCTGAGCCGCACAGCACTGCTCACAGCACCCTCCTGTAATGCCAAATCCATCACAGCAGATCGGCACCAACGTGCACAGTATCAGGCAGGTTTGCTGCACGCACTCATATGATGATCAGGACAGCCCACCTTAGTCTAGATGAATTTACTTAATCCAGCATGAGCTCCTTTCAGCCCTTCAAGGTTAAGCCAGAGGTCCCTGTAGTAACTCACACAGCAGAAAACGCCTTGGAGCATCAGCAGTATGACATGTACCAGAGGAAGAGGAGAAGGTTTCTGTGAAGGTACTCACTTGTAATTGCCTCAGCTAGAAGAGTTTACTGTGAGATTACATTAAAATTGAGCATGACTAATTTTCAAGTTCCAGTATGAAATTTAATGGGTATTTTCTAATCTATTTTGTCTATAGCAGCTTAGTTCTCACCTGCCTGTCTCCAACACATGTACAAGAAAAGCATGCAAAGCATGCAAAAGGGACAGTAGCAGCTTGTTATTAAAAACTTCATGGTCTTCAAGGGAGAAATACATATAAGTACTGAGCATGAGAGTCCATGTTTCCTCCATATACAAGCAAGCCAGGAGAAAGAGAGAAGAACAAAGTAATAATGGCAGGATGCACAACTTGCTGAGTCCCTAAAGACCCTGACATGGATGTGGACAGAGCAATTCCCAATGCAGAATCTCACACTGTGGGGGGGGAAGTCATCAAAATTTCATGGAAACTAAAATAAATTACAATCGCATTTGAGAATACAACAAACAAACCAAAAAAAAAAAAAAGACTCATCAGGATAAATCCATCCACTTCATACCTTGAGAAACCAATTAAAAACTATTCTAAACCCAAAACATGTCTGCAAATTCCGTGCTCTTTGGGTAATGTCAAAGATATTTCATCCACCACTGCCATGACTACATTTCCTTACTGAAGGATGAAACAGGCCCAAGCTTTAAGCATGCGTTCATTTCTTCTAATGTTCATTCATAAAGGAGGGAGACAAGAAGTTCTGCCTTTGACAACTCTTTACCAGCTATAAACAGGATTAATCCTAATTGCCAGGGACAGAAATCCTGTTAGGCTATCCAGCCCAGCAATCTGATAGCACAGGATATCCCCCCGGGGCTTCTAGGTTATTATCTATTGCTTTGTTTAGTCTGTCTTTGAGTTTTGTGTTGATGCCCATAACTAGTACGTAAGCACCTCTCAAGTTAATTACATTGCCAAGAAAAATCAATAAATTTCATGGACTTTTCAGTTCTCCAATCCAGGTCACTTTGGCGCACTAAGGGAGTGGTAAGGTACCGAATATTAGATGCCAAGAACATCCTACACCCTCTTCCTGCTCTGTCAAGAACTGCTTATGGAAAAAGGCCATATTCAAAGTCCCCCCAGTTAAGAAAATAGATTCGGAAAAAAAGAATTGCAACTGCCAAAGCAGCATTCATTGAAAAAGGTGTGTTTTAGTTCAAAGTACATTAGCTTTACAATTTCAGTTTATAGTTGTTTCGTATTTAAGCAATTGAAGGTGAAGTGACATCCTTTCTGGGCCTGTTTTCTTCCTTAGACTAATTACATCCATGCACACACAAATGCCCTTTCAACTCTCATTTAAAGTGGCAGCAATATGAAAGATTAAAAGAGGGTAAATAAATTGAAATCTCAAATTTCTTCTGGGACAGGAAATAAGATCTGCTCGTATCTACAGCAGTTTTAAAATTAAGTTCTGAGCTTTTTTAAACATAGAGGCTTATTAGAAACACACAGCCTCTATCTATTCTCCACGTATGGTAAGCACAATGAAATTATTTTCAATGTACTTTCTGCATTATTTGGTCACGAACTGTTAATGATATTTTAATTGCTATTGCGGCAAATATGTGGCCAGTTGCAATTAGAACAGAAGATGCGAACCAGATGCTGACTTTCTCTGGAGTTGCGCAAGAAAGATTCTCGGTTTATAGGATAACTATAACTCAGTAACAGCACACTTTCAAGTTAGAAAAGCTAAAATGCTTCATTTTATCACACCCTGCAAGATACATGCTAAGTGTAAATATAGCCAAGTTGGAAATTGCTAAAGCATTAGCATATATGTAAAATACCTTCAATCAGAACCATGCAGAGCAGAACTTCCAAAACAACTTGTTTCCACAGCATTTTATGAAAACCAATATTGCTATTTGTAATCCACTAACTTCCAAAAATAAAAATAGGCCTGCATCAACAGTGTTGAGAAGTTACATAAAATTCTGGTCAATCCTGCCAATTTTATCTGTACTAGAAGCACAATAAAAGTTGGGGTTTTTTTAAAGCAGAATGAAAAAGGAGAATGGCTTTTATTTAACTAACCTAAGAATTAATTTAAATAAACATTTGCTGTCAGTTGTGAGCATCAAACTAACACAACATTATTCTAATAATGGCTTATTACATTATTTTTCTGCTAGAATGCAATATTGATTGGAAATCCTTGGGATGGAACAAATTGAATATTTGAGCAGATTTAACAACTGTTTACTTACAAATGCAGATGCTTATTGTTTAATTTGAAAAGAGTCTATAAGCAAGTTCTAGATGTTGGCAAAGAGGGCCCAGTGCAAACACAGGTGTAAGTGGTTAGACCTGCAATTAGTTCATCTCAGGCAGTTTTTCACTGTGCCAAGGTGTGACTTGGCCCAACCTTTCCCAAAACACACCATCTGAACCCATGTTCTACCAGGTGGTGTTTTAGTCAATTGTTCAGTCCTGCAGAGTCAAGTGCGCCAAAAAGCAGGGCCAGCATCCAGGACACGGCATCACCTCCCCAGGGTACCTGGTCCCTGCCTTGCTCCTTGCCTGGACGCCCCTAAGGGGCTCACCCCAAGGCTCCTTCCCCATCACGGTACCCAGGCAGCGAAGCACAGAGACCAAAGCAGATCCAGACCTTGCTGGTTGCTTGCAACACTACCTCTAGTGTCATCTGTTTAAGAAGATTCACGAACAGCTTGCTACGCACAAATGCTGATCCACTGAGAACTGCAATGATGCTGAGCTGATATCAAAGGAACATACAGATGTAACAACACTATCCCAGAGATTAGTTATCCTCCATTTGTGGCTATTGAATCCACTGCACCTTGGACTTAAGTTTCTGGATTCCACAGCTACAACTTCATTGGTGCCGAGCTCTCAGGACTATAAGCTTTTGATTATTCTAATTCAGTAAAACACTTTTCAACCAGCTGGCTGAAAAAAAAATTTTTTTTAAAAAAAATTTAAAAATTGCAAACAGCAAGAGAAAAAATTTCATTTGCTTCTTAGTGTGTGACATGAAACATTTCAATCCTGACCCCCTGGAGAACTGTCCTTTGCCACAACAGCACAATTTGGTCTACATGTCCGCTTTGATCAGTATTACTAACAGTACAGAACAGCCTTCCTGCTTCCAGTGGGGCTGCCTCCAGGTCTTAAAACAGTCAGTGCATATATTTAAATTAGAAACAATAGCACACACATGCTCTATAAATAATTTTCAATGTATCAGCAACATGCAGAAAGCTCAGGAGGCAGCTAAAGCCTCTGACAGTATCCATGTTCAAATCATTCCTGCTTTCTTAGGTTTTAATTTCTATATTATTTTTGCTGATTTAAAATTTACTATTACTACCAAGCCTAACTGCAGGCTTTTAAATGAAACAAGTACTTGCAAGGTAGAAGGGGGTAGAAATTAATAGAACAATACCACAGAATACCAAGTTGGCTTATTCTACGTGAGCTACACATATAATACATATTTTGTTTCAAACACACCACAAAGACCTTAAGACTTCTTAAGACTGGCTTCTTTTTGACCCAAAGCAGACAAAAAACTTTCTCCCAGTTTCAAGCTGTTAAATCTGGACATCAGAGCAGCGCCAGAGCCCTGCTCTGAATCACAGCCCCATAGCGCTGCATGGGCAGCAAGAGGACAGTCTCTGCATTGGCCACTGCCACCAAGGCTGGACGGGCAGGGACAGGAGAAGAAACCCCTGCACAGCACCAACAGCTGCCTCTGTCTGCTGGCTCCCTCCATGCGCTCAGATCTGGATTTGTAGAAGATAACATCGCAAAGAGGGAAATTTGAGGACAGGCATTGAGAAGAGGCAGTGGAAGGGTGCCACAGCATCCGCTCTCAAGTCATGGAAGAAAACATTAACGCAATCACATCCACAAAGCTTAAATTCCTTTTGTACCTGCCATAGCCAAGTTTACAAACAGCAGATCTGTTGTATTACTGAGTACTTGGTCTCCTAAGTCATCAAGAAAAAAGAGCAAGCAGGTTTTTTAGTGGTAATTTGTCTCAACGCAGGCTTTAAACCCTCAATTTATCTCTGTCATTGCCAACGTTTAGCTTAATCTGTTGCTCTGTCTCTTTCTTACAGTTAAGAATCCCAGAAGGATAAGGAACTGATATACATAAAGAACTGAATTTCAATTAATGCAGGCTCTTGGTAGTTTCTCCAACATATAACTAAAACATTTTAATTCACTATTTTCTCATTGCTGAGCCCCTAGAGAAAATGCTTCTACATATTTTTTTTTTTCTCGAAGTTGGTATTTATCACCCACTGTGGCTGTGTCAATGCCATGAAGGTTTGCAAGCAACGCCTCTATCTTCTACCTTCCCAGAAGTAAATATTTCAATTAAAATGAGAAGCAATTTAAATATTAGCATGAGGTTTCCAAACAGATTTAAATAATGCCCCAGCTGCACAGTGCCTTGGTTTTGTTTGGGTCATGATTTTAAAGGAGAACATACAATATTAACCAAACGAATACATCTCATGTTCTTTCAACACAACAACATTAACAAGGCCAACACCAAAACACACAGGAAAAGCAGAAAAATCTTTTCCACAGAAAAGTATTTCTCTGTGGAAGCAACATCTGTGGCATGTTTAAGCAGAACTACTGCATGCATTCTTACATAAAGACAGGACAAGCCAATAACATCAGAGCAGCTCCTGGGGAAGGAGTGTGCAGGCGGTGCTGCTGGGGACCCAGCTCCAAGGGACCTCTCTGCTTCCCCAAAGCCAGCGACACCAAGCTCATCAACACTGTCAGCAAGGACCAGCGTCCTACCAACCCAGCAGCTACAGTCAACAGCCAAGAACTTGTCCCACACAGCACATGCAGTAACAGCTGTCCCCCAAGACAGCTGAATTTCTAATCACTAATTATCTTTTGATAAAGTCATTGAAAGGTTACTCTGCCCTAGCGAATCTGAGCCTTTGCACTGGCTGAAAGCCTTCCCAGAGCCGAGCACCAAAGAAATTAGAACATTCTACTCACAGAACCAAGCAGAGACTCAACAAACCCACCAGGGCCAGCAGTCATGTGGTTCTTCGGCATTTCCTGCTTCATCAGGAGCTTCCACCAACAGCAGTGAAACAACCCGCTTGGCCACAAGTTGTGTCCCTGCTTCCCCAGGTGCAGGGTCTCTGAGCTGCACCCAGTCTCACCATCACCTCCTGCCACCCCTTCAACACAGCTGCCCTCGCAGCATCTGAGGGCCCGGCCAGGCCAGCCCCTTAGCAGCAGGACGGTTAGCACCTTGTTTAGGAGAAGAGGACCTGCCCTGGCCATGAAGTCCACTGGTTTTATTCTCACTTCTGAAAAACAGCTGGTGTACCAGAAGACAGGTGAAACACTTCCAAAGTAAGTCAGTTAATCCTTATGGGGAAGTGAAAGGGAAATCCTCCTTCCCTATGATGACCGATTAAAGGCAGGAGCAGGAACTTTTTGGCATGGTGTTACTAAGAATAACTCTTGCTGATACTGTGCTTTGTTAAGGCTGCATGGCCCATTTTGGAAGGATCTAACACCAAGCCTGGTCCCGAGGACTGTGAGCCCCAAGGCTGAAGGTAAGCCCATAGCTACAGCAAGATCCCCGAACAAAGCATGGTGACCCAGTCTGTTAGCTTTTCAGCAGAAGACCAAACCCCTGTAACATCAGTGTGGGGGCGATTCCACGGTCTCTCCTGATCGCCATAGTTCAAGCACTTTTATCTCTCCATTTTGTTTTCTCAATCTGCCTCCGCAGCCATGATGTGTCCTGCCAAGGGGCAAGGAGATGTGCTCTGGGACATGTGCTGACATCCATGGGACAGGGCACATGCAGGTGCTGGCAGGGAAGGGAACCCAAGGCACTGGCCACAGGGGTCTGCTGGGGGAAGAGAGGGACGAAGAGCTGTGTGCTGGGTAGGACCTCACACACAGTGAAAATCACCACAACCATGCTGACTCTGGGACTGAACCCAAAATACAAGTTTCAGTTTCAGCCTGTTTTTAGCAGCAATGTAAACAAAAACAAAGCCCCAGCCTCAGGAAAGAAAACATACAGATTTAGTTGATTAGGCCAAGTAGAGCTTTCTGGTATTGCCCCATTTTCTCACAAATTAAAAACAGCTTTTTGAATTCTTTTGCCACTGAACAATGTTTTCTTTCTAAAAAGTCAGTCTAGAAATAACTGCACCGCTATCTGACAAGCTTAAAGATAAGAGACCATTCAGTGTCTTTCCAGCATTGGTACTTGCTTTGCATTTCTACTTTGTGCTACTAATTCATTAATCTCCTATATCTGCACTCCATTCAGATTTCTTCCCTGCTGTTTTCCGCATAAAGTAGTGCTTTGTATCTTCCGAGTGTCTGTTTACTGACTAAAATAAAGAAAACAAGACTGTACAAAAAAGGCCATGCCTGTCCTCTTCAGCTTCAAAAATAATCATGTTTCTTTTTATCTTGAAACCATAATTCACCGCAGAACTGAGAAAGCCACTTTAAAGAAATTATATTTTTTCTTTGTGAAATCTTTATTTTTATCTCTCTTAATTTTTATGTCAATGTGAAAAGGGGTATGAACTGTTCTCCACATCAGTTAGCAGTTTTAGGATGATTTGGTATTTTCTTTTGGTAAGAACTGGGACCAAAATCTGTGCAGGCACTCGCTGCAGGAAGGGCTGACACCACAGCAAGCTGCTGCCGCAGGTGCTGTACCTGTAGTACTGGCAGGGGAGAGGGGGGGTTCCTCTCCTGATGAAAATCAGGAGATCTCCATCTTCTTCACTTTCCTGCTAAATATCAGCACAGAAGCCCACAGAGCGTTCACAGGGTGCGAGTTACACATAAACCTTTGCAGGATGCTTTTCATTACCAAAGTGCCTGTTATTTCCTCTCTGTACAGTGCTCAGACCCGGGGTAACACTGCCAGGAGCCATCCTGTCAACACCTGAATTTAATAACTTTTAACAAAACCCATAAATGGTTTTTAAGAGTCATGAGCATGTCTCCAGCAATCGATAAAACAAGCTCGTTGTAACCATGGAAGGACTCCAAATGCAGGAGATGATCAGGCTGGAGTCCCCACGAGCCAGGCACGTGCACTTTGAGCATCCTGTGTTCTGCAAAAAGACTTTGGGAAGAAGCCAGAAAGCGTACAAAAGGATGACTCCATTAGTCCAAAAGTAACACGAAGGTGCCATATACTCCATATTCACTGAGTTACGAGAAAGGGTGCAGCCAACAACCATCAAAGGGTAAACGGGGCATTTGGAAATACATTTGAAGAATACTCCTGAGGGAAAAAAGTCCAGCTTGAGAGCTGCACCAAGATGTTAATGGAACTAAAGTAACCTAACAGCCATTAAGAGGCAACATCAAACCAGCAATGACACAGCCTGACCTTCCTAGGACTGAAAACGGTCTCTTTGGTTTCCTCTGAATTTGATTTTAAACTAAAAGCCCATTGTTAGCTCCCCTTTCAGCTTCTACAGGCTTTTTGTTCTCCGGATTCTGCATCTGGCAATTTTAAACTTTACTTGGCTTTTACCTTGCATCCTAGTGCAGTTTTCACAATGAATCCTAACAGCAACTTCTGCAAAGGAACAGTTTGATACAAAAGTTGAAAGACTGCAGAACCTGGACTGGAGTCTTGCCCTGCAAGCCTATGGGCAAGAGGGACAAAACCTTGCTCAGGATGCTAGGCTTTTAAAGAACACCACACAGGCTGGGATCACTGGCGTCGCTGCTCCAAGCCCTGCCCCAGCTTGTGAGCATCTATCTGCCTGGCAGCAAGATGCCACAGGATGAGGCCAGGCTCTGGGATTCTGCAAAGCAGGAAAAATGTGCCAGGCAGCCTGGCACTGCACGGCTGTGATTTGCCCAGATGGCAGGGGTTTAGAAAGCCAGCCCCTTAACCTTGCAATCAATGAAGTATGGGAAGTCTTTTCAACTACAAAGTAAGGTTTTCACAAACAACCCTGTCTGCTCTGTGGACACCAGATGATCCCCGTGTAGTCCCTGGGACTGTAGGGGCCATCACTGCTCCCTTCTTGCCCATTTCTGCCCTCTTCCCAGTAGTGCCCCCAGGAGCTCGGCTCCCACCTGGCAATCACCCACAAAGGACACCACACTGGACAGATGATGAGGGGTAACAGAGAGGGGCTGCTCTCCCACGTTGCCTTCAAGGATGCCAGCCCCCACGAGCTCTGGTCCCTGCCAGAGCGGAGGACCAACTGCTGCTCCCAAAGTAGGGAGACAGGGCACAGGGCCACCACAGCAGCAGTTGGGGTGCACCCTGTGCTGCCCGCACCTCACCTGCCGCAGCTCTGCCTGCAGCTCTCCTTCAGGAAACTTGTGCCAGATTGCTGGTGACAAGCAGGAAGGTCACCATCATTGTCAGAGACAAGCAACCTTTGAGGCAGAAGTGCTCAGCAATCATTTTACTCCCAGCCCCAGTTGGGCAGTAAGAGAGGAGCGTGCTGGAGGGGAATCCCATCCTGTGCAACATGTCATTGCTTTGGCAGCACTTTGCTTTAACCGCAAGGAGAGCTGTCGTCTCTGCGACACACAGGGGATCCCTGAAGGAGCAGACAGTATTAGGTCTTAATCAAGAGTCTCTGCAGGCCAAAAAGACCTTTTTTTAAAAAAATCTGTCTCTAGGAGTGAATCTCACAAACCACCATGTAGTATCACCTACTAGGCAAGCAAATTACACAGCAACTTTCTTAATCTTTGAAATGGGACTGTTTGTTTTGGGTTTCTATTCTTTCATTGTACTTTTCCTTTATGGGCTTTGTAGCAAAAGGAAGTGAAAGGAAAGCAGGCAGGAAGCAGCAATGCTGTGGCTAAGCACATATGCTTAGAAAGCAGTAGTCCCCCTCACAGTGCAGGGGGGGCTGTTCTTCACACACATTCACACCCACCACTAAAGGTGCTATTGAAGACAAAACTACATTTTTTATGGCAAAGATCAGGCATGTTAAAATACAAAACTTCTGCTCCCCTTCCGTTGGGAAGATGAGTAAGTCTGCATCACAGAGCCCTCAAAGACCCCTTTTCCCAGAAACTCCTCCTGTCATCCAGGCTACTGAATCCAAACCCCAAAGGGGAGGGCAGAGTATCCTTTCAGTCTGGGTCAAGACTGAAAAAAACGGGTGTTTAAATTACCAGCAAATGGTGCTCAAAGAAACTGGATTTTAAAGAAAAAGCATGCCAGTAAGTTTGGAGAGCTTTTGTTGCTTTCAAGAACAGTTAAAAAGCATCTCATTCTCTGCTCTCACCCCCACTGAATTCACCTGAGTTTTGCCATAAAGTTATACGGCTCAGGAGTCAGCCATCCTGCTGCTCTAGTGCTGTCAAGGTCCATTTCTTGAGCTGGTACAAGTTAGCATTATTCTGTCGACTTCAAACAGATTTCTTTTGGTTTATCAACTGCTGAGGATCATCTCCTTCAGCCGTTTCAGGGTAATAAAAAGGTTGTTTAAAAAACCCATTATGACTGATAAACAGTCCATGCAAGGAAACATTAAAAAAGGTTTCTAAGTGCAAGTTGTAAGTCTGAAGAAATGCCTCAATGATATTTTTATATTGCTATTTGTGCAATAAAACAGACAAGGGAGTCATGAAGTGACTTGGGTTTGGATACAAAAAAGGGCAAATAGAGGGGAAAGTGCTGCACTGAAGCAGCATAGATTTCAGAAGAGATTCATGGTAATGAGATTAGCAAGAGAAATGCAGTATCACAGTCATTATAGTCACTACCTCTGCGAGGAGGGTCAAGCAGAAGGAAGTACAGGACCTACATGTTGGCTTTATGTGAAACAGAAGTAAGAATTACAAAAGCTGTGTTAACTTAACTTATTATATATGCCAGATGTCATACATAATAACATAACGGAGGAACACAAACCAAATATTCATGGAAATGACATGTGTTCATGTACATTGCCCAATATCCCATCCAAACCCACCAGAGCAGTTAGACCCAAATGCCAGTCACTGATCAGAGGGACAGATGGTAATTTTCATTTTGTAAGGATTAGCATATTGGCAATAGGCAAGGTTCAAAGACACTGTTTTCCTTGAGCTTTAGAAAAATATCCAGAAGCAGTAACATGTTATATTATTTTCTCTGTTTGTGGCTTTGCACCATGCAATACCCAAGTTGCTGCAAAAAAAATAGTTGTGTCCTGTGAACCAAGTTTTGCATTAATTCAAAAGTTCCCCATGCTTCTGTTAAGGTTCTCCATGGGTATGTCCAGGGACTGTACAGGATCAGCCCAACTTGTTCCTCTGCTCTGGCTGAACACAGTCCTGATTTTCAGCTAGCAGATCTGGGCTGGGTTTGTCTGTCCAGAGCAAGACATCTACAGTACAGGCACCTGCCTTTCAGCAGCTACGCACCTTTGGCAGTCAGTCAAGAGCAATGAGCACCTTGCTGCACGATTCCTTTGATGCATGTTATACATCTACTTTAAGATAGCACTTATACTTCTCCAGACTTTGTGTTTTGAAGTGACTGTTTTTCAGAGGAAGTATTTGCTATTCCCATTCAGTTTGTAAGTTTATACCAACAAACTGCCCGAACCACTTGCCCCTTCTGGCCTGCAGTCAGAAGTCACCAAGTCAGAAACTGGCAGCAGTGACAGAACATACTGAAAACATCTTGCTTTGTCCTTTTACGAGTACACTGTCATACAGTAACATCCTCACAAGTACTTAACATTTGGTCTTGTAAATGCCAGTTCTCCCCAAGAGGGACTGCATATGTGCACCACGTAACAGTTCTGTGTTACAGACACCAGCTTGTCTGGCACTAGCCTCGTCAGTAGATGCTGTACTATTAGCCTCACGTTTGAGCAGGGTTGTCAAAAGGTTGGCAAAAGCAGGGACGCAGTTTTACACAGAAAAACCTCAAATGCTAAAACTAAGGTCTCTTAATACCCACAGGCTTCTATCTCTGTTGGGAGTAATAGTGTAATAACCGCCAAAACAACTCCCAGAATTCAGGAAAAAAAATTTGTAACCACCTTTCAGAAGGAAGTATCAATAATTCTGCTGGTTTAACATTCAGCGCAGACAAGGTCACCCTCATATTTGTATTTTGGCCAGTCACAGTGATGGGAGTCTCGAGAAGGTCCTGGCACCTGAAACAGCTCAGCATCATCAGCTTAACAGAGACAACTTGGGCTTTCAGAAGCAACAAAATACCCACCAAAGGAAGTAAACAATTACTGCAATGCTTTGGGGATATCTGGGTGATGGAGGCAGGACAGGTAGCAGCTATTAAAAAGCTCCATACAGCTGTGGGTGTCAGCACCCTCCAGACAGCACAGGCTGGCCAAGGTGATCCCGGGACATGCAGACTCAAAGGCTGTCAAGAGTTCTTACAGTCCTGAGGCAAACAATATGCTTCGCTGGACTCAGTCAAATGTTCGAGGCCAAATTCCCAGTTAATCTAGATCAGCCACAGATTTGGCAGAAGCGCACTGATTTGAACACAGTGATTGTGTGATTTCCGGGAACCTCCTTGTACAGGTGATGCCAGAAAGGCCAAGAGCATCGTCACTAAGCCACAAACCCGTTTCGGCCAGACAAAGCCAGCCTGAGCAGCACAGACGACTGACCTGCACGCTGTCTGGGCAGGGCCCTGTCCTGTCCTGTCCTTCGTATTTTCAGCCCAAGCACGCATGCCATTCCCCACCACGGCAGCTCTCCCGAGCCTGACGGCTAATCCTGCACGGTGCTGTCAGGGCGGGCGGACCCCCACCCCGCTGGGCCCAGCAGGCCCCTCGTGCACACCGGCTCCCACCGCACTGGCTCAGCTCAAGCCAGTGGCTTCGGTGGCCAGGCTGAGGGGCCACCGGTCCCCAGCACCGTGTGCCGGCCGCTGCCCGACACGGGGCCACGGCCTCCTTTAATAGCAGCAGCTTTGGGGCTGCTCTGCCGGCAGCCAGGGCACGCCACTTCTGACAGAATCCAGGCAGGGAAAGGACGGTCTAAATAAACTGTAGTGCAAGCAGTTCCCATTTAAGAAGAACAAATTGCCTTCTTTGTACTTACTGTCACCGGCTACACCTGAAATTCGCTGGCAGTTAATGTCAGCAGCTGAGGAGACCTGGGCAGGAGCCACCGCGGCCGGGCCCCACCGCCTGCAGGAGCCATGCTGGCAGGCGTGGGCGGCCCGCGGCCCTCACGCTGTGGCCCAGCGCTGTCTTGCCACACAAGAAGTCCGAGGGCTACGCGGGGCAGCCTCGGACAACCGGTTGAGGGCCCAGGAGTAGCAGCGGCGCTCTGCTCTGTCCCCCCCGCAGGGGTAGCG
>JAVJGI010000001.1:113111113-113121461 GCA_035590275.1 Ibycter americanus
TGCCAGCCGGCCCAGGCGGCAGCAGGCCTGCCAGCAAGGGCCTTTGGAGAAGCCCCGCTACCTCCTGCGCAAAGGGCTTTAAACTGGATGAGAAGGAGGACAGGGATAAAGCCAGGCTCGCTGGAGAGGCCTGGGAGCACCACGCCAGCGTCTGAGGTCCCTCGCCCTGCCCCACGGCGTGCCCAGCACACCGGGCGCGTCCGAGGCCGCCACGCAGGCTGCCCACCGGCGGTGCCCCATCCCCGGCACAGCCTGCGGCAGCCGGACTAGATCAGCAACCCCACCTAGCTGAAGATACCCCTGCTAGGACTAATGACTTTAAAGGGCCCCTTCGAACCCCCACGGTTCCATGGTTCCATGAGGAATACACAGCAGGCGCAAGGAGCCCTGGCCCAACCCCAGAGCGTAAGCAAAGCCTGGCGGGACGAGCCCTGCGGCCCGCGCGCCGTGACGGGTGGCTATAGGCCCTGCAGGGAATGGGTGAGGGGGGCACAGGGTGTAAGGGCGGGCTGATGGCGCTTGCCATGGGGGACAACATGGCTGAGAGCCTCTGCGTGAAGATAAAGAGGGACCTGGTCCTTATGGGTCCCTTCCACCTCGAGATACTCCATGATTCTACGACTGTATACGATACATACATACGCTGAATTAGTATGAAGATTGTGGCATTGAATGACAACCCCAAATGAAGGCAGATTTGTTCTCTGGTGCCCCTGAAGAGAGATTTTATCTCAAGTTGCTGGCTATGAAGCAGTAAGCTAGTATTAAATAAGCTTTCTAAATTGAAAGGTACAGAAGACTGTCGTGCAGTTACTTAAATTCAGAGGCTTTGCATTTTATTTTGTGGCCCATTCGTCCAGCCACATGAGGTCTTCCCAGAAATAAGATCGATCTTTTAAAATGAAAACAAACCTTTTGGTTTTTCCCCTTAAACAGCTCTCAGAAACCTTCCAAATGAAACCCAGCTATATCCAGTACTGCAGATTGACAAAGCCTGAAATAATAATTCCCAGAGATGCAAACCACTCCTATTAATCAGAAGAGCATGTTAACTTTGCAATGCAATTATGACAATTTAAATGTCGGTATTAGCTGTTTTGCCGGTGCATTTGTCATCAATAAAACAGATCAAATACGTTGTTAAGACCAAGAGTTTTACAACTCTGTTAAGAGTTATAAGTAAAAAGAGCATCCTGTTTTCCCAGGAAAAAATTAGAAATTAAAATCTAAAACACTGAGATCCTGTAAAAAAAAACCCCAACCAATCACCAACCCAAAAAAACCCACATAACACCATGTGCTGTCACATCAGGAGTGACTTCTGTAATTCACTGGATAAGAGGACTAATATCTCCAGAATTCACCTGGATGCTACACAAACTCCCACAGCAGGTGACCGGTGCCAGCTCCAAGCTGCTGCCTCATATTTAGCCGTTCAGTTTTTCTTTAACATACACATATATAATCCTGTACAGCTATTACAAGCATGTAATTATAATGGTGAAGGCTAAAGTCACGTTTGCCCTTAAGACCAAGACTTGCTTTTGACTACTCGGCCTCTCTTGCACAGCTGACCCTCTGCCAAAGACTCGGCAATCAGCTGCTCACATCTCCAAGACAGCACTTCTCCCCAGGAAACAGTCCCTCCAGGCCACAAATGACTGCAGATGGATTTTGCCAAGACATTAGTATCTAAAAACCAATCTTTATATAGTACACCAATAAAAACTCACATCTTAAACCAAAAGCACCACATGTATAAAAGCAGATTCTCTAATACCTTGCCAAAGTGCAACACATACGTTTAAAATACCAACTTCAGCATCAGCATTTTTCACGCATTTGAACTGGCGCCAGCCAACTCCCTCAGCGAGGCCATTGCTTTGGATTGACTGCAGTGGGAGGGGTCAAGCAGCAAACATGGACCTTGCGTCTTGTAGAGGGATGGACCCAAGTGCTGGAGACTGGCAAGGGGCCATCAAAGCCTTGGATGATAGAGGCGAAGCTATGGCGCTCACATCTGCACATCTCACCGGCAGACCGAGGGACAAAGCCACCACTCACAGTTGTATGGTCTGGAAATGTCCTTGTCTATGGGTCAAAGGGGGACTGTGGACACTGAACCACAGGATACCAGGGTCACTTCACCACCCCCATGATGCAGCATGCAAGGGTGACAGCAGACAAGCTCCCACACCCTTAAAACCCAAAGCTCATTTATATTTTTGGTTTTGGCATTAGAAAAAACTACACTGGTCTCAATCTTCAAGGCACATAATAATCATGACCCAAAGCACCCCCAAGATTCTCTGAAGTTCTCAGAAGTCACACACTTTCAGGTCAGTACAAGGGTCCCATAGAAAGTAATTTTTTGCAAGCATAAGGAATCTTCAGGAGCTTTGCCTAAGTCTGGGCATGCTCCTGAAGTTATCTAAGCAGCATAGGAGCACTCACCACTCTGCCATGAAGTTCAAGCCGTGCAGCTTTCCCAGGTTTGTCATCACTGGTTCATTTTAACTGTAGGAGTAAGCCACACAATGAATATTAATAACTCTGCATAAGTATTGCCACTCTGAAGAGTGCCAGTAATTATTACTAGTGATATAATGCTGTACTGCTGGAGAAAGCAAGCTAAATTCACGCTCCTCACTGGTCAACTCCCAAGTGATGTCTAACTCCCTACCCACTTACATACTAATTAGACACCCTGCATCAATTGAAAAGCAGGGTTGAACACTTTTTTCATGGTTACTAAATTGAAATCATAATTTTCCAACTGGCAAAAACAATCCTTGCATTTCAACCTTAAACAACAAGCATGTGTGTATATGTAAAAAGGAGAAAGAGACATTGACAAATAACTAAGTTTTCTTCATTTATTAGTTCATTGCTTCATCCTTGCACTTCTGCATTTCCAGAGGAATCTAAGAACCTGCAAAATTTCTGCCACATTTGCAAAAAAACTAAAGCTCTTCCTCTGAACTCTATTTCCAAAGTTTTTCCAGAACAGTTTGGTTACCAGATTTTCAGTGCACATTTAACTTAAACAATGAGATTGTGTCATGTTTTAATCTCCTACCGAAGAGGATTATGTATAGCATCCAACAAAAGCACTAGCAGTCATGGGCTGCACACAGCAGGAGCTGGTGAATCCTAGCTGAAGCCTTGGTTACCTGCTGGCAGAGATTTGACTACAATGACGGTTGGGCAGTGCTGCCGTGCACCTGCAGCTGCTGTGTTTCCCTCCAGTTGCCCACCCCCCAAGGCCTGCCAGCAGCCAGCATCCCCCTCCCAGCCCGGATCAGAACCTGCCCACTCTCTTCTGCCACTCCAGCACAAAGTCAGCCCACAGTGCCTTGACCTGCTAGTCACATACAGTAGCCACTGTATAAATTAACTCAGACACTCAGTGGAAATACAGTTATGACGTGAGCTGGCCTCCACTAAAAATTATTTACTCACCTTGGGTAAAAGACCAAAGTAATATTTTAAAGTTTGTTTCCATTTTGTTTCAGCTACAACAGATTTATCAACAGTTTTGCATTTTCTAAGGCTCCAGTTCTTGCATTATTCAGAAGCAATCCTTCCTGTAATCATTCTTTACAATGAATAAGTAGCATACAAGATTACCCTTAACTGGAAAAAACAGTGTATGTACAATAGCTGATGTACTGGTAAAGCATGTGCCTCGTTAGGGCCGTGGAATGCTTGCAGTCACTGGAGATACAGCTGACTAGGCTTACCCTATACTTGTTATCTCTGTAATATCTGTATCAGATCAATTTAAAGCAAGAGAAGAATTAGCACACATAATGCGGAATCACAGTCAGAGTTAATAGCCCTGGGGAAATCTCTTTCCAAAGGACTCCCAGTAGGAAGCAAGACTGGTGAGATAGGGGGCAAATAACCAAGTCTTGGGTGAAATGATTTTAAGGATGGCCTTTGGGAACACCGAGCTAGCTTCCTTATGGGCTGGTTTATATTCTTACATTTCCTAAGGTGAGAAGAAATCAGGGGGAAGGTTTCCCGGGTGCTCCTTGAGGGTGGCTCTAACAGGTCTCCATCCTTCCCAGGTGGAGACAGGTCTGCCAGTGTTTCTCTCCAGTCCTGTGCAGTTATTTCCAATCTTCTTTTCACAAGGCCTGGAAGTTAAAATTATTGCTAGGAAGCATATGTAAATAAAAACCAGGCTTAGCTGTTAGGGCCTGAAGAATTGCAAAGCCATACTAGAATTCCTGCAGGTCCCAGCATGAGGCTTTGAGCTATTCCTCTGTCTTGGAGAAGACACGATCCAAGAGGCACGTATTTTTCAGGGCACTCTGCAATGCACCTCCCACACTCCAGCGGTGACAATACAGATGCTGTTGTTACAGGCAGAGTTCAATCTGATCCTGAAAGAGAAACACATGAATAAACATTCCATGTGCCACATTTAACAAGAATTTAATTATGTTAGTGTTTTTTACAGATTATAAATGTATTCTTCAAAACCCCTGTACTATACACTTGATGCAACTGTAAGGCAAACAACGTAAGTAATTTTTTACTATGTAAAAGTCTATTTCACTTTTCATTTTTCCAAGAGGATGAGAAAATTCATGTCTTAGGAAAAAACAGCTTGATACTGACATATAGCAAAACGCAAATTGAATTTTTACAGAGACACAAAGAGCACGCTAGAAATAAAATACACAGATCAGAAACAGTGATGAATAAAGAAGAATATACTTACTGGGCCAGACTGATCTCTAGTAATTACTTTGGCCTTCTTGCAGACACGGCAAGAGTCATTTTCACCTGGTGAATGTGGTTTCTTGTCTGTGACAGAAGAAATCTGAAGGAAGTAAGGAAGAGGAAATTACTCTTAGGAAACTGAACTAGCAGGGACTTTCTGGATCCCTCATTTGTCCATCAAGCCACAGTTATTTGTCTTTTAATTCACTTTTGTACCGTGCTAGCATTAGAGCTGTGGGACAAAAGCGTGGAGTCTATCCCCAGACCCCTTGAGCCAGAAAAGGCTGTTCTGGCCGGTGCATCTTAGGATCTGCCAAGGTCCCATCAGATAATGGAGAGCAGCAGCCACTTCACCAGGACGTGCCAATCTGCCAGTGGGGACTTGAACTTAAATCTTTTTCTCAGTTAGTCTGCAGAATAAGCAGGAAAATCACTCAGAGGGTTTTGACACGTTTCCTTGTAATCTGGAGCATCCACAGAAACGATGCCTGGGGAGGAGCAGGGGCGCAGCCAGTTGCCATCCCCCAGGGACACGAGCTCACCCCTCCACATCACCCCCCAGGAGCCACAGCCCCATGGCTCATGTACAGTGAGGCAACCTGCGTCACCTTGACTGCAAGAAGGGGTCTTAAAGAGGACAGAAGTGACATTTGCAAACTCCCAAACAGCCCTTTGTGTTTCCAGAGCAGTCAAAGGCAACTGTGGTATAAATAAGAACAAAATCTTTGAGGTAAAGAGCAAGAGAAGTTCTTTTACCCAAAACAATGGAACTCCTCTTAAGTTCAGTCTTTTCTCAGGTCTGTAAATTACAATAATTGGAAGGGGGGTTGGAAGGGGCGGGGGGGGAAAGGTCAAAGCTATTAGGTAATTTATTTCAGTGACTAACAGCTTCTGACTCCTTGCAGCCTGATAAAAAGAAGGAAAAAAAAACCCCAGGGGCCTATTTTCACATTGCCCTCCACAGGTGTAATTCCTGTGCGTGTTCTCCATTGATATCTCACATCGCTACAACTCTCAGCTTACCTCCCTCAATAAAAAAGTAACATAATTTTGCTTTGGCAGGGAAGACTCAGAGCTGTTGTCTAGCAGTCAGTTCGAAATTTCCCATGCCCTGTAAAAGCACAGCATACCAGAGGGATGCTCAATAAGGTAAAGTGGCAGTGACCCTTTCAAAAGGAGTCAGGAATGCCACCAGCACTGGAAAAGTAACCCAGTATCTATCATTTTAGTCTTTATTTAAAATATTTTGCCTTCCCCTTCTTCCATACAATTATATTTACTACAGTGAATGGCATGCAAAATTGCCCTCTTCATACACACTGTTGTTAAATTACTCTATAATTAGTACTAACATATTGTACTTATAGCATTTACTATGCTTGATGGTTCCATCAACATAACCTTATTGTGATCTATGGCAGTAAGGATAACAATTAAAATGGTATTACTCACTTTTAAAGAGCCACTGACAAGTTCTACCCACATTTACAAGCATCGTTTCCATCATGTTTAGCCACATCCATAAACACTATCAGTATTTCCATACAGCCTCTTTGCACTGTTTTCCCCATGTGTAGAGAGAAACAGGAGAAGCCTTCCCACCCCTTTGGGCAGGACTGGGAGGCAGAAGGAAGGCCATGATGGAGTACCTGCCTCCCATGGAGCAAAGACCAGGCGCTGTCAGGAGCCCAGAGAAACTTCTGCCAACAGTTGCACCAGCACTGGAAATCCTGCATGTAACAGTGGGATTCAGGATCCTATGTCCTTTAGGCCCTTCTGTAAATCCTGGTTTATTGCCCAGGGGTGATGCCCTAACCACACTTGCCCAGGTGGGGAACGAGTGGGACCCACTAAGCTCCAGGGCAAATGCCTCCCCATCACACGCTCAGCCCGCACAGCCAGGGTGGCTGCAGCGGAAGCAGGGAGAGCACTGCTGGAGGGTGACGGACAGTGCCCCAAAACTCTTGGCACTCAGGAGGGGAACCATCTGCTGCTACACCACCCTCCTCTGCTGCAGCTAAGGACAACTACAGGGACCTGAGAACAGAGCGCAAACGCCAACTGCAGTGTTCTGTTTTTTGAAGAAAAAACACGGACTATGCCCTGTTTGCCCATCTGCAAGCTGAATTTGACCACTGAGAATTTTAAGGGAATCGTTATACTTTGTAAACCTGTCAGCATTTAAAGCTCATCCCATCAAAACCCACCATAAAATAATTGTAATATTAGCATTTCCCAAGCTATTGGAAGCAGCAGCACAGAACATGCTTGTGCAATGGTGAACAGCTGGCAAGTATGAGCTTTTATGTTGTGCCTGGCCAGATTTATCTGTCAGGAGGGTGGAATAAATGACAGGTTCTGATGAATGATAAAAACATGGGTTAAGGTTTGCAAAAGCATTTCTCCCAGGCACTCCTGCATTTCCAATGAAGCTAAAAGTAGTGTTTTCAGAGAAAGACTGAAGCCTCCTTTGGCCAGAATGGAAACCAGGAGAGATGCCTTAGAAGCCACTGGGAGGACCACACTGCAAGAAAACAACCTGGACCAGAGCACAGGCCAGAGATGCGGAGCTCCTAAGTGCCGCCAGCAACTACCACAGCCAAGCAGGGGTTTATACACTAGGGTCAAGCTTCTAAATAAATTATTTCATGGTCTATGTTGTCTAAAATGAGGTGCAATTTCAGATCCTTTGGCTTCTGGGTGACCAGCTGGAGACACTATACCAGGAATTGCTTGGTAATGCCCCACCTCTCAGTTCCCGAAGCTGTCAGAAGTTAGATACCCCGAGACCCAACAAAACAGAGAAGTAATTCGTCCATCGGAATTATATGCAGTCACATGGGCCTATTCCCTGTGCACCATCTTAGAGCCAGGGCCAAGATTTAGCCCTTGGTTAGACGGAATATTTATACATCTACTTCATACAAGCTGAGTGCATACCACCATAAATAGGTAGCTTAACACTAAAATTACTTTTAGAAATGAAGTCTTCCATTTTTCATACAGAAAAGGAAATCCATTTGAATACTAATAGCATTCATCTTTCCCTTACAGCAGTGTTTCACATTTGTAGTCTGGCACAGAAGAACAGGGTGAGGAGGAGGGGTAGAAGTGACCTCAATTCTGACAGTCACATAATTTTGCAGTTCAAAAGTTATTGGAACGTTTCAGAGCATAATGCCCAACAATTTGCATTCCAGATACCTTCCACACAAACTGAAGGATTGTTAAAGGTTGCATATCTCAGCTTTTATGCTTGTGCCCTTTTCTCAAATTAGCGATACTGTCAAGCTCTGATGAGATCATATCTTTGACACAGAGCAAAATTATGGTAACATTCATGTGTGATCTTATCCAGTGCAACTCCTATTTCCATGGGATTAGAAAAGGAAAGAAAGTCCCATTAAACTATATTAAAGAAGGTGATATTCACCCTGCAGCTATAGGAATATATTTGAGCACTACATATCGCATCCTGTGAAAAGGAAGTAGAAAATGAAAATTCAAAAGCAGCAACAAGGATCCAAGCAATCGTGTAATACAATCCCAGCTACAATTTAGTGCTGATTATAATTCTAGGTTTCGAGGCATAAGTGAAGGAAACCAGATGAAGTTTGGGGGACTGTTTCCACATGTATAATTTAAAAGGGTGCCTATAGCAGCTGAGGATCCGGCCTTATTTGTGAGAGGCAGGGTTTGAACAGCGTATTTTGCCTGTAATTTGGCAACGTCCAGAACACATTCAAATACCTTCCCACTTCCTTAAGGGGAAGGATGATTAACAACAAGAAGAGAGGCATGCTCTGCACTGATGGTAAATCTCTCTCTTCAGGGAGGATAGAATGGTACAGGGCTCCTGTACCCTGGCACACTGGAGCAGCAGCTCAGGCAAGCCCCCGGGCAGCGGCCCCCCTAGCTCTCCTGGGGGACTCTCACGTCCCCAGCACAGGGCATGGCTGAAGGAGTGGCTGCCAGCAGGCCAGCAGGAGCTCAAGGCCAGGCAGGAGCACATAACCCCACTGGACAAAACTAGGATGAGCCTGAAGTGCACATCCTTGCTGCGTTACGGGCTGGGAGAGGCGGCACTGACCACATGCACAACCACACTGCCATCACAGCCCATGGTCACAGCGCGCTGCGAGAGATGCTGCTGGCAGCCCTGTCCCCACCTGACAATATCAGGGCACACAAATAACAAGAGAGACTCTCACACACATTCCCGAGGTATCTGCTCACTTTAACAGCACTATAAAGGTGAAGATGGTGCAACAGAGATAGTGCTGTGAACAGGGTTCATCCCTGTACCAGCACTGTATTTCAGTGTCAGACAGCCCTGAGGAGGGCAAAAAGCACCAAGACAACAGAGCAGGACATTCTCAAGGGTTTCAGACGTTAGATTTGAATGAAGGACTAGGGCATACACATCCTCCCAAACACGTTCGCTAACAGGGAACATCAGGACCTTCTTCGGATTCTGAAAAAATAAAACCAAGTTGAGCCCTGCTATAACCCCATTCTTCACTCTTGAAATCCAGTTCCAGTCTCATCAGAGTGCCGGGGTGCAGTGGCACAACAGCTTGGGGGTGTGTTATGTTCAGGGGCACCCCAGGGTGCTACCATGGGGCTCCTGGTCAGCACGGGCGCTTACCCATCCCAGCCATGGAGCCAAAACCAAATGGGAGTCATTCAGCTGCTGCCTTCCCTGGGCTAACGCAGCTTCTGCATATGAAGCTCAGCAGCTCAAGGGGGTTTGTAGGCTTGGGCAGGCCTTTGGCCCCTAGTCATTAAGCCCAAGGCCACCTGTTTAAATGCTACTGGAAACCACGACCTATCTGCAGCATTGCCTCGCACTTCAGCGAGGCTTTTCCTGACCCCCACTGCTGCAGTAAGCACAGCACCCTGCAGCCCGCCCGGCGGCCACTGCCACCTGCAGGGCTTAATGAAGCTGCTCTGCTGCCTAACGAGGCCACAGATGTAGGACTTGAATAGACTGAGGAGGAATAAAAATACATGAGGGTCATGCCACAGATGAAGTGTGGTGTGTTAGTTAGAGGCTGCAATAAAACAGGCTGGTTTCTGTTTTGCCACCCATCCTGAGCCTAGAGCTATTTTGTGTTTCAAACACTCTTAATTAACATATGGGAAGACATACACACGACCCATGCCCTTCACAGCACAGCCACTACACAGGTCTAGCTGCCCCATCCCATTAATTTGGTTGGTTTCACAACAACGGTCCAGTTCATATGAAAATAATAGGATTCCTTGGGACTCACAAGTTCCTCCCAGCACACCTTCTGGCTGAGCAAGCAGGAGAAGTCCTAAAAGCTTCTACAACCCTGTGCAAGCAGCAGGAGACTGGGAAACCCCCTACAGGCTGGTGAAAAGCCATGGCATAAAACAACAAGCACTTACTACTGTTCAGCTGGACCTACCGGGTCAGCACGCACTCACACAGAGCACATCCTTGCTAGCAGCTTTGACCTCTGTTGCAGATGCTAAAAATCCATGACAAAGTGAAAGCAGGATGATAGCCCAGCCAGAAGACCTTCAAGAGTATGTGACTGTAATCACTGATAGCACAATAACAGAAGTGACCTACCAAGATGATCCT
>JAVJGI010000001.1:113121561-113187780 GCA_035590275.1 Ibycter americanus
GATGATCCTAGCCTTGAAAGGGAGGGAGGGGGCGGGGGCGGGGGCAGGGGCAGGGGCAGGCCAGGTCCCCCCCCCTCCAGCTCTCAACCTTACCCCAGCTCCACAGAGATTGACTCCTGCTGTTTTTTATAACAGCCAGGCCAGGCGCTGATCAGGGCAATCACTGGTCTCTAATAGACCTGAGGTCCTTCTTTAAATGGCCATGCAGCTAAAAAAAAATGTATTGTTTTTAATCCTAGTTTCTGTAAAATAGGGCTGGAATTTTTTCTACCTATTTCTGTGCCTACTTTGAAGATTCGTCAACAAATGTCTACACATAGTTTTGAGAACCTCAAATGAAAGACAAGCAAATATGAACTTATTACCAAGTGGCCCAGGATGCAGCTAGGCCTGACCAACAAGCCAAAAGTCTTGGAGTGCCTGCAGACAGCAGGAAAGCTAAGAAAAAAATTCTCATTTGATACTGTGGAGCAAATTTCCCCACAATTTGTGTGGGCAAGTCCAGAGCACGAGCACTTGGAGTGAATGCTGCAGGTTTTTCCTGAGAAAGTTTCTCTTGCATAAATGGAACCACTTTGGTGACCTCCCCCAACACAAAACTCTAGTCCCAGAAAACTCTTCTGTCCCCAAAACAGAAGGAGATGGGGAAGCGCCAGGGTGTTTCTCATGGATGATCCTCTGTACTGGGGACTGCCCTGGGTGACCAGGGCAAGGCCAGCATTTAGGTTTCAGCATTCAGCAGGTACCACGGTGCCACTGAAACCAAGGGCGCTCTGCCAGGTCACACCAGCTGAGATGTGTCTGCTGAGGAGGTGGATGAGCAACCTCTGCAGATCAGCTGAGGTGTAGCCATCAGATGGGAGCTCAGCACCTGCTCCTCTGGAAATCCCCAGCCATGGTGACTGCTGGAGAGCAAAAGCATTTGAGCGATGGGATAGCTTTTCTCAACACAGTGAATCCCACTTGCCATTCAAAATTTCTGCAGTCAGAAAGCATGTAATTTCCTACTTCTTGTGCATAAAACTGGGAGGCAGGCTTTCCCAATCCCCTGCATCTTTGCTATTAGCCTGCTGTTTTCACACAGACCCTCTACATGCCAAGTGATTCAGGCTGTGCATTCCCCATGCCCAGATCTTAACTGCCACACAGTAATTGCAGGGCTGGAAATTAAAACATTACTCAGCTCACCATGACTGATGCCTCTCGACGAATGGAGAAAATGCAGGCCAAGCACCCTCAACTTGCACACACAGACATGTGGATGGTTTTGATAAACAAGGTGATCTTGTCTTTGAAGAGCCTCAATGTTGTCTAAGGTCAGCTGGTGGCCAGGGGTGCTCAGAAGAATTCTGGTAGCTTGGGCAGAGTCCGTGATCAGCTTTGCTAAAAAAATAGACTGTGGCATCTGCATAAGAATACCTGGGAAGGCAAAAAATGAGCAAATGTGAAATGTAATTATAATACACACACACAAAAGGAAAGACAGCAGTTGTATTTCCTTATTTCAAACCCCTTCCAAAAACTGTGGGTGAGAAATTCATGTTCTTCTTATGCAAGCCCATGGAAAAGGAAAAGAGAAAGTTTTAAAAAAGACACAGAAAAGCAGAAAAGTTTTAGAGAGGAAAGTGTAATGACAATGTCCAGGGTTTTAAAACCTTCAGCTGAGGAGGGATTAACCTTACTGTGTACAGTCAGCACAAGATGGGGCCTGCTTTTCTTAGTCCTTTATAAACCTGGAGTGGCTCATTTTGAATGCCTGAGGCAAAATTAATTACCCCTTCTGAAAAATCAAGGTAGTGTACACAGACACACACACACAGCATGGGCATACAAGACTTGATCAACATTTCTGGAAAACTTGGGGCAAAAAATAACCCCATGCATTTTGAGGAAGAAAGGAGAAGGAACCCTGTGAGGTTCCCCCATCTGTCAACATGCTCTGTTTGAACACTGACAGGAGAAAGAGCATCCTTTGTCCTTCCATGTGTCCACCCACAGCTGGGACATGTCAATGTATCAGGCTCTGCAAGCCTGGAGAATAGAACCCATTGTTTTATTTTAAACAGGCTTTTGCCGTGGAAAAGTTTACTATTCCCTCACATTTTTTTGCCTTCGATATGCCAGTGACTTTCCTTGTTAATAATCTGCACAAAGTACCTGTGTAATCATAGTCTATGTTGTGATTTCCATCTCTCTTGGGTGTATTTAATCATCAGAGAAAAAACAGGATCATAATGAAAACATTGCAAATTGAAGTTTTTAGTTAAATATCAATATATCAGCGATATTTTGATAGACCTTATTCCAAATATTCAATTACATGCTCAATATCATACACGCTCCTTTAATAGCAATTAAATATTGTCTCAGGCAGAGTGGCAAAAAGAGAACTGAATTAAAGTTAGTTAAGAGAACAGATGTTGTTATTTGTCTAAGAGGAGCTTAGCGGGAACTTGGCTTCCTGAGAAATTCGTCCTTCCTCACACATCCATGCCGTATTTCCTTCCCCCTTACGCTCCACGCTCACCCCTAAAGCTGATTTCACTGGTACTGCTCACGTGCTGAGAGCTGCACATATGCTTTATTAACGCACAGAAGGGGGGCTATATCACAAGCAGAAATATTACTGCACGATGAAGGACCCTATTCAACTGGAAAAATCCCACATTCAGACACATCAGCACCCTGTAGCATCAGATTTGATTTGGTGGCTGAGGGCGGGGGGGCTGGCAAAAAACGGAGAGAAACCAAACCCTGACTGAATACGACTCCAGACGCACGGCTGTGCGTGGCTGCACCCAGCCAGCCCGAGGAAGCCTCTCCCGCCTGGTGCCCGCAACACGCAGGCCACCCTGCTGCCCCTCAGCCAAGGCTCCGCCGCGCCTGCGGTGCCGCGGCACCACGAGCCTGAGCTCCGCGCCAAGGGAAGGCGCTAAGGGCACCCGCGGGGACCAGGCGGTGGCCGCCGCCTCCCCGCCCTTGCAGTGGCGAGGCTGAGAAGGGCAGAGGATGGCCAGGAAAATATTAGAAGCAAGTATGCCCCATGGGGGTTAGGAAATAAAGGTTAGGGTTTGATTTACACCACTAAGAAAGAGTAGTCTCCAGAATCCCACAGCATGCAGAGCGCCAGGTGGGCTTAGACAGGTAGGCCTCCAGCTGTGATAAGTTTGCAGGCAGTGGAAAAGAGAACAAACTCATAACTCAAACAAACCTAAATATTAAATTACAACTCCACCTAATGCTACCTCAGAAAAAATGGGTGGATGCAAGGAAAGAGTCTCCCACAGCGCAGACACCCCACCGGCAAAGCCGGGCCGGCCTGATGCCGCAGCAGGGCTGCGTGAGCCCCCAACTCCTTAAATCCTGGACTTTGGGGGCTCTGGTCTTTGCGGGGCCATGAACAGCAATGACCTCGCCTGTCCTCACCACGCGTCCCACTGCGGCGAGCAGGGGCTTGGCAGCCCGCTGGCGCCTCGTCCCGCAGGGGTGGCCGGGGCACCCACCCCCCGCAGCTCGGAGCAGCTGAAGACTTTGTGCGAGGTGCCGGGCTCCTCCGCAGCAGCAGCAGCAGCACGGCCCAGGGCGTGGGCACTTACACCCCACGTGCCTCTGCTGCTGTCCTTTCCTCCCTTTTTTCCCCAATTCTGTTAGATATACGTCTCGAGGAGGCCCTGATTCAGCAAACTCTGTAAGCCAGGCACACAAACCATCCTGACGGCCGAAGCTAAAGCCGAGCTCATCTTGCTGGGGATGGGGACAGATTTACTCGTAGGGCGCCAGCGAGGGGAGGACCAAGCCCCCTGTCATGGGGTGTTAAATGGGCTCGATAAAAGTGGAGCCATTAGCCCGTATATTTGCTGTGCTCAATGTCAGCCCTCATTGATCCCTGGCTGCTTGCAAGGTTGGAGTTTTACATATTCAATTATCAGGGGAGAACATTTAAACAAAAGCCAGAAATAGAGCGAGGACAGGAAAACTGCTGATATATCAAACCAGGGCGGATCTGAAAGCCACTCACTATATATATTCCCAGATGTTTACTATGCATTTATAGAGACAGCACTTAAATATGAAAAGTTGCACTCCATTTAGAAAACGGCCACCAAAACTTTTCAAGTTTCATAACCTGCCTTGTTGAGAAAGGGTTATATACACCTTCAGCCTGGAAGACAGACCAGGTGAGAGCCATATCTGGACACTGAGAGCAATAATTTTCCTTCATTACTCACTACTGCAAATGTGTGCCCTTTCTTGGAGGGACGGCAGGATAATTTAAGCCCTATTCTTTCATACGCTTGCCTATGTTATCAAAAATTATCTTTCCCAATATTAAGGACTGAAGACTCCTTCCCAAACCACACCAGCGGCCACAATGTTTTAAATGTGTACATTTAAAAAAGGGGAAGAAAGGAAAACAGAAAAAGAATGGGTATGCCTTGCTGTAAGAAGTAACTGCAAGGAGAATCACAGACAGACTCTTTTCTTCCTCTGAACAGCCAGCCCTGAAGCAATAAAGAGGAGAAACACTTCCATTAATTTCTGCTTGGAGAGATCAATACCACGACACCAACAAAACCCGTTCCTTTTCACTCCTGATGCACTGCAGGGCTGGGCAAATCCCCCATCCCTGGAAACAAAGCCGCACCATGCTCCAGCCCCCGTGTGTGGTCACCGCCCTTTTCCAGAGAAGAGAGGTCCCTGCTATTGGGAGGACGAGGCAGCCATCCCTGTCGCGACAATGTCCTGACGCAGAAGCACCATGCTGGTCGCGCCGTGCAGTGCTGCTGCCCTTCCCACAGGCTGCTCTTCTCTCTCTCTCTCTCTCTCTCTCATTTACATTTGCTTTGCTTCATTCTTAGCTCACCACTTAGGAGCTTTGCTCTTTCTGAGACAGTGCAGGAATATAAAATAAATAAAGAAGGCCATTGAATTGAAGTCTGAATAAGGAACAGTCACATCCCCATTCTGCAACCCTACTGGCACAACAGGAGGGACACGTAGGAGCAGTAGCTGTGCCAGTACCTCCCCAGGAGAAGGAAGCATGTACCCTGCTGGTGTGGGAAGAAACAGAGGGGTGCTCTTCTGTAACAGGAATCACTTTTGTGCCTGGTCATGCAAAAGATCACTCTTTTTTTTGTCCGGACACAGAAGAAATCTTCCCTTTTTGAACTCATCACCTACAAATTGCAATTTTGCTCATTTCACACAGAAAATTATATTTGTGTGCTGAACATGGCTCGCAGCTATTTCACATATTAAGCTCTGTCCCACTTCAGCTGGTCATGGAAACCTTCCACAGCCGCGGCAGAGGCACTTGCACATGTCCAGCTCTTTGTCTTTCTTATTACATTAATTGAAACTGATGTGGTGGAAGTTGCAGGAGGTGAATTCATCACACTCTGTATGAAGGCTGCTGCTCAAATGGGAACTGATCTGCTTTCAAAATGTCTTGCTTTAATGTGTCTAGTGATATTTTGTTAAAGAAAGAGACATCTAGTATTTAATGCTCTTCATCTTTCAAAAGTGAGCAAATACTTGTAATTAAATTAATTATGATAATCGTGCAGGTGTCTCGTGTGCTGTAAGTTGGGTTTTGATTTCCAAGACATTGCCTCCTGAAAGGAAATAGTTTATTCCCTTGTTCTGCACTGCTTTTGATTGGAAGGATGGTGAATAATTAATTACAGCAATATTACAGACTTCTAAGTTACTACAAGAAAATGACAGGTTCTCCCTACGGCGCTCTCCCCTGCAAACAGGCTGTTCCTCCTGGAAGAATGGGACAGGCTCTGGCGAACCCCCGAGGCAGGGGCTCTCTGCTATTTTGAGACATGAAAGAAGCAGGAATGGTTTCATCAGGAAAGTGATCTTAAATCATGCAAGAAATGCCAAGCAGTTCTCACTGCACCTTTACCTCCGGGGTGGGAACTGCAATTTCCATTTCAAAAGCACTTCCACAATTTTAAAGTAGGTTTTCCAATCAAGAACAAAACATTATGTTTTCCCTTGAATTTAAATTAGATAAATTCAGGCTGTTCTCAACAGCTAAGTCATACTGAGCACTGGAAACCACGTGCCCATCTTCTATGACAGTATCCCATGTACATCTGCGAAAGGAAAGGAGTGAAAACTCTCTCCAGTCACCTCTCCCAGTGCAGGCACTTCACGGACTTCCGCAAACAGGACACTGCCTGTCGGTTTTTCTTTCATGAGAATTTTGGCTAAACCAGGATGGCAGCTTGAGGTCCCAGCCAGGCAGATCCAACAAACTGCAAGAATGGATAAAATGCAAAGGAACACAAACCAGGGTGATGTGCAGGTATTCCCAGAAATAAAAGCAGACAAATCAGCACCGAACCTGCTTCCCTCCAGAACCTGTTTCACTCCATGCCAGTGCATCCCAGCTGCCCAGAAAGAGGGGGGCATCAAAAACCAGGTTTGCAACACTGTTACGAGTTCCCAAAGAGTTTCTGCCTAAAAAAGTAGCAGCTCAAAGCTGCATCAGTAGCTCAAGGAAGTGGGAGAAACGATAGAATGGACCTTCAATTGAAACAGTCCAGCTCTAAGACAATTACTGAGCAGTGAAAGAAAATAAATGGCCTTTAATTGATGCTGGAATTGCGCAGTGTCCTCACATTGCTCAGTTTTAATTTCTGAATTAAGAAGTCTCTCTTCTTAATAGTCACTCACGGCGGCTAACTGTTGCCTCCCACTAGTCCTGTAACGTGCCCAACAGACAAATTATCACTTCTTCATTCTTCAGTAATAGCTGGACTCTTTCAAAGAAGGACCTCAGTTCAGGGGAAGCTCATGAAGAAATTTAACAGTACATTAAATGATGCTGAATTACACAGGAATTTGCATGGATTTGCATTTTACATTTATATTAATACCAGATGAGTTCATTATGATTCATCTAACAATAACGAATGCTAAAGGAATAAGTAATGATCATGATATTACAACTGTGCCATAATTCCGTCTATGTAATTTCAGCCTCTCTCCTATTTTCTACAAAAGCAGAGAATTGGTTACTATCACTGGCAACGTGACACTGTTCTGCGGTTACCATCCTGACTCAGGTCTAACTTCTATGAGACCTTCATCAGTTTCCTGTGAACATACGGCTTAAAACTCTTTGCCAATTAGCATCTTTCCAGGATTCAAAACAGCTGAAAAAATCACCCATGGTCCTTTTCATTTGTGACTTCGCTGTCTTTCCCCTTCCTCCCAGGGGACTGCTAGCAGCTCGCACAAGCTCAGCCAGCACATGAGCACGCTCCTCTTGGCCCACCTGAGGTCTTAGACCTGTCGTAAGCATCAACAAAACCGGCCAACAGATGCAGACAGATTTGGGGAACAGGGGAAGAAGAGAAGAAGGGCTTGTCGATGCTGAGCACAAGCCTGCCCTGTCTCCTGCCATTCCTCACCGTTTCTCCTCAGCCCCATAGCCTGCAGCAAGCTGCACTGACCCAACCTGGGAGCGGGCAGAGCCGGCGGCCCGCATGCAAGGTGTCTTCTTGGTACTGCTGCAGAATGGAGTTCAAGAGTCGCAAGAGAAAGAGCTCCCGCTCTCTGTTAAAGTCTGTACGGTTTTAGAATGCTTTCTTCCTACCCATGTTACAGACTGTAGAATGGTGTTGACCCGATCCCTCCAAGTTTACCATCGGAAGAGTGAACGGTCTTGCTCTTTGAACCTCATGCAATGGAATTCTGTGAGGTGGAGAAAATAGGTAGGAAGATGACTGACCACTGAGCATAAGGATAACTGAGGATAGTTCGTTAGAGTGACTGAAGCATAGAGAAGATTAGAAACTGAAATGCAAGTTTTTATTAAAAAAATCTGATTATTTTTTATAATAGCAAAATGGAGATGTAAATGAAGGGCACGTCTGGAATCAAACCAGACAAATTTTTTTTTCTGATTCACCTTAGTGAATTCCTCTGCTATTGATTTTCCTTCTTAGAATGTAAATAGGTCTTCTGATGGTACATGTGTGACTTAACTCGCTGACAATTTTTATGCTAACGATTTCACTTCTGTAAATTTAAAGGATGTGGCCTAAAATCTGCCTTAGGTAGGAACATAGTTTGAAAAAATATCTGAAAAAAATCCTGTCCTCATAATTCCTCTAACACTGATTCTGTTTCACACCTTCTGTCACATTATTTTGCTTTCTTAATGCTGCTTTAAACCCCTTTGGCAGGAACAGCTAATAACAGCTTGGAAAAATTAATATGTATGTTAGATGGAAATATTCTATTGTTTCCATGGATATCAGTGCAAAATCCCTTCTGTGATATGTCTTCCTGCAAAATGTTTAATCAGCAGCAAAAAAGCCAAAGACATGTAAAGTGGAGAATGAGCTTAAAAAATCCTATTAGACCGCTCAGGACATTTGTCTGGCTCCTGCAATGATATGTACCTGGCATACAACAGCCGCAATGCCCCTCGTTTTATTCAGGTTTCTTATTTGTTTCATAACATCCAAGGCTGCCTTGTCTTAGAATGAACTTGGGGAGACTGGATTATTTTCCTTGCTGCTGGCCCTTTGGGGACGCTTATGGTTGAGTGGGTTTCTGAGCTGATATTGCCTTGGGTTCCATCAGGCTGACTGTGTTGGCGTGTCGCTGCTGGTGGAGGCTGAGGAGAAGAGATGCCTCGTGCGGTTTTTCCCCTGGGTCAGTACCCAGGAGGAGAGGCTGTAGCGTCTGTCGTCTTCCGCAAGACCTTTAACAGTCCAAGGCAAAGGCTCTTTCTCCAGCATTCCTGCTCTGCAGCTTCCATGGAAGATTTTACAAAAATTTCTACTGGGAAAAAGGGTATTTTGGATAGATTTCATCCCCTGCTGAAGAGCATTCACTTCTTTCCCCAACACCTTTTCTTGCTTCAGAAATCTTACACTGCTCTCATTTCACTAAGAACCTACCTTAAGCTTCAGTTATCAGTGATTTAATGAGGAGTCTTTTTAATTATAACAGCTGTTGTTTTAATTACCAAAGGGTTTATAATTAGACCCCCTGCACAATCCTGCTGCTAAACCAGAGGCTCAGAAACCCTCCTGACATAGGTGAACTCGGGGCAGCCTGTCCGTCTGCCTGCTGCCCCAGCAAGCAGCCACCCTTTGCCTCAGTCTTTTGGGAAAAGGAAGTGGAATCACTGAAAACAGCTAGGATCAGAGATGCAACTGATCACCAGGTCACAAACACAGAAACTCTCCTCGTGCTAATAAGCATTAGGTGTATCAGTCTGTTGATACCAACAAATAAGCAATTAGCTCAAGAAGTTGTTTTGAGAGCCTCTAGTGATATCAGGAAAGGCTGCTCTTCTCACACGTTTTAATTGGAATGAGGGAAAAAAGGACAGTTTTAGACAGATCTGTATGCTTTTACAGCAAACTTTGCTGTGCACAGGTCAGCACCATACAGTCAAGACAGTCTCTTTAATTTTGGGCTCCTTTCCGAGTTCCTCAGGAAATCTAGGCATTTCAACATCCACTTGCTGGAATGAAAATTTAAGGTTTTGGAAATTCTCTCCAGAGTTAGAAATGCTGAAAAGCTGCACATCAGAAATGCTGAAAAGTTGCATGTCAGAAATGTTAAAGATAGAGCCTTTCAAGAGGCACTGAAACTGTGATCTCCAAGAAGCTTTAATTTCAGTTAAAAAAATCAACTACTGGAAGTCAAAGAACACTTAAAATGGCAGCCAGCTGTGTCTGCCAGGGACAGTCAGCCCCAGGCAGAAGGTGCCCATTCAGTGGGGCAGGAGCAGTAGAGTAGAAATGCTCACAGCTCTTGATGAACTAAAAAGACATTTGAAGAGGAGAGAGAAGGTTTTGTTATCCTGTAATATCAATTGGACACTATGCTGCCATTCTTGCACAGACCATGGTGCTGTGTGCTGTTAGCACAGCTGCCTTTTCTTTCCAGATGGGTCTTACGCTGAGAGGCGATGAGAGACCATTTCTTGTGTAAAGAAGCAATGCATCGTCATCAGCTCTTCAGGGTCAGACCTGTGCTGTCCTTTTGCTTTCCTGCACAGAAGATCTCTCTTCTGCTGCACCTCTCTCTGTTTGCAAAACACTCTGAGACTGGTGGAAAGGAATTGTAAGAGATAAATATTCTCCAAAAGAAAAACTGCCTATTCAGTTACAGTTATCTCAATTAAATTATGTCCTGGAGTGAGTGCTCTGTTATTCTGAGAGTGGTGAATTTCAAAATTAATTTTATTTCCTTCTGCTGGGAAATATTTCCTTTTGGGCTGACAGGTATGCTGAACTGGATGCTCTCTTCTCCTGGCTGTTATTTCCTTTCTCCTTTTGCACCACGAATGCAAGCACAGAGTGCCCGAAGAAAGGGAGAGTCTCCTGGCTGCCAGTCACCCATGGCGGGCAAGCTGGGGGTAGTGGGGGCTGCCCTGAGCAGCGCTGCTGACCCCAGCCCTGGCTCCAACAGCCCCAGCGCTCACAGGCAGCATCCACTCCCCTTCCACCCGTGGCAGTTTTGAAAGCCCCACTGCACAGGACCAGGCTCAAACCTCTCTGCATGCATCTCTTGGCTGCCTATCAGCACAGGCTCTATTGGCTGTTTTAGCTCAGCACGGTGAGTGGCACTTGACAGGTTATTGACTTGCAATGATACACTTTATTAAAAATCAAGGGGGACCGAAGCTCTTGGCTCCTTATTAGAGTGCAGACTTCTTAGGAAAATTTAGTGATATGAAAACTATTACAGTATCCAGCAGAAACAGTCCTTCTGAGACATTCAGAATAGCAAAAGGTTAAATTAAAACTTCCCTGCTGCAGCGTAATCAGGAGATGGCCAGGCACAGTCTCCATGTTATCATGCTGCGCACGCTTAAATTAGAACAGCGAAGCGGATTTTATATATATATAGCATGAAGATATTATAATACACAGACCTGCTTCCCCTCTCCAAATAGCCTTCTTTTCCACTTCTGACTGAGTCTGAAACTGTTAGAGCTTGATTCAAAGCTCACTGAAGAAAACACACTTTTCATATCAGAAAACGGGCTTCAGATGCCCTGCAGTGCTCATCTCAATGCTGGCAAAATGCTGGTTAATGCCTAGTGACCAGGAGAAAAGCAAGAGCCCTCACAGACTCGTATGTCTAGTTACTGAGCACAGGGACCAGCCGCGGCACGGATACACCACCATCAACCCATGCAATGAGCACAGCCTCCGAGAACTGGACAAGGGCCAACCTTGAACCACCTCTGCCAGACAGCTTCAATGCCCGGTAACTGTAAACACAGCTCGGTATGACAGCCAGCACCTACAGCAACAGATGCTAAAAACACGACCCAGGGAGAGGAGCAGCGCTGCATGGCTGCTGTGTGTCTGCAGCAAAGACCACAGTGAGTCTCCTCCAGGTGCAACCATGCCTTCCCTCCCTTCACCGCAGAGTCACTGGCCTCCACTGCCCACGGGTGCGGACCAGGGGCAGTGCCAGTGTCTGCATGGAACATGCACCATGGTGCACACAGAGATTTCACGGACCCAACACGAACTGAACCCAGAAAACTTAGTCATATACTAATTATACAGAGCATTCTCTACATGCTATTTTCTACATCGGCATCAAGCCAGCTGGGCAAACCCAGCGCCACAAGCGAGCACAGCTGAGCCTCGATGGTGGGTAGCGATGGGGACAACTTTCTCAATAGTCTGCAGAGCACAAACTCGTCTGAGACTTTAGCCTGCAGCACAGCTCGGTCTGAAGATTTGTCTAACCCCAGCATGGGAGCTGAACAGTGTCAATAAACAATTAACATGCTCCCAACCAAGCAATTAAATCAATGGCAAGTGGGGAATTCCAGCAGGCAATGCAATTACTGTATTAACTACAAAAATTGCTATGCGTAACTACTGCAAGGAAGAAACACCAACTAAGAAAAAGCTGGGGCTGTTTGCTTCAACACTTGTCTCTGCAGTGGAACAGGATCCTTCTGTGGGAGTTAGGGAGTGTTTGATTCAAAGCGAAGACAACACTTATTATTACAAAAACTTGTTTGCAAGAGGGAAGAACGTTTTTCAACAGCAGTACCATCACCTGTGTTTGAAGGAGTCTGCATGCTGTTCGGCATCTACAGGACAAAGATAAGGCACTAGTGGAAGGGACCAAGCAGTAGGTGCTTACGGGACAACTGGCTTCTGAGCTGTAGGGCAGAAACATGGGTGAAGGCCATATAAATCTCGGGAATGTTTTACTAAGGGTTAGTATGTTTTAATGGGAGGAGAATGGGATTCAGAGTCTGTCTGGGCTGGCCCTTCTGCTCTTGTCTCCACACTTCTGTCAAATGAGGGCTGATATGAACCTCTCCCATCAGTTTCTGTCCCAGTGGAGAGCAGGAGCACACAGACGGCACTGTGGCTCAGCAGCCAGTCTGACCACAGGTCACTCACCACTGCAGAGCTGCCAAACCCCAGCACAAACACTCAGGGAAAAAGAGAGTCCTCCTCAAGCTGGATCAGCGCCCTGACACTTCCTATGTGTGTCTTGCGCTTAATTACGAGTCACATTGCACATCCTGCTTGAACTGCTGAGAAGAGCTGCTTAGCTTGGAAAATTCAGAATCCATCCGCTCATTATGCAAGATAAAATAACTCTCACTTCAACGGGAGCTGACATGGAGCCTAGAGAAAGAGCAGATTGGTGAAACGGGGCTGTTTGATCCATGCTTTGCTAGCTGTTATATCAGCTCCTCTCAGGAGATGAGAAGGACTATTAGCCAGGAAATTACTTTCCAGTTAGTTCAAGCTGTGTTTTGCAATGCTGATTGAGGTGGAAGGTGACAGAAACAATTGCTAAATATCAATAATATTATGCACACAATTAAAATGCAGCCAAGAGTCTTTTAATACGAAACAAAATGAGGTTGTGAGCCCATGCAGGGATTCAGTGATGTTGCTAGGTTAAATCTTCAACTCGGTGGAATATTTGAAAATGCAATTTTTGCCTCCTCCTCCAAATCCCTTTTAATATTCACAATTGCCTTCTCTGTGAGAGATTTCCAGCTCTGAAAAGTTGTTTGAGCTGAGTAGCTAAGGATTATCTCTAATAAAGCACTGTTATTCAGGACAAGTCCCCATAGACATGTTTACTAAAGAACTCTGATATTTTACAGAATAAATTACGTTAATTACAACCACAACAGCGACAAAAATAGGTGGTGAAATGTTTCAGTCATGGCCATCATAAAGGAAAGAAAAAGAAAAAGAAAGATCACCTCCTTTTGGAACAAACACTCACAGTCCCAGACAGGCTTTTGTCATTGCAGAGTTGTGAAAGAAAAGAGACGGACCAGCAGGTAAAGCAGAGCCAGGACCGAGCCGCGAGGAGGGACGCGCTCAGGCCCCGCAGCCTGACGCAGCCAGGCGGGAGACAGGGCAGGAGATGCACAGGGGCGGCCACGGCAGAGGCGACGAGCGGCCGTGCGCAGCCCCAGCCAAGTGCTCTCCTTGCCCCTCACTCCCACCATCGCCCTGGCACACAGTGCCGCTTTTGGCAGAGGGTCCTGGCTGCCCCAAGCCAGGCTCCACCGAGGGAGCCGAGCCGAGGCCAGAGGAAAGCCCACCCTCGCCCACAAGCACTGCTGAGAGCAGGATCCTTCTCCTCCCAGGCTTCGCAGCCACCAGTGGCCAGGAGCAAACGGCGCTGCGTGTCCCTGGTGAGGGAGCAGCACCGTCTTCAGGCCACATCATTGCCAGGCACAGCTCCACTCAGCACATTAACTTTATGCCTGGAGAGGCTGTGCTGGGTTGATGGCAAGGGAGACATTTTCCCCATGGAGATATTTGTTCACTGGGTCTGTTCCTTTCGCCATCGAGTTAGTGGCTGACTTTGAGCAAAGTCATTTTCCCTCTGTACATCTGTTCTTCTGGGGGTACCAATCGCTGACTACTCTGTAAGGCACTGAGAGCTACAGCTGAGAACATCTGGGTTTGCTTCCCCTGCCTGGTAGCGAGTTTTCAGCAGAGACTGCTGCATATGCCTCGGACGACTGCAGGCTCGAATCAGAGGGAGCTGCTAGGCTCTCCAGATGTTTTCTAACAGAGATGCTTAGTTTCTAGTGATGGGCTTGGACACCTGACTTTAAACTCTTTTTGAAAACTGTGGCCTGTGCTTGCTCTTGCAATAGGATAAGGAGAAACCTTTGTTTTGACTGTATCCCTCTTGACATTTTCAGTGACAAAAATAAATTTGGTTTGCACAAGCTGTACAGGAGCTGTACAGGAATGGGAAAGATGTTATTTCTAAAATGTGCGTGGTGCTATTGGATATGATAGAAGACTGAATGAGTCAGTACATGTAGCAGTTTAGTAGCTTTAAAAAAAAAAAAAAAATCAATAATCATGCAGCAACATCTACCTTATTGGAACAGAAAAATGTAGTTGAAAGCCTGCCTGCCCAGGAAGGCTAACCCTTGCCTTTAGCCGTCCCTTGCCTGGGGAGTGGCAGGGCAGTTCGTCAGTGAGTCACGTTCACCCGGGGCGGGGATGAGGTAGGCTGGATCCCCAGGCTGACAAATGCAAGTGTTAAAGAGGGAGCAGAGGAAAATTCTGCCCCCCGCCCCACTCCAGGTACATGAGGATTTTAGCAGCTCTCACCAGCTGCCAGCTTCAGTCACCATCCTGACTGTGGTGGTGACAGAGACAGCACATCAAACAAGGGGCAAGAGTCCTCTCCAAGAAGAAATCTCACCTTAATATCAGGCACATGAGTGAGATTTCTTTCTCCTCATCACCCTTAAATGTGAGCAGAATCCAGAAGAAAGATCACAGGAACTCAGTTTAGGGCAACATCACCTGTTTTTCAAACCTACCACATCGTCACAGACACGATGGGAATATTCATGTGTTGAAGACTGGGCAAACTCTTACCTAAATCTACTTGCTAGTCCTTCAGAAGAAGAAACTTATCTCACCAAGCTAACCATAAATTAATGTATTTGCCTCATTTTAATTGCCTGGGCTCCCTTCATACTCAACAGAAAGCAAGACACCATTCATGGAGTTGTTCATTATGCCCATTTTAGACACCTGTATTCTGATTTGATCTGACTGTTGTTTGACCCATCTCTGGTTTTAATTGTGTGAAAATGCTAGGATGAATGCCATGCTAATAAAGGATTTTTTAATTCTTTTTTTCAGACAACGAGTGGAGTCCCGTTTCTGATCTCGGTGCTCTGCACACGTTTGTTGATGCAATTTGTATACAGAAGAATTTGGTCTTTGGGCTTCTCCTGTGATTGCATAAATTCTCCCCTTGCTGATTGACATACCCAAAGGGAAAACAAAAAGCTCCACAAATTGCAGGCTTCCAAGTTACCAGAGAGATGGCTCACAAAATCACTCTTCCTTCAAAAAAGGAAAGAAAAAAAATTGTTCCTGCTTGGGAGGGAAAAAATAAAATCCAAAATTTTTTACTAACTCAGTAAAAAAAAATAAAAAGAGATTTACATGTGCACTTAACTTTGAGTACATAAATAAGAGAATACTCTCGCAGCGAAGGAGACTCATCATGTTTTGCTGGCTGGAGGTCTAAGTCTAGCTGCCCCCAAGGGCAGAGATGACCCAGCTGCATCATGGAGTACCCAGGAAAGTGGGGTCCTGGCCGCCGTTACAGCACACAGTCACTACCGAGTGACTTGGCACACTCACCTGCTAGGAAATGAGGAATAACTAGATTTGAAGGGGGAAAGGGATAAAAGCAGGCTCACTAGAGAGAAGCCTGGGCTCTGCACACCAATGTTTGAGGGATGGTATGCTAGCAAGGTCTTTAGGCCTTCCATCTCAGTGGAAGTAGGGGATGGAGATCCATGCGGCAGCAAAGACACAGGGGTTACTGATCTGTTAGAAACTATGGAAGCACCTGAGACCAGTCAGGAGGGGCTGGAGCGTGCCCAGAGACGGGCAACGGAGCTGGTGGGGGGTCTAGAGCACAAGTCCTATGAGCAGCAGCTGAGGGAACTGGGGGTGTTTAGCCTGGAGAAAAGGAGGCTCAGGGAGATCTTATGGCTCTCTACAGCTGCCTGACAGGAAGTTGTAACCAGGTGGGGGTCGGTCTCTTCTCCCAAGTAACAAGTGATCGGAGAGCTTCTCATTGTCTTGCAGGAAAGCGAACAGTTTCAACAGGAAAATGTAAAAGGTAGCGTGGCTCCCTCCAGCAAAGGAAAAACAAATGGCCATAATGACAAGTTACTGCAGGATGCTCTGACTCAACGGAGCTGGGCTTCTTTACTGCTTAAGTTATTTCCAAAGCAGATGTTTCCTGTGCGTGATTATTACACTGGTAAGTACAGAACAGAGTAGGGAAGGCAGATGTTATCTTGACCTCTGCTTTCAGGAGCATGATGGCTGATTTTTATTTCTGGCACATAATCTGGACGTATTCATCAAGGAGAAGATGACGGAAAAAAAGGACAGCAACAGTGATAGCAGCTGTACCAAAAAATACCCTTTCCTTTTTGCTTGTCTGAGTAATGAATACAGAAGAAAACAAGAAACAACCTTGAGCTCCTTCCACCTGCTTTTGCATTTATTTGCTTTATTTTGGTACTTCCTGTTTCCTTCTGACTTCCCTCTTCCTCTGCGTGTTCAGAGCACCCCAGGACACTGCTGCCATGACTGCGGTGCAGGGAGCTGCTCTGGCTGGTACAGGCACTGAGCCACAGGCAGCACTTGGAGAGCCTGGGATGTGAGCCACCAGCCTGGGACCTAGTCCTGATCCCACCACGGACCTGTCAGGGGGATGATTTCCAAGATTAGTAAGTCACTAGGGGCACCAAGTCACAACCAATAGACTCCATGGTGGGGGCCACCATGTGTCCCACCATGCGTCCCCTGCTGCAGCGCTGTCCTGACTCTCCAGGCACCATTGGGCTGAACAGAGAGCGTGGCAGTGGCCGCACAGCAAGAGCATCACCTGCCCCTTCCCTGCCAACGCATCTTGGGCCACAATGGGAAAGGAATGGCTTCTGAGGAAAGTTTGTGCCCACATTTTCAAACCATTCCCATTAGGTATCCCAGGCATGTTCCTTTCCACACAGACAGGGTACCACAAATCACAAGTCACTTCTGAAAGTATTAATTAATGCATTGATTTACTAGCATCTGTATTTCAGTAATACTAGACACCCGTCTGCACAGGTGACCCCACCTCAGGACCAGCTGCTGCTGCTGCCCATGCCCCTGCCACCAAAACACCTTGGGTTGCACTGCCTCCCCTTCACTGCATGTAAGCGTTCAGCCCACTGCACAGCACCACAGTGCTGGGAGGGGGATATTTAGTAAGACTGGCTGGGATCCATGCTACTCTCAGCAGGAGTTGCCTCAAGGCTTAATGAGATACAAAAAACTCTGGTTTAAAAAAAAAAAAAAAAAAAAAAAGAAAAGAAAAGAGGATTTCAGCCAGCACAAGGTCAATCAAGTCAGAGTTCCTGTCAACGTAATGAAGATGGAGTGAGGCAGATTTAGATACAAGAGAAAAGGGTAAAAGCAAACTGCTCAGAACAAAGATGACACCAGGATTTCTGGTCTTGGGACTCTGGTGAAGGTCTAAATCCAGAGAAGCGAGAGAAGCCACTAAAGCTGGCAAGAGAGCAAGTCTTCCCCCACTAGCAATGGAGACAAGGTTGATGCAGCCATGAGGACCTCAGAGGGATTTCACCTGCCAGGGGGTGCCCGTGGTGCTCCCCAACAGCTGCCTGGTGCAGAGCCCACTGCCCACCCCGGGCCACTCCTGCAGAAAAGGAGGAAGCTGTCCACAAACACCCAGTGCATCGACAGACAAACCACGCACGGTCATGGAAAATGAAATGATTCAGCCTGAATATTTCTTCAGTTTCAGAGCTCACATGGCAGCAGAGGAACATCCTGATGGATATTATCTGCTTCAGGTCTGACGCATTTATCAAGGAACCACAATTGCTGTTGTAAGAAGGAGAGGCACTTAGCAACACCTCCAATTAAAATGTTCAATTGTCTCAAATAAGCGCCCTAATATGGATTTAATAAGATTGCCTATGTTAATTATATATCCATTCATTGTTAAAAAAGCACTAAAGATTTAGTAAGAGATAAATCCAGATGTCTTCTAATTAGCTGAAAGCTGCACGAGGTATGAAGGGTGAAATCCGTGCCTGCACCGGACAGTGTTAGTCTGATGCAGAATTTGACTTCCACTCAAACCTTGGAGGCACAAGTACTACGCTGGTCTTGATCTGACCTCCTTGCGCAGAAGCAGACTTCATTGCAAATGCATAATGACCTTTCCATCAATACCAGATACTTGCAAAGAGATTTTTTTCAAACCAATTTAATGCTTCACCTGCAATTCAATACCAATGTAATTAGATCAAGATTATGCACATTCAACTATTACTCACTTTGACTGCTGCTGCTCAGCTACATGATATTTGAACAGAAGAAAATAAAACAAAACTTCCCTTCACAATATGAATGTAAATGTTACACTCTAATGGGTATTTAGTGGAGGACCATTTTTAAACATTTTATAGGCATGTGTTCATTTGCAATCAGGTTTATCAGACATTGCTAGGTGTGAGACAGACTTTGCTCAGAGTCCTGAAAACAAGACCAGGAACTGCAGAATCGCAGATCTATGATCTATCTTCCTTCCCACAGCTAGGCCAAGAAAATATTATTAACTTGACTTTTAAAGGTCTAGACAATATGTTCTAGAGCCCTCTGGGCTAAGATGACTTTTCAACAAGGGAAATAAGCATCCACCCATGCTTTAAATTAAGAGCTTGGATTTAGATGTCTGTGGGACAGAAGCTCTTGTTTTGCTGGACTGGGATGGTTTGTACAAGTACCTTAGTGCAATGGTTCACAGCACAGGGAACAGCGCAGGGCTGCACAGCACAGTTCAGGATGGTGCAGTTTACCCAAAGCATTTGCTCTTTTCATCCATAAAGCATCCCTCTGCAGGATGGTAAGAAAAAAAAAAAAAAAAAGACAAGAGGGGGAAAAAAAAGAGTAATAAAAAAAGAAAATCAGTGCCTTACTGCAGATGTCCTATGTCCCTACTCTTTTCTCTTAGAATTAATTGTATCACTTCATCTCAGTTTGGATTGAAACAACTGCAACTGTGCTAATCACTGTGAGCATCCCCTCATAAATACTATTAATTGCTAATACTACACAACAGAATAGCTATCACTTCTTGCCTGGCATTTTTTAATGATCATTTGATTTGGTGAATCAATTTTCGAAAGTAACTCATCTCTAATTAATCGTAATAAAATTGCTTGACAATAGAGGAAGGAGAGAAGACAAAAAGAACACATAGGGTGCCCAATTAGCAAAGACTTTGCATGGAAGAGATGGGCATCAGGTCTAGCTACTTGCAGGCACTAAGACCCTGGCTGGCTAGGCCAGAAAGCAAAGCACAGAAAGCAAGCTTCTTATGGTATAATTAATGACACAGAACTAGTTGTAATATAGGAGTGCCATGTATTGCTTTTGTGATATAAGGTGCTTGCTGTAGTGATAACGAGAGGGCATCAATTATCCTTTTAAGTTTCTTTGCCTCTGATGTGTTCATTTTATTTGCCTGCTTGCTACCGTTTTAAATTATTCAGCTGAATTTCAAGGTTTTGAGTGGGATTAAGAGCCCCACAGAGCCAACAAACACCATCGTCGACTTACAAACCCCCCCAGGAGCCCTCAGCAGCGGTGGCACGGGGCACCCCTCACCCTAGGAAACCCCCGAGCCTGCGTGTGCCGGCTGATGTATGTGCCTCCCCTCGAGTCAAATTATTCGATAGTGTAAGAGGGGGTCTAAAGTGTGTCAGAAGAACATACTGAGGAGCTGAGATGGCTGACATAGTTTTGAAGATTCCCGATTAGGTCCTCCAGAAGGACTGACATTTCTGAAATTGCACGTGTCTCTCCCCAGCACAGAGAAGTGTAGGTGGTCTCACCATAAAGCACAGTGACTTTATTTAGACCTCATGCAAGTGAAATTTAGTCACATGACTCCAAGCAAGCAAGTACTACAGAAGAGAGTTTTGACTTGAATATCAAAAACATCCAAACAAAACAATATTTGTTAAACAAAGAATCATCAGAATAAGACTAGCTCATGTTAGCATAAGAAGAACATGAAGGGAGGGGGGAAAAAAAGAGAGAAAGCAAGCAAGAAAGAAAACTTGATATAAATCAAGTCTAAGCACTCCACCAATCATCAGCTCTCTAAATCAAGAAATCTGGCAGATTTTCCAAGAGAGAATCAATCTTCCTGTCTCTGCAGTAAATACTGTAATCCTTTTTCTAGCACAGTACAGAAAATATAACTGCCACATTCAAGATTTATTGAAAAATATTCTGCCAGACTGTTTGAATGTTGTGGTTCCAAATGTTTTTAAACAAGAGGTCAGAAGAGTTAGCATGACTCTGTCCTCCTCCTGTGTCCGAAACTGTTTTGGTGAAAGACAGATCTTCCACTGACGTTATCACACGCACACAGCGCAGACCTGAGCTGTAGTTACCCTCTGCACGCCTTTACACCTAAAGCTCTTAACACAGCTGCAACTACACCACACATCTGCTGGAACGGCCCATTCCCTTCACCCTCCTGCATCCCTGCCAAGCACTGCTCTGTGGCAGGGCTTCACCTGCATCAGGGGTGCAGGTATTTGAAAGCATTAACATCTTCTAGGACCACGCTGGGACACTGCCTAGGGGAAAAGATGCATGCTCGGTACAGTCACATCCACACTGCTGTCAAGGCAGGTCTGTGGAGCCAGCCACCCTGAGCATCCCTGGCCTGGGGTGTATGGGAGCATCTCGCACAGCCCAGGCCGACACAGGAGCAGTAGGGATGAGCAGGGTCCCTGGGCATACCTGAGGGCTGAGCTGCCTTACAGCTTTCAGAGAAGATATTCTTGTAGTTTAGAGGCTGGACCAAGACTCAGAGTATCAGACATCCCAGCTTTGACCCTGCCCTGAAGAGGTTTTAAAAGCAGAGAAGACAGTCAAATCTTGGGCAGCCATCATCCCAACATTTACCAGAGAGGGAACAGAGATACAGACAGAGGAGGCAACTTGCCTGCAGCCATGTGGGGAGCCCATATCAGTCCCTTCTGGGACACCTGTATGGTGCCTAGCAGAGCAACAGCAAACCGGGACTGCCTACCAACACAGACCCATCACCAGTGTACATCATCAGATACACGTAACACCAATATCTTGCATTTTCTCCCGCAGCAGTGGGATTCAAATTTGTGTTGTTGCAAAGCTTTGAGTAGAAGGGCAGCTGCACGCAGAATTGGTATAAAACCAAACTTGGCCCAAGTTGCCTTCGTTACAAATTATCCACAACTAAGAGCAGATTTACTTGTGCTTACCTCACTCCCCATCTGTCAAATACCTAGACTCCCAGCACCACAACAGCAGGAGCATTTTTTCAGGCAGGCTGAGAAGGTCTTCCAATGAAAGCTGAGACAGCTGCGACATCAGGACTTTCAATCTTTAGGTGCTTTTTTTCCTCCTCCCATCTTTGACAAATGGAACTTTAATGAGGCAGTGAACTTTGTGGAGTCCTCCAGGAGATGAGAACGCTCCTGCCTCTGCTGCTGCTCTGGCTCCAGCTCCTGTTGCAGGTGGTACCCGTTTCCTAAAGCTAAAATCACCTCTCCCTGCCAGGCACTGCCCCTGCCACCCCTAGCTGTTTCAGAGCTGCAAATCAAAAGCTCAACTCCCAGAGGACCAAACTGGGATAGGAAATGATACTGACTACAGCCAACATCATTGGAAAATGACCCCTTAATTCTCAGTACAAGATAGTAAATCAATGCTGCTAGCATTGGAATCTGTTCATGTAACAAGAAATTCAAGTGATTTTGCAGAAATAACCCTGAGGCGACAGGTAAAGGGAGAAGGAAAAGCCTATCAGACTAAGAAACTGCTTAAATTAATAAGTCACTGAAACAACTAAGAGAGCTGAGGTTTCACTAGAAATATTTAGGGGCATTTTTAAAGCTTACCAGTGAATCAACAAAAGGTATTCTCTTCCCCCACTGTTTAAAGTCCATGGGACTTCAGCACATGCTTATAATGAGGCCAGCTCGCAAGTGTTTCGCTGCCCTGTAGCTCACACTGGTGGTGTACTGATGCTACTGGGTTGTTAGTGTCATTTATTAAGCTGTAAAGTTGGCAGAATTGCAGTGAACCGGGAGCCCCTAGAATATTAGTTTTTGACACTTTGTGTTAACACTGGTGTCCTGGCTTAATTCCAGTTTGTTTAATTATATCCTCGCATTCTCAAATCCCCCGCAAATAGCTGGGGAGGACGATCTATCTCCCTCTGCCTCCCTGTAACCGTGCCCTCGTCTTGCTCTGCACCGCGGAGCAGCCACAGCATCCAGTCCCGGGGGTGGCTGCGTTTCAGCAGTGGGTGAAATGATGGCCATATATCATTCTGATACCCACTAGACGTTTTTTTAAAGTGCACACTTCAAAATGAGAGCTTACAAGAATGGAAGAATTACAATGTATATCTATTCTACACACAGAGAGAGGGGAAGGCTCCGAGCAGTGATGTTAAGAAGAGGCAGTATTCAGTCCCAAATACCCCTCAATGCCAGATGAACAGACAGGTGTTTTTGGAGCTGGCCTGGCAGGTAGGAGGCAGTGAGTTGCAACTGAGCTTCCTCACTGGATCTTCAAGGAGAGAACCAATCTGACTAAAGCTTTCAGAAATACATATTATTACCGGTGAGGAAAAGCGGAGGAGAGGATAGGTTGTTTCCTTCCTGTTTATCCTATAGTCTCTCTAAAATCTTACACGGAGAACTCAGTTCAGCTTGGTTTTTAACAAGAAGTAATTTGTATGCCAGAGAGAAAAGCTGAGGTTTGATTTTCCTTCAAAGCATATATGATACCACAGCAAATGTGTCTGTATGGCAGCAGGAGGGGACCTTGCTGATATTTTTTTTTACATTGGTAAAGATGGTTATTCTTTTTCCAAAGGGATATATATCTTTGCCTCAGTTTTCTGCAGGCGTTTTCACTTTCTCAGAGACCAAAGTAACATATTTAATGTGAAAATGCTGTGAGTCTCCCTGGAGCTGCAGTGGAGATGTGTCACCTTCCCCTTTTCCCCACGAGCTAGGCCTGCTCACCACCCCATCCATCAGGAATATGCCCTGGCAGGGAGCTCTCTCATGTCCCTTCAGATGAATGTGCGGTAAAGATGGGATTTGAGCTGGTGTTCAAAATACAGCAAGAACAATTTCCTTTAAAAATTAATTACCGCTGACATCTAATACAATTGTAGCATGCAGGCAGACACCAGCAATTAATTAATCAGCAGTTTTGAAAAAATATAGTATTGATTTGTTGTTCCCTATAAACCTGGAATATTAGATTGAGGATGAGACAATTACATAAAGCAAGTGAAGGAAATTGGCTTTCATGAATAAGACAAATGGAAAGGAGTCTGGGTGTCTCTGGTTTTCTTACAGGATACCTGCACCCCCATCAGGGTCACTGCACCAGAGACACACGTTCAAAACAGCTAACTCGTTCCTCTGAAAAATTAAGTCTCTCCAATAAACAAATATATACATAAAGTGAACAAGCCATAGTGCTGGAACCAATTAAAAGAAACAATCTTCATGAATAATCATTTTTAGATAGGCACTCTCTGCCTGTCTCTTCTCCAGATGACAGGGTGGCACCTGGGGCACCCCGAGAGACGCCGGGCGGACGTGCTCTCCCTGTCCCACACAGAGCCACATGGCCACTCGTCGCCAGCAACGGCACTGCCACCGCTCACCGAGCAGGACCTGGCTGCTGCACGCAGCCCAGGGTGAAAATTTCCCCACAGATAGCTTCTCCATCAGAAAATGTCAGCCTCCCAACTCCAGAGCACTTTCTGTGAGCAGTTTTGTTAAACTCAGTCTGGTTTCCCTGCAAGCCTCCCTCCCTTCCAGACAGCCGTGGCACTGGGATCCTGAGACAGCATGGCCAAGGCATCGTGCTATCCATCACACTCTGGTTTTTCCTGCAGTGGAATCGTCTTTTTAATTATCTGCCCTGTGTGTGACTGCAGTTCATCATTCTCAATCACACCTCTCTGCCTCTCTCTCTCTACATATATATTATTTCCCCCTCATAAATACTCTTTCCTGTGAGATGGAGGCTCCCCTTCCTGCTGTGCCCCACATAGCAGCGGCACCGTGGGACAGGGTGCCCAGGCCAACCCCCCTGGTGCTGCTGCTCCTTTCCAGTCTCATTCCCCCCACATTCACTCACCAGCCCCAGGGAACTGGTTTCCAGAGAAAAAAACCAAGCCTAATTAGTACCTGTCATGAGCCCGCATTTTTTTCAGCTGCCTCCATAATGAGGTTGCTTATATTAGAACTACAGCAACACAAACCAACACATCTCAAGGAAATCAGATGTAGCAACAGCAAGTTCTGTTAAAAAGGATTTTTCAGGTAACTTCTGCAAGAAATCTCGGGGGTCCAACAATTCCCAGTGACCTCAGAGAGGCACCGTGCTTCTTCAGCTCTCTTGTATCTCCCCAACGTTCTTCAAAGACCTATTTCTTGTTCACAGCTTTAGCTCTATTTTTTAGAAATATAAATTCAAAGATATTTTAAAATTAAGCGTCATCCAAAAGCCGGAAAGGACGTCTGTTTCCTTCTCAGAATGCCTCCACAAAGCGCTCCAATATTAGGGGCGTTATGTGGGGGTTTTACTGAAACAACTCCACTGGTTCAACAGGGAGAAAAGGCTCCTGCTGAGAGACGCTGCCCTCCCCGCCAGCCGCCTGCGCCCCCAGGAAGCCCCCTGCACCATGTCCCCCAGAAGGAGGGTGGCAGGAGCCGTGCTGCGAGCAGGCAGCATCGCCACTGCCCGGGCACCACTCTGCCCGTACCCTGCCTGCCCGCACGCGGCAGGTCACTGGGCTGCGGGTCCTCTGCCTGCTGCCTCCTCTTGCAAAGCACACGGAGGGCTCTCCAGGAAAAGCATGGAATTTGAGCAGCGAATATTAACTCTGATTACACAGCATTTGATGACAACACTGTCATGCACATGCAAATCCTGGTGAAAAACAAACACCGGCAAGATCTCATGCAGGCTGTTTCCATGGATGCAGGGCAGACCTGCCTGCCAGAGCTGGCTGCCTAAAAAAATATTGTTCTTTCTTTGGTCCAGAATTTCAGACTCCCTTTCTCCCTGCAACTGTGTGCGTGGGTTTTAAGCCGTCAATTCCCATTTCTGTTCCTGCCGCACCCTTGCCAGTAGGGGTGAAAGTGATGCTGTGTGTACAATTGGGGGCTCAGGTGTGTCTGTGCCTTCTCCAGCTCTCTCAACAGCTCTGCTAAGGTGTGCTTCCTAGCCCACTGCCCTGTGCTGTTCGTTGCCATGAGCAAGGTCTGCTGCAATTACAGTCTGCAGCAGGAGTGTCTGCAGCTCCAAGCAAGACGCTTGCTCCTGTGGGCCAGCACTGAGTGGGGTTTGTGGTGTCGACGGGCCATCAGACACGTGCAGGTAAGCAACAGAGGCAGGCTGAGGGGATGGCTGGGCTGCTGGGGTCAAGGAGACAGCTCGTGCAGCATCTCTGTGAAATGAAACAGCTCCAGCTCCAGGAACACAACAAAACTTGCTGTTCAGCGGAGACAGACATCAAGCCCCTGTTAACACTCAAGCGCTGCGGACCACAACCTGTTCCGTGGAGCGGGCAAAGCCTTGAGCAGTGCAGTGTGAGCCACAGAGGGGGAGCATGCTCTGGTTTAGCAGCAGCCTCTCAACCAGGCAAAGCCAGGGCATCCCACGGGAGTCGTGGGACTGCCCCATTTCACACTGCCCAGGAGCAGTTCAGCAGTGAGCAGAGGTAAAGGCACCTAAACAGCAGTGCAGGTATCTCTCCATGCTGAAAGTCACTCTGAAATGGACAGGACCACCTAACTATAGATCTTAGACTTTATTTTCCAGTCTAAGTCTTTCTATATTTCTCATCTGCGGCCATGCCTCCAGCGATGTGCAACAATGCAGGCTGTGAATGAAGCTTTCCAAATATCTGACAGTCCTATCCAGTGAATCCAGACCTCTGAAAACATGTCTCTAAGGAGCCTTAGTGAAGTAGCATCCTCCATACCTGCATTTTTAAATTGTCATTTAAGAACTTCAGCCACTGGGACACCCACAGTTGCACAATCAGCTAATCTCTGGGTTCACATCGAACTTAACATGGGGGAGATTTTCAAGCAAGTCTTTCAATGTCACCTGCACTCCACAACCTCCATCTGTTCTGCAAACTGTCCCCCAGAGACTGAGAACATGTCACCTCCCTGATTTACACAACAGGCCAGGCAACAGGGACGTGATCACCTTGCCCGTTCAGCATTCAGCATGCTGACAAACCACCCAACATTACATTTTTAAGGAATTAAAACCTGACTCAGAAAACCAAGGCTTCATTAACAGAAGCTGTTTACTCACTGCCAAGACAAGGGTGGCTGTTCAGCCCCTAAGCTGCGGTGGGTTTGGTTGGGGAGGGTGCTCAGACTCAGGTGCTGCACAGGCACGCATCAGTGCAGCTTGGCTGAGTTTGATGAGTGTGAGAGGGACGTGTAAATTCTCAGCACCACAAGTTTTTGGCCTGAGTTCCTGAGGAAATGATTCCTCTTTAACTGTGCTGACCAGCAGGTCACCTTACAGCCTCACCTCCTCCTCTTCCATCACAAACCCTTTTTCATTTAATACATTTTATCCTGTTGCCCATTTTCCAAGGGATTTGGCAAGAACTCCAGGGCTTCTGCATTGCCAAAGTTCTGACAAGTTTCACCCCAAATCAGCCTGTTGGTTGCAGAGTGGGCTGACCAGCAGTTCTGGGTCAAAAGAAATCCTCCTCCCTGGCGCTGCTGCTCAGAGGGGTGCTTTCCCCGGCAGCACTGATCTCTTCCCAAGAAGTGTTTCGCTCTCCATGACCTCCTTCCAGGCAGGACTCACTCTGCAGGGAGCAGAGGGTTGACTCCACTGAGCTCAGCCCCGGGGTAAATCCAGGGGCAGGCAGTGGCTGGGCTGTTCACACGTGCAGGTACAGATGTATACCCTGCATATAACACCTGAAACCACAGCAATTCCCTGCTGTGAAAATTAACTATGGCTCATGCAGCCAAAGACAGAGTATTGAGGTGTTGCAGCTGTATGAAGAAGTGAGAGAAAAACAAAACACAGGGGACAGGTGGGCTCCCCGGCAGGGCTGAGCAGGTGCCTGGGGAGTCCCAGCAGACTTCCCATTACCGTGATACGTACCAGTCCTTGAAAAACATTCTGGGGATGCACCCCACCGTAGGAACAGCTTGATTGCATCAGTAACTGGCTACCATCTATATTATAGAAATACCCCTGCTGGGAAGCGTAAAGCCAGAGCAGCCTAATTAGAGAGCATTTGAGCACTCCCAGCCTCAGCATGGCTGATCTCATAATTTTCTTGGAAAGTTTTATCTTCCAAAGCCAGAAATATATTTGAATAGAAGGCTTCCCTGCATCCCTTTCCTTTGCAGTCTGCAGTGGTCTAAGGCAGACCAAGACGATGGTGCATTTCCAGAACAACACAGGACCCCTCAAGACAACCCAGAGGTGTGCAGAGGGAGTGGGGAGGGAGCACCAGGACAGACAGGTCACACCTTAGCCCTGGCGTATATCACATTCAGAGCTGGGGTCCCATTCGGTTCCCTGCTCATTTATCATCCTGTTCATTTTCTTTCTTGTTTAAAGCAGTAAATAAAGCAATTAAAGCTGCTCCCACAGCAGCTCAAAGACATCTTGCCTCTTGCCTTTTTAGTGGTTTAAGCCCAGCTGATGAAAACTGAATAGTGTCTGAACCCTGTGGGGTGCTGTCACCCACATCTTGCAGCACTAGAAATCTCACCCTACCTTTCTCAGCAGCGTTAATATCACTGTTCAGGAGCACAGCCCTTTTGCTTCCGCAGCATCTAGGTAGGGTATCACAGTCAGATGACACATCTTGTGGCTTTTTCCTCCAAATCAACATCTGAATATTTTGTCTCTACAATCCTCCATTTCTTGGAGACCATTTCTTGACAAGCCCAAGGCACAGTCCTTCTTCCATAACACATTCCTCATTACCTGCAACTCAATGCAAAATGTTGTTTTCAGAAGTGACTGAGGCAGTTTTGGAGGTGGGAAGGGGAAGAGAATTGTCACATACATGATTTCCAATAAAAAGCCTCCACTCCCTGCTCAGGCAGGTCACCCAGAGCAGGCTGCCCAGGACCACCACCAGTCAGGTTTTGAATATCTCCAAGGACGGAGATCATGCAGCCTCTCTGGACAGCCTATTCCAGAGTCTGACCACCCTTCACAGCAAAGAAGATTTTCTTATGTTAAATGTAATTTCCTGCATTTCCATTTGTACTCCTTCCAGTTGCAAAACTGGAAGATAAATTTTGGAGTGCCTGATGTGCGCTCAGATTGCAACGCAAAGGCAGCAGATCTACCCACGGGACTTGCTATAAAGGAGCAATCCAATCACGAGGAGTGCTTGTTTTCAAGTCACCTGCAGAGAGAACCACTCTCCATCTACCCAAAATAAGCCCTGCTTCAAAAAACATGCTGTGAGTGAAGCTGACGGACAGAAAAAAACAACCTGCCTTTGATTGCATAGGCAGGAGACCTTTGTTTCTCCCAGGAGCAGGAACAGGCTCTTTGCAACAAAGAGCACCGGTACCTTTTCTTTTGGCCTGGCATTTTTTGTATACCTTCTCTGCGCACATGAGGAGCTGGCATCGCTTCCCCGTGCCCTGCAATCTCCCTCCCAGCGCAGCCCCCACCGCACCTCAGCCGGGGCCACGTTTCAACCACGAGACCGGCGCAGCCTCGCCACCAGCACCCTGAGAGGCAGAACGCCAGGGGAACCCCAAGCCCAACCCTCCCGCATCAGGAGTCAAACAGGCACTTGTTTTCACCTCGGTCTGCTCGCTCATATTTAGCAGCTCTGCTAGCGTTGTTCCTAGATCTCCTGCTCCAAAGTTTAAATACTATTTAGGTGTCAGTCTTCTCCTTTGCTAAAGGCCAGCAGAAGGTGCCAGCAAAACCCCTCAAAATAGGGACAAGATGTAAATGGATCTTAACATTTCTCAACAGAGATTAACACATGTTAAGGTACAATCCTGGCTTCCTATTATGGTCACAGCAAGCAAACACACAGACTGGTTACTCTGATAGGTCTTCCCTCATCTTCTGATATTCTTAATTTCTGTATACACAAATAATACTTAAAGATTTTCTCCAATTAAACCTTGCACAGCAAAAATATGGTCTCCAATAAATACAATTCCAGGGAATCCAGCTGACCTAATTCCATGCCCTAAATTAGGCATATGTTTAAATACCTTATAGGATTATAGCCTCAATTTCTATATTATGTATTTTTCTGTGATTAACAAATTGAGATGGGAAAAAAGCCAGCTAGGAAGCAGGACACAATACAAATGGCTCTTTTAGCCCTGTATTGCAACCACATAGCAGAGAGAACGCAATGCTCTCGCCAGATCCTTGTACACTGTGACAAGGCAATTTCGTCCAGGCTCCTTATTCACTATTCAACTCGCATCTTATTGACTATGTAAACCTAATGTGAAAATAATTCCTTATTTCCCTTAAGATAGCAATATAATGAGAAAATAGCACACCATATACAACAGCTAGTCTTAGCAGAAGTTTTAAGTGATATTTTTGGCGTATGTGACGTTTCAGGAACGCAGCATGTTGACACAGACACTCTCCACAGCAGCCACATGCCGCTGTGCCAGCCCCAGCTCGCCTGGGCAAGAGTACAGGGAGCACCAGCTCCTGGGGCTGCAGGTCACTGCTGGGCCACGGCAGTGACCTTGGCTTTGTCCCGGCTAGGTCCGGAGCAGCGCTGCACCTCCCGCACGGGCAGTCCCTGACCAGGCTGAGCAAACCAGCACAGCCCCACCAGAAAAGCTGGGGAGGACAGACAAAAGGGGAGAAAAAAAAATCAACAGTTTCAGCTCACTCTTACTGTTGCCGATTACATGCTCAAATATGCTTCAGAAGTGCAGTAAGTCATGGAGAAAAAGGGGACATGCAGAAGGGAGAAGGCAGAAAATGGACAGGGGTGATGAGAGCACTCCCTAGCACTTAATACAATTTACTGAACACATCCAGAGATTTCAATTCCCTCAATTCCCGTGCCCAGTCCAGTGCCTCAATGCACCAGCTGCTTCCAGCACAGCCCCAGCATTGCAACCAGCACTGGCTCTTCCCTCTCTTCAGTTACAACCCCACTCACAGGGACTTTCCAGGGCCAGGTCATAAAGCATCACACTAATTCTCAGCATCGTACACACCGCAGCTCATTATTTAGAGATAAAAGGCTCCCTAGTGGACACGTTGCAGGCTTCCTGTGGAAAGACCAGGTTATAAAGTGCCTGAGCGTGAGGATCAGTGATCAAAATTATTATTGTGGTTTGTTCTTTTGGAGGTTCCTCTCTGCAGGAGGCCAAAGCCAGCAGGTCCCCTGAGGAGGTGGAGCCGTTTCCTTCTGAAATCTAATTTCTGTTTCCCCCACCCCCAGCTCCAACAGCAACAACAAAATGTGCAACAGTGCAAAATCCATGCGCACCCTCCTGTCGCCAGAGGCTGGAAGGTCTCCCAAGCCCAGCGGTTAGCAAAGGGCAGTTGTGCCCTTGTCAAGGGCCAGCAGAGCAAAGCCAGCACAAAGCACCAGTGCCACCGGTTTCTTGCTTCAAGACCTTCCACCCACCTCCAGCACACCCACCTGCCTGACGCTTTGCAAAGGGAGCCCTGGCTCTGACTTTCAGGTGCACAGACTAAAACAAGCTCTGAAACTGATGAGTTAGTATTCTGGCTGCATTTCTTTTTCAGCATCTTCCTGTTGTTGCATTGCATGACTTTCTCCTTGTCAGTTAGCGCTTTAGAAACAAAACCGATCAGACATTTCTCACCAGAGACTTTGGTTTGGGGAAGTAGGAGGAAGCAATATTAAAAGCATGCTGAATATTCATTCAACAAAGAAATCCTAATTCTGCTTAGCAGTTCATCTTGTGGAAGTACATTTCAAAGTGAATCGTGAACATCAAGGTGAATATTAATTACGTTGCTGCTGTTGTTTTTCCTCAGCAGATCTCATTTCTAAGTTGTAGTTCTGAAAATTCCTGTACACAGCTAAACTTATTGCCAAGGCTGAAGAGAAGAACAACATAGATGAGATTTATACGTGCCGAGCATGTAGCAAATACTAAAGATTTGTAAAATGCAAAGTCAACAGAAGTTTAATAAATGATAACAACTACTAAATCCCTAGAGGCTCTCCAGGGTGTCCAGATTTCAACAGCAGCTTTAAGCCTAGGCGGTAGCTCGGGACGCAGCCTCCACACAGGGCTGTCCTGCCGCCCGTGTCCCGCTCCAGGGCAGCCTGCTGCGACCCTGCAGCTGGTTTGGCTCTCCCCCTCTTCAGGCCGTGCATGGTGCCAGGCAGATGTTGCCTCCTGGGGAGAAGGCTCCCCAAGGAGGGCAGCACCAGGGCTGTCCGCTGCCCACAGTGTTCGCCCACCAGAGCATGGGAGGAGCTGGGGGCACGGTCCCAGGTGAGTGATGCTGGGTCAGGGGCTGGACCTTCATCGCCTTTTGTCACCCACGTGCTGTCACCTCATGGAAGAGCGTAGCAGGTACAGGAGGAAAAGCAGTGCATCACTATCAGCTGCACAGTACTTGAACATAACAGCAGGGCTGGGCTTTGTGCCGAACTCTCCAAACACCTATTTTCTAATGAAGGGTTTCTTCACACTCTTTACCCAAAACTATTCCCCAGCTTTTCAGAAACAAAGTCCCGGTTCACTGTTATCAGACATGAATTGCAATGTACCTGTGCAAAGAAAGTAAGAAAAGTCAGTTTTTATGGAGAAGCTGCCTTAGGGATTTCACTCAAAATGATCATCTTCAATTTTATTAAAATCAATAGGAGATTTTATTACAGTATAAATTAAATGAGAGGCTATTTGCTCCTCAGATACCAGAAGCAATAGTATGAAAATCGCTTCAAGCGATGATACTCATCCAGATGTCTTAATGTTATCTATGCGCAAGTGTGGAGTTTCATCTCCTTTTCTCTCTTATTTTTTCATCCCTTAAACACCAGGCATAGTTCATGAAACGTGACTGAGGCTTACAGATGATACTCAGATATTTTTAAAGGCTCAGGCTTGCTAATGGTTGAAACACTGGAGGGACCTCAGAAAGGACCTGAAAAAATTATTGAGGTCTGTAGGAAATGCTCAACCTGAGCTCAATCCATTTAGTTTATTAAAGAGAAGGCTACAGGTGACTTGATTACAGGGTATTAATGCATTCTCAGAGAAAAATTCAAGGGACTAAATGGCTTTCAATCTAACAGAGAAAATAGGAGCAGTGATCAGTAGCACACACCCTGCCAGGCACGCTTTGAGCAGGAGGGTGAGGTGCTGTCAGGATGAGCTCCTGGCTCTCTGGGTCACTCTCCTTTCCAGATTTACACCACCGCCAGCAAGAAATTTTGCTTTCTGTATGTCGCTGTGTCAGGCAAGAGACCCTCGTGCATACCGGCCAGCTGGCGGCTGGTGCATGCTTATGGGGGGACTTTGCAGACAGCGAGCACAAGCACTTCCCGAGAGCAGCACGGCAAGCAGCAGGTGGGGAGAGGCTGGCAGCCACGCACCTGCTGTGGGTTTAGCAGCTTAAGTGAAGAGATTTGGGTTCACATTTTTGCAGGCAGCACCTGTGGTCTGCTAGAGCTAGGAAGCTTTTAAACACACCTTTAGCTGGCCGTTTAATATATAGCACTGTTTTGAGAACTGAAGTTTCTAAAACCGGAGTGAGAAAACTGAGGTTCTGATTGAAATGCTAGGATGTTGGTGGTGCTCCAGGAAAATCCTGAAATGCTGTATTACAGTAGATGTAAGATAAGCTGTGATAATAGCCAATATTCTGTCAAAGTTGATCTAATAATCACTTAAACTGGACTTAAGTGCTCAAAAGGTTAATGTGGTAACAACTCATTTCACCAAGCTGCCATATATCAGTAGACAAATCATTTAAATAAATATATACACACTCAAAAGAGGGTCAGCAGGGCCCTGTAAATGCAGGTCATATTCTGAAATGCTGCCAGTTACTGTCACTCTGAAGGGAGAAATTGATGTCAGGCTGATTTGTACAGGGAGAAGCCGGCCCTAAGTGCCAAAGACAGAGAAATTAAACACAGATGACAGCTGGTTTCATGATATTTAAAGTTCATCCCAACACCTGACAGAAAACTAAAACATCCCCAGCCCCGCACAGAGCTTACAGGTGCTGCAGAAGTGTCTTGGGCCAAGGTCCCTGTTGTCACCCCGGGGACATGGGCACCCACAGACACCTTGGCAGCTGTCCTGTTTCAGCCCGGTTTCTCATCCGAGCCCAGAGTGCTGTGCAGCTATCGCTGTCTCCCACCGATGCAGAGCGATGCTGGCAGGGACAGAAGTGACAGGGCTGGCGGCAGCTCCACCGGCTCCTCTTCAGGACAGCAGCAAGGCAGCCTGCCAGCTGACCCCCAAAGGCAGCAGAAATGCTGTGGCTAGGAGGTAGATGACTGCTAAAATGGTCTCCCCATGCCCAAAGTGGCAGAGATGGACCTGAGCCTCAGGTACCTCCAGGGTCAGCAGTAAGGCAGAGAATTTAGTGTAAAAAAGATGCTGCATACCCTGCTCCCACCACCCTGAGCACATGAATTTGCTGCCCCTCTCTTGCTGCCCTAAACCACTTGGACAAACGTCACAAAAAACAAGATTAGGGGAGCTCAGTGATGCTGCAGACATCCACAGCCTCGGCATCAGCAGAGAGCGGGTCAGATGAGGAGGGCAGTCCCCACAGCCGACACTCACAGCCCCTCAGACCTCGCAGAGGGTGGCAAGAGGAAAGTAAGTTCCCATCTGTAGGTGGGCTTGGAATTTGTAAAGCTGAGACATGCAACTGAAAGGAGCAAGGGATTATTCACTAAACTGGGGGGGCGGGGGGAGAACATAAATAAGGCTGTTCTGAGCTATTTTGTTTTTACTAGTTCTGTTGAGCTGAGGGGCAGGGAGAATTTGCTGCAAAATGTATGACAGAAACAAGCCGTGTTGGAGCTCTATTCCCCCCTGCAGTCTCCTGCACCATTACTCCATTGGCAGCCTCTAGCAAGCCATGGGCTACCAGTCCCTTGCTGTTCTGCACTGCAACACTTAACTGAGGTGTCAGAATGACAAAAATTGAGTAGCAGCACCTTTGGTCTTTTTCAGCATAGCAGGTTTTAAAGCAATTCCTTTTCCGCTTTAAATCAGACTTTTAGTTTCACTGGAAATGGGAAAGGAAAGGGATGAGCATTAAATAGTGATTTAAAAGTGCAAGAATAAGCCTTAGGCATGACAACCTTAAGGGCTTTCAGGGGCCTTTGCACTCTCCTGTGCCCAGTCTTATTTTGGAGTTTACAATCCCTCTCCTGAGAAAGGGCTGTGTATTCATACCATCCCCTTCCGAATGGCATCTCCCCCTATTAACAACGGAGATAGCCCTCAACAACTAGTTTACAGTAACTGCTTCACCTTCAGATACCTAAGGTTTAATAAGACAAAACTCACCCTACGTGCAGCTCCACAGCATTGCAGGAGCTGCTGCAGCCCAGAGCTGCTGCCTCTGGGTGGGTCTCTGCATGGCAGGAGTCTGGCCCGCGAGCCCCCTGCCTGGGCAGGCTCTGCCTTTACGCAGGCTTTATGTCATGAGCCCAACACCTGATGGTCACCTCTAAACTCTATCATCACCATCACAGCAATTGTACATCGCAATTAGTGTCACCAGGACCCCAGTAAAGGCATAATAAATCACTGAGATAACTGGTAGAAATTAGACACAGCATATGCTCTTGTCCCTTGTATGCGCCTGATTCTGATGAAAGCTAAGGACTGGCATATTTATTAGAGACAGACCCAATACGGACAGCAGCTGGGCCACCCTCCCACACACAGATTTTTCATCACTTCTATTTAAGCCCTTGCAGCTTTGATAGACACATTTCCAACTCACTGCAGTGTTGCTGCCGGTTCCACTAACACCATGAATACATCACTGCCTGCTTGCTGTGCTCTGAAAGCGTGTCCTAAGGGACTCCCAGATCCACTGGTACCACGGGAGAGCTCAGAAAAAAAATGTTTCATCTGAAAACAGTCCTGCTAGTCTAGCATTTATTCTCTGCAGATGCTGTGTCTTGTTCTTTCTTTAATTAGGGCATTTGCATAAATACTAGATTTCTGCATCCAAAGTTTATCAGTTCTAGCTGAGTTTTTGCACAGGTTTTTTTCCCTCTCTTCTGAAATTGTCTTTGATTTGGGGACATGATAATTTCTATCTTGCTAATTATGATGTCAAAACCAAAGATTAGCTGTTCCACTAGGAATACACACAATGAGAGGCAGTTACACAGCATTCCTGTTTCCATGCAAAAGCCATTGGCACAAGCGAGTAACACAAACAATAAGGACCAAATACTACCTAGTGTTCATGGGTGCAGAAGCAAGCAGAACTGGACACGGTTATGCTGCACTCACACCAGCTGAGGACAGATCCTGCCCTCTCTTCCCAGTCCCCTCTGCCTGTAACGTGTGCATTGCAGTTCTGTGCACCATCAGGCATAAGGGGTTTTTCCCTATCTCTCACCCTTGTTATTGGCAAGAGTTCACATGCACTGGGATGATACCACTGCCCCCCTGTATGCCTGCTGTCATGAGAGAGGAGTGCTAAGGACTCCAGAGTCTGTGGGCAGACATTCTTGGTTATTAGGGCCTTCAAAAGTCATATATTCCATGACACTAATTACAAAAAAACAAATGCACAGCAAAGCAGTAAGCAGAAACCCCAAACCTCCTTCCCCCTCTTGTAATGCTTACGCTAATGATCTTTTGTTCATAATATTCACCCTTGATTTTTACATAATGGATTGGCAACTCTTTCCCACTCCCAGAAGGAATGACAAATCTGAAAGCTGCGACTGCACGAGATGATCTGGATGTTATTTCATGAAACTTACTTTGCATATAAGTATATTATCCACTAGTACAGAAGAAAAATGGCTTAGTCATACGTGCTTTTCCATGCTCCCCCTCACATCAACAGCTTTCTGATTCATTTGAGCATGACATTTTTAAACAAAGTTGAACGCAGCACAAAGACAGCCTCTTGCATACATTTTTGCCTTGCATCTGGGAAACCGGTATTCAGAGAGAGCAAACCTGTTACCTGCCTGACTTTGTCAGTCTGCCTCTGGGCCTCATAAGGCAAGTGGAGAGCTTACCACCCAAGTGCTCTGGGGCTACTGTCACCGGGGGTCCCACGGCTGCCACCAGCCCCTTGCCCAGCAGGAGTGGGGCAATGAGCAAGACTCCTCCCCATGCCATCCTGAGGAGGAGACAGGGCAGCACTCCCGAGCCCCAGGCAGGTACCGGGCTCGGCCAGACAGCTGGGGGTGTCATGCAGCTCATCCCCAACCATCCCTGGGCAGCCACGAACCCTCAGGTGCCCCACAAGCTTGGCAGAGAGGGGCTGAGCTAGATCCTGAACAGGCAGCACAGGCTCTGACGATGGGATTTGGCTGCTGAGTCAGGAATGCTCCCCCTTCATCTTCCCCCTGTTTTTCAAGATAAAGTCAGTGAAGGTGGGTGAGCCGTGGGGATGAGAAGACTCTCCTCCTTCCATTGGGCTCTGCGATTCAGCAGGTGCCGTCTGCCCTGCCGGTGCCCACAAACATCCCCAGGTACCGGGAACTCCTCCGCTGCAGCTCATTTGCTGGGGAGACATCAGGCACTGCTTTTCCTCCCTGCTGTGTACAGTTCACCTACATTGAACAGAGCTGTGCAGCACAGACTCTATTTGTTCTTTTCCTCATCTTATTTCCTATTTTTAAATCTCTGAGCTGAAAAGCCTGCTTTTTAATGAAAAGAGATGAGCTCTTTGTTAGAAATGTGACAAATAAGGTCTTTTGTACAAAAAAGAAAAATTCTGCACGTTATTAGAAGTGACACATCAAACACAAACTGGATTATGGGCACAGCAAAGCAATTATTTCTTAGAGAGATACCATTAAAATAGTATGTAACACTTTTTAAAGCCCTGATAGATGGATGACGATCATGGGAAACTGATGAACACAGACAAGAGCCCAATCTGTTAAGATGGAGTGGGGCTGCCACGGAGGCATCAGGAGATGTCGCAGGAGCACCGAGCCCTGGGTGCTGAACCCCTCAGGGTGCCCATCCCCGGGATCACCACAGCCACTGCCCCAGGACACCAGCTCAGGCTTGTCTGAGGAAAAGCTGTTGGTGAAATCGGATCAGTAGAAATCCAGACCAGCGAAGATGGCAAAAAACAACCATGCATGCCGCAAAAAGCCATAGTTTTTCATTGATCCCATCATTTCTGTGAGATTGGAGTTCCCCCCAGAGAGCAGTAAGAGTGGAGCTGTAAAATAAATTGATTTTTTAGCTCACTGACCAAACAGAAACACTAAACCTTTTTTTCGAAGTGGGAAAATGCATAGTTGAAATTAAAAGAAACATCTTGTTTACCAGCTAAAGTTTAAGCATTTGTTTTACTTTAAATTAAACCAAAATTCTGTTTACCCTTGAGACTACAATTTTTTTCTTAAAGTGTGGAAACAAAAATGTTTCAACTTTTTAAAAAAAATGTAGATGGTTTTCTGCCAAAATAATGTAATGTTCTTAGCACAGGTTTGAATATTTCAGTCAGAGCAGGATTTTTTTTTTTGAGAAAATACTGAATTAAAAGTAAAAAAATCATGAATCGATGTAATCACTTGAGGAAAAAGCAAATTCCCAGTAGGAATCAAAGAATTTTTAGCTACGGGGCTACGTCCAGTCACATTCACAGGATTTTGTCCTGTCCTGCCCTGCCCTTCGTGACAACTGAAAAAACTGCAGTAAAATAAACACTGGAAGACTCCAGGGCTTTTTATTGAAACTTTCCATCAGATTTCTCTGGAGAACAATATCTGAACTCAGACACTGAGACAGTGAATCGCGTCAGTGGGAGTCGCTGTGCACAGAGCAGCTCTGCCTGGAGCAAGCACCACCATCCCCAGAGCACTGGCACCTCTCGGCAACACCTATCCTTCATCCAGCCCGTGAAAAATCCCTCCTTTCCCAGGTACCTTATAGCCCTTAGCAGCACAGACCACTTTACATTGGGTTTGGTTCTTCAGAACAGACTCACTACGTCAAACCAGCATGGACATGCAGTCATGGAAAGGCGACAGAAAAATAATTCACAGACCTGATACAAATTAATTTGCCACTCATGAACATGAAAGCCAGAACCTGGCCTGGTTAACCCTTTCCAGCAATCTCATAAACTTCCTCGAGAAATGACTTCACTGTACCTGTGCTACAGTTTTTCATCCATGAGAGTGGGAGCACGCAAGGGAGACCAGGAGAAAGCCCTGGATCCTGCAAAACATTCCACAAGCATGGCAAAAGGCAGTGCTAATCAAGAAGATCTCAGCTGCCTGTGATCTGTCTCTATCCCAAGGTGTGGTGCACAACAGGGTGCGCTCAGCGCTGCTCCTTCCACTGCTGCCTTTCCTGGAAGGACCAGGAGTCAGCCAGGAGATAACCTATTAAAGCTGTGAGGATTGCTTCCGAGGCTTAGCCGAACATCAGAAACAATGAAAATTGCCATATTGCAACTTTCTGTTGCTGCGGACTCCAGGTATACCTGAATTTGAGTCATAAGGGTGAGAAATTGAAGCCAAATCTCTTGGTACCATCCACAACCTTTTATAGGTTTATCCATGTAAACTGTTGTTGAAGTGGGTTAAGTGGCCAATTAGCCTATATTTATGGCAGATCATAACAGGGAATCCAGCCAAGTACATGTTTATAAACTGAAGTCCAACAACTTCCCCAAGACCACTCTTCATTAACTCATTTCATAAACGAGAGCAGGAGAGACAAGAGCCCCTCTGCCAGCTGCTGCAATGCCACAGCCACCAGCGAAAGCCAGCTCCTCGGGTACTGAGCACTCACACGCACGTGAGCACAGAGATGGCTGCACCAAAGCCATCGTCACCCAGGAGTGTCTCTTGGATAGCACTAAAATGTTAGTGGGTTTACATTATCAATCATTACGTTACAGAATTTGAGCACCTATTCTAGTGCTAGGTGAATCCAGGGTACCAGCAAGAGCATCTGCAGAATGACATCCAGGACTGTAGTGATCATTAGAACTAAGTTGCAGAGATTTAGCTGAGCATGAACAGATGTTGGTAAACAAACACAGCTTTTGGAAAGGACAGTAGCACCTCTCAAATCTCAAATCCCTGGGCACATCACAGAAGTAATAGAACCTGTGGTGCTTTTAGATACCGGACAAACCTTTGGATTAAAGTACAAGTACACTGAAGACAAATAAAATGTAATTACTAAAAAAAGAACACAATAAAAAGTGCCCGAGACATCTCACAACCAAAACATTACCAACCCAGTGTTGCATATCCTCTGGCAGCTCAGTGATGCAGGACGAACTAACCTCTCTAGGAAAAAGACAGTCTTTCTTTTTTTTAATTGAAAAGAAAAAGGCAAATAAGACATACAGTGTCTTAACAGTTACCAGAATAAACTACATGGCACCTAACTTCATATGCTAAAAAAAGATGCCATTTTAATATGCTGTCAGAGACAGACATTTATGGATAAGCATGCCCATACACCTCATCAGACACGTTCCAGCCACTCACGGCAGTCTCCCATCTTTCTACATCAAACCCCCTCAATTCTTGTGACCCTCATGAGCATCGCTGAAAGAAATAAGTATACAATACTCCTGTTTATTTCACAGAAAATTTATCTAGATCATCATCAATGTATAAAAACATAAACATAAGCCCAATTTTAAGCAGTGAAATAATTAAATACAGCAACAGACAAGCAGGGGATGTGGTTAAGTTCTTCATCATTTGACTCTTTGAGGATCAGCTACCTTTCAAAAAGACACATTTTAGTTAAAACATTCTAGCACTATGGAAAACATATTCTAGGAACTACGGAGAGTCTAGGCTTCAGGATGTGTAATACAGCGCACAAAGATCCTGGGTTTAGGGTATACAGATAAAATACAGACTTCTTCCCCCAGGATTACTATCTCACAATAGAATTACAATTAATACTGTAGTAACCCCTTCCCTGCAAGAGCTTCTACTGGCTAACTTTCTAAGGCATGTTTTAGATTTCTGCTGAATTTGCAAGTGTGGAAACAGAGTAAAAGCAACTCTTGTCTAGCTTGCTAGCTATGCTATTTCAGCGCAGTAACCCCCACTACAGACAAAACTCAAAATATTTGGACTCTTTACTGCCACTGTAAGACATGTTCTTCAAGACAAACTTCACCAGCTAGCATTTCTAGAGGTTTTTAAGAGAAGTAGTTGCTGAACTGCTGTAGTTGGGACTGATGTTATAATTGCCTCTGAGGACCCAAGCAAAGACTGCAATACCACATACATTGGGTGCTGGCAGAACTAATCAAGAGATGCCTGGAAATACTACTAGATGTAAATAATAATTAACAAATATAAGTGAAAATGAACTGAATTCTAGCCTCGCGTAGTTTATTATTTGACCCTCAGTCTAGCTGCTTAATAGAGCTGAGTAAGATAAAAAGCCTGCAGTGGAAGCACTGGAGAACAGCAGTACAGACCCTTTTGACCCAATGGAGATCAAATGTGGTACACTAATTTGCTTTTTAAAATGTAGGGCAAATGACCAAAATAGAAGATGCAGCAAAATTAGTAGAGCAGAAAAGTCCAAATGATGTAGTAATAATTCATTGTTAAAATCAAATGCCTGTTGACACATGGTGTATTTCAATACAGCCATTGTTACAACTTCACAGTAGCAGGAAAGGAACAATGGGTCAAAAGAGAGAAATAAACATTTCATGGCAAAGCATGTTCTTGCCTTCGTTTTGCTTTTCAAACTTTCTTTTTTTTTTCCTTTTTTGGTGTACTGCTGGCAGGAAATCAGATCAGACAACACATGAAAATCAGCTTCCTTAATAGGCTTCAGTAACCCATGTTGGACAGTAAAACCTATTCTTTACAAACATACATATGAAATTTAAAAAAGAAAAAGAGGACGTATATAGTTTGGTTTTCAAAACTGTTCGTAGCCCCAGCTCCTACTTTCTAATTTTTCTTGCTTTTGCTTCACAGAGCACATGAGTCATTGCATTTCCATGAGTGTCTGTTATTTACACGAGGCATTTGATAGGAAGAGAGACTGAGCAGCTGCCGTTTCGCAAAAAGGTGGTTAAGCGGATCGGTTTGATTTCAGACTAGATTGACTGACAAGGGATTGGGAATCTGGGCACAAGCGCATTTCTTCATCATCCTCAGTTAAATCTCTAATTCCACCAGCCGATGACTATTTCACAGTGTCTTCACATAGTTATAGCAGCAACCATGCAGTTTCATGCAAGTAGAGGGTATCAGATAAAACACCCAAAAGAAAACATTTCAGATGCCCAGAGACCAGGAATTCCTCTTCCACACTGATGGGAAATGAATAAACTCAAGATGTTTAAGCCTTAGGAGCACATCTATCACAACTAGGTCAATTTGGACTGACATAGGGGAGCTTAAATGAGGAAATCCCCACTGACCAGAAGACTTCAGTGCAGAAGAATCCCTGGGCATTTCAGAACATTTGTGTGTCACTGTTTCAGATCTGTCTACATGTCCAAGCTGGTGCTCAGGAAGGGAGCTCACTCAATGAATCCAGTCCCACGCAGGGTGAATTCTGGCAACACACCCAAGGTACTACAAGTTCTCCTGGTACTGAATTAAAAAATAGCAGTAGTGAGGGAAGAACAGTGGCGAACTCACAGCAGCCACTGAACATAGGCGGTTTGAAAGAAGCTTCAATGAAGCTGATACTTCCAGTCATCTTTAGTAGATCATAAAATAAATTTAGAATTAAAAAACACCGTACGGTCTAACCTTCAGGTTTCATTTACGCAGATTTATGCTAGCTCTGACAGCTGTTTCCAGAGACCTAATTTATATGGGAAGAAATTCCATACATTTGTTATTCAACTGGTAACAGAACTGTAACACATTAGCCTGATGGGTGCAGGATCTCACAGGTGTCCATTAGGCAGTGGTGTGGTGCTTGGGCAGCAGGGAGAGGACATCCAGACAGGCTGTGCAGGGACCTGCACTGCCCCGACTCCTCAGAGAGGACTGACTGCCTTTGGTATCCTGTTACTGCAATGACAGCAAGCCATGGGAGAGATGGAGGCAAAGTGATGCAATAAATGGAAAAGGGGAAAGAATTTGTTACGAGAATTTATCCCTTTCTAACAGGTGTGGAGTACTACAGATAACAAAAACCAGCTCCAGCCCAGAACGTGCAAATGTATGCCTGGCTCTTGATCATCCGCTCAGACAGAATGGACACAAGTCTTAATTAACTCTTGATGCAGGGTGTTGTGATAATGATAAATGGTGCAATGAAAGTGGGAAATGTTTTCCACCTCTTGCATTTGACTTCTGTGGGGGAAAATGGCTCATCCTCTGGGTTGTTGTGAAGGCATCCATACTAAGATTTTCACACTTACCTTCTCACATAGAAAATTACATTTTAAGAGCCTGGCACCGTGTCTGAAGTAATCCTATTTGCTTCATACAACAATACACACAAGATGTTTACGAATTTTTGTCTTAATTCAAGCTTTCTGCTTGACATTTGTGTCACCTGCAGTGCTTACTGACTGTGGTCATTATGAGCAGTCTGTGCCACGGGGCATTTCAGATGACTGGGAATTCCACATCTCTGGAGAAAGATGGATATCTCCCAAAAAAATATGCGGCACAATGTCTACTAGCATAACTTTACCAGCACTTGACCTTATGCACAGAACTCTCATTTACCCTGTGGGTAATAGTGAACATACATGGCATTTTATCCCATTTTTATGCTCCTTCAGAGCACTGTGAAGTCTTTACATCACTGAAAACTCAGACCTGCCCATCTGTTGAGATGAAGACAACTGGGAGATGATGAACTTCCTTGATTTTAAACATTTTCAGAAGTCAAAGCACCCAAGACGCTCTCAGGATCCTCAAAGAGGCTGCTGTGGAAGGGGTCTCGGAGCAGCTCCATGCACAAGCAAGGTGGAGCAGTGAGGCTCCAGGGTAAGGTCACAGCTGGTGCTTTTGGGGCACTCGCAGCCCCCACCCATGAGCCTCTTTGGGCTCATAAACACCCCAGCAAGCCTGTGCGGGACAGCACCTTGTGGCAGATGTGCCACAGGGCTGCTGGAGAGGAGAGTCGGCGGCACAGAGGTGTGTGCTGGGCTCCCGCAGCACGCCACTGCTGCTTGCCCGCTCCTGCTTTCCTCCCTCGTCCTCTGCATACAGCAGCATGCCACCAGCTGCCAGGATTTCTCCCTTCAAAAGCACATTACAGGACTCCTCAAGTGACAAGCACAGGCTTTTCACTTCAGAAGGTATTTAATCTCACTAAAATGCGCAAACAGACCTGGGAATAGGGTGCCCGAGGACTGGGGTGGCAGACAGACCCGGGGCATGTTTGGGCTGAGACTCAGTCTGGCTGTGCCCACAGATCCAGAAAAATAACAGCTCTGCCTGTGGAAGGTAACAGACATAATTATTCATCTCTACTGTGTAGTGCGATGGGAAAACTCTGAGAGCACCCCAGGAAGGGAAAGGCATGTGTGTTTATTTCTTACCAGCAGCCCACACTTCTAATTAATTTGAACATTTAGCCATTCTAATTAATGAGCAAATATTATTTGAAAAACAATGTTTAAATACTTTAGTTTTAATTTAATCAAATATTTAATAGCACTGTAATTAATCTTCTAACTGTTAATGAATTAAATCATGGTCCTCCTGCAGTTTGATTTATAGTGTTGACTTAACTTCAGAAACACTACCCAGCACTAGATCCTCTGCTGCTGCATTACAAACCCAAATTTAAAACAGTACTCTCCATCATATGGGCCAAGATCTGTGGGAAACAAATGAGCACTATTAGACTTTAATCCTCAGCACATATTTTCCTACACTTTTAATAACATTTACCACATACTACATAGATGCTTCATAGTAAAGAGTATACTCAGAAACTAATGGCTGCATATGCTGGACTGATAAAACACGCCTTCAATAAGGGGATGGGATAAGTTGCTGTACCTGATGATCAGGGCTGAACCTAACAATAAGACTTGGTTTTCCCAATCCTCCCGGCATCAACTGGGAATTAAACTGGATTAAGATTCTACTAAGCACATCTCTGCTAACTAGTGCTAACCCTTATGCCATTGCAAATATAGAAGAGATTGACCACTTTTCTATTTTATGAAAAACATAAAATCATAGGACAACCACGACAGTTCTTTTATCTTTTGTTGAGCAAATCCTGGCACAGCAGTGTCTTTCTCCTTCACAGATAGCTTTAGAGCTTCCAACCTCCCTGCTTTTCTTCTCTAGCTAGCTAGAAAATAGATGCCAGTTTCATTTGGACAATAAGATTTTCAACAATATCCACAATCATACCAAAAAGCAAAAACACTGCAAGTTTTCAGGAAGTGAAAATTTCAGTGACACTTCAAATACATTTGGGGGGTTAATTGGAACACCTTCCATATATTTAAAATATGTGCTTATTTTACAGGCCTTTAATTATAAAAGTGTTTTTACAACTGATGAAATATGCATCGAAACAAGAAACCACTTCCAAACAAAATGACTGCAGCTTTTTGTAATAAAAATGTCAAAATGGAATGCCACATTTTAAAAGTGCCAGTGTTCCCACATTTTCTCATAAATATTGAAATTATAGGATCCCACATATGGAGACAATAAACATCCAGTGGTCTTGCTGAAACAGCAAATGTTAAAGAAACACCAAGTTTGGTACTCTCCAGGTAACACTAAACTCAGCGCCAGTTTCTCTAAGAGAGGGCACCTGCTCAACCTGAGCGTGCAAAACCAATACATACAGTATTAGTGCCTTTAGAGAATTCTAACGGCCACCTAAAACTGAGGGAGCCTATTGATTCCCACAGACCACCATAAGAGCTGAAATTACTAGTCCTTGGGTGAGGAATCTTGTTAAATCTTGAGGAACCATGTCCATTCCAACTAGCACAGGAGGGTTTCCAGTCTGTTATTACAGCACTGACAGTCTGAACAAATGAAGCATCCAGTTTAACAGGAAAAAGTGAAAATACATTTTCCATCAGCTGTCAAAGCCTAATCACTTATCAAAGCATAGAATCAAATCCAATAACATTACTACTGTCCTGTGAAATTATGTACTGAAACATGGTCATTCTCATCTCACAAGCCATCAGCCAAACATCAGTGCTCCCACTGCTGCAGTAGTGTCACCAGGGGACACATGAAACTGGCTTGCAACCCACTGTGAAGCCAGGGTAAAAAGCTTTTCCAGAGGCAAGCTCGAAAAAGAGGATTTCAGCCTCAGGGTGAGACCAGGTCTCATTATTTCAAATGTTCCTCTGCATTCCTGTGTCAGCAAATACAAGCTGCTTGATCGTTGCACAGAGTTGCTTGGTACACTGTGGGTGATAGCTGTAAGCAGCACCTTCTAGCCTCGTACAAAACAAGGGCCTGGCAATTTCCTAAGCAGAATTAGTAGACTTGGGAAAGAAACATCCATTTTTTATTTAATTCAAAATTTTAATTAATGTCTTCAAATTATCAGTACAAATTTGAAAATGCATAAAGTTCTTCCCAAAACATGACGAGACTGAACAATATTTGCCAATAGATATCTATCTTGTAGCAGTCTTTAAACCTGAACAACTCCCCATCTGTTCAGAGTAGAATTAAATACTCTCCCCCCATGTCTCTGTTTTCCTACATATTCATTTATCTCCTTTTAGTCTTTCTTCATTCCTCTTGTTCATTACTTTCAGTTGATGGGACTGTGATTAAACCAAGACAGCAAGGCGAGCGGTCCACGGCAAGACAGACGTGGCCGTGCTTCCCACACGTGCGTGCGCATTACTCTGTCCACCGTGCTGCTGGGAGGCGGCTGTCCTCCACTCCACGGTCTTCCTGACTCATATGTTTGTCCCTCTATTACCAACATTATCACAGTTAATAACAACAAGCCATGCTGTATGCTGATATGCCCCAGGGGAAGAAATGTCTGACTTTCTGAATGAATAACTCTTAATACTACTTAAAAGAAGTCGTCTTGACAAGTTGATGTATAAGATTGTTTGTCATGCACTGCAGTGCTTTGCAATAAGCTTAGACTTGAATGCAGTGTACAGTTCTAAAGACAAAGCGTTAATAGCACAAAGGAAACCCATCCTCGCATCCTCAGCTGGTGTAAGCCAGCACTGCTTCACTGAAATCGAGGCACCCATTCTGAACAAGCCAGGGGAGAATTAGCCTTTTATTTCCAGTTAAACACTGCCACATCTCCCAGTCGCCACACAGTTTCAGTCTGTACAAGCCTGGAGCCCAAGTTACAAGGTCAGGCACAATGGCTGCTAAGCAGCAGTAGCAGCTATGAACCACACTCCCTCTCTTAGGGGACTTGAGACGTGTCATTTCCAACTTTACTAGCAACATCTCTCCCACCAGCAATCCCAGAAGCCTCTAGCTTTGCGAGTACCATATATCACTTAGCTTCTATTACATCAAGACTCCTTTGAGTCCAAATAACAGCAAAACCCCAAATGTAAAATATAGAGCTTCCTAGAAGGACTCAGGTTTAACACACTGGGACCAAAAGCCTCAGGCTTATTTCTCATCCATGAGGCAAGCTGCCGTGCATAGCGCTCCTGCCCAGCATCCATCAATCCCCTGGTAACAGGCTGTTTCACCACCACCAGCTATTAAGAAGTGAAGACCATTCAAGCACTTAAAGCTGTGTCTCTGGACACTTGGCACAGGAGGTTTCTGGACTTCAGGGATTTCTGACGCAGCTTGGCTGCCTCATTCTACAACTGCAGGAATGACTGGTCTCCTGTTAATAAGGAAATTTATTTTTTTTTCCTTAAAGCATTTTTAGATTGTTTTGAAGTGCTGACTTCCCCTAACGATTGCACATCACATTGGATTGTAAGCACAGGTCCAGTTTGAGATGGTTGTCCCTTCTCAGCAAACATCAACTTTACAATGAAAGCCACCTCAGCAGGAGTGGTTCTGCACACTGCAGGAGACACCTCAGGTACTACAGTGCCAAACTCACAAAACCATACCATTTTGCCTGGCGAGAAAGAAGTATATACTGTTCAGGAGAGAAAGATGTCTAATCGAAATTCTGATGGTAGCATTACAGCAAACTGTCAGAGGTTTAAGTAAACTATGACAGTTATCCAGACAAGTTTTTCCCAATGTGTTATGTGCCTTACTCGTCTGGGACTCTGCCTTCACCTCAGTAAATCAATGAGCAACTTTAGGTAGTTTCAGTGCAAAAATTACAGAAAGACCATAGTATTTCTCTTCATTTTAACATCAAGTAGACAGAATTGTACTTAAGGTTTCTAGGTTTCTTAAGCACAAAGTCAAAAAATAAAACCTTGATTTTGAATCTTACATTTACCAAACCAATGCTCACACAAAACGCTGAGCTTCAAGCCACCCTACATACTGCTAGGGTGCACCTTCATGTCAGCTGGCTTTCAGTAGCCTACCGTTTGCCACAGTGGCTTTTTTGTTAGGTTTCATGATGTGCAGAAGCCAAATAATCATTGTAATTAGGAATAAACTGTGGATTTAATTGACTTGTACACAGATGTATTAAAATTGTTGTAAAACAAAAAAATTTAACACTATGAAGATATACTCCATCATGTATTATTTATCCCCACACCATTAGCCCATTAAATTAGAAATGCATAAAGTAGTCAGTGCTCAGTAACTAAGTCAAATTAATACACACTTAATTAAAATACAAAATGAGCTTTAAGCAATTCCATTTAACCTCCCTGTTTACCAAGCCGACTGCTAAGCAGGCGATGGTTCCAGGCTGCCTCAGGGTGCTGGGAGACAGGAGTGACCATGCTTCTCCCACAACACTCGGTGGCACGGGAGACAGCCAGGTAACCCCGGCTCCACACACCAGAAGATTGTCACCTCTTTTCACAGCACACATGTGTTGGGGGAATCTTACCACCTTGCCATGCACAGTCTGACAATGGCTCCACCAAACACCGGTTATTTTCAAGGCCCTGCAATGTTAGCTCATTAACCTCAATACCAGGCTTTTGTCTATTTTTCTACCCCAGCTTCAACACAAGCATCCCAAATCAGGACGGCTGTACTTCTTACAAGCTCATAACTTATTTGTTCCTTAACAGACCTTCCCTCATTAAATTAACAAGCAAACGATCCAGCTGAGAGATAGCAAACATTCAAAGCACACACCACATCTTCACCACAGAAGGTTAATGAAAATCTTAGTGGTTTGCACTTGGTTCTTTCACCTTTACACTTTACCATCAGGTTTCCATGTATTTTTATGACTCTATCGCACTTTACGCAATTCTTCAAGTCTGACAGCTATGGTAGCCCTAGGAATATGGTATCTGCTGCTTCCAAATAGCAGAATAAATAGGACTTAAGTTTGAACTAAAGAAACCCAGTATCTTATTTCAAATGTGACTTTCTCAGAAAGTTATTTGGACATAAAAGAGGAAATAAAGACATGGCTTTATTTAAAATCCAGTAACGCGATTCCATAGATGCCCACTAGGAAGAGTGTAGATTCATGAAGACTTTCCAATTACTTCTTTCAGAGAACAGGAAAAAGTAATCCCTCGTAGGATGAAACCTCACCACATCTTCACAGTCCTGCAGGGGTAAGAGAAGAGGATTTTGCATCTAAAAGTCAGCAGCATTTCTGGGCTCCATCGGTCGCCGTCTGGCTCCAGCAAAGCCCATGGCACCATTCGTTACTCCAGGCTCAGCACTTGGCCCCTCCAGGGGTCTGTTGCCCTCTTCTTCTGACAGACAGCTTCCTAAAGCACTCTCAGCTTTCAGCTGTTTCTCCATCACTGCTGTCAATATTAGTAAATGCTGCCCATGGAAAGTAAATCCCATTGATTTTTTTTTTAATTGAAGGCTTCAAATATTTGGCTGGCTGCACAGACTGCGATTCCAAGCTACTGGTGCCTCAGTGTTCCAGTTGGCAACACTGCTTGACGCTCCCATCCAGCTCTCCCTCTGGAGAGGACATGGAGGAAAGCAGGGCACTGCCAGCTGAGCAAGCCCAGGGCCAGGAACCAGCCACGCCAGGAGCCCACTGCCCTTTCCTGCTGCCCAGGGACCAGGGCCACTGCTGCCAAGGCGAGGTCACCCCACAGTGCCAAGACAGGCTACCAAGTGAAAACCCCCCACGCACTGCTTGGAAAGAGATTTCTTTTCATGCTTCAAAGGCATACACAGGTTGGCAGTCACTGGTCCTTTCAGTGCCCTCTGGAATACACAGTGCACAGGGTCTATGGTGTAGCTGGTGCTTGGGAAAAAAATACTCTTTCCTGTGAACAGCAAAGAATAGAGCCCGTATTTCCAATAGCCTAAGACACATACGCCCAGCATAGCAACAAGAAGAGATATTATTCCAAAGGGGGAAAAAATGGATGGCTTTAGCTGGAGGAAGCTAGGTTAGCCACCCAAAGAAAAATGTGTAACTGATAGATAAAAGTAGATAAATGCACTATGTTCAGCATATACCTAAAAGCGTGCAAGGCTATGTTTATGCATGAGAGATAGGGGAAAGAGAAAGAGCAAGAGTAGGAGGAGAAGGTTTATATTCCAGACATTTCAGCCCTAGAGCAAACTATTACTATTGTTCTTCAGTCTCTTTGAAGTTGTGGTAGAAATTAAGCACATCCGTCGAGTAAAGATGAACTGAAATGCACACTTTACGGCTGCAGGAGCCCAGCTGACAAGATGGGCACCAGGCTGGGCTGGAATACAGATCTCTAGCCGCTAGACAGCCTGTTCTTACTGCGTGCAGAGACTGTCTGCTCCAGCCCTCCAGCCCCAGAAAGGGGGGGCTGCCGGGGGAGCAGCCGGCTGGCAGGGGCTTGGGCCAGCATGCTGGCACAGGATGAGCACCCAGCCTGCGGCGCAGGTGCTGAGGGGGTCCCACAAGGATCTCTGAATTTCACCTGCTTTGACAAATGCTTGAAACCAGCATTTTCCTTGTGTAACTCAGGCATTCCCTCCATGTCTGCTATCCTCGTGTGGCAGCAGACCTGGAGGTCTGCTGAAAATTTATAGCAGCTTTTAAGTCTGTTCAGGCTCTTTTTAATGAAATGACATTGAGGAAAAGAGAGCAAGCTGGGATTATGATAATATTCTGTTTTAAACAGAATGATTTAAGGCTCCCAGGAGACAGCTATTTTGATAGCACGGTGAAGGAGTGATACACTTGATGACAAACAAGCTTCACAGTGGCGTGGAGCCTCACGAAAGGCAGCGGTGCAGGCCAGCGTGGGTCCGGACATGACCAACACCACAGGAGCAGAGGACGGCAAGGATGCTCAGAGCCGAGACTCAGCTGCTAGACACAAGGTCTGAGCATGCCACCAGGCACTGGCACAGTCCCTGGGAGCAAGCATGACCACCACCAAGGTAGGGAGCAGGCTGGGACTGGAAGGCATCCAGCACTGAAGTCAGCTGAGAAATCTTCATCACCTAGAGCCCTAAACCCATTGGAGAGAGGCCTGCAGCCTACATACCCTGCATTCCCGTTCTGCTGTAAAGCAGTAAGACCAGTTCTGGCTGCAACAGAGGGTTATCATGAAGATGAGCATGTCTGACCTCAACAGTGTTCTGACACAAGTCAAGAAGGTGCTCAGAAACTTATACAACACAAGTATCTGCCCCTGAAATACAGCACCCACTAGCAAAGTACAACAAACCTGTTAGCCCGTTAGCCCTGGATGAAGACACATGAGAACAAGTCCTACTATAATCAAAAATCTGACAGCCGATTAGCTTAAACCACAGGATCATGTCTTCTGCTACCCTGACTGCTCAGCTGGAGGGAACACTGTTAATTAACATTTCCTTTCATACAGTATAGCTTCCTAGTGAGGAAGTACTTTCTCCAGTAGGTTTATGCTGAGGGAGGGGAGGTTAAGATATTTTTTTTCCCAGTCATGCAGTTCTCCCCCTTCTTCTCTGTGTTGGCTATGCAAGAAAATTTCTTTGCTGTAGACTTAGCTTCATTCCATCTTGCAAATGGCTCTGCTCACCAGAAGGCAAGCTGCTTTTCAATGAGCAAACTCTGAACATAATGGATGAAAAACATTATAAATAACTAATAGTGCTGCAAACACTGAAAGACGATCAGTCTTTCAGTAAACTGCACATGCTTTTCAGGTTTTGTGGCTTCTTCTCCAGATCTCCTGGAAGTAGTGTATAAATATAAAATATCACAGCTATCACCCTTTATTTCAGCAATCAATTTTGTTCTTATGCGATATTCATGTTTTGCAAAAATGGCTCTTTAAAAGGAGTTCACTCTGCTATTTCTGAAGATACACTGTTGCAAATGGAGGAGTAAACTAGGCCAGTGGTAAAGGTGTTTTACAAATTAATTAAGACTGCTGTTTTCTGAGGAGCAACAAGGAAAAGAGGTAGTGCAAAGTTTTGTCTTAAACAGTCCCTAACTTCACCAGACATTTGTAACTGTTTTCTAAGCATGCCCTTAAACCTTACTAATCCTCAACACCTGCAATGCAATGTTTACCTGTCTAAGCAACTGGTGTGAAGAAATGACATCATATTTATTAAATACTTGCCTCTTGTTGTTTGGCTGAGTTTTTCTTTGCCTCTTGTTTGGCAAATTGAGTGCTGTGAACTGACTCAGCTTAGCCAGTCTACTCTGAAGCCAGCAAAAAATCACGAATGCAGCCAAAGAGGAGCGCTTCACCATTGGAAATGCCATGACAGATCATTAGCATTTCACTAACAACACTGTCCTAGCCTCTCCACCGCTTCCTCATACTTTGCACACGATTACACAACTCAGCTCCACAGTCCATTGAGGATCAAGACACCTAGGGGACCACCAGCTTGCACAAGGCACAGATTAGCTTCTCCTAGGAGTAACAACATCTAAATGCCCCTTTACTTTAGAAAAACTTTGCATTCTTCTATTTATTACAAATGCAAACACAAAAAGTCTGCCCTCCTGTGGCAAGTTAAAGGTGCATGAATGCAGACTATTTACTGACTCTTGCAGAGCAGCAGCGCTGGCCCTGATGCTGCCTGTTACATGTGCAGCAGAACCAGCTCCAGGGTGATCACCCAGAAGGTGCATTTTTTTTATCTTGCAAATTAATTTCGTGGGTGCCTTGTGGTTGTTTTCCATCTGTTCTGGCTGCTTAGGCTGTCTGGGAGCCAGACCTGAGATCACTGGACGCCTCGCAGCTGCATACACTTGCTGTGGGAAGCGGTTCACGGGCACCTGCCAGGAGGTATTTGCATCTGCCCCAGCCTAGATTCCTCTTGCTTTTTCCTATCACCTCCTCCGAGCAAAGCTGCTGCGACAAGTATTTTTATGGCTTCTTCAGTGCTGCAAAATGCATTTACATGGTCTGTAACAGCCACTGTAGAATTGTGATCGTGGCAATTTGTAGCAAGCCTGCTTCTCTGGATGCAAACTAACTATTTTGGATGACAACGATAAACACAGTCATTCAGCAGAGAAAAGAAAGAAGAAACTTTCAAAAACAGGGACAAATATCACTTGCTGGATCAGGAAGTAACACATAACAGAAGATTTTGAAGACCTGAGATTGAACAGCAATAGACTTGAGCTCACAGCCCAAACAGATTTACATCTCTGTGTCTTCCTGGCACCTGTACCTGCTATAGCATTTTTCCAGCCACACCATGGAATGACATTTTCAAATCATTCCTGCACCAGTATCACTACAGGCACGTCTTTGCATTGACCTTTACATTCATCTCTGACATATTTGTGGGGACAGGGTGTGTGAAATGTGAGAAAAATAGAGAATTAAATCACACATGATGCCATAGTTTGGACCCTTGTAAATTTAAATGCACCTGGCAGCACACCCCTGTGAGTGGAGTAATTTCCCACCAAACTACCTGCTAAGTGGCAATCCTGCATGAACACATCTACCTCAGATCCCAGTGCTACGGTTATCTACTAAATTGGTCTTCACTCCATTTACCCTTTTAGTCTTAATTTTTTCCTTTTGTTTGCAAATAGAATTCTTACAGAAAGCACCAAAACAATGAAGCACCTGGCTGCCAAATTTCTTTGCTTCAAGTTGTTAGATTCTACAGTGAGGGTACAAAAAAATGCATTTTGTATTTCTCTCTTAAAAGTTTATTATAGAACAAGAAAGGCTTGAAGCTTCTGACTGCTCACTAAATCCTTGAAAAATTTCTAATATTATTTCTGATTTCCCTGTCACATGGCTCATTTTTCTCCTGTTGCAAAGCGTGAAGGAAGACCACCATGAACCATGAATTCTTGGAGGTATGACTGCATGGACTGCACAACCCAGACAACATTATTAATCTCATGAATAAATCAGAACACATCAATAACCCTGAGGTGGAATTTCCTTCCGAAGGTGCTTTCACAAGGCCCTGTTTAAATGCTAAAGCTTCCTTTCAAATTCCAGCACTGTATTTCAAGTCCTGGAGGTAACATGTCAATTCAAATAACAGTGATGCCACAGTCGGATCTACAGAGCCCATGCAGCTGTGAAAGACCTGGCTGATCCCAAGACCCCAGGGATCAATGCACCAGCAGCGATGTAGGAGAGCTCAGCCACCACCGGGCAGCTCACCAGTGTGGCTCACAGGTTTCCACTCAAACAGCCCCCTCACAAATAACCCTTTGGGGGTCGAAGAGGCATCAAACATCTCGCATCCCAGAAAGCGGCTCTCGAGATCAGAGGAAAGGGGTGAACAGGGCAAAGCCCTGGGAGCAGCCTTCACGGCTCCTCTGTTGATCAGCCAACCACCTCTGACTAGCACCCCCCAGCACTGTTGCAAAAAGCACAGCTTTTGCCACCTGCGATGCAAACCATGGATCAGACACTGGCTATTTTAAACATTAATTAGCTTGTGGTGACTTCAAAACTTTTGCTCTCAAGAGCTGCATACTACCTGAGATTGGCCTGACCAGGACCATCCCTGGCTATCCCACACCTTTGCAACCCCAAGGAGCCATAAGGGATGAGAGGATGCTTGCTGGTGATAGCCAGCTCCTCTCCTAGCAAGGAAAGCACACAGGAGCTCACCTCGGAGTGGGAGAGAACAGCAGCAACAGCACTGCAGCTGCTGCAGACCTGCGCCAGAAAGGCATGCTGAGATGGGCTGGAGAACAGGCACCACATGGCAAGCATCGATCCTCAAGCCTTTCTCTGAAGCACAGCTCCACACAGAAAGGCACACATGTTCACGCAGCACAGTGCATGATGGCGGATCTGCTCTTGGCATCCCACCTGAGGTCCCAAGTCACAGGGGGCAATGCCCCCGCACCTGATGTGGTCAAGGAAAGGTGCTGGTGCTGACACACAGCACAGCCATGCTCCGAGCAGAACACGCGTGTCCTCCAGGGACACTGCCCTCCTGAGATGGGCAGACAGGCTGCTGGCCAGGGAGCTCAGTTAAGCCATGAGTAAGTGTTCAAGTTATGTGCTGCTCAGCCAAACCAAACCCACTATTTGCTCTCTGCCGCATTTGAACTCCTGCTGAAAGCTGGGCCAAGCTGTCTGCAGCGCTGCTGGCCTCCATCGAGAGCCAGCTCTGCCACAGCCATGCCAGCTGGACTGGCAGGACCTTGAACCACAGATCATCTCCAAGGCCCACAGGCAGGGGCTTTGTCCCAGCTGGCCAGGGCGGATGCACCTGAAGCTCAGCACATACCAGGAGATCCCATGACCAAGGGCAAAAGCCCAACACCCAGTCACTACTGACTCGAGCTGAGCTGCAGACTGGGAACCTCGACACAGCAACACACCATCACTCCTGGCCTCACCAGGACCTCCCACCTGGCCACAGGTGCTGCTCAGCTCCTGCAGCCTGGATTTGGCCCCAGTTCTGCGCAGCCCCCTCTGAGAGGGGGGGTGAAAGCCTCCAGAGATGCAGACAGTGCCACAAGAACCCTCTGAAGCCCTCGGTGAGGAAAGGGGGGAGGTAAGGAAGAGGCTGAGAACAAGCTGCCCTTGTTTCCCCTGGGACTATTTCCAAGATTAATCTCTGCAGTGATAAGAGTCCTAAAATATTTATATGAAGAATTTCATGCTTCAGTCTAAATCCCACTGTAAGCCCTACAAGAGCGATAGGTTTTTTTCCTCCTCCCTTTCTCTCCTTGGCTCTGTCTCTCCATGCACATAAAAATAAACTGATAATATCCAGCTAGGCTGAATAAATTCAAAGCTATTGAGCTGTAGAATTACAATTGCCCAGAGAAAAGCACAGAAGGAAACAACTTTCCTTCCTACAATGCAGGGGTGAGTAATGGAGCATAAACATGTGAGCTGAGCTCCTGCACCCTCCTGACTTACACAAATACACATCACCCAGAAGACACCAGCTCAGTTTGAGGTCAGACACTGTATGTGTTAGAGCTGAGGGAACAGGAGATACGATCATCATTGAGGGGGGAAAGAACAACACTGTCATCATAGCGCATAGCTATCAAGTAGCATAAAAAAAATCAAATGTAATTGTTAGAGGTACAAACACCATATAATTCATAACATCAAGTGCCAAACTTCTGAGAGCTGCAAGACTGCTAAGCTCCCTCCAAAGATGAGATGTGTTTCAGCCTACGAACTGGTGACACAGAGGCGAGGTCCTAGCACCTATGATTAACAACTGATTTCACTGAGCACAAGAGCTGGCATCAAACCGCTGCTCCACAGAAATGATGGTGGGAGACTCTGACCCTCAAACTCCGCACCTACTCTACTACCAAAATATCCTAGTAATACTCATCTTCAATTTTAAAAGCAGTTCAGGCTTCCTTCACTGTGATGATTTTTTTCAGTGAGCTGTGGTGCTTTTGAGAAACCCTGGGTTAGTATGCCTGGTAACATCCTGCGCAGAGGGTTAATCAAAGCTTCTTCACCACACCAGTCTGTCTGCCACGAAGAGTTAAGCCCGTGAGGGAAGGGTTGCCTTCGACACAGTCGTTATTTTTCCTGTTGACATTACAGCATGGCTGCTGAGAGGACTCACTTTGAAACATGGGGAATTTCAGGTGAGAAAAGACACCCCTATAAACTGCCCCTTTCATTTTGCATAAGTCCCCAGCGAGCCGCCAGCCCCTCCAGCGCTGGCTGGGCAGGAGCCTTGCACCAGCCTGGGACCACAGGACAGAGCCAAGATCTTCTTGCTCTTCCTTCGGGAACTACCCTGCCTGCCCCCTCCCTCCTTGCTCCTGCCCAGGCCCACCTGGTCTGGAGTGGGTTTGAGCACACAGGGAACGCACTCCCAGCGTTACTTCTAGTGGAGAGCAAGGGCTGAGGCATCCTGATGGTTCAGATGGTGTTTGGTGCTGGGCAAACATCCTAAGCTACAGGCAGTGCCTGGAAGAGCTTTCTGTTCTCCATGAGCAGGCAAAGGTACTTATCAAACCATTGTTAGCCATAAATTAAGCAGAAATGTCTTTTCATAAAGGGTCTTTTTGCATCCACAGAAAGGGAAAAATAAAAAGCCTTCACACAGGTGCCCTCACACAGCACAATCCCGTGCTGCCTTTTCCAGCATCCTCAGCTTTTATCCTCTCTGGCCATTGCTCCCAAGCACCATGGTGCTATGTCCAGCTCATTAGGCACACCTTGCACTTAGCAGTGCTTCCCACAGGGTGAGGGCAGGGAACGCAGAGGGATTACGGCACCCTTCAGAGCCTACCAGACACTTGCAGACCCAGGGTAAGACAGATCAGTCCCAGCTATGGCACAGCTGAATGTCCCTGCCCTGGGACAACAGGCACTGACTCATGGCTCCCAGCCTTTGGGAACAGCAGATGAGCTGCAGGCGCCTTTCACCAGAGCCTAAGCTCCTACTGCACGTGGACAGTAAGAATAAGAGTGAATAGGGCTGACAACACAGAGATGATATACAATTGTCTTCTCAGTCACTGTTGCCTGCTAATTTAAACATGAGAAAGCACATATTTCTGCCTCAACTTTATCACTTCAGAAGAAAAAAGCTTGGGATGTTTCCCAAACCACAGTCCAGACTAGAAGAGCTTTTCATTAAGTTTCTAGCAGAATTGGTTCTTTTAGTCTGATTAACGGAAGTGTTGTGAGGGCAAACAATGTGAGCCCACCACGTTTTTGTTTGGAGATGACAGCATGCTGAGGGAGCCCAGCCTGAGAGCAGGACTGGACTATACACCGTTTGGTGACCAGCACATAAGAACTTCCCTTACAGTTGTTAACTATAGTCTCACTCCATTTTAAGCTGCCTTGAGCTGCTTTGAACTTTCTCTGACCTCCCTATCTAAGCAATGATTTTTTTTTTTTTTTTTTTTGCATTAAGTTACCCCTAGAAAGCATGTGCTTCTTTTTTCTGTTACTTATACCCTATAAAAACCTAGCATCCCCTGACCAAATCACGCTGTGACCATCTGCATCCTTGCCACAGCCGCCTCAGGCTGAGATCTCAGCCCTTGATGGGACCCCCCAGGGACATTTCCCCTTTCCCAGCTGGGTCTGTTAACTGAGGATGACCATCATACCGCAAGTCCCTTAGACTCAAAGACACATCTCTGAACAGAATGATCAGTTCTGCATATATAGAAAGATGCTTTAGAGATTTTGTTTCTCATGCAAAAGTGAGGCTGCAAATGGAAGGACTCCTTTTCAACAGCCTCAGGCTTCCCCCATCCACATGAGCTTCTGCGTTTACCAGTGCCAAACGTTTCCATTTGTCACCAGTGTTTTACGATCGTGACACTGAATTGCTTATGCAGGACATGCAGGTTTCCAGGGCTGAAGGGCTAAAATAAAGCTAATGCAGTATAATATGCTGTGAGGATTTTTCACCTTGGTTTCTTTGTTGGTGTCAGTTTAGTAAATCACCAAAACTATAAGGGTACCAGAATCCCATATGCAGATATCTGGATAACTTTAGAATTGCATTATTTCTGCCATTTACCAGAAGAGAAGTTACTCTTCAGCATTTAATTTAGCATGTTTTCATCTCAGTAAACTGTTTATCTAATTAATACAATGCACAGCAGCAACACGCACATGGTCTGTCAAAGAAATGTGTATTTCTTTAGTTAATAAAAATTAAAAAACCTATTCTCAGCATTTTAGGAACAGTTAATGCTACAGTAATGGTAAGATACATAATTCATTGCTGCATCAACAGGCAATCTCTTAAACTGTATTAACAGCCTATTATCTTGGAGAAGAACCTGAAGTGCAGTCTCAGTAATACGTACCTGCTTAATTTTGAAGACACAGTTCTGCCCTTAGCAAGCACTCCTTCCCTGGGGTGATTGGCTTTGGGTAAGTAAGATCAAGTGTTGGGCTTTACTGACCCAAGTAAAGGCTAGCCTCTATCAGCACACACAGTGCTAACACCCAGTACAACTGCTAAACTGTTTAAGCACATACTTAAGATTACAGAAAAGAAGAATTTTGCAAAACGTTTCCAAAGGTCAGCAGAATAGGGCAGAAGGCTTCAGCACCAAATGAAGTACTGCTTCCAAAAGGAAATGCAATGGTGGTAAATTCATTTCTCCTGTAATATCACTGCTTCTTTTAATGTAAGAAGTACATGCACTTAAGAGTAACACCAGAGAGGAAGGCTGGGAACGCAGCCATTAGCTTGTCATCTCACCGCAAAGGCCACGTAGATCATTCCTAGCCCATTACTGTTGACAGCTTAAAAGTTTGATCTGCTTTATAGAAGTTAGTGCACAAAAACATTTCCGTGTACTATTCCATGGCTGGGCATCCATTAAAGGAAGCAAATACGGCCTAAGCCTTCCCCTGTAGTTTTCATAGGGAAAATAAATGAAGTTTTCTGCCAATATTGTATCACCTTGTAAATTCCCTTCACAGCAGAGCAGCAGAGTGAGTAGTACATGGAGCAGACACTGGATACTAATCCATTTTAGTGAATTACAGCACAGTCCTGAAAAGTTTCTTATCAACACCAGTGGGCTTTGGCTCAAATGGTTATTTAGCTATATTGGGTGGATATCTGAAGGGGCTGGCTGCTGAACTGCTCGCTTCTTAGACATAAGAAGCAGCCACCTGTGTACACAGCTCTAGCATAAAATTAGGGAGTACTTAATACCCAGTATTAAGTCATCTGGGGGCTGTGCAAGTCTTACACCACTCTGGGTACTAGAAAGCAAGCACCTAGTCTTTAATGCCAGACAGCTAGAAAATAGAAGACAGGTTTAGTCTGGAACTTTTGCACTGAGGCAAAACTAATGCAATGATTTGGCTGGATGGAAATGTCACACTGAGTACCCCCACCATGCAGATTATACCTGCCAGTTATAGAAACACTCAGTAAGATGGACAAGAAAAAAAAGCCCCAAAGGTTCATTTGTGTAATTAAACAACTAATCCAGGTGTCAACTCAAAAGATGCATCCGTGGTATGACAGGGATGAAACAAAGCAAGCACATCATATGGTGAAAGACACAAACCAGACAGAATTTGTTCTTTATATCCACATCTATTTGCATGGGTTTTGTTGGTCATCTGCACAGAATCAGCTAGAGTTTTGAGCAAGATATTTTCCAGACAAAAAATATTTTAAGTTCTGACTGTGAGGACTTGAAATCAATGGATGTAGAAATTACTTCAAAAACCTACATAACACAGTAGTAAATTCCAGACTTTTAAAAATTTAGTTGTATAATTCAATAGCAAGGACAGTGGTGAATGAAAAGAAACAAAATCATGCTGCCTTCAGGGCAGAAACAAAATCAAACCAGAATCTAAGCTAGAGCAAATCAAATCAAATCTACTGATATCAGTAGAGCAATGTCATCCAAAGTATGTGGTCCACCATTGATGATTAATTCCTGCAGACTCTTTCCAAAAGTAGGGAAGCACAGAAACAAAGAACCAGTCACCTGTGAGCAAACTGAAAGCACAAGCTTGCAGGGGGATAGAAATATTTCAGCCCTTCAAGAAGCCTGCACATGAAACAAGCATTCTGAGCTTTCCTGCTGCTGTGACCTGGGTAACCAAGTTGCAACAATTGCAGTAGATCTATAATGAGAGGTACAGAAGTGGCTATAATTTTACATTGCAGATTTCTTACTCTCTTGCTTTCCTCAGCCTGAATACCACAGAACACCAAAAATGATGAAGATAAACAGCACAGTTGTTCCCCCTCACTACGAAACTGCAGTTCCAGTGTCATAAATTGTGATCTCTATAGGGACAGAATGAGCCTGCTTTTCCAAGAATTACTCTTGGGCTTTGTAAAAGCCACACACTGCAATAGATTTAACATAATATCATTTTTATAACATAGCACTGTGAGACCTACAGCATTTAGCAATAAACTGTGAGTGCTGATTTGCTAGTGCCAGAGCTGTTCCCGTAATAACATTTAAAGTACCACATTCAATAAAGCCTTTTCTTCACTATACATCGATTTGTATGGTATTAGTCAGAAGAAACCTAGCTGGCTTCTTAATGTGTCAGCACTGAGAACCACCCAAACATTTGCTCATTCTCACTTCTATTCACCTTGCAAGTGTTACCCAAGTGTTCAGACAGAGAATGACACAACCAGGTGCCCTCAGTTGCCTACCAACTCTTCCTGACTTTCATCTCCAGAGAGGGAAAAATAAGATCTTTCCCTTTCAGCAGTGCTGGGTAAGACAAGCTCCTCAGAGCATGGCTGCCCAGGGCAGACCCCCACCGGGGCAAAGCCAAGCATTGGTGCACAAGGCAACCGTGGCTGGCACTGCTGCCCTGGGGAGGTGGAAGCGCTGACCGAGAGGGTCGGGGAGCCTCTTCCACCACCTCCCTAAGTCACGGGCTTCGGCTCAAGCACACGCCGGTACCAGGCTGGGCAGCACTAGGCAGCAGCACAGGCTGGTGAGGGACAGAAAAGCTTTCACCCACCACGACCCTGACACACTGAGGGTAGCGGAAGCTAATATTTTACATTACTTTCCACCAGTCTTTTCTGTAATAAAAAGATGGAATAACCCAATTCCTTGAAATGTGATTAAGACGTGGGGCCTGATTTCTGCCTATTGCAGGGTATCCTGACTAAGCCTCTTTAACATGTATTCATTTTTAAGATCAATTCTTGTTATTAGCTTGCATGGTTAGCTTTGTTCTTCTATTCAGGAGGAACAACTGATGTGCCCTGACAGCTTTATCCATATTTAAAAGTGACTATTGGCAGATACATGTACATAGGGTTACTCCAACTTCATCTAGCTTGTCAGCTGCTGAAAATGGATTGACAAATACCTACTAACAACCTAAACCTGTGGAAGAAATCAGTCTTAGGAGAAAAACAGGCAGATCTCAAATTTTCCGTTTTCTTTTCCAAAACAGAGCCTTACATGACTTGCTCAGGAGCCATTTCTTCCTTGAACAGCACATGAAGTTTCCTTACTTCAAATTATCTAAATCTGCCAGCTATAGGTTGACAATATGCCTTTTGTTCATTTCCCACATTAATGATGAGGATTTACTCCAGGCAGAACAACTTCTCAGGACCATCCAGAGAAAGGCAGTGGCCAAAAGGAAGCCCGAGTTCTCCCTATAGGGAGAACATACCCACACAGACATCCCCAGCAGCCTGAAAGCACCTCACACTGGAAAGCCCAACTGTTTTACCATTATGAAAAGGGACAAATAGCCTTGCATTGCAGAGGACATCTTCAGAGAAAACAGATTCTCACACACTGTCTCCTTGAACTGGGTAGAAACAAATTCTTAAAGGGTATTTCTGTGTGTGCTTTATTAATGGAAACCGCTGCATAGTAAGAAAAAAAAAATCAATGGCTCGTAAAAAATCCATAGGTCTGCTACAGTATGTTGCTGTCTTCTTTATAGTAATAGTCAATACTGAATATTAATTGAAAATCAATGGTACCAATAATACTTCAACTAAATATGGACTACAGCTCAGGTTTCTCGTATCACCTGTGTGATGCTTCCACCAGTATCATCTCAAGTACTTCATTTTTTGCCTATAATTAAAAATACTATCATGTGCTGTCTGAAAACTGATCACAGTCTGTTCATAAAAACCTGCTAGGAAATGTATCATCGTGATCACAGCTTTACACAGAAACCTCTTCATGTAGCCAACATGATGGCACACATCCATTTGCGACAATCAGTTAGGCATTCGGAATACACAAAGAGAGATCGTTTTTTCCCATTAATGTGTACAAATGCTGCAGTTTAATTTAGAGAAATTATACCCTTGGTACCTTCCCATAAGCATGGTTTTGAATGACAGGCATCTTGATTTTGTAGAACAATATCTGAAAAAGTGTGGCACAAAAATGCTGTCTCTAGCATGTCCATAGGGCTATTTCACTGCCTATCAGGACAAACATCCTGGGGCACTAAATAGATTACATTTATTACAATTATGTTAGAATTGCAGTGATGAATTCTGACAGCTGTAACTTCTGCAGGGTTACAACTGGAACACAAAATAGAGTATTATCTCATCACACTTGCAATTTCTTCTAGGACTTCAGTTTTCTTCAGCAAGATCCGGAAAACCTGAAATTAGCATTAGCAGTGGTATACCTTTGCTGTAGGTTCACAGCAAAATCAACGAACCCATTTCAATTAACTGTCAGATTTGTGCCCCTAACAAGGTAGGAATTAAACAGAGTTTAATACCAAGTCTGGTAGTAACAGAAAGCAAATGGATTGCATCGTACTGACAGTCTACAAGAGGTGCAACAGCATAGTTCATAGAAATCCTCTTTGACACTGAAGTTACAATCATCTATCCCCAAGCACAATCCATAAAAACAGAAACACAGAAATGTTGCCGTAAACTGGTTTTCACTTACAGATGCAAACAACCAACCACACAGAGGATAACTAGTGCCAATAACTGTTAAAAGGACAGGAAAATTCATGGCAATAATTACAGGTAATTGAGAGAGCATGAGAATTTCTGGTTCCTGTCCAGTGGAAGCCTTATCCATATGAGCCTCGAGTCACATGCTTTTCTGAATAGCTATTCTTGAGAGAAAGAATAAGGCCTGTGGCCTAGTAATTGCTGTTTTGCAGTAGCAGTCATTTATTTTGCAGTCTCATCTTGTCACCAACCTATTGGATTTTCCTACACCTCTTCCAGAAGGAATGTGTCCTGAGGTTTGGCCAAAATAGTGGACATTGAACCTAGCACATATTTGCAGGGCAGGGAACAGATGTCTCCAAGAAGACTGATCACATCAGAAGATGGATGCCCATCCCCAGCCTGGAAAACCAGCTATCTTCTGGGCCAAATGGATCCCAGTTTCCCTGAGTTCTATCCTGTTTTTAATACATACTCAAGAACTTTCTGCTGAAATGCTTCATTTCTTCCCACCCAGGACAGCACAGTGCTGGGGAGCCAGCCAACTGAGGCATTCCTCCCTGGTGAACCCAGCTTGCTGGCTGCTCCCATCCTGCCTGCGTGGGACAGATTGCCCATCCTCTCAAGGCAAGCACTTCATTCTTTGTAATGCTTTAAAAGCAAAAATCAAAAGGAATAGTCCTTGTTTTCATAATTGCATTCTGAACCCATTCACACACGTGTGTGTATAAGCACATGGGGTCTGCTCAGTGTGTACTTCATACACCAAGAGATGTGCCTTGCTTTTTCAAAAAATTGCATTTCTTTTCATTTTCTGACCTCTCATCTAGCTCCGTTCTCCTCTGACCTTTTCTGGGGTTTGGGGTGGTTTTTTTTCCTGTAAATAAGGGGGAAGGAGAGAAGATTTTCTTAGCAGGTTAAAACAGTTTGATGCCTTAGAAAATGATCCTTTTGACACAAGTGCTACACAAATATTCTCTCAGCTGTGTTTAAATAGGATCTTGGTACATTGATCATCTAAGGAACTGCAGACAGAATTACAAGTGGACCCATTTTTATATCTTGTGCCATAGGCATGGATTTGTGATGCAGAACTGATCACCCAGACATGCTGAGGGAGAGAAGTACCCAGCATGCAAGAAACAAAGGGCTAATTACAGGTACCACATGAACTCACTCAAAATTGAAATCATCATCTCGCTGGTCTCTTTCACTTCACCATTTCCCAAATACCAATCCACTAATATTTATAATATCTTTGATTAAGGAAGCACCTGCTCCCCAAATCTAAACATTTGAAAAGCTTTGAAAAACACCGAGTCCAACATAAATCACATTAGGCAACCTGCTCCACTTTGATAACTAAACTTGGATCTCTCACAGTATCTCATCTTGTTCCTACTTTCCTCTTGCTGTACTACAGCCTGATGTTTAAGCATACTCCTGTTTCTATACACCATGTAATCTGGTTAGCACTACAGGCAGAGAATTAAATGCAGGACTAAGCTCTTGGATCACAACAAGTGAATTCAAGAGGAAAGCCTGATGACTATGAACAGAACCAAAATAAATAAAAGAAGCAAGCGCTGGCAAAACACGAAGCAAAGTCTTATCTAAAGTCATTCCTTTCTGCAAGTCTTATCTTCTTCCTGCAAGTCTTCCAAAAGAATCATCATGATCTCAGCATTCATTTACCCTTTACCTTGGCAATGTCTGAATGAGTGCATTTACATAGAGGCTGCCCTTATAGGAAAGGGAAAGGTTTGGGGTTTTTTTTTAACAAGCGTCTGTGCATGTATCTCCATTCTTTCATTGCTTCCTATGGCACATCCCACATCTGAAACTGCATACAGAGGAGCAGAGTTTGAGCTCAGATAAGATACGTTTTTCTTCACTGCTTTATAAACCAATCCAAGGTATCGAACTGCACAGCTCCATGGCCATTTAACACCCACACCACCACATAGTCGTGACATTCCCACCATGATTTCAATGGAGAGAGATTCTCTTTGTGCAATCCAGAACTACAAGCAACTTACACGAGAAATGGTTCTAATCATGTCAGTGGTGTTATGTGCAATACAAAGGAAAGCAAGAAGTGGGATTTTGTTCTCAACGTCAGCTGTTGTGGTAGGGGAGTAATTTATTCACGAGTTCAACCTACCTAAGAAGGCACACATCTGACACAAAAGAACATCTGAGTAGCTCACAGAACAGTACAACAGGATTCAGTAGGTGAAATAATTACGATTAAAACCCCTGGATATAGAACATAAGCTGTAAAAATAATAAAGTTGTGCAAGGATCAGAATTTCCATTTCTCAGAATGTTGTGCCGTTTCAAACTACAAGTCAGAATGGAGGGAAAAGCATATCACAACTCTGAAATTACTTTTTTAAAATATAAGGACATTTTATATCATTTCAGTTCATTACAGTACAAACAGCAAGCAAACTTTGGTATGGAATACAAAAACACATTACTTCACTCTTGAAAAGGTGTATTTTGACCATGTGTTTTGTTCATCCCTGACCATTTCCTTGATATCGATACACTCTTAAGTGTTAATGAAATAACAATTTGCGAAGGAAAAATGTCCCACCAGAAAAGTCTCAACAGCTTTAATCATCAACTAGAAGATCAGACTGCCAAAAGGTACTGCAGGTATTTCAGTAAATTAAATGCTTCAAACCAACTATCTTTCTGCAATACCTTGATTCAGCTATTGATTCTGTGATTACCTGTCCAAACATCTGAACACAGGTCCTGGGCCCCAGTTATGCCTTGCTGTGAGTACTGATGTGAAAGGGGCATTTCCAGTAAATAGGACTTTTCAGGACAGTAGAAACCAGGCATGCTCTTTCCTTGGTGCTATTCTTAAACTGAAATATTCATCCTTAAATTGCTTCTGTATCTCTAACTGGGTTGTCTGGCAAGCTGACAGACAAACCTTAGTAAAAGACAGACTTGACAAATATGCCAGAAGTAGTTACAGTCTTTTTACACAAAAAAAAGAAG
>JAVJGI010000001.1:113187880-113223921 GCA_035590275.1 Ibycter americanus
CCCCCCCCCCCCCCCCCCCCCCCCCCCCCCCCCCCCCCCCCCCCCCCCCCACACGTGTGTGCATGCATGTAAAAAAACCAGAGAGAATAAGACACAAGAAAATGCAAATTGCTCAGCTGCCCTTGCTCTGTGGATGACTTCTGGAAAAGGGCAGTAAGAAAAATAATCATTTATGCCAAACAAGGCAAGGGAAAATATTTAGGCTCTTTCTTTGCCGGGTGTACAAAACCAATTTTCTGGTATCTCCTGGATCTAAGCAGGAGAAAGACTACTGCCAGGCTTCCTTCTACTGAAATTGTAGGAAAGACCCTCCCAAGCCCCATACACTGAGTTGAAGCTTGGACATCCCATCAGTATTCTGCAGTTCAAAGCTCAGGCGAAGGTTTGGAGACAGTGAGCCAAAAGATCACAGAGACCAAAAAAAAAGCATTTATGTTTGAGCCTGAGGTTGTAACTTGAATCAAAGTTTCTCTACAATGTGTGAACAGGAAAGATGCTTTCAACAAAAACAAACAATGTTCTGTGGCAATCACACACTTCAGAGCAGTTTCAAAAAGTTCTGGGCTGTTCATGGTAAGCTGGTAAGAGTTGCAGGACATCTAAATTCAGGCTACCTGAACAAGCTGAATGAGGTGCCCTGGGCTCCTGCTACAATCAATGGGTCAGTCACCTCCCGAAGTCATGAGGGGTATCAGAGGGGAGGGCTAAGTCACCCCCTAGATGTACCTCTCTACCTCTGCTGACTAAAGAAATAAAGCAAATGGGTGGATCAAAGCCATTTTTGCAATTTTATGATTAGAAGGGTTTGAGGTTTTTTTCTTTCAGGGTGGGACCTGGACATGTGACAGTCATTGTGTTGTTCTTCTGCACCTCCTGTCTCCTGGCAGAGTGCCTTCAAGGGCAAATCGCAGCCAGCCCACTGCAAACCATGCCCTCCCACCGGGCTGTTCAAGAACCAAGGTCTTGACACCAGTGCCATAGCCCCTTGGCACTGAGCTGTTTTCCTGAAGCTCTCAATGCAAGTTGGTAGTAGTAAACATACCGGCCAAACCTACTTTTTCACTTGGTTTCTGGCTGTGTTAGTCTAGAGGGTCTGCTGTCCCAGAGGGCTCTCTGCAGGTTCCCTTGCCAGCAGCCTGCCAACTGTGAGATAGCCCTGTGACTTCTAAGTCAATTCATATTGATGATCTTCTTTGAGAAGAGATATACGGACATCATGCAGTGACCTTTGCCAAAATACTGATCTGTACAAGTCCAGAAAAACAACGTTCTTTCCATAGATGCACACATCCCTAGTATCCAAAGGTGCCTCTTAACTTGGTGCAGAAGGGGGCTGGAGAGGCAGCAGGAAAAGAAAAACAGAACAAATCCCATCCCAGCAAATCGCACAAGGACGTGATGCAGCAGCTCCCAATGGAGTTGATGAGCATCTTCCTTCTAACTTGTGTATTTTATGAGGCCCTGAAGACAAACACAGTGTTTATCAGACCATGGGTTAAGGCCCCTTGGAGGCTGTGGAAGGGCTGTTTGAAAGCATGGTGAAATATTTGTAATCTGGTTCTGCCAGCCCAGGGAAGGAGAAGGCAGCTATAAGCACAGGCTGTAAGTACCTTCCCTTGGCAGGCAGGCACCCAGTGCCTGGGAGAGCTGGCAACAGCTCTGCTCCTCCAGTGCGGAGACAGGACAGCCTATAGCCACAGCCAGGTCTCAGCATCCTACTCCTGTGGGGCTGAGCTGTCGTAACTGCAGGGCCTGATGATAAATGGGGCAAAGTAGTTTTTCAGTGATAAAGGATGCGTGAAGCCCTGATCTCTCCCACTTGCAAGCTGTGTAGCAACAAGAAATCTTGTTTCCTTGGACAGATGTTAAGCTACTTCCTGAAGTCAGTGATGCTCTATCACATCTCTATCTGCAAAGCATTTTGTACTAACGTGCTCAAAGCACGTCCCCCAAACCCTTGGATACCTCTGACCTTGAAAGGATGACAGTCAGTTTAAAGAGTCCTAGTCCTCAGCCCCCACTAACTGCAGTGGGATTTGCAGCTGCCCAGCAGCTCCCTGGCCAAGGGCATGGGAGTTGGATTCATGCCAGACCAGGTTCTCAGCCATGAACATGCAGTAAACTGTCCTTGGCTTTCAGTAGCTGAGCGTACAACCTGTTTTGCTATCACACTGATGATTCCCCAGCTCAGCAACTAACTGAAAATCTTCACACATGACAGATTAGTTGCCATATGCTGACTCTGAAGCTCTCGAAGACGACCTCCAGTCTGTTTGTCCTCATACAGCCATTCTACACTCCTCTGTCTCGCACTATTCACAGATGGACAAGTTAAATTTGAGCTTGCTCACACTCAGTATCTTACAAGGTAATTTATCTGCTTTACTTTATTCACTAACAGCAGCAAAAGCATTTCAGATGTTTCTGAAACACGTTGCAGAGCAGAAATGGCATGCTAGGCCCACTGTCGAGCTTGCATAACTGAAAGGGAAATCCCTGGTACCCAGGGAGATTACCTCCAACTTTCCACCCGTTTCTGCTTCCTTCTGATGCAGAAGGACCCTCAGGAGTAATCTTCTGCCGGGCTGCTCCTCTCCCTCCCCGCAAGCACACAACAAGGTGCAGCGAAAGCCTGGGCCCAGGTGGCCAGGGGCACAGCACCGCCCACCAGCTCCACTGCCTGCCCCCTGCTTCTGGCCACCAAAGGAAGCCAGAGACCTCTCTGCCCCATCCTGACCGACTGGCAAAGGCTCCCGTCAGCACCACGGCTGTCGGCAAGACAAACGGAGAGCACATCAGCACCGAGACTGCCCAGCACTGCCGCCGAGCACGGGCTTGTGGAAGCCACTGCCACTGGAGTGGGCAAGAGCATAGGCATGCTGCTGTTACATTTACAGCAAGCTTTGACAGTACCAAGGCTGGAATTAGTGTGAAGCAAGGCTAAAAGGCAGCATTATCAAGGAAGCTGAGCATCAGATCACCCATCAAAGAGAAGATGGGAAGCACTGGACCCCATACACCCACCACAGACCACCTGTTAGTTGGTATTTTCACACATCTAGATTCTGATATGTAGTAAAGTAATAAGCCACATTGTGAGCTGCTGTAAACCATAAAGTCTATAGCACCCTGCTGATTTATGACACCCAGGACTCCCACCCCTGTACATCACAGCTCCTTCCTGGCTGGGAGGGGTGTCAGAGGATTCACAACCAATTTGGAAACCACCAATTTTTAATCATCTTCGCAATGGAAAAGCACTAGAAAACTGAAGATAAGTCTCTATCTGAACTACCATGGTTGTAGTATGTTGTAATCTACAGCAAACTGGTGTTCATGCTACTGACCAAACAGATTCTGTTCAAAACCAAACCAAGTTTCAATTAAGTTTAAAACCATCCTGTTTCTTTACACATTACATTTGGTCTCAGAGGAGACCTATATTACTAGGAGAGTCATTACCCTGTTGTCTGCACCCTTCGGGTACTTTATGAAGCAACTGGTTCACAACTGCAAATGAACCTGACAGGGGCAATTCCCCCAGCTGTTCCAGGGCAGCACAATCCCCTTGCCTGAGAAGCGACTGCACAAACACACCGTGCCAGCACACGGAAAGAGACAGTCCTCCCACCTCACCCACATCACAGAGTATCTTGACTTGGATTTTTTATCTTCTGTGTTCAAAATCAGCATTTCTGTCATCCACTACTTTCTACAGGTCTCCAAGTTCCAAAGTAACAGCATATAGAAGAAAGATGCACAGAAAACATTGCTTACAACTTTGTGTTCCACTGCCATTAATTTTATGTTCAATTTAAATTAATTTTAATGAGTAGATTCATGCAAATAGTACAAAACCAGAAATATCTACTTATCAATGATCCTTCTATGAAGGATCACTAAATGCTCAGAACAGCCTGTTAAAAGCAGTCAGGATAAAACACACTATCAGGAAACAGGAGAAAGAAATCAGATAAAACTTAGGAACAAAAGAAGGAAGTAACTGATAGAGGAGACAATGCAACTGAACAGCAAAATTAACTTCCCCTGTTAGCACTTCTCATGCACAACATCTAAGCCATCAGTTCAAAACCCAGGCAAAATGCATCACCACTAATAGCAAATATCTGTGTCAGCATCTTCTGTAGGACACCAAGGGGAAGCAGTCACAAATTAGAGGGCTGACAACCAAGGTGGCAATTCCTGTGACAAGGGCTTTCTGGCAACCCGGGATGGGTGGACAAAGCAAAGGAGCACCAGCTGCGCCCACTCTGCCTCCCTGGAGAGGCCAGAGTCTCCACCACCAAGCCCTTCGATCCAAAACCCTCCTCCAGCTAGCAAAGCTCCCTGCAGACCTGGTACCCTGGAAGGTTTATGAAGTGCCCATATTTATATTTCATCTGACTTTTGATGAAGATGCATTTGCACTTGACAATGACTGCCTTTTAGCAAAGCTGTTTTAATAAAACACTAGGCAGCTTTAAAGCCTTATAGAGACTTACAAATGAAAAAAGAAAGGAAGAGAAAAGGAGAAATTGTTGGCCAACATCAATGCCACTTGACTTCCTTTTAGTCACCATGAGTGTCTTGTGTATGAAAAGGCGTGCACCCCTCATGCACTATTAAAACTCTGTTAAATTATGGTTACCCTGCACCCACGCGCAAGCCTGCTCCTGAGCAAAATAGTACTAGGCATTAAAGACAAAAAACAACAAAAGGAATCTAAAGAAGGGAAGATTCAAATCCAATTTAATTCATTTAATGTGAAATCAAAGTACTTTACTCCAGTAGTCACCAAGGCATCAAGATCAGACTGAAAGTGAGAGGGAACCCTTAAGAGAGATGAGAGAGGCGGGGACACAGCCTGCAGCAGAGTCTCTTGATCCCTGCAGGTACAAGAGAAACTGTGGTACTCGTTTGCTTAAGCACATTCTTGTTATAATGAAGTTTAAAACAAACCTCTTCCACACCACAGCCAACTGCTACTGTTTGGCCATGTCTCATCTGAGCACTACCAACATGCTTTCAGAGAGAAACAAGCATCTTTGACATTCATTTTGGCATGGCAAGAACACACAACACATTATCATCAGATCCTATAAAAGCCATCAGTTTACAGGAAGAGGTGAACTGAGTAGCTGTTCCAGCATTTCCATCAACTTTGGTGAGCCCAGATAAGCCCTGCATGCCTAGAAGCAGCAAGAGGTGCTCCCTATGCACCTGCTCACCCCAGTGAAGCCTGTGCAGAAATAAACACCAGTGCTCCCTCACAGCCGGCCATTACTGCACAAAAGAAAGAAAACATCCTTCTGGGAGTAAAGGATGTCCCACACCATGACCACTCAGAAAGGAGATGCTTTGATCCCAGCTGTCTCTGCTGATCAACAACAGGCCTGGACAGAGCCCCAGACCACACTTCTGAGCAGATGCCTGCAGCTGGCCAGCACAGCCACTGATCCAATCCTTGCACACCTCAGCTCAAAATCTCTCATTAGCATGTAAAAATCCACTTCACAGTATGTCTGTTGCTATAGCTCCAAGAAAAGCAGGGAAAACATAGAAAAATACATTTCCATGTACTGCGTTTGTGACAGTGAGCTGATCTTTTCATAAACAGCTCAGACCTTAGAGGCTTCCCTCCCATCTTCTCCAGAAAGGACTCTGAAAATTATAAAAATAGTAGTATTTTTCGAAAAAATTAGTGCAAACAGCAAGAATTCCTGACTCCAGAAGCACCCAAAGGAGCCAAGGTGTGCAAGTTTCCCAACTTTTTATTTCCAATGCATCAGTCCACCACTTATATACACAGGGCTGCCACAAGATACCGGTTTGTACCCTCCCAGCCTCACCAAAGCAGCACTGCAATCACTGTGTCCACAGCTCCCACCTCCAGGCCATGAATGGATGGAGCCGGACCATCCCGGAGCCATTGCTCTGCACTCTCTTCTCCTGTCACTACTAGGCCTGCTGCTCCACACTGCTCACCACACTACACCACGTGGAGCGAGCACCCCTCTTCCTCTGAGACAGGACCACTGTCTTCATCAGGAGATGCAACCACGCTGAGCACCACAGGGAAACACACCCCCAACTCCGCAGCACCCTGGAGTCATCACAGGAGCATGCTGTGCTCCAAAGGGCCAATTAAACACAGATCGCTGTTGAGGAGATCAACAGTGATTTAACAAACACAAACAGGTTACATTTGTTGTGCCTTCTGCGCAAGGTCAATGTCAGGCTGCAGGTAGCATGTGCTCAGTTTCCATGCACAAGTGATGTCTGGCAGAAGCAAGATCTGCACCAGCTCTGTGAGATATTTGCACCAGTTTCCCCCCAAATACAGCCAAGAGTCTGGCCATTCAGCTCTCCCTCCCTGTAACAGAAATTTTGCTCACTTCAGTGAGAAAAGAGTTATATAAAGGATTAGCGAGAATGGCAATTTCAACAGGGTTAATGTTCCTTAATGGAGAATAGATGTATTGGCTACTGAGATCGAAAGAGCCTTGCACGACCACAGAGTGAGCTTACTTCCACTACAGTGAGATAATGACTGATGGATTTCACAGGCTCTTATGCTGAACTTTGTTTCCTCCCTACAGTCTTCGGGGCAAGGCAAGCAACGTAAATAAACAGCCCCAAGGTACATTAAGTCCACTGGAAGGAAAACGCATGATCCTGTCGTAAAGCATTCATCCAATCATTCTTCAACAGCACAAGGTAGGCTATAATTCGCTATTGCTATGATCCCACCATTCATTTAACTCTTCCAAAACTGTTTTTTCCACAGAGATCATTGTGCAGCTGAAGCAAAACTCAAGTATGGCATCACCAGCCTGGTTGGTTTAGGGTTTTGGGGTTGTGAGTTTTGTTTGGTTGGTTGGTTTTAAGATGAGAAGGGAGTAAATGCACCTAGCTAAGTCAGACCCAACACAGTCAGAAGTGCAGCACTGCACTGCCTGCATGCTTCCCACAGGGAAGGAGGCTGCTGGAGGGGCTCGGAGTCCCCCTGCAGCACCATGCATGTGGTTACCCAGCTCAGCTGAAACCAGCCTGGCAGCACAGAACTGAAAAGCTGTGTTTCAGCGCTGTTTCCCCAAGCCACCTTCTGCCCCCTGAGCTCAGGGGCAGAAGGCAGCACAGATCTGCAGCAGTTCCATCCAGCATCAGGTAGGTAAGCGAAGGAGAAACTAGCAACTGGTGCCTCACACCACTGCCCTGCCCCCATCAGCCTGCCCTGGGTGAGCCCCATGCAGAGCACAAAGGACACCATACAGATGGGAGCAGCCCGAGGCTGCACACCAGCCACAAAAACCTCTAAACCAAACCCAGTTTACTTCCCCAACCCAGCAGACAGCCACCCTCCAAAGCAGTCGGGGCACCGTCACAGCTCTTCTGGCCCCAGCTGTGCTGCTTTGCCGCCTGCCACTCCTGGAAGACAGTCACGCCAGTCACTGATATCTGACCAAATGAAAAAAACAAATTACTTAATTTATAAGGAGGCAAGAGACTTTGGTGCAGCACATAGGAGGATAGGAAGATTGCTTTTGTTAATATTTGATGTTATTGTTACAGCTAAATATAGTTTCCCACTTTGCCTAGGCTGAGGCTTTAATCTTTGAATTAAAAACTTCAAAAATTCAGCAGAACACATGTGGTACCTAATATATTAAGGCTTCAGTCCAGCTTCAGCAGTGCTGGAGAAAGGTGTGAAATGCTCATCGTGTCCAGAGGGGAACCAAGAGTCAGCACGTGCTCACATTTCCCTCACACCAGCCCCATCGACATTTGGCTGGAACGGGTCGTTACCGGCACCAGGGAAACGCAGAGCATGTCCCAGGGCCTCTCTGGGCGCCTTCGAGCATCATGAACTGGCACCAATAAAGCTTCGCAGTGGGATGTGTCATCATCCTGAAAGCAAAACACCCTCAACAGGAATAAGCTTTACTGGGGCAGGGAAGGCAAGGTGGAAGGGGATGTTTCCATGAAACAAACTTTTTAGGAGGAGAGATGATTCAGTGAATACATAATTTTGACTGAAAGTTTTTTTTAACCACAGCTAATTAGAATGTATTTTAATAACTGTTGGACCTTTACACAAAAATGAATTAAGCCCTGCTGAACAATACTTCCTCTAACACACATGCAGTCAGCAATGCTTCCCTGTAGCAGACTTAATCAGAAATGGAAATTCATTTAGCACCTTGTTGATTAATCATTATGCCACAGCTCTTCAGCAAAATGGAATTAAAAGGAAGCATGTAATATTGTTATACAGTTTGCCTGTGGGGAGCAGAGTGGGACACATCTTACCATTTCGCACTGGTTTTTATTACAGTTTCATTTTTTATTTGGGATTTGACTCCTTTCTAAATTCTTTTCTGGCTTATGTTTTATCCACTGTATTATTGCATTATTTGCCTGTAGTCAAAGTGAAGTCAGATAATTACATTCTAGATAAATGCTAATATCTACAGACTCCTTTAAACATTTGGAAAATTGCTCAGACCTGTACGTATTTCACTGAGCTCAGATCCCCCATCTCCAGTGAATTTGCACAGCCTTGCTCAGCAGGGCAAGAGCAGACTGTGCACGGCAAGCATGGTCACGGGTGGGCCTGAACCCCACGGCCACGGAGCGACCACAGCAGCCCGCCACCCTCCCGCCCAGCAGACCACCACAGCAGCAGGGGAACCCACGCATGGCCCCATGGCTGCTACAGGCTACCCCACCATGGCTGAGCAACCCCAGCTGCCGTCCTCAGCAGGACCAAAGACACTCAGGGATTTCAGGGTATTTCACCCACCAGAACCCAGCCTGCTGGGAGGCCCCCGAGGACGGGCACGCAGCCTGGCAGGTGACCCTGCCCGGAGCACACTGTCCCGCTCCTCCGGCTGGGACACAGGTGGCCAGACGGAGCCAAACTGCACCTCAGCATTGCTCGCAAAAGGGGTTAAGGGTTTCCACAAGACAGTCCGAAAAGGCAACTCCTCCATGGAAAATTCTTTACACATATTATTCAGGGTGATATTTGTGTTAATCAAGAATTTGTAGGTCAATGACTTCAAAAACCTTTAGGCTAAAATGAAGTGCCTGAAATTCACATGAGAATCAACATGGAAATTAAAACCAACTACATCACAAAATAACACTTACTGTGCCCTTTTGCAACACCAAAAATCATGTCTTGAAAGAATTAATTCACGTTACCAGAGACTAAAAAAATAAGATAGGATGCCTCTGGACAGTATTTCAAAGCTTGCAATGGGCTATCGAAATATGGGCCACAGAGTATTTTCAAACACAAAACATCCATAACTTCAGATATCACAGTGTGGCAAATATCTTCTCTATTTTCATATAGTCGATTTCACAATGTAGAAATTTTTAGGACATTCAGTAAGTTTACTTTGAATGCTTGTTATTTTGCTCATAATTTTCTGAGTTCAGTATCAAGAAAACACACAAGCGCAGCCTTCAAGGAGCCTGGGTTTACGTCTCAGCTGCTCTGAGAGTGGTGGTCGCACTCTGATGCAATCAGTAACAACACAGGAACATTTCAAATTTAAGTTCATCCTGTATATAATGCACATACCCAATGTTAAGTCCTATTTTGAATGATTTGTACTACATTGGTCCATTACTTTAGCAAACGAAAACTGTTTATTTGAATCACTTTCATTAAGGATGATGTTTTACCAAGGTATTCTAACCATTTATTTAAATTTCATGTGTTTAGTCCCACTGAATTTAATAGGCTATGAAATCAGGTGTATCTGGCTGAATTCACGATAAGATTCACACAGGGCATCTTGTTATTTCTATTGTCATACTTAGCTTAAAAAAACCCAAAGAATATGAAATAGGAAAGCGAAGTATATTGAAATAGCCTCTTTTTTTCTTTTGGGGCGGTGGGGTGGGGAGTGCGGAGGTAAACTTCATTTTAGCAGCCAGAAAAAAAGGACTGTCAAATTTCTACTTTACTAGTGTACAAAGTAAAGTGTGTATTTTACCCTCTCGGCTCTAAACTGCAGCCAGAAGGCGAAATATTTTCTGCCAGTAAAAATGAACGCAAGCCTGAACACACTAGAATTCAAGGAGAAAATTATACATATACAAAACTTACAGTAAATCCTGTCCCAAATAACACTGAGGTGAATTACAACCATTTGAAAATTTGATCATCATATTCCTGGTTCAAGTCTATAAAATGGTTTTCTCAAGTAATTTCCATGTTTTGTGGCCCATACCATCACTCCTGAGCAGCCCATAACTCCCCATAATATTTAGGTGGTGCTACCAGCCCCTAGTCATGAGCCTTTAAGACAGAAAACATTTTAGAGCTATATTCACACGAGAGCACCTTTGGCAGTGCACAGACCTGACTTCGAAGCTGGTTCGGTTCTTTTCCCCAGGGGCTCCTTGGGACACCAGGGACAAGCCAGCACCACGCATGGGGCTTCATCTCATTTCCATGGCGACCCTGAACAAGCCAGTTACTGAGTTTACAAACCAGGAGAAGACAAAGTAAGGGGTAAGGCTGAGCCCGCCACCACAGCAGCCCAAGCTGGCAGACAGCTGCGGAGTTGGTGTCAGCTCCTGTGCCCGCCTTGGGACAGGCGCACACCTCCCCTCAACAGCCCAAGACCCCGCAGGGAAGGCTTGCTCCCACAGGTTGGGGGTCTGCCTTGGGCAGCTCTGCCAGCCATCCTGCAGCCAACACACATAGCAACTTCCAGCTGCCGCTCTCCTTGGACCACAGTTTTCCTGTGAATCCTGCCATCCGACACGTCCCCCTCTGATGCAGTATTTTAAGACATCTAGCACAAGAGTTGCATGGCAGCCACTGAGCATAAAACCAGACATTTTTTCCCCTCATTGTACAGTAAATAACATTCTATTTTCTCAGCAAAGCCTTCCAATTCCATTTCCATTCAATAGTTTTAAAAGTTCACATTGCCGAAGGAGTCCAACCTTATTATGAAGAGGTCTGTCTGAAGCAGTGTTACACGCGTGTATATATATGCATTTACGGAACTGCAGCTTCTCCCAAGAGGATGCTTTCAAGGAGGCACAATCAGATGCAATGTCTTTTATGTGGTGCAAGGCAAAAGCCCTTTAGTCCATGTCAGAAATCCTTTTTTTTTTTGGAGAGCTACTGTCATACACCTTCCTGCTCCCCCAAGGTACTAGAAAATAATGAACAAGTCCTCTACAATAACTTCTTATTCCTAAGAGACATGTATTGAGTCATAAGGCTTGATCAAGAAAACAAATACTTACTTTATACCATCTGTAGTGAAGCCAAACAATTAAGTTTTTATAGCTCAAGATGCCTCCCAAGACTTCACTTGGGACTTTTAAATTGCAGGTCAAAAGGGAACCAAAATAAAAACTGAAGATCTTTGTTCAAAAGCAGCTATGTATCTCCCACCATTCCAGGGAAGCTTATTAATTCTCCTCTGGCTTTATATCTTTCTTACTTTCTTAATGATGCTCTGTCAAACACGTTAAAGTTCACAGGCACCAGCCCCTAATCTGTGCCATTTTTTATTTAAATTGCTACTGCTTCCTAGTAAGTCAACTCTGCAACAGCCAGATTTAGCAAGATATGAAGGAAAGACTTGTCAAACAAAGCATGTGTAATGGTACCTAACTTGCAAATATTTATCACTTGAATTTTCGCTCCTGATCTGAGTACTGGTGTACTGAGGCATGTTTTTATTTACATGATGGTATCCTAAAAGTAGCTGATATTTGAAGTGTTTTTACCACATCTTCCCAAACAGCTGTTTTCAAGCTTTAGAAAGGCACAGCAGAAAGAACAAGGATGACCCATGGCCTCACTGAAATTACTTGTTTTCTATGTAGATTGCAAAGAGTATGCAAGAAGTAGTGTCCCACTATTTAAGGAGCAAAGAAAAAAAAATCCAGCTTTCTCCGTCCACTGAGAAACAAATTGTATTTTCCCCCCCTCTCACCTCTAATAAATTAGAATGCCATTTTCCCCAATCTTTGCCTTTCCCAGCCTCACATTAGCATACTGTGATTAAAATCAGACATGCATAAATAAAAAAGTAGCCAGTTACATACAGAGTTATGACATTCTAACATAAAACAAACTTCATGCAAGCAACAGGGACACATGCACACACACCACCTCCACTCCAGCACTGATCAGGATGATAAAGCTCCTTCTACGTTTGAAGTACTGTGTTTAATAGCTTCAGCTTTTACTTTAGTCACTGCTAACTGTTGCCAGCTCTGACTTTTACTGCGAGTTGACTCCTGAGATGCCTGAGCAAGTGATGGCACAACAGGGTCCTTTTCTAGCTGAAAGAAGAAACGAAGCAGACAAGGCACTCAGCATCCCCACAGCACTGAGACTGCCCAGGTCATGCTCAAAGCTGAGGAGCTCAAGCAATCCCAGGCACAGACCCCTCCTCAGCAGTGTTTGGATAACAGCTGGCATTAAACATGCTTTTACAAGCAGCAGCATGCCTGAGCTGCAGAGGAGGTGGTTTACCCACAGACACACTCAAAGGGCCAAATACAGCACAGCAGGTACAGCGACACGCACCAGGAACAAATCCGGCTCAAGCAAAACTTTCAATTACATTTTACTTGCTTTCTGATATATCAGGAACATGAGAAATAATGAATTGTCATTGAAAAAACATGGGATTTTGGTGAGTAAAAGTCAGGAGGTTTATTTTAACTTGTCTCCTGACTTTGATGCCTTCTGATTACACCCAAGTCATTCTCAAGCTTTTCCGCAGTCAGAAGCGCCAGAAATCTGTTCAGCAGAAACTCACTAGAGTAACAGGGTGCTGCATTAGGTGGGTGTTTGACTGAACTCCATGACAATGCTAATGTTTTAAACTTTACAGTTCTCTCCTAATAACCTGATTCCAGGGTTGGCATTTTAAAAAAAAAAAAAGTCACATAAGACTATTAAAACCCAACGATGTGGAAGATTGAGATGATCCACCATAGCTCTAAGTACCTGCAGAAAAGAAGCTTTTTTTAAAAGTTTTTCAATTATTCTATGTAAACGCAAAGATTGAACAGCACAGCACTTGCGTTTGCTCCTGGTTAATTTCCCTCCCTGAGATTTTTCCTCCTATCAAAAGTTCAGTATATTCACTTCTGGTCAAAATGAAGAAGCCTGTTGCATACAAATATTTAAAGCATGCTGTACATTTAATTTTTAAAGTCTCCAAAAAGTATTTAGATTTTTGCACAAAAAAAAATTGTCAGTCCTTTTAAACACTGCAGTTATTAATACAAGCAGGTTTGCTAATATTGCTTTTGAGTATGATGCAGAGGTGCAGCAGATTTACAGATCCCTTGTTAGTCAATGTTTCAGGCACAGCTGAAGAGGGAATGTCAAGTGGGCAGCAATGAAAGGACTGAGCACCGAATTCACAGCATACATACCCACACTTAATGGAGCCAGACCTCCTCATGCACAGGCACTGGAGAATGATCACTCCCCGCAAGAACTGGGCGTTTACACTTGCTACTTATTTCTTCATGCTTATCATGGGAAAACTTACTGAAAGTAACACCAAGTCAGGCATTGTTATACAGGTAAAAAAAAAATCTTTTTCACTGGCCAACAGGTTCAAAAAACACTAAAAGGAAAGAATACTTCCTATTCTGCAGATATTCAGACATCAATTTTTTGTTAGGGGAAGGAGTCAATTTGAAAAATTCCTGATGATTTCTCAGTTAAAGCTGTAGAGAAATTTTAATATACACTCTACTGCATCAAGCAGTTTCATTTCACTTCAGCAGGTGGTGGTAATTTTATTCACAACTAGCAATACAGGTTTGCCTTTGTCTCCAGTCTCTCAGGGAGATAGGAGAAGCAGTGACAGGGGCACAGGAGAATGATGCATTTTTTTAAAAATGCTGTGTTTAAAAAGGTGACAAGTATTTCCTCAGTCTGTTGCTTGGATTTTTCCATTATGAATCACTGCAGCTTAGATAAATGAGGTCACTGGGTTTGAAATGCCAGGCTTCATTATCTCTCCACACTCAAGCAGTTCGACTGTCTCCTGTGTCAGTAATTGGTTCACCTGATATTAATAACAAGCTCCCTGCCTGTAGAAACAATCTATTCATACAATGTTAATGGGAGAAAGAAGAAGAGAAATAAAAACTATGTGGGCAAACAAATTACCAAGTTATGCTGCTGGTGCCTATCAAGCACTGAAAGGCCATTTACCAAAGATTCAGAGAAGACAGTTCAAGAAATTTTGTTTCTGATATATAAGGGAGTACAAGAATTGCCCTAAGTTTTAGTGGCAACGAGTAGCTCGTTGCTATTATTTTGGTGAGAAAGAAACCTTTTCTGAATATTCCCATATGAATATTTTAGATTAATTATTGCAAGATGATAAACAAATAGAGGTTTGCTTTTGGGAAAGAAGCAGAGCTAGAGCACTGCGAATGAATGATAAACCCTAATTACAGGAAAAATACCCAGAGATTTGCCTTTGCTATGAAAAATGTTTAGAAAAAGCCACCTTTGCAGCTATCAACCTAGATAGCTGAAAGGTGGAAAAAGTTTTTCAAGTGAAGATAACTTGACTTCCCCCCTCCTCCAACACCAATACTGCCAAATTGCTTTTTGCATAACCTTCAGGTAAAAAAATAAATAAAACTCGTCAGTGTCCTTTTCCTTTTCTCTTGAAGCCTGCAGAAAGCTCATGCAAGGAATTTCTGCAACAGTGACATCTTTTTTTTTCCTTGGATCATTCAACATTGGATTAGCCCTGCTCTCCTTGGAATCAATGGGAGTCCCAGTGCTAACTTGAGTACAGACGAAAAAAGCTGCTATGGATGAGCAAGAGCCAATCTCTTTCAGATGAAGTGTTGAGTTGCTTTGTATTCTCTATTTAAAGACATACTCACCATGACAGCCATTTGCACTAAGCAGAATCACTTCACTGTGAAGATGAATACTTCTCTTGCATACATTAACACATCCATTTTCCATCAGAAAACTGATCCAGGTTATTTCCATACACACACATGCCCCCCAGTTACATCCAAGAATTACAGACTCACACCCATTAGCACAAGGCAAGCACACAGCAACGAGGACATGAGCCTGTATATGACCGCAGTGGTGCTAAGAGAAATTTACTACATCCTAAGACTCTTTAATGAGCTCAAAGTCAACTGTGCAGATCCCCACTGTTTTCAAAGAAAATTAGTCATTTGCACAATTATAATGCACAAACGGCACTGATGGCCACAAAACCACTGGGGCACAGACTGCTTTTTTGTGTGTGTATGTACAAGGTGCTCAAGATAATGAACCTTGATTGGGCCTGCAGCTACAGCTGTTATACAAGTAATAGTGCATTCCCAAATAGTCTCAACTGCCTGTTGTCACAGCCAACAATGCTACTTCAGAGATTTGAAAGGAATGCATACAACAGGATGGTGAAATTGTCCCCACTCCCCACTCCAGCTGCTTAAGCAATTAGCCTGGCAGTGTTTGCATTGTACCTACTGCAATATGGAATATGTCAAGCCAGCACTTTGCGAACATTCTAGCCTTAAGATTAAATACTCAGTGAAAATCTGGTGTGTTAAAGAGACTGTATCAGAACGCAGTTTCCTATAATTTCAGGAGCTTGCTGAAACATCAATTTATCCTTTAAGGTTCAACACAAAACTTTGGGATGAAATCCAAAGCTGGCAGCTTAATCACTAATACCATCCCTGCAACTTGCCACTCCACTTGGTAAAAGGGTCTCAGACTTTTCACCTGAAAAATAGAACAAGAAAAAGCCTAGCAAACTACTTACACTTTAAGAAAAGGAACAGAAAAAAAATGGTTTCTGTATGTTGCAACTTACAGAAATTAATGGCAACACCAGACAAAAAACCCATTCTCTGATGTAGCTCAGGGAAACATACAGAAATGCTTAAAGATATTTAATCTACCTAAATGCCAAACTCCTAATGTGAAATGATTCCCTAAAGGGTTTTACGCAGATCTAGTTGCCTCAGATTAGTTTATCCATTTACTGTTCGGCATCCGTAAAATCCTCACCACAGAGCAGACCACTGTCCATGTGTGCTGTGTCCCAGCTCTGCAAGCCCAGCCCCACACGAGATCCAACGCTGTCTCAGAGAAGCAAGCTGAAGAGAGATGAAGATGTGCCCAGTGCTCCCTCAGGACTGGAGCCCGCTTGCCAGCCCAAAGCCCAGGTTTCCCCTCACCAGGCCCCCAGCAGCCAGGACAGCCCTCATCCACCTCCCCTCACCTTCCTGCTGCCCCACCACCCACCTGGCCAAAGGCTAGCCATCATCAGCCCAGCTGAAATGGTATTTTAAACCCTCATCTCAAGCAGATAAGCAATCCCAGGAAAAAAGCATTTCCCCTCCTAGGGCACTCACAAGATGCATTATTTCTGTCTTTTCAACCATTTTAAAATCCAGACGCCTGGTTTTCTCCACACTCCCATGGCTGAGCTTGGGTTATCATCACTTTCTACGCACCTCTGTGGCCACAGCATCCTGACAGACTCACACCACAAAATGGTTCCTGGCTCTTCCCCACTGACCGTGCTTCCCAGAAGTTAATCTTCTCCCCTCACCATACTTCACTTCCTTTTTAACAGATAAAACTGCCTCAGCAACGACAACCAACAGTTATCTCCACAATTAATTTGGTTCAGAAAACAGATGACGTGCCATCCATGACACAATGCTGCACGCTGCAAAACCCAACAGCTCATGTGCTTGGTTTTCATTTGAAAAGCTGCTGTCTGATCTGGTTAAAGTGGTGTTCACATCCACTTCTGACCTGGTGCTCCCTTGTGATGACAGTCTATTTCGTGTCAGGTGTGACCACCGTCTGTCTGTGAAGCACCTCTCCAGTGGGTCAGACATCTGCAGCAGCAGCTCCAGCGTGCACACACTGACACATCTTGCTGTAGAAAGCAAAGTCACATTCAAGGTATATTTTCCAGTATTACCGGTGCTATGAGGTTTGTAGCTCTCTAATGGACACAGAGCGCGTAATTGAGATAACTGAGAACAGAGGGCATTGGCATAACTCACCTCTTACTAGTTTCCCATTCTGTAAGACAAGCATATAAGGAATCAGAAAAGCCAAGAACGCAAACTGCACGGAAGTAGCAGGAAAAGCTGAATCAGCACAGACAACATAATATCAAAAAACGTGAAAAGCAAAAGAGAAAAATCCAAGATGAGTGCTGACCAGAACACAGGCTGGACCTGTGAGCAGAATCATTCTCTCTTGTTTGATTCCCACCCTGCTAAGGACACTGGTCTGCATGAGCAAGCAGAGGTCCATCGACCAACTCCAGCATCCTCCCCACCTGCAACTGCTTAGGTCAAAGAAGAAAGCAGTGCATTATTAGCTGGTGCTACTAATGGCATTCCTGCCTCTGGCTACAGCATGACCTTCAGGGGTATTTACTGCAATGTCTCAGATCCTGACTTTTGTAACAAACACCAAGCCATGAGCAAGATTTCCCTGGAGGAAAAGAGCATTTATAACTACCTGAATTATCTCAGAAATCAGGCAGATTAGTGAGTAAGGATGAGCTGATGCATGGGACCCGATTTACCCAAGATGCAAGCAGACAGCTGCAGTGGAAATGCAGAAGGTATTCGTCAGCACAAGGAGCTAGAGGACAAAAGTCTGGCAACATGTTTCTGCTAGTTAGCTCTGCATGAGCAGAATGCAGCTGCATGTTACAGAAGCTATTTATGTGACAGAAGAAGGGATGTAAAAACAGCAGGCGATGAAATAATAGCAGGAAAACTGCTCTGAGCCTGAGCCTCAGTACCATCAGGACTGCACAACATGCTGTACATCACAAGAGGGGCCCATTCAGTGCCCAGCAGCTTCAGGAAGTATGTAAGATACCATTTAAGTCAACTGCTGTCAGCCTATACTGTTCCTGTGTTAGTAAGCAATCTCTTGCCTGCATCCTGGATATAGTGGGGTTTTTTTCCTGAAAACCTCCTCATCTGCTTAATAGCTAGACAGAACACCAATATCTATCTAGTCCTTCTGAGCCTGCACCTAAAAATAAATGTCATACACTGGATTACATCTAGACTGGCTCTCTATATGAATCTAAAATGAATTCCTAGTTTTGGATCAAGGACTATTCAAGCTGCACTTCAAATTCAGCTCAAAGCTATAACACTTAACACTTTCTGTACACTGATATAGGAGACAACACAAAGCAAAGAGAACCAGACTGCTGGTCTTTGTTCTATTAATTTCTAACAATACTGCTGAATTGGGATACTGTGCCACAGCTATGAACTCCAGCAAGGGACAAGCTACTGGACTGAAATTGTTCTAACAGCCTAGTTTCTGTCAGAGCGCTAAAGTCACACAACACCTGGATGGCTTTACTGAAACTTTTCCTCATCTAAAACTTGGGATCATGCCACACCATCTCACAAGTCAGCAAGGGCTCTGGTGCCAGTATCCGCAGGGCCAGGACATCGTTCCTCAGGGTCCAGACATCCCAGGGAAGCTGCGAAGACAGTCAAGGATGTTTACATCTCACCACCTAAACGTCCATGCTGCAGAGCAATGTTCTTTCTTGTTCACCATAATTTGCAAGAAGAAACCCATTCTAGATATGAATGATACATGATCCAATTCAAATTAATTTAGAGATACATACTCTTGTATTGATCCAACACCTACTGGCTGCATGATTAGAAACAGATTTTAGGATTTTTTTTTTTTTCTAAACTCGTAATACCAGCAGCTAGCAGCTACAGTTGAAAAGATGTTGCTGACAAAGTTAATGAAAGCCCTAAAGGTATCCTTAGTTCAAGCACACTCTTCTTTACCGTTTCAAGGCATATACAGTGATTCATGGAAAGGAACAGAGCTCCAAAGTGGTACTAAATATAACAATAGCCCCATAGATATTACGCTGAGTCATAAAGTACCTGCTTGTAAGTGATGTCTTATCTTTTTAGATGTCTGTCTACTGCCCAATGTTTAAATATACTGCATCTTGGGTCTTTTGTTCCTTTCAGGATGATGTTTACCCTTCAGTGGAATGACATGCTCCTCTGGCAGAGCACTTCAGCTACATGGATACTATATAATTGCTTCCTTTTATTCATGGTCACAATAATTATACAAGTAGTATTTGAATTTATACAAAATGCAGATAGAAAAGTTGCCTGACTCCTAATTTGGAGCTCTGTATTGTATACCCATGGCTCAGCAGAAATTATTCAGCCAGGCCCTATTTATAGTATCTATAGCATTTAAAATCTTTAGTTTTTCTAGACAGAAAGATTTAACAAGGTGCTGCAATAGCAAATGGCTGAAAAGTAGGATGGTGTTTCAGCCATTATTCAGGTATCACCCACTGTTCCCAGACAGTTTTCACTAGAGAACTCATTCAACTGGAGCAAAATGGAAAATTGCTTTAAAGAGAGCACCAGCTACTGTTACAAAAACATTCACTGTGTTTGCATTACCTTCTGGAGATGTGACATCTGAAACCATCCTAATGATCTGTTCCTGACAGAGAGAGATGACCTGCAAACCAGTCAGACCCCATGGTGGGCAAATGTGGGAAATTCTTCCAGGAAAAAAAAACAAACAGCTTCTCCCAATTACTAGAATGGGTGGGGGAAAGCCAAACACTCCACTGTTACACACACACACAAAAAAAAAACACCCACAACACACCTGAAACTGGAGCATCTACAGAAAAAATGCTGCTATTAAATTCACAGAACTGGTAGAAACCACCTAATGTTTTAGCTGTGTTCCTTCACACTCTTCATTTATGTCAGAAAAAGTCAAAGCACTCCTAGTAGTAACTGCTGATGCTCCATCTCTGCTTGAGCTTATCCACGTTTTGTTGGGAGCCATTGTTGATACCAGCACGGAGCATTATTACAAACCTCTTCAGTATCTCCTGAAGTGACTCAAAAATCTACCCTCAAAATTAACCCCAAATGATCCTCACAAGAACTGGGGAGCCTTCCTTGATTCTGGGCTGCCCCATTGTCTACCCGCTGTTTGCGGAGATAATACTCAAAGGCTTCTTCCTCTTTGAATCTTCAAAAGGAGACCATATCAAACAAAAGGACAGAGCGCTAACATCTCTTCACTCTGGTGTCAGAGTCCACAGTAGAGAAACTAGTAAGAATGACATCAAACATGGGAACAGGAACTTTTCTCACTTTCTCCAGGAAGCTACACAAGACTCTCTAGGCACAAATGTCCATGCACCTAAAAAAACCTGTCAAGTTTGATAAGAAAATTAAGATGGGAACATCAGAAAACAGTTTAATAAGTTCCTCCATGTGCCAACCACCATGGCCAAGGAGCTTCTAAGCTGCCTTGCAATAAAGCACACTTCGCTTTCCCAGGTATATCACTGCTTCATTGTGGTCTACTACCAAGCAATATCATATTCAGCTTGAATAAAGGTGTAATCTGGCTGCAGGAGTTAATTTTGGTCCTCACTTCCCAGATTGCTCTGGTTTTACATCACTGCTGTTGAGTCGATGGCTTTGCACAACAGGCAAGTGCATTTCCTGCCTTTGCCTGCATCAGCCTTTTTCAGTGCCAATGGTACTGCTGAAATAAAGCTTTTTTCAGTTTTGTTTTCTTCCAGCCTTCAGCATGAATTCATGACAGACATGTCCCTCCTTCCTGCCTTTCTGAAAAACAGGTAGTTCTCCTGTAATTTGTCTTTCAGGTTCCCCAGCCACAAGCAACTACTAAAACTCAAGTCCATGCTGTGATGAAAAAGAAAGGTGAATGCTATACAGTAGTTAAGAATTAACATGCTAATGAATTTTCAAAAATAATTGAATTTAACATTACAATCAATGGTACTGATTGTCTCTGGGATAGGAAATTGCAAAAGGACAATCAGAAACACTTCTGCAAACAAAATGCTTTGTTATTAATTAAGGTAAAGATTAATTGTCAGTCACATTTACTAGAAGCAAGTTCAAGATTTACCTGATAACGGTCCAACATACATTATCTCAGGGCTGTAATGTGATATTGAGCAGACATCTTTGGGCTGACAGCGTCTAAGCTTACCTGCCACTTTTGAGGCAATACACAGCAAAAACCTAATCTTTAGATGACATTCAGAAAACAAGTCATCCCAATTTTGAGTGCTCAGCCAATACAAGATGTATAAGGGACTTAAACTCTCTCCTAACATTTTGAAAACTGCTAATCTGCAGGAAACAAACTACCTAATATCCATGTCTTTGTTTGCTGGCCAAAGTCACAATATTGTTAGAGCTGGTACCACTCAAAAATAATCTGCAGGTGAGATTGAGCAAGTCAAAAACACTTTCTCTCTGAATGTTCTATCTCCCTGTCTCATGAGCAGCCTCATACCCGCTGAGCATGCTTCCTGGAAACCACGGCACAAGGCAGCAAGGGGTTCATTTGGAAAGTGTACTCTGCTACTCACATAGCACAGAGTCTCACACTGGAAACCCTTTTGGTAAATAACCTTTCTGGGTGAGACGTTAGCATTGCACTCTGGTTAATTATATCAGTAGGAGAATATTAATAGCAATTCTTACTTCATAACCATTCATTTTAGACCAAGAACTTTCACTCCAGCAATTTATCGGGCTGCCAGCTTTGAACTCCCTATTTATCACAGCCTGGGGGCACCTCAGATGTCTAAAGTCAAGGCCCAATCCTTTCCATCTCTTTCATAGCAATGCACCTGTTGCCTAGTGCAAAGCCAATTAAATATATTACTGTTGATTACATAGCCTACAATTCAGTGCTTGGTACATAGTGAGGGCTGGCTGCGTTAATAAGATGCTCTGCCCTAGGCACATGAGGAAGTTCAGAGGTCCAGTTTCAAAACAAAACATGCAAGGAAGTAAAATCATTCCTGTTACAGTAAGCATTCCCCCCCCCCCAACGTCTTGCTAAAATAAACACTTGTACTAAGTGATGTTATACCCCTACATTGCTTGGAAGCATAACTTGCAATATGCTACATTTTGCCAATATCACCCTCTCAAGGTGGTTACAAGTCAGCGAACACATGGAGACTTTAAGCTAGGCGAGGTCCACTGTGCTAACTGTGCCATAAGAGCTAGTCTGTCCCCTGGAGAGCAACACAGCACAGACGAAAAGGGACTATCCTGCCTCTTACCCCATGTTCAGCAAACACAAGAACTGAATAAGGCTCTTGCAGGAACGAGGCTCAGGGTCTCACACCAATCTGGAGTATAGCCTGTCCAAGACAGCCCCCTGCCTCTCTACACCATGTTCAGTAAGCACATCCATTTCTAAACCTCACAGGAAAAACTTGCATATTAGACTTCAGCTTCAAGTCCCAGCAAGGTGTGAATTATTATCCCACAGTGGCCATCTAAACCTCATAATGGCACACACTAGGCATTATGCAATGATAATACAGACATTGTAGAGCCTTCTTCCAATAATAAAAAGGACATAATGTTCAAATTAGTAGGCATAATCCTTATTATTCTTTCAGATAGTTAGGATTTTCAATTTGTGAAACAACATGGGTATGGGTATACCCCACTAACTGGCTTCTCAGAGTACAGGATTTATTGCTTTGCCTCTTGTTTCTAATTCATGCTATGGTTGGAGGAGGCATTTGTTGCTTCGAGTATGCACTAACGTATCTTCTCTGTCTTTGAATAAGTGTACTGGAAAACTAGATGCAGTTGCAGGAACCATTCCTTACTCAGATTCACCTAATGATGGGCAGTGTTTCATAGACTATTCCAATGCCAGAGAAAGAAAAGGAATGAATAGTTCTCATGGATGCAAGGATGCAAAGCACAGATGGCTATCAGTAGAAAGAGCTACTAATTCCCATGGGCATATTTCAATAGCACCATTGGATTGTCTGTGACAGAGAAACCTACAAAAATTCCCCTCAAAACCAAACAGTCTCTCAGAGAAAAATGCCATGCTTTGTTACAATTGTTCAAATGTAAATACAGACTTCAGACCATCTGCACTCTCTGCTGAGTTCAGCGAGAAATAAAGATTAGTTCATACAAGTGAGGATCAGCCCCAAGGATCAGCCAAGCAGCCATGTGGGAGACAGCAGACTGAAGCAACCTCTAGTCCTCGAAACTTTTAAAGCCTGAATCAAAGACCTGTGAAATCAATGAAAGTCCAAGGACCTCACACTGGGCTTTGCCAAGACATCCAATTCCATGTAGTTCACTCCATCCAGCTTCTGAATTACCGGTTTCTCTAAGCACAGCCCTGTCCCAGAGACTCTGTCCTGCCTGCCTTGGGTGAGAGAAGAAATAGGCAACTAGAACTGAGGGAGAGAAGGCAAGGAAACACAGTCAGTCAGTTTTATAAGTTTTGCAGTTTACTGCAAATATTGGTATCTGAGACAAATTCAGATACGTTCTGCTTATGCTGACAGCAACCTCAAATCACTAGTTAGTGGTCTGAAAAGAAAGCCACAGGAAGGATGGAGACATCTTAGTATCCCCCACCACCTCTTCCTGCAGAGGACCATCTCATTAAGCATGCTGCAGCCTGCTGTCCTTGATGTGGTTTATGTGGTCTAAACACGAATGGAAATACCAGCATCCCCTGCTTACACAGACATGCAAGTGGAAAATTATCTTTGCTCTTTCTTGACAACATGATGTCCATCACAATCAGATGCTGTGTCTTAGTGACAGTGTCAGCAAACAAGTGGTGTCGGTACTAGTGTGAGTTGTCTTTGCCTCAGCTGCATACCATGGTTCAAGGCCCGTTAAACCAGGAAGGAAAATATTAAGACTCACAGGGCTTTTTGTGATTCTGTTCCCCAGGGCTTCAAAGGGTAAAAGGAAAATTGGGATTTCAGAACCACTCAGTGCCCAGCTAAGCACAAGGTCAAGTCACCAAATTTTCAAGTCATTTAGCACAGTAGGAAGGCACTGACCACTTCTGAAAAAGTGTCCCTTATTTAAACACCTCAGTGAAACCCAGGCTCTCTGAAAGGGTCTGAATTTTTAATGCACTTCTGTTTACTAGCCCTCTATGAGTTACACTTCACACTTAGAAAAACGTTTTTTGACATTAGTGAAATGTCATATTGAGTAATGTCTACCTAAAGCAACTGGTTGACCTATGTAATTTTCCAAGACATTTAAAAGTGTTCAGAGTGACTCCAAGTACAGTCCCAGCGGCCAGGCTCTGGTAACACACAGGAAGGAAGAAAGGGGAAGGAAGTTACACATCAGTTCATTCACCACAGTCTGTACAGCTTTTACATACTTTGTGTTACCCAGAAACACATTTTGATTTGTTTCCTTCCCTACAGACAAAGCATTTACCATTGATGAAATTCAAAGAAAACAAAACTGCCAAAAACCACACCAACTCAGGAAAGCTTGTTTCAGGTAGTCCTGGCCAGTTTTTCAACTAATACAAAGTGCATCATAGCAATGAAGGAGCCACAATTTCAGCAACTTACTGGCACTTTCAGTATCAAGAAACATGTATGAAAAAATCATCACATTAATAAATTATCATACATAGTAGTCAGTAGAAACACCACCACACTATCTCTACCCTCATTCTTCATGCCTTAGCAGCCCTCGCCATTACTAAAAAAACACTTGGTTGGGAAAGTCCTTTTTAACCCAAAAGCTTCATGTGTATGACAAATCCTTCCAGAAGACTTCCCTGCACAAAAGGATAAGAGGCAGTTCCCGTTCCGTGCTAATTTTAATCGAAAGGAAAAGACTGCTGTTACTGAAGTTCCTGGATTTAGGGCTCAGTGGTGACTAGAGAAGGCAGATCATCTATGAGCCTCCCTGGCTTCCCAAAACCCCAGATCATCACTACAGAGCTGGAAATCATCATCTTACTTGTGAGTTTTTCCAAAGTCACATAGCGAGGCAGGGGACAAAGTACGGACAGAGCACAAGAGTCCTGACTCTACTGCTACTTGTCAGGAGAGCCGCCTCAGCAGCAAACAGCTCCTGCACTCTGTGATGGCCACAGGCGCACTTCTCAACCACCCTGTTCCTGCCTCGAGAGAGAGCATTTTCAGAATAATTGAGAAGAATCACCAAGTCCACTTCTGTACTTGTCACCAGCATATTTCATGCTGTCCTTACCAGATCCTTCGCACATATCTAGAGCCAGCAACAGCTCTGACTGAGAAACAAAGGTTTTTAGAGTATGTTTTAGGATAAAAACCAGATAATTTAGAGCTCCAGCATAGCAGGAACACTGTAACTGATTAACTATTTTATGGGCATAAAATCTAATCAACTTTGTGACCATTTGCCTTCATTCAGATTTAAAGAGCAATTAGTTAACCTATTAAACCAGCAGCATTTAATATATTTCTTGACCTACTCACAGGTAAAAAAAATTAGATGTTAAAAAACAGAATCCAACTTCTTCCATAAATCATAAGGGTTATTACTATTGCTTCTGCTTGGCTTTACACAAGGCAAATGAAACTGTTTATGAAATTATACAGCCCACTATTCCATTTGCCCCAAATTTACAGCATTTTAAGGAAATGTACTCCACACCAAAGTTTCATTTTTCAGAGTATTCAACCCAAATCCTTTTGGTCTTAAGGTCTGTCCTAAAACTGTAACAGACAAACGATGGCTGCTGGACAGGAATCCTCACACATGCTATTTCATTAGGTGCTGTCAGCTGGCATATCTCCAGAGCAGCAGGTGTCACTTTGGGGAGAGGATTCTTCCTACTGCTACTGTGAGCTACATACCCAAGAATCCATGAGCAAGGCAGATTTCTTAACTTCTTACTACAGGCAGATAGAGGAAGTACAGAAAGAAGGGTCACAGAGCACTCCTGCTGGGAAACTGAAGTTAGAGGCTGTAGTCTGAAATCCTAAGCAGAGCTGATCATACGCCTCCAACAATTTACACAACACATACGCACACACAGACTCCCATCCTCCAGCTAACCTCCCATCCACGGAAAGAGAACAGGACTTAACTTTCAAGAATGGAAGAAACCACAGTCAAATCAGGCATTGTTCCATGCCTCCACCTTTTCAGGCAGTATTGCTGACCAAGATGAATGACTCTGTCCTTTCTAATGACTGTCTCTCCCACAGCTGACATTCTGTTAAACTATAGCAACTGACATATCCTCAGGGAAATTCTAATGATCTATTAAATTTGTAAGTTGTGGCTGCTAAACCTCATCCCAGGAGGACTGGCAGAGGACAAGCAGCAAGAAAACAAGGAAAGCAAACAGAAGTTAAAGCCAGCAACCTCATTTTGTCCTGGGGAAAGACAGCGCTCCGGTAGTGCACAATCTCTAAGCCATACAAGGTTCACATTCGGAATCAAAAGCTGGATTATCTTTAGTTAGCACCTCCATGTTGTGGAGCCAGCTTGTCTGTTTTGTCTGACAACTGTGCTTTAAGAGACTCAAGCAAGAATGGATGGGTCTCAAAACGGGATTTATTTTTTTAAAATCACACTCTTGATACTTCAGAAGATAAGGTGTTTGAGATGAGGTAATGTTACCTGGGATGAAATAACACCAGCAATCAAGAGCACAGGAGACTGCTCAATAGCAACAGTGGCCAAAAAGTGAAGAAGTGGATATATTTAAGACCATACTCTGGCCCACTGTGCCAACCAAGCAGTATGTTACTGAAATAAGTTTAATGTACTTAGTCTGAGTAAAGTTTTTGGAGTAAGTGACCTTAAAGGCAACATAGTTACTCATAATGCCACCCGACTCGGGATCCAACAATAACAGTTCATTATTCACTCACAGTTTCCAACTTCTAGAATTAGACACAACTGATACCTTTAATTACAGAATTAAAGATACTGAAATATTAAATCAACTATTTGATTTACTAAAGCCATTGTCACATGGTTCAGCTGCTGCTAGTGAGATACTCAGGGATCTGATTTCTTTTGGGGATAGACCTTCTATAAAAACGCAGCTGAGCACTCAAACCACTCACTCTTAAAACATTCCTTGGACCAGCTTCTCTAGCCGTGGGTTGAATGTTGTTCCCACAGTTCTCCAGAACCAATTTTCTGCAAGATCTCACAGAGGAAAGCTCCTCAACATGAACCAGCTTTTCCTGGGAGCAGCAGCATCATTTCTCCCTTGACATCACTGCACCAGTAATGCTGCTAATGAGCGGTCAGCCTGGCCCAGACTTCTTCCAGCTCTCTAATGAAGCACTCACTTCTTGGGCAGCGCGAGGTTTACAGTCTGGCATGTTAAACAAAATCAATGAAAGCAACCAACACCAAAAAGTCCTGTTTGCCCAAGATCTGGACATTTCCAAGAGCTGGCACATCTGTTTCTGCACTTCTCTGTAGCAGACCTGCTGCTGTGTGTTCACAGGACTGGCAGAGCGCAGCCTGCCGTTCGAAGTCCTACTGTGTCAGTTGTTCTGAACCTGTACATTCCTGCTGTGCAAACAGCTCTTCCTGCCTGCACATACGACTACACTTTCAGAGCGATCATGCTATCATTGTGCATGTTTCACACAAGCCACACCATGAGGTTTCAAATCCCAGACCCAACATCACAAGAGGTGTACCATCTAGAGCCATCTTATTTCACTTGCCAATCATTCCTTTTGAACTAGCTTATGTTTCATCTCATTTGTTAAACTAACAATGCTAAAACTTGCAAATACCAAATTCCATGTAAGAAAACGTGGTATGAGTGATAGGAAGCTCCCTCGGACAGGGAGTCATCTTTTGATTGGGGTGTGTGCTGACTAACACAACATAGCCTCATCCTTCTCCAGAGCCCCTAAGTTCTCCTGTACAAATAATAAACAATAACTGTAATAAGTAAAGGTTAAACCAGAAGACATGCAATGAGAAAATGAAGTACAGGCTCTAAAATCCATTAAGAGTCAATGGCAAGAAGGCTCCCTAAATCAGTTTTCAACTGTAGTTCATGCCCAAAAGATTGTTAAAAATTCACGATGAGTGGATTACATGCCTAGCTCCCAGCTGATTGCTCTCAGAAACTGATGTTTGACTCATTAGAAGGCCTGGAAATTCCCACTAGTTACCCATCTGCACATTAAACCATGCATGCAGCTTTAGAGATCTGGCCCCTCATCCATTAAGTCTTAGAAAACTCCAGCCCAAAGGTTCTTTATAATGTCACTCCTTTGGCAACAAAGTTAGCAGCTGAATCAATACTGAGCTGACATGGGGAGCAGTCTTAAACCTGAACTATGGATTTATTGCACGGAGTTCATGATAGATAGAGTGCAGCTTGTGCAGACAGGCATCTTTGGCCTGTATCCATTTATGCTAAAAGCCAGCAAAATTCCAGTTGCTGTCGGAGTTCCCGATTATCCTCTATAATAGTGCACAGAAAAATGGGGATCTGCAGGCTACCAAAATATTGCTGAATGCTTACCCACAAGGCACATCATATGCCTTGCTCCTGTGCTTCCCTTTTCATAGGCATGAAAAACTAAGAGCCTTCCCCTAGTCTACTCAGTCTTTCTGGAAGAAAGCCAAGAACAAGGAGACATTGCCTCTTCACATCCACACTTGGAAAACCGGAAGAATGCTGGCTGAATTGCTGTTTCAGATATTCAGATATGACATTCACACACCTGCCATTTAAAGTGCAATGGCCCATGTGTAGAACATTATCTCCACAGCAGAACAGAGTCCTTGGTGGGGGGAAGAAAGCAGCAATGCCCTGAGCTGACACTACCACAAGGAAAAAGAAAACATAAGAAGGGTGGTATTAGAGCCAAGAGCACCAAGAAAAATGCTTCTTATTAGAGTATGGTTCAACAATTTTTAGAAACCTCCTTTTCAATGGACTTCACTTCATGCCATAGGGACCCCTAAGGCATTAAGTAACTGCAGCTTCATGCTTCTTCAGCATTCTTAAACTTGTTAATCCTGTGTAGGCTCAGTTCCCAAAAAAGCCTGAAAAAAGTCAAGCTGGGATAGCTCCAAGAGTATCACCACCCCACCAGTGATGACATTATAAAATAGTGGTGCCATTTGGTTGCAAGGTTTTGTTATGTAAAGCTCTTTGCTGTATTGGGAAAAGAATGAAGCACCTGTCACACTACATTATTAAAAGCAAGGAAGCTGCCGTATTACATTTCCTTGATCTGCAAACAGCATTTTTATGTTAGCAACAGGCAATATTTCTGCATAGCCTTTTCTTTTCTCTGTGCACTATAACATAGCTGGAACAGCACTTTAAAGTAGCAGCTTGGATGAGTTTCATTTTGGCATCTTCAGCCACATTACAGATGTACTGAAAAGCATTCTGATTAAGCACTGGAAAGAGGACAACTTCAATGCTTAACAACAGCAGAAGACATAGCAAGCCCTTATTTCTTGCTGCTGAAACCTGCTTGCAGTCCTCTCATACCTACAGCTACTTTGGAGGTTCTTCCAGGTTCCCGGTACAGTACAGAGTCCAAAATGTCACTCTCTCCACATGGTGCTGATCCACATGAAGAGCTCTTTCAAGGCAGAACAGTCCTGTTTCAGCAGAGAGCAGCACATCTCTGCCACCAGTTCACTTCCATGCTCCCCCAACATTCTGCCACTCTTACTGTGGCTGCATCTACATCAACCCATCTCTGAGTCTGCTTACATACAAGAGGACACAGGATGCCTGGGGCTTGCTGCCATGTGCTTGCAAATACAGACGGCATAGCTAGATCTGCCTATACATACCTTGTACTCTTGCACATAGATGACGGCTCATCTAGGAATCGTCCTGTGGTCAGCAGGACCAATGACTACATGCTGATCGAGACTGCCAAGATAAAGGCAGAGGGTACACATAGTCCAGATCAACCCTTAAGCATAGTACAGAGACAAGCTTGCCCCCATCCCCACCTCCATTCTGCTGACCTCACTTGAAGCCTTGCCACTGTGCACACAAGGCTACCCTGTATCTGTCTTGCTCTCCCACTCTATGCCTCAGTACCTGTCAAAAAAAGCAGGACATGAGCATTCTTCTCTCCTCATAAGATAAAAGCATAGAAGTTGAGTGGGTTATATTAACAAGTCTGAGTACTCAGATACAATACTAACAATACAGGTATTTGAGACGAGCTTATCTTGTCACAGGTGGTTAAGATCACACTTCCTACAATGAAGCAGCACACAACTGCTGCAGTGCCACATTGGATGCTTTTAGCAGGTAGCATTACGGTTCATCTGTTTGTGGGATTGCAGGTTTGGAACACAGCTGTAGGCAACAAAGCACAAGGGCACAGTACAGCATTTTGTTTACCAAGATAGCATCAATACCACTGTAAGTGATGACTATGAACAAAAGTGCTTTGTTTGCTAACAAAATTAGCAAATCTACATTTTTCTTCCTAGAGAAAGATTTCTTGATACCATCAGACAAATATCGAGGCATAGGAAAGTCACATAGTACAGCCAAGTGTCTAACAAGCCCAAACCAATCCCTCCTGGCTAGAAAGCAAAATGTGAAATCGATTCTAAACAAATTCAGTGCTCAGAAGGACTATTCAGAGGATCCCAAAATGTGCATTGGTCAAAATAAAAGTGATTCAACTATCTCTGTGCACTACTTGATTTGTTTAGATCTTATCAGCTGATGCATGGTCTTGTTTAATTCTTTGAGGTGTATTTAAGGGAAACACTACTAAACCTCCTACATTTAATAGGCAAATAAGCCATAATGTAGTATGTTAAGCATTTTAATGAGAGTTTGCATAGTTACTTGCAGCTATTCCTTAACAGTTAACATTTGAGCAATGTTTGTGTGTGAATTTAAAGAGCAATGGAATTATACTCTGGAGATAAATGTGGTTTAATACTCAAAACTATGTAGATATCCATGGAAGTATGTCTCTTAGATCTGTGAGGTCCAGAGAAATTAGACAATTTACACTAATATATCAGTGGGGAAAAAAACTAGAAAAATATGTACTATTGTCTAAAGTCCACTGTAGAACACAGCAGTTAGTCTTGTCATGTAATTGCTGCTAAAGCCTCAACAACAGCAGTGAAGCTAACAGATTAAAAAAACCAAGGCTCTGCCACTTGAACTAACAGCACAGTCTGTCTTCGCATGCACAGTTCAGACCCCATCCAGAGAAAGCAATCTGTCTATTAAGTGATCTGCAAGAGACCTGGCTTGTATTTAACACCGGTGCTAACATGCTCACTGACTTCAGTCGAGTCATCTCGCCTCTTTGTACTACCAGTCTCATTTTTTACCCATTTCATTGTGTTTCATCTACTTTCACCAGAAGTTCTTTCCTGCCAAGGAACCTCAAGACAAGGATGCACAGACACATTACCCTGTTTGTTGTATCCTTGAGGACAGGGCTGGACATCTCGTTCTCCAGAACCTGTTGATAAAGCTGTTTCAGACTCCATCCCCTGCCATTACTTCAGGCTGCCGTGCTCAACTCTGCATTGCCATCTTCTCCCCCTTTTCTCTTACTTCTGTGTGACAAACAGTTGCCAGCTGCCTCTCCCAGTCCCTGTGCTCAGGGACCCCTTGAATTAAAGGGTTATTGCTGTCGAAGAAATAAGGTTTCACTGGTCAGCCATCACCTACCACAACAATTTTTATTCATTGTGCTGCTTACCTGCCTATTCGTTAACACAGCAACTGCATGAGATTTGCTGTGGAATACAATTTAATGTTATAGTATAGCCTTTATCCACAGAAGACAAGATAATAATCAGCTGTCTTTTCACTGCCGAGTGTCTCTTGATTGCAGAAGCCAGCAAAATGCTAAGAATTTACTCTTCCTTCAGTGGAGGCAACTGGCATAGTCAGCCTCCAGCAGCAATACTCTGCTCAGCACCAGCCTCTGCGGCTCAGACTCACCAGTGTCACTGCCATATGCAGCAGCACACACTGCAAATGCTCATATAAGCTGTAGCTAAGCCAACATTCAGGAGAAACCATAAAAATACCAGTGGCTATTGGAAAATCTGTACGATATGAGACAGCACATGTACAACCCGTTGATTTAGCGACTGTCCAGCACAAGACAGATGCCCAGGCAAGCATTTTGTGCTGTCAGCCAGGAGCTCTAAACTAGAGATATGAAGGTATTACCTGGATGCACAGACACCCATGCTACAAACTTCACGTAGTCTAGATATTAGAAACAACTGGAGTCTATCACCTGTATGGTCCCACACATTCAGGATATGGTACAGTCTGTAGAACAGCTACACAACTATTCATAGCTGAAGGGAGTCAACTTTAAAAAGAAACCTTCAGACAAACATGAGCCCAGTTCTGCAGTCTTGCATTCCAGCTGTAGCGACCCTGCAGTCACTCTTCTGTAAATAAGTCCAGAAAGCACCTAAGAGGGAATCTCAGATGTTTTAGACAGCTGTCCAGTTCCAAGGTAGGAGGCAAGTTAGTTAGCCCACTTCTCAACCTTATCAGCTTCATTTATGATTAATTCTGATGTGAATTACTTGATCACATCTTCTTAAAAGTTATTCTCTTTGGACTTGGATTAACTATCACTGTTTCCATCGTAACAATGAGGGACTCCAAGATGGACCAAGGTTACATAACACAAAAGTGTAAATAAACAAAAAAATCCCCCTAAGGATCTTATTATCCAAGTGAATGCCACCCACGTGCCAGGATAATATTGTTCCCAAATCCCTCATGTCCCACACAGAACTGGCTTTGCTGCCTGTTATTCCCCACCAGATGCATGCATGCACAGGTGGTTGCTGCCTGCTCTGTCACCTCGGAGCTGGTGGCAGGCTCACCTTCTCTTCCCAGAGCACATTGAGCCCCCAGCCAGTCGCTGCAGGCCCACAACCCTGCCTTGACAGACTTTCAGTGCCCTGCAGTAGCACAGGTGCAAGCTGCTCCATGAATGGGCACATTTTTAAACCAGGCCACTGTCCAGGATGAAGATCCGCATCCAAGACATGTGCTCTCCTAATATCCTCTTAGCCCTCCACATGACTCAGCCAGCTTGTTTCCCAGATACAATTGTTTCCTTTCATTTTGCTTTTTATTTCTAGCTCTTTTTCCATGCAAATCCTTGTAAAGCCTCCTGTAGAGAACGAGTTTAATTGCATACTCTTTGTCTTTCTGCCTCTGGGGAAGTAAGTGACAGCACTCCCGAGCTCAGCAGCAAGGGCAACATGAAATATTTCAGGACACAGGAAAAACCCCACAAGGCTTATTTCCATGCAGCTTTAAAAGAACAAGTGCCAGAAACCCGATATTTTTCCTGATTTAGCATCCCAGTCACGGTTTTATCATGCTATTTGTTTAAAAGCCTGAGCTCCATTTAGGCGCTTATTACCTGGCTGGATGCTTTGGCTTTGAGGGGAGGGAAACAGCCAGTTCAGCTGAAGGCATTTCTCTCCATAGCCAGAGTAGCTGCCACACAGCACACATCACGTTCGGACAAGGACTGCGTGAGTGCTCTCACCATCACCAATGCAGCCAGAGGAAGAAGTGCGGAGGGTAGCGCCAGACCCCGGTGCCTGCCACAGCACAGCCAGGGCTGCTGTGCCCAGCCACGTCCCAGCTGCCAGAAAAGCCTCCATACCACCCCTGGGGGGAAAAAAAAAAAAAAAGAAAAAGAAAAAGAAAAAAGACATTAAACAGCTACAAGAATTCACCAATTTTGTTGTGAAGTTCAGAGGCTGAAGTAAGTTACATGGAGCTCAGCTGGCAACTTGGGGAGTTTTGCCATTGCCTTCCTGGCTCAAGATTTCCTCTTGGCTCTGATACACTAAAAATAATACCAGCTGACAGAGTGATGGCATACTTGTATTCTCTGCCTCAGTCTATAAATATTTTAACAGCTTTGCTACCTAAATGCCTGAATATTGTGGAATATCTGTTTTAAAACTTGTCTAAATGTAAGGAAGCAGAATTTTGGTGGAAGTAGCAGCAGCTTTTAGCATGATGTGGCTACACAATTCTCATTTAATTGAGTGTAAATGTTTAATTACATTAGGGATAGCCACAAGAACTCCTTAGGCCTATGAAGGCAGCCAAAGGCAATTTAGCACCTGGCTCATAATAGGGTATGAAATGGAACTAGACATCTGTGCATAATAAAAGAGGCAAAACTAGCAATGCTCGATGTCCAATTCACTTTGTGATTATTGACTGAGGCCTAAGCCATAGATTAAAATGAAGTATCTTCTTTTTGATGAGGAACCTGAGATCTATACCTTTTGGGACTCCTAAATTCAATTACTTTTTCTTATTTTCATCCAGACATTCAAACTTGATGCAGTCAGTATTAATGCACTGCCAGAGACCTTTAATTTATCCAAGGAAACAGTTTAACTACTACAGAGCAAATACTGGCTGCAGTTGACTTTGCTGGCCAAGAAACCCCATCATCAACAGTTGTTAATGGTGAATTTCCTTACAGTACCATAAAGGAAAGGGAAAGATTGCCAGCACTGTGCAAAGCAGTAACAGGGACCAAAAATAAAACCAAAAAGTACAACCTTCTGATACATTTTGCATGCAGTGGAAAGCACAAATTCTGACTTCACCAGCATTTTGCTCCCAGTGCACAGCTCTGAGCATTTACCCATCTTTTCATTTGCACTGATGGCAAAGCCTGGAGCACCCATGAAGCACAAGAGAGGTCTCCACAGGGCAGAGGCACTCCCCACACTGGTGTGCTCCCTTTGCTGAAGGAGTGCAGTGGAAGGGAACTCCAAAAGTGGAGGCAGAGGTGCTGACTTCTGCTTTATTGACCAGCTGTACAGGTATAGGCTCGCACAGAGCAACCAGTGCTGGGCTCCATTTCCCCAGACCTTCCACAGCACTTTCTACTTTCCTGACTTTGGAAAGCCATATAATTTTTTTTTTTTTTTTTTTGACAAAATTCAGCGTTTAAGGGGTCATTCTCCACAGATGCAGCTACATTTGAAACATTTTGAATTTGCTTCCAAACTGCAAGAGAGACTTCGCCAAGCTTTGTTCTACAGCCCAGTCAGCGAAGAAGGGGAAAAGACGCCCAGGTGAAGGCCCTTGCCTCAAGCTCAGAGACAGCACCTGTGTGGCCAGCACTGCTGACAGCCCACCCACTCAGAGTGCAAATAATGCAAATCCTTGTTTAAACTCAAAGTAGCATCCCAAGCCTTTATTCTGCTGTATGATCTCTTCCACACTGTTTATTTTTCTCTCTATCCTTGCTGAAACCAGGACCTAATTCCCAATTGTGCCGCAGCCCATGAAGTAACATTCTTTTACAGATACTCAGTGCACAGAGGGATGCCAACCTCCCAGCTGGCAGTACTGCCACACTAATTTTGCACATGTAAAAATTGTGGGTCAGAGGAAGGGGACCTACACCCCTAGCCCCTTTCTTCTGTCCTACCACTGCATCTTAACATCACCAAAAGCATTTTGCATGAGCAGCAGCGGCAGCTTCAGCTGTACCTGTGCTTGTCACAACTGGCCTACCAGGCAAACAGCAACGCAGCTGATTAGCTTTAAAGAAGGTTTGCTTATCACAGTCAATTCCCTGCAAAAGCTCGTACTGCTACAACCCTAATTCTATGTAGAAATATCTCGTAGCACTTCATTAAGAGAAGCAGCTGGCAAACTGTTTTCACAGCAAGCTTCCAAGCTGCAGGTTCACCCAAACCCAGTCCCCTTCTCTGGAGCCAGAAAAGGAATGCTGCTTCCTAAAAGGCAAATCACAAATCCTGGTTTCTGCCTTCACAAAGGTTGTCGCAGGGATGCCATGATACCAGAGGAGCGGCGTTTCGCTGCCCCCTGACTCTGCAGAACAACCACACACGCCGTGGCACAGAGAGACTGCTACCGCCATCAAACACCGGAAAGCAGCAAGGACCCAGTTGTCAGAAGCACACGACGCACCCGCCATGAGACGATTTTTTTTCTAAAGCGCCTCACCGATCCGCACGACAGGCACGCCCTGGGCCTACGCGGCTGCGCCCCGGGCCCGGGGAGGTTTGTGACGCCGCCGGGAGTCGGGCCGGACCGAGCACCGGTCGCCCCGGGCAGGCAC
>JAVJGI010000001.1:113235954-113256794 GCA_035590275.1 Ibycter americanus
GGGCCCAGGGGACGTCCCTGCCGCCCCGCAGGTGAGGGGCCTCCCCGGAACGGCGTCGGCCCCCCGAGGGCAGCGCCACGGCACACCGGCCGCCTGGGTCAGGCCGCCTGGAACCACAGGCTGCCTCGGACGGGGTTTGTTATTACTGTGGCTGTCCAAGAGGGACCCGGGCGTTGTTTTCCCCCTGCCAGCACTGCTGGGGATGCTGCCAGCCCTGGCCTCCAGCCGCCCGGCCGGGTGCTGGCGCGGACCCTTCCCCTCTGCACGCTCGGCCTCAGGCATCTTCTCGCCAGCAGCCACGCCAGCCGTCATTACCTGCCCCACCAGTTACCAGCAAGCCAGAAGGGATAAAATGCGGCATCGATTACTTTTCCTTTTCTAAACACCCACCTTCAGATTACCACTCGTGTTCCTTGTCTCCACAAGCTGCACACTCATGTCAGAAGTACGAAAGGGGTAAAAGAGTTCAACTCAAAGTGATGAGACTTCAAATGCTCTTCTCAAGAATATTCTGTACTCCAGAGTTTTAATCAGAGAGCAACGTTAGTCTGACACTTCATTGATCCCTTTTCTTTAATCAGATCAGCCAGTGGACACGTTCTTTCTTCTTCCCACATTGGGGCTGACAGTTTTAATCCCTCTTGTATTTTCCCCTTAACAAAGATACTTGTTTAATTCCATGATGCAAAGGATACTTCTTTTCTAACCGCTGCTCATCTGGGAAGAAATACTCCTCCTCAAATATCAACACCACTCTTAGTTTCTGTGTCCCAGAAACATGTGAGCAGCTCCACGAAGAGCGGGCTGCTTAGCTCCGCTCGAGCGCAAGTGCCGAGATGAGCGTTGCAGAGACCTTATGGCAAATTCAGCAGGAGGGGATACAAGTATGGCAATTACTAGCATGTTGCCCGCGGTGCCAAGGCGAGCTCCATCCTGGGAAGCAGTCGGCGCCTGGAGGTGCTTGTTTCCCTCCAGCAGCAGCTGGCTTCCCCTGCCAGAACACGATGGAAGGCATGGGCACCAGCAGCCAGGAGGAAGGGACGCTGGTTCCTGGGGAGCGAGTGTCTGTCAAACCCACTTCTCTTTCCGAGGGTCCCACTTTTGCCAGAAAACTTGCCTCCAAATCAGTTCCCTAGGAAGCAGAAAATAAAGCCCAGAATCAATTTTAAAAACCCAGCCTGAAGCGTCCACAGAAAAGTTCTGCTTAAGGGGAAATGCTGCAAGGAATAAACGATGGAGACTTCCTGCTGCACTTTAAAGACAAGTTGCATTTTTCCTTTTGCTTTCTCTCTCCTTTGAAAAGAACAAGACTGCAAGTCCAGCTTGTCAAAAAAGTAGCAAATATTTCTGTTCAAAGTAACTATGCACACCAGGGTTGAAATTTCACACAGGCTCTACTTCTATTTCAGTTCCATTTTATATTTTGAAACAGGATCTTGCTCTGCAGAGGTGAATGTCAAGTGTTTAATCCACCCATCTGCATCACTGTACCTCTGTCCCACTGTCCATAGACCCACAAAGTTATAGGATGTTCACAACCATAATATCTGAGCATCTGCTCTTTAGGAAAAGGACTGCTACTTTGAACCCAGAGTTTTGGCTCAAAAAAGAAAAACAGAATATATACCAAAGAGTCTGTGAAGACCCCTGAATTTTAGTTATTGCTTTCCATTTCTCAAGGAAGCCACACACTGCAGTGCTAAGCGACAGCATAAAGCCCTTAGACAGATGCATAAGCATTTATTAATTACCTCTAATGCAGTCAGAAGCCCTTGCACATAGATATCCTACAACAAAACTATTTATTATGAATCATTACCATGATTTCCCTGGATTGGTCTGCAAGTTCATTGAAAGGACTACCACAGATTAAGAAACATCTGGTTTTTTCTCCTCCTGTTCTTGCTCGTTTTGTCCCATCTTTTTTGTTTCTTATTCTTTCCTCTCATGGTAGCAATGCTGAATACTAACACGACATATACATTTAACTGTGCTCAGTCATTTCCATGCTAATTAATTCATGGTTCCAATATCTGCATTTTGTGCAGGTTAGGTAAATCCCCCTTAAATTGGTAATTTCAGGCCAAATCTTCTCCCATGGCAGAAAGAATATTGCAACTCCTGCCCATCTTTGCTTACGGTGTCAGCGCAGGGATTATTTTAATTAAAATGCTAGGTGAGAAAATCATTAGAAAGATAACAAACAGGCCAGATCACCCATTACCTATGGCTGGCATGTATATGGGATTCTAATCCAATTTATGAAGCTTTCAAGCCAGTAAAACAATTAATTTAGAATGCATTTCAGTCAAGATGAAAAACTACTTTGTTGTGCACTTTGTTTTGTAAGGTGCAGGACGAATAAGCCACAGAAGACAACAGAAAAGCATTTTCTTCTGGTTTTCATTTATTAATGACAACAATGCAGTGATTACTCCTACGTGAAATTCATCAGAAATCTCCTGGCTGTTTATGGACAACTTTAACACTAGTTGAAGTACTTCAACTACTTTGAAAGTGATGTCGGAAGACAATGTTTTTCTACTGTTAATTGCTTTCATTCACACACCTCCTGCAGTAAAACATCTGCCACAGAGGAACATGTCTTCATCCCACCGCATTCAGCACTGGCGTGGCCGCCCCTCGAGCGCTGTCGGGGGGTTTGAAGCGACACGAGGAAGCATTTCTGTGCCGAGAGGGTGGTCAAACCCTGGAACGGGTCTCCTGGGGTGGTGGGGAAGGGGATTAGAGCAGCCTCTGCTGGAGTCTCAAACTGCAGAAATCCAGACTCTGCTTATCCTTCTCCAGAATGAAGTTAAGCTGGTTACAAACAGTATTTGACAATAAACAGGTACATTTTACAGTTCCACTACTTAATCACTTTGGTTTGCAGCCCAGCGAGATGAATGTGTCGAAACCTATTTACTCTGACTCCTATGCTACAGCCAGACATTCATACTCCGTGAATCCAGACTAAGTGGGACATAAGTTCAAATCACATCTGGTTTTGAATTTGATTTAAGGACACCAAAACTTACTGCATTTCACAAGCCTGGAATGACAGCCGCACATGACAAAGACAGGGCAGCCCAAAGAAGAGCCAGCTGCCCTGGGACATACTGTTTTTCCCGCTTGCAGGTGCTAGGCAGCTCTGAAAGACTTCAAGGAAATATTAAATATTCAAGAAAAGTTATTGAAATGGTTAGATATGGGGCCACTATGCAAGTACATAAAATCATTAACTTACATTATGTATTTCACTGAGCTCAAAATTGTAATTACTATGTTGGGTTACGTCACTGTTCAAAAAAAAATGTAGTAGGAAAATTAGAGTGATGCAGCAAAAAAGCTCTTTACTATACAGTATTAAGTGAAAGTATTGAAAAACTGGATAATGTGTAATTAGACATAAAGTGTATCCAAGCAGATATTTGCAGTCTTCATTATGATGCAGAACAATAAGTCACCAAAGGCAAAAATACACTTCAACTACAATAAAAGTCACCATCAGTTTTGCATGCCAGAGGAACATTTACAACGTACAGGAAAAGATTATTTCTTTCTGCAAACTTCATCAAAAAATGACTGTTCAATTGTGATGTATTCCATTCATTTGAGCAACTTTTCCCCAGTTTTTTAGTTTGCTTTTTGGCAGGAAGAACAAAAAGGGGAGAAGGAAGGAAAACGGGAACAAACAAACAAAGAAATTTCTGTCTCACTCAGTATAAAATATATTTCCTAGCAAAAGCAATGAGGAACAAGAAGAGGGGGAAAAAAGCCCTATTTTTATGCCAAAGCTGTATCATTAATAGTTTCAGAACTCACTGTATTCATAACCTCAGTTTCAGTACAAATGCTGTATTCATTAAAAGGAAATACAGGGTGGCAGGGCTGGATTTATCACTGGAATTTGCACACTGCCATAAAGAATGTCCTCTATTAATGACAACAGCTGTTGGTTTAATAACCCTAGAAAAGATCATTAAATTCCTTCACACTTCCCAGAAACAGATGGAAGACATGCAAAAGTGTTCAAACATATGGAAGAGCATATTGAAATCCAGCAGTCTCCTAGAGCAGCTGGAATCCTAAGGCCACAGCCTCCCGGTTCGCACTGGTCTCTGTGCGGGTGCCCACAGTGTGCGCGTTGTAGAGATTGTGTAAATACTGGAAGCGGATGGAAGCGGCATGACGTGCCGTAGGTGGCGTTTGCTCTGACAGTTTATCATCACTTACGCTATGTTTGCAGGCACAGATTTCCTTTCCCCTCTATTTGCTTGTTAGCTTCATTGCACCTAGAACTTTGAAACTTAAAAAATTTCCATGCACAGAGGAATCCGTTCATCAAAGAAGTGATAATAAGCCTGTGAATGTCGGTCACCTTCTGCACTTCCTAGAACAAGAAAAAGGTTCATCTCAGGAAATGGAAATTTCCTTGAAACAAATCACAACAGGTCCCAAATGCAATTTTTTCTGTGATCAGGGACGCTGTGGCATTCATACATTGGTTATAATTTACGCACAAGCCTTAAACACTGCACGGGGCCACCTAGGAACATTCGAATGAAATGCTGTTGGCAGTGTTGCTAATACAGGCAAACAATGGTGGCAAAATCTGGAAGAAACTCAAAGCCCAAAGCCACAAGGAAGCTAAAATGGGAGCCCAGCCATTTCACCTGGTGTCTGCAGTACGTATGCTCCCCCCCTCCCTTTTTTCCCATTCCCTGTTCATTCTGGCTTCCCTGGGCACGTGGCAGAGCTCTTCCATGAGGGTGGCCGGCAAGGCCAGCCCAGGCTCATCTCGCCAGTGGAGCCAGCCAAATTCAGCCCCGCGCAACCTTCCGCAAGTGCAGGGCAGAGCAGGGCTGCCCCGGCAGAAAGGGCTGTAAACTAGAGCTGGATGACTGTGGGGGGAAGCACCCCTGTACAAACGAGCTGATGGTGCACAGGGAGAGAGATACAGCTGAAAGCTCTTCAGTCTTCCTCTAGAAGACTGTTCAGTAGGGTGAAAAATGCAATAAATCTATCATTACTAGTTCTTTGCTATTATCAGATTGCTCTGCCTGCAAACAGCTAGTGATGACTAAAGAATGCTGACTCGCATTGATGTGTGCCTCAAGCTCTCCAAAGTTTTCCAATTTATAACTCAATTAGCCAGTTAGAACTAACATGATTACAGACACACAATGCTGTCCTGTTTCCCTGTTGAGACTTCCCTTTCTTCTGATTTAAGTCACTTTATCAGCATCCTAATGTCTTGTAATGTTCCAGCAAAAACTGGTTTTCTGGCATTCTCTAATCTAATCCTTTGTTGTCATTTTTTCTGTGAGCTGTAACAAGCAACTGTACCCCACTTGCTACAAGCTATCCCTGTCCTCTTATTACATATATCAGGTGTTGAATACATGGGTAACATAAATGAATGATGTTTTATTTACTGCTGAATCCTCCAGTGGATGAGAATGAGTGTCCATAATTTTCCCTGTGCTGGAAATCCCATAAAAATCCTTGCGCGTTTCTAACAGCTCTTTTCAACAGTGACTGTCGTGTCTTAAATCGTGCCTTGTCCAGGGCAGAGTTTTAAACCCACTGCCCAGTGATCTCCTAGGTCGCCTTCATTTCTCACGTATCTGTAGGGAAAGATCATTACTCACTTGTGCTTCTCCACTTCGTGCCTGGCTTTACATGCCTCCAGCCCTTTTTCCCCTGCTTCTCTCCTGCCCAGGAGAGCTGCGGTCCCTTCTGATGCTCTCTGAGCAGAAGCTGCTCCTGGGTCCTGGGATCATCCCCACCATCGCCAGCTGCACGCTTCCTCACTGTCCTTCACCCTTCCCAGCTGGAGGGAGCACTGTGCAGCACCTAGGTGGTGGTACCTAAGGATAGCTGATTTAGAGCTATCCTCATGTACTTTAATAACTAGTTATTTCTTTCCCAGTGCGTATACAGACATCGAATTTCATTTGACAATTTCCTGATCAGCCATTTACTGAATAGGTCTAGAAAATCTTTCAGTCTGCTTTGTTTATAGCTGGAAAAATACATTCACCATTTTATTGGTCCCTTTTCCAGGGAAATGATGACCAGGTAAAGCAGCAGGCCCTTCACAGATGTTTTGGTCTCACTTACCATTGCCCCATTATGAAAATTACTAATTCCAGTCTGTTCCAGTAGTTTAACAGGACACTAATCATCAGGAAGACCTCTCATTCTGTAACAGAATATGAGAGAATGAAGAAAGAAACTTATTTTTCTAATAATTTAACTTGATTTGAATGGTTATAGCCATGGCTATTGGAGTAGCCATCAGTATTTTTCATAAGACTGTAACAGGTACAAGTGATATTTCTAGTCACAAAAGGCATTTCTTTAAGGCTACAGCCCACATCACAGACCTTTTGTATTCATGGAGGTGATAAATGACCCTGTCAACCTGCCAACATAAGTCACGTTTGGGTCCCTACCAAGCATCCTGGCTGCTTTATGATTAAAGCACAATCTGGAACAGCACAGCCGCCTTTGGATCACATGGAGTCCCTGACCATCATCTCCCGTTGCATCCTCGTAGGGCTCCCAGTGCCCACATCCTTCAGTTATTAATTCTGTCAGTAAGTGCAAACTGCCGGCATGGATCTGAAATTAAGCATTCGCCTACTTCCTCCAGTGTCTTTGCCCTGGGACCTTTTTTGTTGTTTCCTGGATCCCTTTGGAAGACCCAGACAACACAGTAAGTGAGTTCTTATCAACATGGCAATTTCTTTTAGAAAGCAAAATCAGAGGCATTTTGAAAAGGTCTGATTGCCTCTACAAAGTTGTTGGGAGAATTGCTTTCATTTTTCTCAAATGCATTATTTTGGAAAGAATAAATAAATCCAAAACCCAGCAGAGATATTTACACTGGGCCAAATTCCCTGGAGGCCATGTTGATTTAATTGAACCTACATTAGGAATCAGCTCTGTCCTTTATGTTTTCAGCTTTGTTTCTGGATTCAGCTGGGTGTTATTTAAGCACTTCAGTGAAAAACTAAACAATGAACATTGGTATTTCTTGACCTACACGCAAATTATCTCGACTCTCTCTGCTCAGAAATGCCAGGTGTTTTTATCTCCTCCACAATTATCTGCTTTATGAAATGTCATAGCAAAGCTAAAAGAAAACCTGGGCTTTTTAAAGTTTGTTTTTTTTTTTTTTTTTTTTTTTTTTAGTCTTGCTGCATTTTCTGGGTAAAGAAGAGGAAGAAAGCTAAAACTCTCAGAGCCAGATCTTCAGCTACGGCTAGTGAATCAAGCCCCACTGAAATCAATTTGCATCATTTGCATAGATGGCCAAAAGCTCTCAAAATGTAATTCCTTTTTCTTGCACTCCCTGCCTTCCATGCTTTCTTTCTGATTGCAAATGATCATTGTAGATTTGCATCACACGACACTGTGCCACCACGGCACAAGCAGAGCTGGCTCCACTCAGTCCTGTTCCCGAGCATTGTGGTGGTTCTGCTCATCGTGTGGCAGCAGCACAAGCGACCAGTTCATGATGTGACAGGGGCACAGGTCGGGACTGGGCTGTGAAGCTCTCCCAGACATGGCTCACCTGTAGCCGAGGAAGACAGGATTTTTGTAGTGAAACCCCAAGAACTGCTAGAGGTTAAGGACTTACTGCCACACTTCAGAAGTAACCCGACACACAGAGCTCTAGAAGAGAAAAGGTTTTGGTGCGGGTACTGCCTGGCTGCAGCAGCAGGTTCACTAATGGAAAGGTGCTCAGGAGTTCAGCTCCCACCACCTGTAACGTCTTGAAGGCACTACACAACAACACACGACTGCAGGCTGTTAAGGCCTGGCATAAAAAGAACAGGGATGATCACTCATTTATGTGCAAAATGAAAACAACAAAAAAATCAGCAACATGCCTGGAACCTGAGCAAGGGTTGCACACTAGCCTTGTTAACTTCTGTTTATTGGCTGCTAGAAGAGGAGAGTAGCTTAAGAAAATACAAGCATATAGCCCCTCATAAATTATTCCTAGCTTGAGCTAAGGTCTTTGAGTTATTTCTTAACATCTTCCACACAGAACAAAATTAATACATGGAGGAAAGAAAGATTTCACTGGGTTTATCACTCTGTTCTGAACTTGAGAACAGTGAAAAAGTTGAGAGGAATGTCCAAGTCTGTTCAACACCTGAAAGACAGGGAATGAAGCAATGGTATTTGCCAGCACAGGAGCCCAGCATAACAGCGCTCTGCCCCTGTTCCACCTGCTGAAACGTAACAGCAGACATCGAGATGTCTCTCAAACGAGGGTAGACCTTAGACTCCAAATGACAGAGATCTGATGCACAGAAAACACAGGGCCTGCAAGTACTTCCATTCCTTTTTTTTTTTTTTTTTTTTTTGAGGTGCTTGTTTTCCGGCTAACTTGAAGATTACAGTTTGCAACTCAGCAGGGAGCCAGTTGGCAGAAGAAAATGAAGTGCAGAGTGAAAAACAGCCAGACAGAGCCTCAGCGGGTTTTTTTCAAGCATAGCCTGGAGTGCGTACGTGGGCCAGCAATACCAGAACAGATATGATTTTTCTTTCCCTGCTCTGCTCATACAGGCTCTGGCCACAGCAAGGCAAACAGAGAGGTTTTCCTTAGGGTATGAGAGGCAAGCTTTAGGCTTGCTGCTGCTGACAGCAGTGTAACTGAGAAATAAGAGCTGATTTTGTCATATTTACATATGACAAGGAATGGTCAGTGGTATAATCCGTAAAACAATTTTTAATGCAAGCACGTGAAATTAAGATCTGATTAAGTCTGAATAAAATTAGTTTCCCCCCTACAATGGTCTATGTCTGGGACAATAACTCTAAAGGCTCAAAAGGAAGGTAAGTACCAAACCCAATTACTTCTCAGAGGAACAGCTGTGCACTAGAGTGCAAACCATGCTTGTGAAATAGCCAGTTTCTCTGTTAACGCTAAGCCTGAACTCAGAGAAGTCTGAGGAAACGTAAGAACATTTAGTAGTGCTGTTTTCCTTACTGCATGACGTGGTGAAACCTTATATCTCACAATATGCTACTCTTTTATATTGCTTTCCGCTTACACATCCCTAACTCCTAACAGTCTCAGTATCTCCATTTTGCAGCTGGGGAAGGTAGGGAATGAGCAGCAAAATGCTTTGCCCAAAGTAACCCATCACATAGCGATGGAGAACACATTAGAAATCCAAAATGTAAACATGTTACAGTCTTCGCACAGATGGAGAGAGGGATTTCCTACGTTTTCAGTTTTGCTGAACAAACGTACAGGAGCTGTGGAAGAATAAAAGTACCCAACACCAAGCCGCTATGGAGTGTCTTCCTTCTCTATTTCACATCTGAAATAAAACTTCCCTTGCTAGCCAGTAATGAGCTTCTCTGAAAGGTAGAGACACTAATTTTCATTCCAATGGAAGCCAAAATTGCAACCTGAAATACCAGTACATATCGAATATGTGTGCTGAATAGCAACACAATAAGACAAACAGAGTAAGTAGCATACACCTTCAGGTGACATTATTCCACTCCCCCAGCAGGGACTTAACCCAGGGCCAGCCTTCTCAGACTCCTTTGCAGAGGAAAGAAGTCTGTCCGCTGCCTTTCTGGGCAGCCAGAGCTTCCTGGAGACACGTTGCCAGCATGCTCAGGAAAGCAGCACTACCCCTGAGCCAGGCTGGGCTCTGGAGGCAGTGAGCCAGAGCGTCAGTCAGTAGAAATGGGTAGGTTCAATGGTGCTGAGAAAGCTTTAAAGGATTTCAGAACTGTACATGGAGGATGTGCAGAACTGTGCTCCCAGAGGAGAGCTTCTCATGCCTCTGAAGCAGTGCTGTCAACAGCCTTGCACTAATAACCAGATGGCACCACAAGTCCCGAATAGTTCGGACTAGGAGCTCAGCACAGTCTCTCCCAGCCTCACTGCCTCCCCATAAGCATCTCTGCTCCTTGCAGGCATCTGCTCTTGCACCCATGTCCAGGCAGGAGCGCAGGTTGCCGCAGGCGTCTCCTTCCCTCCTGCGGTGGGGACCACTGCACAGGGCCAGCACCAGCATCACCAGCACAGGCCGTAGCGGCTGAGCCACCGCAAGGAAGAGCACAGAAGCTAAATACTGGCACACAAGTGCCACGCTCTTTCTGTGTTTTGCTGGCTTTTGACAAGATGGGAGAGGCCTGGCTCCCTTTCATTGCTCTCTCAGCAGAGTAATCCTCTGTTTCTGCTTCACAGCCCTTCTTGGTATTACCCAGCTGCTGTACTCTTCTGCATTGCCCACCTTTTCTATTTACTGCAGCCAGAAAGGAAAACAGCTGCTTTTGACAGTATTTTCTACTACTCAAGGAAATGCTTTCAAGCAGCAGAATTCTATTTACTATTTCCTTCCAGTCATTTCCTGAAAGTCCAATTTGCCTTTTACTTTCCCGTATCTTCCCTTTCTGTGGGCTGCCATACAGAGAGCCGAAGGGTCTGCTTGGGACTCCCCCTGCCCACTCCAGCCCGACCCACAGGCTCTCAGCTGGGACAAGGCACACCGGCCACTGAAGTATCTCCATCTCTGGTGGCCATTGCCACCCACAGGACAATGCATTGGCAGCGGGGGCACACGAACCCTACGATGCACCTGACCCAAAACACAGGGACAACGGGACCATACTCACATTTTATTGGACTTGGACAGCAAAAGAGGCGAGGGCCTGAGCAGCAGCAGATGACATGCAACAGGACTGACCAGATCCTTCCTGCTGAAAACATGTCACAGATCTGGCCTTGGGCATGGTGTCCTTGCCCTAGGTTAGTCAAAACGGCACCATTTCACATTATCTGTAATGGGGACAAACGGGTGATGTCAGCCTTCAAGGGAACACTTGCATAACAGCAGCATTTTCATTTTGAGGGGTAAGAAAATATCAAAATGGAGCTTTTATTTGGGGAAGAAAACACTATCAGTAAGACAGAGGGAGAGAATTCACAAAGGCATCTTCCTCCCTCTGTGTTCCCCAGTAGGTCTAATATCAGTACGCCTCAGCCCTCCCAAATGAGTCATTTAACCTTCACAGTTTAATCATAACAATAATATTTGTCCTTTTCTCACAGCACCTGATGATGGCTGTATTCATTACGCTAAAGCCGTACATCCTTTGAAAGGAAGCACTCAGATGTTAGTCAACCACAAGGCATATATTTTCTCCCCGGGTGCTAGCCAAGTGTTTGGAAATAACCTTTGTAATATACAGTAACCACTAGACTGTAATAGCTTTTGTTCAGCTGCCAAGAGAGGTTATAAAGTTTTGCAGGGATTTGTTCTCAGCAGATTCCCCTCCACTTTTAAAGGACATTTCCGAAGTCCTTTTAGCTGATTCTTCCCTGCCTGGCGATCCTCTGAGCACGGCTCAGGACTCAGCTGCATGCGAGCACGGCGTCTGGCACGGGTCCGTCCTCCCGCAGGCAGCTCCCAGAGGCAGCCTGGTAAGTGTGGCCCAGGTGCTCACACGGTGGGCCAGACCCCGCTGTCCCCAGCCCAGGGAGCAAGTCGTTTAGGTCCTTGTAGTCAAGAAATTGAAAGTTGCTTTTGGGCCGTGACTCTGCTGGATTGGGTTCAGCATCTAACCCTAGAGTGGGATCAGCTTCCCACCAGACTCCCACGCCCGTGCTGACCGCATTGACAGGCCCGGGCTGGCTCGCTTCAGGCACAGCTGGCAGACGTGAACCTGCCGTCAGCCAAAGCCCACCCCAGGGTTCCTGAAGCAGCGGCCGCCGCCCCCTGTCCTGCCCAAGCCCTCCTTTCCAACGCATCACCTCCTCTGAAATCAGCAGCGTGATACTTTTGAAGAACCTATTTGGCAAGCCTCTGCATACAGAAAGCCTTGAAAATACTTCAAGACCTGCCTGCAAGAAAAGTGTCTCATTGTAGACAAGAGCAAGAGCTGAAGCCAGGCGCTGTCCCCATCCACCGCCTCCCCAGCAGATCCGCAGGCTCCAGCCAGCAGCCCGGGCGCTCGGCGCCATGCTGGGTCAATGTCCCAAAGCAGCTGGTCAGTCGTTCCTTCCCACGCAGCTGCCGAGGTTCCGTTTTTCACATTCACAAAGTCCTCCCAAAACAGCGCAGGGAGCCTGCGAGGCTACTCGGCTCGTCCTCAGCAAGCCCTCTTTCCTAAGGGGCAACGACAGGTGATGGGAACCAGCTGCCGCTGCTGCCTGACACACCACCCTCTGCGATTACTGTGAATGATCGCCTCTCCAAAGGTGGCACATTCCTGATAACAATGTGGGCGAGGGGGTGGCTGAGAGGACCAGACCACACAGCTGCCAGCAGCAGCGCCAGCCAAGGCCATGTGGTTGCTAATGATGCTCAGGGCCTCGCTCCCCGCTGCCCCCAGCCCAGGGCCGTCCAGGGGAGCCCACTCCTTGGCAGGGCTGTGCCGTGCCCGCACGCGGTCCGGGGCCGTCCAGGGGAGCCCACTCCTCGGCAGGGCTGTGCCATGCCCGCCGGCACACGGCCGCGCCGCTGCCCAGGTGAGGTGGTGCAGTCGCAGCGCGGCTTGGGCACCACAACGGGGACAGGACAGCGCCAGCATCCACCCCACTCCGGGGTCTGCGGCAGTCCCCAGCTGCTTCTCTGCCTGAGGTGCTCTGAAACACCCTCTTCAGTGCCAGCCACCCACCCTGTGTGAAATACAGATGCCCAGGGAACATACAAACATGCACACGCCTGAAAATAGCCCAGACAGTGCTGCTGCAGCTCCCGGAAACCAGAGAATGAGTTAGCAGTGCAAAACCAGACAAATTCTCTTCTTCTGTGGGGCTTTGAGGTACAGCACAGAATCAAGTCCTAATACACAGCAGAAAACATCATATATAGGCACTTACGTACAAAGCATCATTCATACAACGAACAGATGAGTAACGTGCAAAATTACAAGCGTCTCAAATTCACCTGGTATCAGCACTGATTTCAGGACCTTTGCACCCCTGAAATCCCACCTTTACACTCAGACCCATCTAGCTGCTGCACTCCCAGCAGCCAGCCTGTGGTTCTACCAGCTTCCAGCGGATTCCCTGGCTGTCTGTCCCTGAAACACGATTCGCACTGATTCCACCCTAAAGTTAAGATGCAGCACACCTTGTCTTTACTGCCATTTACAAATTACCTGTTCCGAAACATTACCCTTCCATGAAAGCCAGGGCAGGATTTTTATTACACAGTACACTTTTTATTGCAAATTATACCCTTATTAAAATTCATAAAGGATAAATTTAAAGGAGAAAGGCCCTACTTCTTCATTCATCTAAGTCACAGATTACAGCCTATTTGTTAGATTCTTGCTCCCCAGTAGGCTGTAATTGCACAGAAATCCATGAAGGAGGATTTAAAGGCTTGCGACAGGATCGCACATAGTGGACACTAACTCCTTCTGGTATGTTACAAAATAACACATTTTCAGTTCAGGAAGATTAATTGCACATATTACTTGCTGAATTTATAAAGAAGTGTCCCCACACCAGCACAGGTCATGGGACAACTAGTACCTACTCTGCTAATGTAATCTCCTGCCAATAATACAAATATCAAGCCAAATATTTGCCTGTGTCAGTCAATGGAATTTTACTGACTTCCTCTGAACAACACCCATTTGTATTAGTTCATGATCCAAACTATTAATATTAATTTTCAGCTGTCCTGCAGACAGTGTGCATGCTTCACAGACTGAGCTGGCTGCACATCTTAGGAAGCTGTAATCATCAGCTGCTCATTACCACCTGGAAAGGAACCTGTCCTCATTGACATTTTAGCATGGTCCTGCTTGATGTCTCTGTCCTGAGAGACCCCAAACCTCACAAGATGCAGCACCTGAACACACAACCATTCCTTGTCCACATCAATGCCAGCAAGCATCACACCTTCGTATTGGTACTGTACTTCCACTGTTCTCCCACCACCAGGTACCACATCCCAGGCTGTGGAGGCACTTATCTCCAGCTGAGATTTGCAACAGCCTTATGCAGCTGTAGAGAAAACAGAAAAAGAAAAAAAAACCCAAACAAAAAACCCCTATAACACAGACATAGCCCCAGGGACAACTGTACAGCTCTCTCTCTACACAGTCCAGATGACTGAAATCTCTGCAAAAGATGGGAAGCTTGGTGTGGTATTAGCAAGGTTATGTTCAGACACTAACTATGGTATTAAAACATACAATAGACTGAAATGAGTCAAGCTTAAAAGTCTGCATGTCTCCACATTTCTTTTTCTGTTACCCATCTGCAATGTCCTATATGTTGCACCTTGGCAGACTTTTAAAAAATCATCTAGTATCTTTTATACAGGAGAAGAGTTTTGCTACAACGTTTTTGCTTCAAGGTAATTTCAAAGGAGGGCCTCTTGAAAGTTGTTTGCATTTTCTCCTAACTGTATTCAAACAGCACCATCTGTTTATCTAGTGCAGTCTTTTGAATGCATGCTCCAGTGAAGTGATAGATGTAATAGATTCATTAGGTCATTAATCATTTATGAATTGCCTTAAAAATAAATATCAATCTTTGGGAATTTTATTTTTCTGTTCTGATAGCAGATTAAAAATGTGCCTAGATATTAATGTTCCAAATAATGTACGGTTTGCTTAAGTGAAAAAATAATCCATTAGATTAAAAAAGACAGTCTGATAAAATGTTTTCATTACAAGATGTATACGTAATGGTTTAAACATTTAATTAAATATTTCTCTGCCAGTCCAAGAGATATCTTCCTTCTAGATACTTAAGACAGTTTGATGGATAAAAAGTGGAGTTTATTCAGCTATAACTGAGAAGATTAATACCATTTCCTTGTAAGATCAACTCTCATCCAGTTACCCCGACCTTTATGTCTCTTCTGCTGCCATCCCAACTGCTTAGACACCAGCAGTTTCACTGACCTCCGCCAGGCCTTACCATGGCTGAACCTCTGCTCCCCCAGATAAACACGAGCATCAGAGCTGGGACCCCACAGAACAGAGTGCCCTTTGCATGGGCACTTGCATTTAAAACAAGACAAGTAAGATCATCCCTCATCAACTGGACAGCAGCCGACTGCACATTGCCAGGTCAGGAAAGCAGGAGCTCTGCATGGTGAGACCTTGGCTCACTGGATGCATGCATGCGGCTGCACACAGAAGCCCTTACAATTTTTTAATCTTTTTATGTCACTTGCAATGGATTTTGCTGTTTCGTATCTCCCCAGTAAGCTTGACAGTGAATGCGATTCCCACATAAACAGGCTGACAGGCAGTTTATGAGCCATCTACAATACACTACACCTTCTTTGTGTACACATATAAGTTCACTCTTTCAAAAGACTTCTTTTTCTTCAGCAAAACCCAATTATAATATTAAGCCATAAATCTAGGTCTTGTCTCATTGTTTATTTATGGTAATTTTCATAAACAAATGGTTCCTGTCTTCTCTAAATTGATGGCACAAATGAGCAAGTTTATCAAAGTCATCCCAGACTGTGTACAAAGTAATCGTGTTTTTGTAAATCCAACTCAGGTATGTAATTATTGCAAATAATATTTCCTGCATTACTCACTTGAGCAGGATGGCATTTCAGTGAAATTTTGGCTAGTAATTGATTGTTTTCAAGAAACATCATTGCAACTCACAAGGTTATGTGCAAGTTTGTATGTTTTACTTATATACACACTCTTCTACCTGCCCCTTCACTTACCCAGCGCATCATCACCAAACCTGGAAATTTAACCCCCGTGACTCTCTATTCTGTCCCAAAGAAACCCTGAAGGTTGAAAAGGCTAACTTCCTACACCTTTTTTGCTTTTGTTTTGCTAATTCAGTAATAAATTGTGATTCTTAGCAATATTAAAATAACTTTGTTTTTGAACGTGTATATCAGCAGATTTCAGCATCAGTTGAGAATCCATTTTTCATTCACCATCATTCTTGCAGAAAACCTTGCACTTGTGCACACTCTTTGAGCAAGTCTTGGGAAGATACGTTAGCAAGGGAAAATGTATTGGTTAATTCTTCATTCTCTGGAAATGGTCTTTCATTCCAGGGTTCTAGTAAATACTCGTAAGTACCTTGGTACACTACTCTACTGTCATCATTATTATTAATCTCCTAATCCAACTCTCTCTGAAGTCAATGAGATGCCACAATAGCAGCTCTGGTGGTTCAAGTTTTGTTATGCAGAGAAACTCTTGCACAAGTGCAAAGACTGTAAGCTTCTCGTGAGCATCCAGCTACATTTCTTCCTCCACAGCACAAAGCACTCGCCCTTGGAAGATAAGACAGCACACATTCCTTCTTTCTCTGACAATGACATGCTGCAGCTCCACTGCGTGCTGCATTTTAAAACATAGGACTCTTCATAGTCAAAAAACTCTAAGACTGATAGCACGTTTAAGACTATTAATCTTCACTGCAACCAAATTGGCAAACCATGAAGGAGCAACCCAAACATCATTGCAGGGTAACAATGAAAGACCCACCCAAATCGGACCACATTGTACGAGCCACAAGACACAGTTACCAGCTCAAAGAGCTACCAACAAGCACACGTCTTGATGAAGAAAGAAACGGGATCTCCAAGAAAACGCACCACGTGGAGAAGTCCAGCCAGGAATAGCCTTTTCTGAGACAGAGACCAGTACACAAGCCACCAGGCCCATAGAACCTTATCCTGCTGGCCTTTGGCATTCCTCTGAGCTCTTCAGCCCCATTTCCTTTTGTAGCGATGACTTCAGATTTGAAAATCAGTTTTATCATCCAAGTAAATTGCTTTATGCATTCTCACAGAGCATGCTTTCAATACAACAATAACATATACTGGTGAGTTATAGGCAGTTTTAGAAGGGAAAAGTTCCCTTAATTGTGAGAAGTAGAATAGATTTGTTTATTGCAATGAGGAAGCACAACATTTTGTTATTGGCATCTAATAGCATAACAGATTATTTCCCTAGATATACATCTGATCTGTACTTATTAAAGCCAATCTGTTATGGTGCATGATGTAGTTACTAATAGAGACCAAGCTCTGTTCATTCTCACAGCTATCAGTTCCAAACTCATGGTATGCTTCTGTGTTTAAGACATCACTCAGAAGCTACAATCACCAAATATTAATCAGCCAGCCTCTTCCAGAGCTCCATATCCCTTCTCCCCAGAAAGCCTGCTTTTTGCAAGTGGTTAGACTCCTAAGCAGCTCTAAGTAACAACCCTTTGGAGCTAGCGAACAATGATTTAGAGTCTTTGTGCATCACTAACACTTTAGAAATAAAATAACTCTTACTTATTTATTCATTTTGCCTAGCCAGTATTTTGAAGGTCAGAGTATTCCTTCTCAAGCTGCTGGGTATTTTACACTTCAATGGAAATAAAACTAGCCTGCAAGAACCTTAATGACAGTATGCAAATTCCCTCCCTCTTCTCATTCAATAAATGGGTTTCCTACTGAAAGGTAGATGGAGAATTCAAAGCTTTTACATCCTCCCTAGGAAATCTTGGTTCTGTCAAATCAACTGAAAAAATGTGTAGAGGCCCACCAAGAGTTGCTCTCAACACCTGTTTTCAGCAACTCAGAGCTCAGGGACTTCAACTACACTTATCCTTCCAGCTAAGAGAAAGAAAGAGCACTTCTCTGACATGGCCAGGCACAGCATCATAAAGGTTTCTCTGTAAATCAAGGCCAGCTCCTTGAAGACATGCACCTCCTGCGTTGATAGGGCAGGGGAGATAACTCACTGTCACATCCTTGTCCTCCCCCAGGCAAGCTGCCCTCCCCACACACGCAGCAGCACTGGCTCTGCAATGCCTCAGCTCCCACCAGCACAGGCTTTGTCACAAAAAACACTGTAGTCATCACGCCATTCAACATGGTAAATATTTGATCAACTTGCAGATTTTCATTAGCATATGTGACTCACTATTGATTTATTTTTCATTTTTAGACAGCTGCAACACACTTGATGTGCCATTTCCAAGACCTCCTGTCTTGTGCACACAGTGACAGCTTGTCTTTGCAGCACTCACGAGATGGTGAAAGATGTGTTCTAGCTAGAAAGGGGAGGTCACAGCACCTGTGACAAATTTTCTGTACTAGCCATGAAAAAAAAACACCACTGCTCTAGCGGTTAGAACAAGACACAGCAGAACCAAACTGAAGGCGTAGGCATGTCTCTCAGCCATTTCAGGTGAAATTGCAGGGTTAAATCCCTAACTTGGCTTCTTGCCGGAGGTTCTCCTCTCTGCAGGAAGGTGGCTTCAGACAGGCTCTGCATTTTCCCTCTGCAGCACCTCTGGCCCATTCCCAGCATCTAGATACTTCGCAGGGCAATGATTTTCCCTCCCACCCACCTTCCAAATCTTACCTGTATTCCCAACATGCTCTGAGCACTCCGAGCTCTTTGTCATCCTCCCTCTCACATCCCAGGAAAACAGCTCGCTCCCACCTTTCCTCCCCATCACCTCCCTTCTTTTTCTGAGGCAGCGGCAGAACTGCAAAGCACTGGGTGAGACCCCCAGTACCCAAACACACAACAGTGGCTAGCAGAGCACAGCCCGGGGGGCCAGCAGCAGCCAGCCGCTTCTTCAGGGCCATCTCAGACACCTTACTGCTTCCAGTTGGGATAACCACACTTCTCCAGTGGCACTGCTGCCCCAGGGGGAAAAGGACAGCCTCCTGGGACACCATGGCAGCAGCTCTGGGACCAAGGGTGTTCATGTCTGGAAGACGCTCTGGAGATGCTTACTTGCCAGGCATGGCTTCCCCGCTAGGACTCTAAGCTGCAACAGTACCTCCAGCCTTCTGCCCACTGCATCCCTGCAGCGCTGGTTGACTCCAAAGCCTTTACATACAATGATCAAGCCATAAAGTTTTGTAATTTCACCCTGGTATTTTGCAAGTTGTACATCTCAAGAGAAAAAGCTAAACTGCAATGAATGGCAAGTAAAATACACTGTTTGCATCATATTAACACCTATGGTGGGAAGAAATTTGCTTGAGGGGGTCTTAACTGCATGTTGACAGAATATTTTTTCTAAATGAGTTTCCATATCAAGTACTGGTTTCCTCTTTGGTAATAACTTCGAGCCTTGTAATAAAATATCATGGCCCCAGAGATGGTTGCAGTGTCACTTAAACTCATCTCTCCCACTGGAGGCAGGTCCCACGCTGTCTAAACTAAGTTTGCTAATCCTTAAAGCAAAGTTGCCTTCAGAGTTTTTTAAAAGCCCAGACAGTGGGCTAACCATCCCACGGACCTTGATTTACTGCTAGTCCAAACCAACAGAGATTCTTTTGCCATCAGTGGAGCCAAAGTCAAGTGATGCCAACAGCCCTGTTCTGGGGCCTCTCGTTCAGCTACAGAGCTGTATGCAGCCTCCTGGTTACTTAGCGAGAGCAAACGTGTGCGCCTGCACCCTGGGAGAGGAGGGTGGTCTCTCCCATGTTGTGTCCTTTGGGATACATCATGCACCGGCGCTCTCTCACAAGAGCTAACCAGAATCAGCTGGTACGATACGGACAGTCCCTCGGGAGCTGCCCTGAGAACCTCAGCTTGCAGGAGGCACCGACCGATGTGTCGTTGATTTGTACAAGCGTTCACACAGGTGGAAGTGGGACTCAAATCCAGGAAGGCAAGGCCCTTCGCTGCTGCTCCGCCTCTAGACCTCCGAGCCCACTAAGCACAGGGCCAGGACACTAGACACAAATCATTGAAAAATCTGAAACCAATGCACAAGACCCTTGTGTGAAGATCCTCATTCAGAAACGCCCCTACATTGCCATACCTTAATCCTTCACAGCAGCTGAAAGCTAGTTTATCTTTGAGTGAAAACACCTGCAGGAGAGCTAATGTGTTTTGAAATATGCATAGTGTCCTCACATATGCTGCAACTTCCCTGAGAGCTAACGCAGAGATCAGCTGCAATGCAGGGGTGGGGTTGCAGACCCCCACAGAGATCAGCTGCAATGCAGGGGTGGGGTCTGCAACACCAGCTACCTGAGCCTGCGGTGCAGTGCTGCAGTGCAGGACATGGAGAGGAGCTGCCAGGGACAGCCTCACCACAGAGGCCACGACTTTGCTAAGCCGAGATCTACCTCATAGCCAAAAACATCTCTGCCTCCTACAGTCTCTCATCCAGTTATCCAAAGATACAGTTCACCTGCGGGCTTATTTCTGCAGAAGGGGAGAGGGAAGCTGATCCCGAAGAGGGCCCTTGAGCTGTCTGCCTGTGCCGAGGCCCCGACAGCTGGCCCTCGCGGTGGCTCTCCTGCCGGAGATGCAGTAAATCCCCACATGCCTCCGTGAGTCGCGGCTTCGCCTGCAAAGGATGCCAAATCTCTAATCCGTGCTTCCTGCTAGGCCAGTTGAAAGGGGGGGAGAAAAAAAAAAAAAAAAGATAAAAACACAACACAAAAACCTCCACACAGAAAAAGTCCTTTGCCCAGCAGAATCAGCAAATAAAGAACATAACGGCACTTGAGAGTTTACTGGGTTATGCTTCAATCTTTGTTACAAAGGTTGTCCATTACTGAATAATATTTATTTGAATTATTCAGTGACCTTCTCTTATTCAAACAGGCATTTGGTAGCCCAGAAACTGGAACAAACCATTTCACTCCACAGCTCTGCAGTCTAAATAGATGGGCTTGGCAGAAATAAAAGTCTCATTTCACAGCTAAAATTCATTAGCTGGACTCATTTCATCTTCTGAACTTGTTGCCACTCCTCAGGAGTAGCACGGGATAGAACCGAAACCCACCCTTTGGCGCTTGGTGCTTCGGGGCGGCGCGACACCGTGGCAGCCCCCGCGGCGGCTTCGCGGGCAGAACGGCAGAAGC
>JAVJGI010000001.1:113256923-113267567 GCA_035590275.1 Ibycter americanus
CCTGAGGCGGCGCCGCAGCCGGGGCCTGCACCCGCAGCCCACACTCCGCCGGCTCGGCACGGTCAGCACGCACCGCCGCGCTGCTCAGCTTGAGGGGCAAACGCCTCGGAGGCTACGTTTGTGATCCTGCAGACGCTTGATCCTCTGTGCTAAGCACAGGACGCATCCCACTCACGCATGCAGGATGACTCATGCGCTGAAATTTGGAAACTGAGGGTAAAAGCCCCGGTGGGATCGTGACCAAAGGCACTATGTCTTTCCAGTCAATATTTAAACTTCAGCAGACGAGCGCTGTGCGGAGGCTCGCCGACAGAACGCCCTTCGGAAGGCCGGCGGGTGTCTCAGGACCTGCCCAGAGCTCCGCGGCAGGCACGGGGCCTCAGGGGACACCGCAACATGGGGGTCGCGTGTGCGGCAAGCCTCGCCCTACTTGCAAAGCAATCAAACCGTTTTAATTACCTCAATACTGTTTATGCACAGCAACAAAACAGACCTGTTAAAGCTGAATCATTAATCATTTGAGCTAAATCAATAAATAATTATATGTGCCATACCCCTGTGCTTATAAACAGAACCTTCCAGACCTAGACGTACGGGGCCAGGCTCTCTTCAGTGGTGGCCAGCGACTGGAGAAGGGGCAATGGGCACAAACTGAAACACAGACAGTTCCAGCTGAATATGAGGAAAAACTTCTTTGGGGGTGACGGAGCGCTGGGACAGGCTGCCCAGAGGGGCTGCGGAGCCTCCTTCTCTGGAGGCGTCCAAAACTCACCTGGATGCGACTCTGCCACCTGCTCCCGGTGAGCCTGCTTTCGCCGGGGTTGGACTAGATGATCTCCAGCGGTCCCTTCTCACCCCAACCAGTCTGGGACTCTGCGAGTACACATTAACCTCACATACATGTGCAACAAAGAGGGAAAAAAGCCGCTCTTCAGAAAAACAACATTTTTTTTCCTAAGTGCTTAACAGTGAGATTTGTAGAGTTCCTGAGCTGTAAACTGATAATGTATTCCTAAAACCGCTATAGGCTTTTGAAAAATTTATGACATCAAGAGCAGATTCATAATTACCTCATCCAGTATGATTTCTGCACCATAATTTTAAACACTGATCAGACGCACACAAGGGCAAGCAAACATTAGCAAAGCGATCGCTATGTGCTGGATGGTAGCGACGTGGCTCTTGTCCCATTCAGGAGCTTTATCTAACAACTTTTCTGCAATAACCTGAAAGTTGTGAGAGAAGGAGGAACAAAGTGTAGACATCCAGCGGCCATCAGCACTAAACTCCATTTTAATACCCATGACATCTTGGGGAAATGCCTGTTTCATTATCTCCTAATAGTGTCCTCCCCACGCCCCCCACCTCCCAGCTCTGTTGGCCCTGTGCAGAGGCAGGCACAAGACAGCCCTTTCTAGGTTACCTGACGAGCGACACGAGCAGTCACAAAGCCCGTAAGCCATTCTGCTTTTCTGCTCGTGCAAGAGTGGCACCGGACATGAGCCTGTCAGCGCCACTGCCCAAACACGGGCCGCAGGCGGTGGCCAGGAGTGGCCCTTGCTGAGCCACACCACCAAGGAGCCTTGCCACATCTGCCTCGAGCCAGCCACGTCCTCGCCACCCGCCCCGTGGCAGCGCTGGCGGCCAGGTGGACGGCTGCGGCGCTGCCGGCAGCCCCGGGCACGTGCGGGCCGGGAGATGGGCACGGACAAGGAAGCGCAGCGAGGCGGCGAGGCTGGCTGTTGGAAGGACCTGCCTATGCTGCACTTACCCCGGCTGGTCTCGTCTTCTGGCAGAGAGCTGAACTGCAGCTAAATGGGGTGCACCACACAGCTTCCACATACAGGTTTAGACAGGGAGAACATACCCTGCACTTGTGACAGGCAGGGAGTCAGTCATCGGAACAGAAGTATTCCGCCATGTGTTTTCATGGGTCCTAATACACTACGCAGAGACAAATGGAAAAATGTGGAATAATGACTCTGATGTGTGCTTATTATTGCTGTCTCCGAGGTTTTCTGAAAAAGGTCATGGGTAGTCTCTGAACTTGTAAGAGACTGAGCGTGTCTGACCGCTGGGAACTATTTACAGGGAAGTCACTGGCATTTCTGGGGGCACGAGACATTATTTCAATAATTATGGGAATTTATTTCAACCGGGGATAGAATGAATGTTGCAAATTCACCAGGGTGAATTTGCTCACCAAATGCTCACAAAAACGGCTCACCGATGCCTGGGAGCAGGGTATCACCAGCTCCGCAACTGCAGGCAAAGGCCAAGCCAAAACCACCCATCTCAGCAGCACCCACGTGTTCACTCAACCTCTGCGGATGACAGCAGGCACTTTTGCCAGGAGACCTGGAAACGAAAGCAGAGAGCCTGCCACACGCTGAAGCGAGCTCTGGGGCTCAGACCACACAGCCTGATGCTAAACTGCCCCGTGGACCACACAGTCTCCCCTTCCCTTTTGATATCATGCATAGGTTCCCATGGCTTTTTTGAAAGCAAATACCTGTTTTAGCCAGCAGGAAGGGTTAGCATGCCTCTGCTCCAGCTTCAGAGACGTGGGCTGCTGGGCACAAGTTCAGGTTCATCAGGCATCTCTTGGATGTTTCCCAGAAACATTTCTGACGCTCACACCTGGATTCCCACCATCCTTCAGCCTCCTAATGCCCATGGGCTCAGAGGATGAGCAGCTCTGGGCCCTCTGCCAGCTTGCCCACTGTGTAAAACAAGGCTAGTCACACACAAGAGCAGAGTAAGGTACCCAGCCACAGCCCGAGGAGACCACTCTGTGCCTGGTATGGCCAGGGCAGGTTACAGTGCAGAGGCACAGGCACTGTGCATTCTTCCCTCAGGGATGCGGTCCTACCCCATCAGCTGGTGCAAGCTGAGGGGTCTCAGATGCCTCCTTGAGAGCTCACGTGTCCTGATGCTTGCAAAAGTAAGCATCACTTCACGCTTAAACTGAGCCCAGGCTGTTTCAGAGCAGGGCACCCAGCTGGGTCCCTGACTAAAGGGCTAGATGCTGGTGGTCTGGGCACATTAGATGTGCGCTGCTAATCAAGCGCTTTCAGAGGCCTCAGGATAGTGTCAAATGATACCATGACTTACACCCATGCAGGATCTACCCCAAAGTAGATTAAAAAGCAGAAGCTGTGAGGAAGCAATAGGTTTGCATTCTTTTTCATTTTGATCCATTGTTGAAGGCTGAAAAATTTGTGGGTTTGAGATTTCCTTTAAAATACAAAGACTTGAAACAGCATTACGAAAAGGAATGATTAAAGTCTCAGGTAACTCTGGGAGCTGGAGCTTTAAGAAGAAACACCAAGTATTGCAAGATTTTTAATAAAAATTACAAGACACAGCAGCACTGCAGTTTTAATATCTTCCTATTCTCAGAACTGAGCCATGTACATCCTTCACCAGGGTGCTTACCCCTGAGACAGGCAGTCTCAGCCAGGCACCAGCATCCCAACTCTTATAAATCACCTCTGTGTTTTACCTGTTTCAGTCTCTTCGGAAACAGAAGTCTTCCTTTTGAGGGGAACCTTGCTCTATTTACAACATATGTTTCCAGGACTGAAATTCTTGCACAGGATTTAAAAAAAAAAAAAAAAAAAAAAGAAAAGAAATAATGCCTCTAATAAAACCTACATAAGATAATACAATTTTTATAGTGCATGAAAATAACAATAAAGATTCAAGCTTTTGTAGAAATCAATGAATCTCCTATTTCAAAACCTTCCGTACAAACAATATTTCCTTGAACTTACACAATACATTGAACTAAAAATTTTAACTTTAACGTAATTGCATCAATAGAGCAGTCACATTCCTCCAAACAGCTACTCAAAAGATGAGATTTTAAAGCATGGTTCATAAATATAAGAATAGAGAACAAAATAGCTTCTTTTTTTATAATTAAACAGTTAGCAGCTAAATTGCATTGTAATTGATTGGAAAATTGCTTTTTTAATGAGATTTAGTCACTAGGAAATGGCTTTTTTCTTCAATATGCCCAATGTGTATTGGGTCATTTAAACAGCAAATTGCCTTACTGGCCTCCTATTTAGACAGTCTAGATTCAACTTTCCGTAAGAAAAGACGCAGCACCCAACAGACGAGTGTCAGCCTTGCCAGGGCTCGGAGCAGACCTTAGCTGCGCCTGGGCATCAGACACCTGGGCAGCCACAGGCCTGCGTACAAAGGAAAGGCAGGTACTAGAGCTTACCCGCAGAGAAAATAAAATTCACACCCTGCAAGCTCTGCCATCTGCTCTGGCCAGGGTCAGGAGGCGACGCTCCATCCCCCAGCTGCTGCTGCGGCAGGGATGCCAGTCCTGCGACCCTGTGCCTCCTGCATCTGCAGCTGAAGAGGTCCGGAGGAACCATCCTCTCTCAGCTGAAATCCACAGCAAAAAGACCCTAAACTTCAGGAACGCAGGATTTCACACTGCTTTGCTACATTAGCTAAGGTCCCTTCCTGGCAGTACTGAGGTCCCCAACGGGAACCGGGAGGCAGCGGATGCTGAGGGGTGAGCGCCGGCAGGCGGCACAGCCGGCAACCCTGCCCTGGCTGCCCACCGCCAGTCCCCTCAGGGGCACTGGACAGGCTCAGGCGCCCACTTTCTCTCTCCTCTACTGCTCCCAACTTCTTCAAAGCTCAGCAGGTGATGTTCAAAATCAGAAAGTGATGTTACAGTTTATTAACACTGTAGGTCACAGAAGTTCCTTTATACAAGCCTTTGCCCAAAATAAAGACAATCCTTCCTCAAAGAGCCTGTATAATCTAAACAGAGAAGACAGACAAAGGGTGGGAGAAAGCACCAAATTATCTTTTTAAAGATGTATTATTTTAGACCAAAGACACTACTGTGTTTAGATCAAGGTAAAAAAAAAAGAAGGCAGCCTTTCTTCAAAACAAGAACAGCTATTAAAATAATTGTTTTCAAGGATATACTCAGGGAGCAATGCAAAAGAAATATTGTCCAGCTGTGTGAAGAGCACTGGGTAAGTATGCATTGAAAATAAATTATCATTTGACAACCCTTTAGTTAAAGGAATTTTCCAAATGCTTCAGGAACAAAAGATTCCGATGAATCCTGATTATTGTGAACAACCTATTACGTACAATAAAAAATGCAGTATACAGTTAAGTCAGATTTGTATTGTTTAGTTTCCAAGACCTCTCTTGATGTGACTTGGATTGCAATATAAACAGCAGCGATTGCAATCATTTGTTGCTACCATAGCAACAGACAAAATTAAAAGGGCAAACTACAAAGCTGAAGTGGCATCATCATTGTAGCTTCTAATTGCATGACAGTAAAATGATGCGTACAGGAAGCAGTGGTACTTGCAGATATCCATGAAGCAGGTTTGCTTGCAGAGAACAAAGTAATTCAGGTCAGGTTCTGGAATCACGGGCCAGCATCAGCTCTTGTGTTTCTGTCAGTTTTCTCTCTGTGTGTGTGTCTGCCTCTAGAGTTTTAAATATCTGGGGAATGGAGGTAGACTTAGAAACAAGACTTGCAAGCAGTCTTAGGGAGATTTAGGCCATTTCTCCATCCTCCAGGTTTCAAATTTGGAACTCAGTCGTGACTATTATTCACTAGTTCCATTCTGGATTTTAGAAAGGGGGAGAGAACAGGTTTCTTTTTTCCCCCCTGCCAAAAACACAATGAAAAAAGCATGCTGTCATGGCCTAACCTTGCAGCATAAGATGTAAATACACTCAGATCAAACCCACTGCCAGAGTTTTCATCAAAAAGCAAGAGAACCTAGTTCCTGTAAAATGCTCTGAGTAAGGTCATGTTTTAAGTATGTTTTGATCCTGTTGTCTGGCTCTGGCATAATAGAGATGAGCCAAAAGCCTGGATCTTCTGGGTTCTCCAACTAACCTTAGAAAATGTTCGTGAGATTGGCATCTCTTAGCTCCAGGTCTCTACAAGAGGTAGAAAAAAAAAAAATTCCCTCTTCCCACCTTTTCCCTGCTTCATGTATTTGGATCAGCTCTTCAGAGCATCACTTTCCTCCTGTGTTTACACACTCCTGAACATGATGGGGCCATCAGCACAGCTCACGGGAAGGCATAATACTCATACAAATAATAAAAAGAAGCAAGAATTCACAGTCTTCAACCAGGCTTCCAGTAGAACAGAAACATGTGCTTCAAGGAGCCAGTTACACCCTTTATGCACACAGAGGTAACATGGGTAAAAAGTGAAAGGGTGGAGGCAGGTAATGCGCTTGAGATTGTTTCACTGAAGTTCAATCAAAGTATCAGTCAAAAGCATCTTCGAAAATAGGGTCTTGGAAGCACAGGCTAAAGGTGGAGCTTAGATCTTTAGGCATGCCTGTAATCAGGCATCAAAACCAGTTAACATTTCCAGTACTAGAGACCACAGAAAATGTGTATTAGCAGCACATCCAAAGATATTTAATGATACATTATTGACCTCTGGTGAGTGTCAAGCTATGGAAATTCAAAGACATTCTTCGTGCTATAAAGAGCAACTATAAAGTGAACTTTTAAACTTCAATTAATTTATAGGCAATTTCCTTTATCAGCTGTCTGCTGGGGGAGAAGTGAGAGCCAAAGGCTGAGCTGGCCCATTCTGATGGATCATTTGCTTTTGCAGAAGGACAAGGCACTTGCCCCCATTAAGTGCCAGAAAGCTGAATCTGGGTCCATAATTAACTGTCACACTCATCCCACTCTCAGGAACTGGCCGGGGGACCTTCAGATTTGTGATTTCATCACCTAAAAGAAAACCTGACCTGTGAACGCACTTTAATGAAACTTAGTAGGTAAATTCTTGGCTGGCATGGGTAGATACAGCTTCATCTCAAACACTTAAAAAGCAATTTTAAGTGGTCACAAAAGCGTTCTGCTTTACCTACACACCAAAACAGTGTGTTGCTTTAATCCAGAGGACAGAAAATGTGAGAGCAGCATCAGCAGCCCCGCAGCCAGTGTGACCGCACTCCTACCCCTGGCAGGGACTAACCCAGGGAGTGCAGACCCTTCCTCCCCCACCACAGCTCGGCACAAGCGGACTTTTGCCTGCTAGCACACCTGGGCTCGCTCCCCAGAGCATCATTCCTGGCGATGTGGGGCATCTCCAGGAGGTGTGCCCACCTCCCCAGGTGCTGCTGCACCGAGCTTCCAATTCTGATCTGAACCAGCAAATGTGTTTTCTGAAATTAAACTGCAGTGCCTCTAACTTCAGCCCTTCTCTTTTCATTTGCCCTTTGTTACAGTGACAATGGGAGGTAAATAATACTGCCTAAAGCTACCCCAGCCGTGAGTGACAGCAGACACAGTAATGTGCGTAATTACAATATTCATAAGTAAAATTTCATTATAATTAACAAAGACAACTGTCTTTTATTCTGATTACCTAAAGATATGTTAAAAGTAGGTTTGCATAATTAATTACCAAATGTAAGGTTCCTTGCAAATCCTTGGAGGTTACTTCAGGGAGCATGTTCAAGGAAGTCATTTCCATAATAAACATTATCTGTCACTTCTGAACTTATAAATTAGTTATGGTGACGCAAAGAGAACTACAGCTTAAGCATCAAGCAGAAGACAAAGCCCAGAAATTCTTATTAGCTATGAAAAAGCAAGCTTACAGGAAGGTGAGAAGCCTCTTTGGCAATGTAGCGGACTTCCACAAGGCACGTGGTGGCTGGCCCCACGAGCCAGAGGCAGCCCAGGCAGCAGCAGGAGCTGCAGCAGGAGCACACTTGGACCGAAGCCTTTTTGCACAGCCCTTGGTGCAAGCTGAACAGCACACGTGCCCAGACCGTCTCCCCTGCACTCGTGTGCCCACCACCTGCACCCAAGTGATGGGCAGCCCATTGCTGCCCACGGACCTGCTCACCGAGCGTTCCAGACCATCTCCAGTCCAGTCGAGCACCACATGGGAATAGCTCTCTCAAAGGGTGACCTCAGACTGCAGTCACCTCTCACTCTGAGCCCTGCAGGAGTGCCACCGCCCCCGGAGCCCAGCAGCACCTCGACGCCTTTGCTCAGACTGTCCAAATAACGGGACCATAAGTGCCCCATCCATCAGCTGGAAGCAAACAGAAAAGCAGGCAGATAAAGAACTCACCTCCCCTGAAGGCTGTTTGACTGACAAGACCTGCAGAAACACCACTGCTGAAAGCAGAGACACTGCCTGCAGCCCAAGAGAACCAGGCTCTTTTCAACTCTGTCACTGAGCAAGTGACTTTTTCCAAGGCTTTACTTCTCCTCCTGACTTCCCTCTGCCTGCCTTTGTTAGATTTGGGCATCATTTATTTTTATAGTGAATAAACCAAATATAAATAAAAAGAACACACAAAAAGTGTTTTTTAAAAAGAATGAAAATATTAAATATAAACCAGACCAACCGACCTTTATGGACAAATATGCAAAGTTTATGAAATAAAATTAATTAACAACACTGGAATAAAATCTGTCATTTCTAGGATCTTACATGAAGGGGTTCTGCTAAATCTAATCTGCATGTAGCTCTATATGAATACAATACAACAGTCATCTATGCTTTCTTTCCTGGGGAAATCATCACTCTGCAACAAATTATTATTTTTGAACTTCTGGACAAAGCTCTGGGACTGTTTCCATCTCCCCAGACTCTCAGACATTTTATAAATGTTGAAGCCTCAGCAGCTTCCTCGATGACAATGTTTCAGTAGCGTCTCCTAGGTTAGGACTCATTTACTTCTCCGTGGTTGGGACACTCACAATCCACAGCCCAGCTTGAGCAAACATCGCTCTTCAGATCACAGCGTGTTAAGAAATTATGTGCAATCCAGTGATGTGAGCCTAATACTAAATCAAATAGATTATTTCACAGAGAGACAAAGTGGCAAGGTTCATCTGAGGCAAAACAGAAATGGGTGTGAAGGTTTTTTCCACAAACTGGTTAGGAAGCGCTAGCATTTTATTCCTCTATTACAACTGGAAGTGGGGAGAGCTGTGAAATAAGCCCCACCAACACTGTGAGACAACAAACTGGTTATCCTTACATTTCAGATAATTAATGGAAGAAAAGCAGAAGAGATGGCCTCTTCCATCTGCCTGATTCCTGCATCGGCTCCTTTGTAAAACAGAGGAGGTGATTTTTTTCCCCTCCCCCCCACCCCCACGAGCCAAAATGTAAGCTACAAACGTAAATAATTCATTGGAACTAATTACAACTGGCATATTAAAAGCTAATAGACCAGCAAGCTATCCCATCCATCTCGCCTCCAGCTAGGGGAGCCTGATGCTGAAGGACGATAAACGTGCGCTCCACAACGCGGCCGCAGCACAGCAAGAACCCACCGGCCGCAGGGCGCCAGGACCCACACACCGCGGCTCCCCGGGCTCCCCGCCTGCCCTCGGACACCGGGCACTGCGGGCACAGGCTCCCCCCGGGGGTCCCCGCCAGCGGCGGGGGGAGCAAGCCCCCCGGGGTCACCGCCCTGGCAGAGGCAGCTCGGCCCCACAGACACCACAGTGGCTTCCACAAATTCAAGCAGCGCTGGGACAGAGTCCCATTTTTTTAACCAGAAGTAGTCCATAACAAGTAGTTTAAACTCCTACTGTAGGCAATCATCCTTTGGTAAAGTTTGTTACATAGAAGGTTCTACTTAACACAGTTTACACTATTTCTTTGACTTTTAAAATCAAACTTTAATATATAAAGAAGATCCAGTTACACATCTTATAATAAAATATGCATGCATAAAGGTACGTCATAAAAGCAACATAAAGCAGATTTATTCCAACACTTAAAAAGTTCAAGTTCTCAAGAGGGAAATATAGTGAAAGCTCAGGCTCTTGAAGAATTAAATCTATTTCCAGTGTTTCCATCAGCCATTGTGCTTTAATAATGTCCACAATACTGAAGCACAAAATCTCCATGAAGGATGAGCAACTTGCTATTGTTCATTTTATTTTAATGTCACTGTGAAATTATTTGCATACTTCCATATATTTTTCTATTTGTTAATGCCATAAAAGTAAATGCTTAAATAAAAACATATTTGCTGATCATCAATTTTTAGTGCAGTTTATTGCTCCTCCAACGGAATATTCAATATGGGATTCATTTTTATGTGTTATGATGTGTGTTTACATTTATCTGCTTGGTATTGCAAGAAAAAAAAAAGTGTAGGGAACTCTGTTTAAAAACCTATTTTGTCACATTTCATTGCCCTCTCCAGACTGGAAATACACGCCTACAGGTTTTGATATCTCAGAAAATATGCTTACACGTATATATATTACATATTTTCACTATGCAGCAGTGACTGAGAAAGTCATTTAAGGAAGTCTAATTGGTATTTAAAATAAAGTGTCTTCTGCAACAGATTCTGGAAAACTATTCTACCCGCCCTTCCTCAGCAAAGTCTGGGAAAATACTTCTGCTTAAAGGGAATGATTTTTGCCCTTTGATTTACAGCTACCCTGTCTGAAAAACGCTGAGATTAAACGATCCTCTCGATGTTACGTTGCCGCTGCCTCGGTGAAGCAGCCTGAACAGCCGGCTGTCTTCGATGCAGACCGCAGCGCAGAAGGCAGCGGACCGGCCCCGCTCCCGAGGCTTCCAGCTCAGCACCGGCCCAGCACCGCCCGCAGGCGCCC
>JAVJGI010000001.1:113286390-113300542 GCA_035590275.1 Ibycter americanus
CAGTCATTATCTATCTAAAAAAAAAGCTATAAAGTACATTGTAGATACTTCTTATTCTAAACCTCAACTGATACTTAGTTTCTTTCACAGTTAATCTTTGACTTTCCTGCTGCAAATTCAGCATTATTTCTCCCCATTTGAGAGATCTAAGTTTTAGATCAGTCTCACCTTTTGGTCCTCACAAAGTTTAGAGCAGCATCTACACATACACTGGATAATCACATAAATACAAACAAATATTGCTAACACAATGAGTAATACTGTTACCATCATCTTGGCCCATAAACTTAAATTGGGGAACCAGGACATCATCCACTTCCATAGTTCAGTAAAACCATGGGAAGCGTCATCCTTACGTATCTGATGCAATGTTTTAGTTTGTTTCCAGATATCATGTAAGTTGGTATAAATTCTCCCACTTTGATCTACGTACACACAACTAGTATTAACGATAGTACAAACTCCACCTTCAGATGCCAACATCGTATCTAATGCCTTCCTATTTTGCATAGCCATATAAGCTATTTCCAAAACTTCTTCCTGCAAAGCCTTTATGGCATCTGCAGTATTGCTGGCTCTCTCTTCCATTACTGCAGATACATTTATCATTGCCTTTTCCAATTCAGCAACACCCAAGCAATGAATAAACCACCCAGAAAAAGAAAGAAATCCAGTGGATCTTTCTATAAGGGTGTTTTGACTCTGCCTATATCTCTGTAGGCAAGTTCTTAACCACAGATTATTATTGAATTTCTCAACCATAGTTATATTGGGAAAAACCACTCCCGGTGTACAAGTGCCTGACCATCTTGGTGGTAAAGCTTTTTGTGCTATACTGTCACATATCCAGTACCACCCAGTCCCCAAAGGAATATTTCAGTACTCACTCCTAGTTAATTCTGGCAGGTTCATCAGTTGCATTGACCAAACGCAATGTAGGTAGTGCCCCACAAATACCTGAATTCCTTTGGTGTGTGTATTGGTTTTATTTGTAGTAACACGCTCCACATCAGACAAGTGTGGATCCAATATGATCCAAGTTTGGATATCAGTCTCATTCCAATTAGTGTATTTTGGTCTCACCCACAAGTTATTCCAGTTAGTCCCGATTAGAATGGGGATACCAACTAGGAGAATTCCCTTATGAGTGTATTCAGGGAAATGGGTACATACCCAACAATCAGTCCTATTAACAGCTTTCATCTTTCCACCATTTTCAAATAAGTATTCTTTGTCCATGAGTCCTCCTAGTTCCCCTGAATCTTCTGGCTCAAGTACAGAGAAGTAAGTAACAATCCCAATATTTGAATTTCTAATGCTCAAAAGGTTAGTATGTCTACAAAGATACCACATCAATATGATTAGCCTTAACAATACACAAACATACAGCACAATTTCTCCTTGAATACAACCTAGATGTAATACTGATTGAATTGTTGTCCAGGTACCCTTTTCAATTTCAGACCCAAGGATTTTCAGTCAAGTGGTTTAGCCTTCCACCTGTCTGGGTTACTCTTCTTGATATGATAGTAGTGAACCCATGGACCAACCCCTTCTAATTTCACCTTGGTGTAGGTGGTGAGTAATATTTGATACGGTCCCTTCCAGCATTCCTTCAAAGGTTCGTCACTCCATGTACATAGATACACCCAGTCTCCAGGTTTGAATTGATGTACAGTGATGTCTGAGTCCAAGGGTGTTCTTTCCTGAACATACCTGTTAACAGACAAAAGCACTTTGCCCAGAGAAATCAAGTATTCTTTCAAATAATGTTTTCTCTTTATCAGTGGAGGTGCAAGCTCATTACTATCTGGTAAGGTCTTCCATACAAAACTTCAAACGGACTAACCTTTTCTCTAGATTTAGCGGTTATCCTAACCCTTAATAATGCCAATGGTAATGCATCTGGCCATTTTAATTGGGTTTCCTGACAGATTTTACTTAATTGTCCTTTTATTGATTCATTCATTCTCTCTACCTTCCCCCTTGACTGCAGTCTCCAGGGTATACATAAATCCCATTTAATTACTAAGGTTTTTGCCAAATTTTTGATTGCTTTTGCAACAAAATGGGGTCCTCTATCTGACGATAGCCCCAAAGGTATCCTGAATCTAGGAATGATCTCTTTCAATAATACTTTATTTATTTCCCTTTCTTGGTTGGTTCAACAGGGAAAAGCTTCAGGCTATCCCAAAAATGTATCTACCAAACCCAACAAATATTGTTATCTGTTCCGCCTGGGGAAGTCAGAAAAATCTATCTGCCAATAATCTGGAGTATTTCCTTTCTTTACATGTCCAAGTGGAGGTTTCCGTGAACTCTGGGGATTGTTTTCCTGAAACACTTCACATTTATTAACAATACTCTTAGCTACACCTCTCACTCCTATCCCTAGTATTTGTTCCCTAATATTATTCATCAGTGTCTCAGCTACCTGTAGAGGAATGAAGGCAGTGGGTTGATTGACATTGATAATATGCAGCTGTGGCCTTGCTTAGAAGGCAGTGAGTTGATTGACATGGATGATGTGCAGCTGTAGCTCGTTCCTGCAAGGTGGTGAAATAGCTCTGAGGAGTGTAGGAGAGGAGGCCCTAGATGAAGCAGAGACAAGGAGGAGTGTGGCCTGGCCTGGCCTGGCCTGGCCTCTGGAAGATGGAGAAACAGCATGGACAGTAGAATCTGACCCGCAGTAAAGCCTTGTTGCAGTTTGCTAGCACTGCAACAGCTTCCCCAATGAGTCTGTTTGTGTTTTGAGTCCATAATCTCCCATAAGATAGCTGAAGGGACTATAATTCAATTATCCTGAGTAATCCACCAATCATTTTCATTTTTCTTTGTGTTTGTTAATTCAGTTAATTTTTCCTCTTTCTTATTATATTCTGGAGGGATTTTTTAATCCTGATACCTTTTTGGCCATATTGGCAAAATCTGTGCTTCAGCTGCCCTTTTAGCCTCTAAATCAGCTTGACAACTTCCTAAGATTTCTGGTGTATTTCCAAATTGATGAGCTTTTCAACGCATTATGGCTACCTGCTTTGGTAATTTTCTCTTTCCCAATAAGTCCTTTATTAATGCTTCATACTTTACTGGAGTTCCTTGCCAAATGAGGTGTCCTCCCTCTTTCCAAATTGCCTGATGTGCATGTACAATCCCAAAAAACAAATCTAGGATCAGTCTAAGTATTTACTCTTTTTCCTTCAGCTATCTCCAAAGCTCTTATAAGAGCAATCAATTCAGCCTTCTGTGCTGATGTATTTGCTGGTAGGGGTTTTGTTTCTACGGTTACTTCATCACTGACAATGGCATACCCTGCTTTCTGGATTCCATCCTCCACAAAACTGCTCCTGTCTATAAACAGATTTTCCTCCAGATCCACCATTGGGGTATCTTTCAAATCAACTCTACAGGCATGTACCTGTTCAATAGTCTGTAAACAATCATGTTCAAGTTCTGGTTTTCGTGTTATTGGCAGTAGTGTGGCTGGATTCAAGGTGGTAGTAAGTTTTAACTCTAGATCATCTTGTTCTAGTAGTACTGCTTGGTATTTCATCACTCTGCTATGTGACAACCAGTGCCCTGCTTTTTCCTCCAACACTGTTATAACTGCATGTGGTACATACATTACCATTTTCTGTCCCAGAGTTAGTTTTCAGGCCTCTTGAATAAGAACAGCTGCAGCCACAGCTCTCAAGCAGGTAGGTCACCCTTTGTTAACTTTATCCAGCTGTTTAGAAAAATATCCAGCTGACCCCTTCAGGATCCCACTTTCTGGGTCAGGACTCCCAAAGCAATACATTGTCTCTCATTCGCAAAAAGTTCAAAAGGCTTTTCCAAATGAGTAAGTCATTATGCTGGTGCTGACATCAGGGCTTGTTTTAACTGATGGAAAGCTGTCTGGCACTCTTGAGTCCATTCAACAATTTCTCCTTTACCTTTCCTGGCTACATAAAGGGGTTTTGCAATGAGTCCAAAATTGATGATCCGAAGGCGACACCATCCGGCCACTTCTAGAAAAGCCCTCAATTCTCGCTTTGATGGTTCTGGCATCTGGCAAATTGCCTCCTTTCTTTCAATGCCCAGACTTCGTGGTTCTTGGGTGATCGTGAAACCCAAATAAGTTACTTCAGGCTGGGCCACCTGGGCTTTACTCTTAGACATTTGATATCCAGCGGCACCTAAGAAATTTAAGAGGCTGATTGTTAATAAAAGGGATTCATCTTGTGTTTCAGTTCCCAATAAGATATCATCAATGTATTGGAGCAAAGTAATTCCCTCATGACCTTGCTGCTATTCCTCAGACTCCTTTGCCAATTGATTTCCAAATATAGTAGGACTATTTTTAAATCCTTGAGGGAGAACAGTCCAGCATAACTATGACTTTCTTCTGCTTTGGGAGATCTCTCATTCAAATGCAAATAACTTTTGACTAGCTTCTTTCAATGGAATACAAAAGAAGGTATCCTTTAAATCAGATACTGTAAACCACTGGTCTAATTCTTTAATTATGGTTAAAAGGGTGTAAGGTTTCGCCACTACAGGACATGCATCCTGGGCAATTTGATTTATAGCTCTTAAATCCTGTACCAATTGATATTTGTTAGAATGTGGTTTCTTTACTGGCACGATTAGAGTGTTATAGTCTGATTAGCACTCACGTAGCAGTCCATACATTAAAAATTTCTCTGTCACTGGTTCCAAACCTTTTCTGGCCTCTAACTTGATAGCATATTGCTTCTGTCTTACCGGTTTTGCTCCAAGTTTCAAGGTGATTACCACTGGTTCAGCTGCTTGTGATTTTCCAGGGACTTCTGAGGCCCATACCAAAGGAGTGACAGCATCAATCACACTTTCAGGGATCTCCTTTTCCTGTTCTTTTTGGTCCTGCAAGTCACTTGCGCCTCCAGGGTGTTATTTTCAGGTGTACATACATGTATTTTTCCTTTCTCAAAAGTAATTTGAGTATTTAATTTATCTAACATCTCTCTCCCCAATAAAGGCATTGGACAATTAGGCATATATAAAAATAGATGAGTAAAAACTCTTTTCCCAATTCCACATTTAATTGGTTGAAAGAAAGGTCTAATTTCCCTTTTCCCTGTAGCCCCAACAACAGGCATTGTCTGTTTGCTCAGGTTTTTTTTAAACAAGTATTTAGCACTGAATAGGTTGCTCCTGTATCTACTAAAAATTTTACTTTTTCTTTCCCCATCTTTACTATAACCAGGGGTTCTGTTGGGGATGTTTGCAAACCAACCAATTTGACTGTAGATTTGAATCTAAATCTACAGTCAAAAGCTCTGCCACCTGCCTATCCTCAGTTTTGTAAAAGGGGCCCCCCTTTTCAGATTCTGCAGGCATTCCCTTTTTCAATGTCCTTCTTGTTTACAATATGCACACTGATTTCTATTTACAGGGATTCTAAGTTCCCTCCTGAAGGGTGGTCATCTATTCCTGACTTGTAATTAGTTCCCATTCCAATTCCCTTCTGCTATAGCAGCTGCTAGCAACTAAGCCTTCCTACTCTCTTTCCTGATTTGCTCCTTCTCCTGCCTTTTCTTTCCTGCTTCCTCCTGGTTATTAGATACCTTCCAAGCAGCTTCCAAAGGTTTATCTATAGACCTCACATCTCCACCTTCTGTCTTTTGTCATTTCTTCTGAATATCTGGATTTGGTTGCCCCACAAAGTGACAAATGTCAAATTATCAGTTTCCTTTTCTGGGTCTAAGACTGTCTGTTTTCAAGCAATATCACATAGCCTCTTGTAAAATGCTGAAGGGGTCTCATCCTTCCCCTGAACCACTTGTTAAAATTTAGAAACATCTCTAGGCTTTGGTATAGCATTTTTAACCCCAAACAATACCAAATGCTGATATTCAGTAATCAACAACTTTGAGCCTGATTATTAGGGTCCCACACAGGATTAGCGGAAAGAAAATGCTTGTCAATCCTTCCTGCCTGTGCAACTTCAGCATGGACCTCTCCGCTTCCTCTTTTGCTTTTACCAACACTATTCTACATTCCTCATAGGTCAATAAAGTATTTAAAATCACCTGTAAGTCTTTCCAATCTGGATCACAAATTTTAATTATAGTCTCTAATACCTTGACCACCTTATCCAGGTCCTCCCTATATGTCCCAACCATTTCTTTCTGAGCCTTTAAGTCTGCTGTAGAAAATGGTATTTTAGCAAATATTGGACCCTCTGGCCCCATCACTTGCCTCAAGGGTGCTTGAATTACCCCTCCTTGCCTTGTTCATCTAGCTATCAGGCTAAAATGATCATCAACATCTTCACTAGTTTCAATATCCCTCTGCCCTCCATGTGAAGCTTCCACTTCTCTGTGTTGTCACCAGTGAATCAACTTCCTCCTCCTCTGGAGGTTCCTTAAACTTTTTACATCTTTTACCAATACTACAAGCAGAACAACATCTCCGAGGTGTTGGGTTTTTTTGCTTCTCCAACGCTAACACATTTGCATCACTTGCCACTAATCCACATTTCTTCTACTTTCATAATAATTTCTTAATGTAAAGAACAAATCCACATACAGTACCTCATCCCATTTTCCTTCCCTCCTACAAAACAGCATTAATGGCAAAATGGTATCATAATTCAAAGTCCCATTGCTTGGCCATTTCTCCTGATCATCCAGGGTATACAATGGCCATCACTGATTACAATACCTTATGAGCTTCCTCTGCATCAGAGGATTTCCCCCATACGTCTTCCAGTGTTTCAGAATACATCCCGATGGGGAGGCGTTATCCCTCCTTCCACAGACAAGGTGTTTCCCATTTTAAAATTGCCAATAATAAGATACAATATAACCAAATCCTTTTAAGTTATACAAATAATTACCAAAAATATCCCAACCAAAATACCAAAATCTCCGTACTTTGGTCATCACCGTATTAGCATAGGGGATTACTGTACTAGAGTATATCAAAATATGTCACACCAAAATAATCCACTGATCCGTACCTCATTGGTTATGACTTACTCAGGGAAATTCAACCAAAGACAATGTCTCAAAAGGGAACATTGACCAACCACTCACCACTAGCCGGGAATCGCATTGGGTACTCCCTCTGGTGTGTGCTGAAGTTTGTCCTGTGAATCCTCCCAGCAGTAGTAGGTAGTGAGGCAAGGTCCAGTCTGAATTCGGTGTCTCATCAGGGTCACCAAAAAATGTTGCCTGTTGGAAAGAGAACTCTTGTAACACACTCTAAGTCTGTTTAGAGAGGAGACATGGTTATTTCTGCGCAGGGTTGCTCGGTGCTATATTTCCACAAATCAAGCACACCTACTAGGATCCTTCACCAAATATTTATACACCGGAGTTACAAAATTCCACCTAACGGATACCATTATTTCACCTATCTAATACATATTCATTGTGCTGAGCTAACCAAGATTTCTGCACCTACGTGGGAATCGTGCTGAGCCAGCAAGAGTCTTTTACACCTCTGCGCAGGGGTCCCAGAGGGTCTTTGGTGGTTGTTTGGGGAGGAGCATCCCTACTCTTTTTATCCTTTCAGGATGCTAGAGCCCCTCTTTATCTTGCCAACTTCTCGTTAACAAGATGCATGTCCTTGGCCCGGGGATGCTGTCCTCTTCCCCTGGAACCTTCTGGCCTTCATTCAGTCATTATCTATCTAAAAAAAAAGCTATAAAGTACATTGTAGATACTTCTTATTCTAAACCTCAACTGATACTTACATAGTTTCTTTCACAGTTAATCTTTGACTTTCCTGCTGCAAATTCAGCATCAATGGTAACATCTAGCCTCACAAACCCACCTTGGCCTCCCTGGGGCAATCCTGTCCCACTCACTCAGAAAAAAACAGTCAGCTACTGAAGAAGTGTTTTCGCACCATCACCATGGAGGAAAAACCCAGCACTGGTCCTCCAGCCTCACCTCACCGAGCCCCACAACATGGCTGCTCAGCCTTGCCCCAGCAGACTCCCAGGCCCCACTTTTTCCCCAGGGACCCTCAGACCACTTCAGAGTATCTAAGCATGTGCGAGGTGAAATCTCCAACCTGCATTAACCTGCGCTGCCTTTTCTCCCAGGTGTGATTTCATGACAGGTGGTATTCTGTCATGGTTGTGACTGACTGACAGCGCTAGAGGCCCCAGATGCTGCAGGTCCTGCCTGTCGCTTGGGCCTCAGCTGGGGGTCACACAGCTCTACATTTTTACATAGGGAACTTGAGAAGAAATATAAGTTAGAGAGAAAAAGGAACAGAACCTCACATTTTCATTTCAATGACAACACCAACATCTTCAGAATTTTCTGATGGAAGGCCTAGCATTTCTTGTCCCTGCCACTACAACTGATCCTTTACAGCACTATGACTGAAGCGGCTCTCCTCTGAGATCATAGACCCTGCCCAGTGTGGAACAATGAGATACAGGTGATGCAGAACATATGAACTGACCTTCTTAGGCTGTAAAATCGGGACAAAAATATTAATTCTTCTACTGTGCAGAAGTATTGCGAAGAATCATTCACTAGGATTTGCATAATGTATTGTAATGCCATACACAACAGATGTCCCAGATGTTACTCAGAAATTGTTGTGGTTCATTTCCCATCCAAACAGGCCCCTTCTGTTCCCCATTTTTCTCTGGGAAAAATAAAAGAAGTAGAAGAAGGAAGCCCAATAAGCCATTATTTAGACCTGGGAATAATGAGTGTTTATCTGGATTTTGTAACACAAATTATGTAATCAAGCAGAGAAAAGGCTTTTGAACAAATATGTTAATGAGATGGCAGCTAAGGGAGAGGTTACAGAGTTGCCAATTCTGAATCAAATTTTTAAATGTGATTTTCTTTTGGTGGTTTTTTTATTTTCTTTTGTGGTCATTAGCCTGCACAGCATTTGAATATGCTTTAGGGTTTCATGCAAACTATACGGGAAATACCAATTCTAGGTCAAGAAAGCCTGATCAGCAACACACACTGACTGAGAAAACCCCACTGACTCAAAATTCATAATGAGGGCTTTTATGTGGAAAGTTGTTGGGCACAGGGATTGTACTGAAAGGACTGTTCGTTCAGAATCTCAAAAGCTTTTCTTGGAAAAATATCAGATGCTCCACTGGGAACTTAGTTGAAAGATACTCCTAAAGCAACACAGTAGACTGGCAGTGGCTGGAAAGTACTGATTGGAGGGAAAACAGAAAGTAATGAAACAGTGATTTTCTCTGAATGCTGGTAATAACTCTTTCCATTTAAATTCTGTGTAAACTTTCCAGTGTTGTAACATTATTATACAAGACCTCTTCTAGGCGTCTTTTTAAGTCAAGCATCACATAGAGGTAAGTTCTGAGCTGGTTATTTTTTTAAATACTATTTTCAATAGCCTGGGAAGAAGACACTTCTTTTTCTGCTAAGTTCTAGAATGTCTCAGGGTCAGTTTATATTTTTGTTTCTCAGTATCAGGTATGATAGGTCTTAAGAGTCCTTGTTTAATATAATTTTGTTATAATTTTTGTAGCTCTGGGTGTTGCATGAAGCCTGCAACATGAAAGAACTTAAAATGGAATGTGAGGAGAGGTTTTCTCTTGAGAGGGAATAGCAGTTATCTAGGTCAAATATAGACTGCTTTACAACAGGCAAACTGTACTTGTGTGCTTGGACAGCATTTGAATTAGAGGCTGTAAATATGTGTATCTGTAATAAAAGGAATCAAGTGCTACCTGTAAAGCCTCATTGCCACAGACCATTCCTATCCAGCGATAACAGGAGTAACTGGGATAATTGGCTTGTAATGAATAAGATATATCAGAAAAGCAGCTTCCTGGGAATGACCTAAACTGTATTAAAATCTTTTAGTTTCCAATTTTTCCACCTGGACTGATGACCCTGGAATTCCTACCTTCCAAGAGGACTTGATTTCTAGTCCCTTTCTTCAAATCCAAACAATGCAGGTCAGCCTTTGTTAACCAGTCTTCAGCAGAGTCCCACTTCTGAGTGGAACTCTTCACGGTGGTTTGCATCACTGAATCTTGTATCTGAAGTACAAAAGGGAAGCTTGCAAGATGCTGTGTGTGCTTTGACAATGCTGTCAAGCTCATCTATGAATGTGCTGTCTTGAAAGGTGTGGCTGTTTCTGTCCCAGCTGTTACTGTTCCCAGCCATAAGTGGCCCAGTCTCCTGAGCCGGCTCGGGTGGTCACTGAACACTTCATTGTTCAGCTCACTAGCTCAGCAGAAAAATGTTGTGCTTTCTTTGTCATGTTAAACTCCAATAAGCCCCAGAGCCACCAGAAGAGAAATGGCAAGAAAGCCAGGGCAGGTCAGTGGCAGTGAGCCATGAGATAGGCTCGGCTCTGTTACTGCATCATACCCTTGGTTCTTGATATGCTCTAAAATACCTGTGTTTATTAAGGTAGCACAGCAGCAAATGGGAGAAGTGGTGTTTAGTAACCAGGGAAAGGGATTCAGATACAAGAGTCCTGGTTCCACTTCATGTCACCACCCGTGCCTAAGTTTTCTTTTTAACACAAAGATGTGAGTTCCTTTGTAAACTGATTTGAAACGTAGTACCAAGAAGAGTAAGAGCAACATATTAATTCACCATTAGGGTATCAAAATTTAGCCCAAAGGCTGCTGCAGTCTCCCACTTCTAAATGGCACCTGCAACCAAAAGCTAATTTTATCTACTGTCTTTAAAACAGTAGTGAAAAACTGTGAAACCACACATCTCACATACATGTTTGTAAATAGTGCTCTGGTCTCTGCTATGTTCTGAGCAGTACTTAGTGGAGGAAAGGATTCTTTTTTCTTGAAGATCTGCAGTTAGTGCTCAATTAGCATGAGCTGAATTTCAGGCTGTGGGAGGTTTTGTTTGAATGCTCTCTTTGAACCATCTAAAACTGCTCCAGCTGGGGGTTTTGTAAGCACGATGGGCTCTCTGCAGCTTCCTTTTGCCTGGCTGTCAGACTAGTTCTGTAAAGCAGGCAGCCAAAGCTTTGTCCGCCTTCTCCTTGGCACAGTGAAGAGGAAGCTCATGGGCAAATTATGTGAAAGAGATGCCATTCCTTTAGCACTCTCATATCCAGCCAGTGCCAAATGTATCTGAGTTGTAAGCATAGACTGAGGGAGACGGGGAACAGCTGGAAGACTTGCCAAATCGAACATGGTCCTCTGTGCTTCTCTCTGTTGGTGCATGCTGATCCCTTGGAGAGCAGGACCCAGCTTTGGCCTGCATTGCAAACTCTCTTCCCCCATTTCACCCAGTCATGCTCTGCTCTTCCTGCATCTTGACTATGCATTGCACAGCTTTCCCACCTCTTTAGCTGAATCACAGAATGTAGATGCCTTCTGTCTTGTCCTCCCTCAGTATTCTTCCTGCCCATGTTATTGTTGTTTGCGGTGATATGTGGATATATGGTTCTAACATCTGGATTCAGCCAACTTCTCAGCCTCCTTGTTCTTAGAGTAGAGCATAAATTGACACGTATAAACCTCCAATGGTTTATAAAATAGTGATGGAGATACCTTAAACATTAAGTGTGCAGTGGCGGGATGGCTTCAGCAAAGGGGTAACAAGGTCAGAATTTACCTTTCAAAATTACAGGTTCAGTTCAGTGCAGGATTTTGACCTTGCTGCTCTGCAACAGCCAGCTGCTTTACTTGAGTTTAGCTGAATTCCTAGCAGACTTCCACAGGAACTGTAGTTGGCACTAATTTGATTTATTCTCAGCAGTCAGCACAGACATTTTTCATGAACAAGTATTTCACACACACTCCAACAAACCAACCTGCTCTCCTCCTGAAGCAAACCTCTAGAAAAGGAGCCTACTTTTGCAAAAAAAAAAAAAAAAAAAAAAAAGTAAATAAATAGAAGTTGGTTATTTGCATGGTCATGGTTAAGATTTTCCCCAGCTTTAGTTAGTCAAAGTGCTGGGAATGCCTTTAAATTTAGGTTTCTAAACTCAGTTTATCAGTGCTGGTTTTGATTCATGAAAAGATTCCAGTGACTTAGTTTGGGACCTAGGGTCTCAGATAAAACCATGCTCAGATAAAGGAGATTTAGACACGCTTTCTTTCAAATCTGGACCCAATATTGTTCCTGGATCTCCCTCTCTCATTCAACTGGTATTGACTAGGCAACACCACCGGAAGAACTGGGAGATAGCTATTTATCTTTAAGAGTCAGGTACTTCCTGATCTTGACTGACATCTCCCCGTTTTCCTCCTTTGCTCCTTCCTTTCTGCTCCATAATCTGTTGGGAGTCCTGCACTGTCTTCTTGTCCCTGTCCCAAGTCAGCTGTCCTGAAGAACCCTAGGGAATATTTTGTTTCCCACATGTCTCCCCTTCTCCTCCCAAAGGTACATCCTTCTGCTTGACAGTTGCTATATGAACAGCAGAAGAGGGTACTCCACTATCTTTCAGTCTGATTTCCTATTATTCAGATGCTCCTTTTCTGTGAATCCTTTTTTTGTTTTGTTCCATATCATAGAGTGTACTTTGCATGGCACACTGAAGGCAAGTTTGCAGTAATTCTGCACAATAAGGAAATAACGATTCTCTTCTCTGTATTTGACAAAAGAGGGCACTGAGGCATGGACTAGCTAATTGAATTGCCCACAGGAGTCCCTGGTCTCATTCCCAGGTACAAGCAAGTCTCCTTTCAGAGGATTAGTCCATCTAAAGGTATCAACACGTGTTCTTTATTTTTTCTGTGCTGCATCTCATTTGAACAAGAAGACAGCAAATTATATTTGCACTGGTCTATCAAAGTGAACCTTAGTACAACTCCTCTAGAGTTAACTCTTCGCAATTTCTTATTTAAGCGCTTGTAGTCCTTTTTCTTTGCTGACTAGGGACCATTTTTTTTGTTGGAGACTAGCCACAGGAATGCAAGTTTTGGCCAATTCCCCACTTTCTGCTAGGCTTTGCACTGGTGTGAAGTTTCCCCTGTGTTGGTAAGTTACCCAGAGGGACTGCTGCTAAAGGTTTGAAGATTGGGAATTTGTCCAGATCCGGTTGGCTACTATTTTCCTTAGTGGACATTCATTGCTTTTACAAACAGAACAGTAACATTGGAGTGTCTTGTTTTGAACTTCTGTCACTCAAGTTCCCCTGGTCAGCAGAGGACAAATAGTGCAAGTTGTAGTCAGAGCTCCCTCATTACTTGCTGTGGAATCTAAAATTCTTTACTTTTGTGCGTAACTGCTTGGTAAAGCTGTACTAAGAGACTGCAGGATCAAATTGTCAAGATACAATTTATGCTGCCCCACATTTCAGGTGGCTGTTGACATCCCAGAAGCAGAACATAAAATATCAACAAATTCTTTGTCTTCAGCTTAGTTTCCAGTCCCTCCGGTTGTTCCTTTCTGCCATCTTGATAGTGCTTGCCGCTCTTTCAGTAGTGCCACCACTTCTGATTCTGATTCAGTGGCTACACTGCAGACCAGATCACTGAGGTGAACAACATTAGAAATAACCTCTCAAGTTAACCTTTCTGGGTTATTTTTAACCCAGATTGCAGACACGCAATCCCTCACAAAATAATAGGCAATGGAACACAGCCATGCATGCCTGCACAGACCTTTGTTTGAGGAGACCCCTGCTGTGGTTTTAACTCTCCGTTGCCCTAAAGGAGCTCAGCCCTTCCTCACCACTGCATACACGAGTGAGAGGTGATCCTCCCTTGGCATCATCAGCACCTCCCCAAAGTCCAGTACCCGAGACAAGCCGGTGTCAGCACTTTGGTCCCTGCGTAAAATACACATTATGAGAACCCGTGCTTACTGGCAACTTTCTGCAGGCACTATGAGCGGGGACACTTTGCTTAACGCATCCTCACAACTGGTGTGATAGCTTGATACACAGCCACTAAGCAGCTTTCCTTGTTCATGGAGGGTCGTGAGCACAGAGGTGGACCTAAGGAGCGGGGAAATGGCGAATGCCCCATGTTATGTCCCGGCGCCCATATGATGGAGCGGGCCGGCGATTCCGACTTGGTCTGGATCAGGCTGAGGAAACCTCCCGGGTCGGAGCGGGGCTGCGGGCACTGGGTCCTCCCGGGCCGCTGCCGGCCGCCCCTGGTGGGGACGCTGGGCTGGCGCCGGGCCGGCGGCTCTCCGGAGGCTCGCCCGCCCCTGGTCCCTGTCTGCACCGCTACCGGGCGGCG
>JAVJGI010000001.1:113301130-113333475 GCA_035590275.1 Ibycter americanus
GGCCGGGCTGCCCTCGCCGCGGCACCTCCTCTGCCACCTGAGCAAGCCGTGCCGGTCCGGGCCAGGGCCGCTCCGCTTCCCCACGGCGGCTGAAGCAGCCCCTTCCTGCCGCCCCGGCCCCCAGGCGTTCTGCGCGGCTCGGCGGGCTGCTCCGTCCCCCATCCCGGCAGCGTGCGTTGCAGGTTTCACTCCCCAATGATCCGCAGGCGCTGGCACCGGGCAGCTGAACTTGCAGGAGGAGCTCTGTGCCGATCTCTCTTCATCCTCAGGGTTGTGCCACTGCCAGGACGTGGGGCTCCCGTGGACCCAACCCATCTAGCAAATCAGATGCAATTCTTTTGGGGCCAAATATATGCATAACTGGCCCGCACATTTAGAGTTGTGCCTTGCATTATCTAGTAATGATGACAGTGGATGGAAAGACAGGACTTCTGGGCTCTCCAGCTCGCTCTGCTGCGGAGCCTCAGAGATACTTCAAGGAGCATTGCTGAGTGGCGTTCTTCATCAGTGGTGCATTGGAAGCTGTGCACTGTGTGTTATGCAGTGATCATAACACGGTTTCAAATGCAGTATCCTCCAGTTCACACCCATCTTACTCCAATAATGGCAGTGGCACAACTCCTTTGCTTTCAGTGGAGTTACACCAGCATAAAATTGGAATAACCTGGTGAAGAGTTTGGTCTTTAACGTCTTGTAGCCTTCTTGGCAAAATATGAAAGCTCAGTTTACAGTATTTTAGCCTGCTAGAGCTTTGGAGGCTGTTCTAATGCTTAAAACAGTCTTTCTTCTGAGTGACCTGTATTGCTTAGTGTATTTTAAAGTACTGGAAAATGTTATGCATATTTATAAAGAAAATTGCCAGCCATTCTGTTTTACCTAAGTAATAGCAGCCCTGCCTTTCAGTTGAATGCCGGTACTTTCACAGAAGGAAGAATTCCTGGCACTACTTTGATCAATACCAGAAAAGATAATTCACCTAACAAAACCAAGTATGTCTTCAGTTTTCCAGTATTTGTAGGAATATTGTGTCATCAGTCTAATCTGGGAAATTACAGTATTTCACAATGGGAGAGTAACATTTCCGTCAGTGACTGCTTTTACAGCTCTCAGTGAGAAGGCAGATCACTGTGTTTCCTGTCAACGGTACAGAAACACCAAAGAAACATTCAGTGACTGTTCCCATAAATCACAGATAGATATTTATGTAGATAGAGATACAGATATATATTTGTTTCCAGATCTTTGCTTGTTTGAATTGGCTGTAGTTGTTGGAGTTAATTTATAAGCATGGTTGTATTTTTGAACTTCACATAAATTATTTACTCTCCACTGTACAAACCCAATGTTTCTTCTGTATTGTGAATTTTATTCACTTAGGGTTGTTTTTCTGTCTTTCATACTGGCAACAGATTAACCACAGTCAGTTCTAGCACTTAGTTACTGTGGTACAGCATAAATTGTATCATGAGCTCACCTCATATTTATTAAAGGAAGAAACTTAAATAGGATCTGTCTGGTATCTTTTAGTCTCTGAAGAAATATTTTTTTCAAACCCTCTGCTGTACTTTATCTCCTTGAAACCTGAAGAAAAAAAATCCAAATTACTTACAAAGGTTGTTTTCTGATTCTTAAACTTCCCAACAAAATGAAGGAAAACACACCCCTATTTATAAATATCACCTTACAGCAATTTTTAAATGTCACTTTAACACCATTTATTTTTGCAATAAAGTCCCATTTGTTGTATTAGAATAAAATCCTATGAACACCTCCTCTAAATATGAGCAAATTCTGAACTACGGAACACTGACTTAAGCTTTAAAACACTGTTTACTGTTGGCTAATGAATGCTTGCTTCTCCTAACAATTTTGAAAGTACAAACCAAGAAAGGCTAGGTTACAGAAATGCCTGATCAACAGTATAAAAATACAGTTTACAACATTTCTAATCTAGGGAGTCCCCTCAGTAGGTAAGCACAGTATGATTTTGGAAAGTATTAAATATCTCTTTATGTGCTTAGTCACCAAAAAAAAAAAAAGGTAGAAGTTTTACTTTCAGAGTTACTTTAAAAAGCTAAGAACTTTTAAATTATTCAGTGATACAGTTTCTGGGCTCAGGTATGTTACTAGACACACCTTGAAGACTTGTGAATTTTAGACAAGCGAACCATCCACACTGGGAAATTTGGCCATCCATTTAAAAATCATTAACTCAAAATAGAAGTGCCCAAATCTTCAAACACCATTAAAAATTCTTGGCTCCTAGATGTGAAATCTGCTTACCTCAACTGCCGAAAGGTAATTGCACACTGCAAACTGTGTACGTTGTAGTTGTGGAAGGTTTGTTTTTCTCACACCCTAAATTTTGTGCGGGTGCATCAGAACAACCACTGTGGTCAAAAAGATCTTTTTATGCAAGTGACTTCAGAGCAAGGTTTAGAAGTACAAGTTTAAATCCTCACGTCTCTGCTACCTATTTCAGCATAACAGTGAACCTACAGACAATGGAGTGTTTGGGCCCCTTATAAGACCTTTAAATGTGTTTCTTTAAGAATAGTTTTCTGTGCTTAAATGTGTCTTCCATTATGTTGTAGGAGGCCAAGTGTGCATATATCATCATCATCATGGCTGTGTACTGGTGCACCGAAGTGATCCCACTGGCTGTTACCTCCCTCATGCCTGTGGTATTTTTCCCTCTGCTTGGAGTTCAGAGCTCTAAATCAGTAAGGAACTTGCTCAATCCAGATCTGATACAGGGATATCCATTGCTCTGATCCCCTGTCAGTATTTAGCAAACAAGTCTGATATGAAAGCTCTCTGGTTCTGTGGTGCTGTTTTTGAACATGTTGAGCAGTGTTCAGGATTCCTGTATGGGAAGATGCTGAACTAAATATACATTTAGCCAAAATGTTAAGGGTGTGGGGCTTGAGGTGGTAGGTGGTAGGAGGGAAGGTCTTGTTCTGGGCGGGGATCCTGCTGGAGAGCATCCTACTAGTGCCAGCAGCCTGAGTGTTCATAACCCATCCAATGAGAACACAGTGCTGACATATCCTCTGGGAGATTTCAAAATGCATGGGACAAACTTCTTCTGACAGGGTTAGACAGCACGATGCCAGCAAGTACACTGTGTCCACTCCAAAGCTCATTCTGGCTGTTTGTGCTAGTGCTTTAGTCCAAGGGAGAGAGGCTGTATTTAGGTACCGTAGTCCAGGTTCACTACTGGCCAACAACCTGGTAAGGGCAGGTGTGATTGCTAAAGGTGCTGAGAAATCCATTTCGGAGCTCAGCATTTCTAGTACCAACACAATACTTTGAGCCCCTAACAATTTAGGAGTTTTAGGAAACTGCTGACATTTTGTACTTTATTTACTCCTGACGATCCAAAAAGAAGGTTCATGATGCGCAATAAGCCCCTACACTAGACAGTTCAGCACTTAAACAGGGAATCAAGGCTTCAGAAAACTGGAGGTAGCTCTGAGGCTGTAACTCCCCTTTCTGCCAGCATTGGGATGGGGCCTGGTGCAGTAAATGGCTTTGAGAAGATGGAAGGCAAATGTACTAGCGAAGCTAGCAAGAAGAATTTGGGCCCCTGACCTACCTCCTCTGTCTTTCAGGTGTGCTTGCAGTACCTAAATGACACAAACATGCTCTTCGTTGGAGGGCTGATTGTTGCAATTTCTGTTGAACAGTGGAACCTTCACAAAAGGATTGCGCTGAGGGTCCTGCTGATTCTTGGGGTGAAACCTGCACTGTAAGAATATTATATTACTTCTTCCTTGCCTCTGTCAATTTAGCAGAGGCCTAGGGATGGTGTTTGTCAGCAGAGACGGGAACCTTCAAGAACCTCTTTAGCTGCAGTAGTACAGAGTTTCCAGAGGTGAAGTCTGGCAGCAGGAACAGTTTATTTGTCCTTTAATCAAAACCAGCATCTGGCTAAATTCTAGATCCTTTCCTCTGGGGAAAAAATGATGGCAGAGTTAATCATGCACAGACTAAGGAGCTAAATGGCTTTCTAGGATTCCTTCAGTGAAGGTGGCAGAGCTGTCCTAGAAGGGAATCTGGCCCTGCTTTGTATTACTGGACACTATACATCCCTCTCTGGGCTCTACTCTTACAGTCACTACAAAGCCTAGCAGCATCTGTTTTCTTTCCTCCTTTCTCTGCTGCCTATTTCTCTCTTTTCAGCCTCATGCTGGGATTTATGATAGTTACTGCTTTCCTGTCCATGTGGATAAGTAACACAGCCACCACTGCTATGATGGTTCCCATTGTCCAGGCTGTCCTGGATCAAATGGACAACACAGAGTATGATGTGACCATGATGGAACAAGCAACCGGGCAAACAAATACAGTGATTGAGCTGGAGGAAAAGAATGCATCAGATCCCACTTCAGTACATGGTAAGTGCCTACTCAGCAGTGAGCTGATTCTACTGAACTTGCTACACTCAGAGCTCCCTGACCTTCAAGGAGTTCTCTGTACCTTTTCCAAGGAAAGAGGATGGTAACCTGACTGAAAATTCCTACATGCATGACTTTAGGTTTTACAAAATGGCTTCCAATTTTGGTGGCTGCCATTTTGTTATGTTTAGTGCTAGGACCCATGCTGATTCTTATGTTCCTTCCTTCAAGCTGGGGTCATCCTCCCATAGTTTCCCTAGACTTAACTGCCTGCTCAGGGGAGTGAAAAGCATATCCTGTGGGAAATACTATCCAACCCCCCAGCATCCCACTTTTTAAATCTTGTGATTATCAGTTGGGATTCAGCTTCTAAGCCATGTAGGAATGTTTGAAAAATTTTGTGCAAATGCAACCTACTTTGGTTCTGGAGTAATAAATATCTTTTTACTGACTAGATTTTATGTGGAGGTGGGAAGAAGAAAGAGGAATACTTTAAAAGCTACACGGGAAAGAGGAGCTGGTGTCATTTGCCTCAGAGTAGACAAACTACTCTTTGGAACACTTTCAAGTGTGATCTTACCCTGATGCTTGACTCTACAAGGTCTTTCTGTCAGTGCTGTGGTTCTGCAGTAAGTTTCACTTGATTTGAACCATGCGCAGAAACTCGGTCCCTCTGATTTCACTGCTCTGCTGTGCTGTTACAGAGGGCTGTGTTGTTCAATACCGTCAGATCTGTGGTGCCTTTCTCTTTCAGAGGAGGAAGGATTGTCCTGGGGATTTTCATGGAGATGTGATTTCACTGAATTAGAATGTTAATCTCCATGATTCCCTGTGTGACTGTGTGCAAGAATGGGTGCAAATGTTGGTAGTGCATACTTGTTGGTAGTGCATACATTTCAAGCCTTCTGCCTGGGACACACCATGCTCATTTTCTGGCTTACGTGTCCATGGAAGACACATGAGTAGAAGAGGTGCGTTTATGTGTGCCAGACATTGCTCTGTTACAAGATTCGCTCATAACTGCCGTATTTGTTTGGACCTTGGGGACACAGTTTAGATACTACAGTGATCTCTGCTTTTTGGTTGCTTCATTTCTTACCTCACTTGTGAAGGGAGAATGCATTATGATTGTGCAAAGCTCGGACACCATGTTTATGTAAGATGTGCAAGCCCAAAAGAATGCCATTTGGTCACAGAGTGCTCTGTGAGGTTGCTCATTTCTAGCTTCCGAACAGTTGTACTAAAGGTGAGTTTTCATATTTGCAAATGTTCTTTTTAATGGTGATTCTTGACTCCCAAAAACAGACTTGCACTCTAAGACCAGTAATAATAATTTTGCTGATTTTCTGTCCACTTAGAAGGATCTGCTTGGCTTTGCTAATTCATTTTAACATGTAATGAAGGTCATAAATGTGTGTGAAAAATACCCTTTGGTATTGTTGAGTGGTTGTAATTGCCACATTTCATTATTCTGCTCCATTAGTCCAGTCAGACTTCAGGATTAGACTGTTAACATCAGAGAACAATGGACACAGCAGCAAAATTTCACGGTTGATGTAAACTGACATAATATATTGATCTTAGCAGTTATGTCAGGCAAGAATTTGGTTTTGGGTGGGGTTTTTTCTGCCCATATTCACAGCCATCAAAGCTAGTTGGGTTCTTACTATGGTATTGGAATGGTTCCAGTGAGTACAGTATCTGCTGGTGGTAAGCCTCTCTGTGGCACTGATATGGACAACGGCATCCTTGGATCATGTAGACCCAGATTGTCAGCCTCTCTCTTCAGCTCCTCATGAACATTAGCCCAAAGTATTTAGGGACATATCTGTGGGGGTTTTTTAATTAAAATAAATGGCATGCACAAACTGGAAGCACTGAGGCTACAGACCACGTCCAGAACTCTCTGCCTCCCTAACTTTACCTGAGACAAGTCATGTTCTTTGTGTCTAGTCATAAGCAATGGACAAGTCCCTGACGACCCTAGATCTTCTGAGGAAAAGAAAATGAGGAAGCGTATATGTAAGGGAATGACGCTTTGTGTATGCTACGCAGCCAGCATTGGAGGAACTGCAACACTCACTGGAACAGGACCAAACATGGTATTGAAAGGCCAGATGAATCAGTAAGTCATTCTTGCTGTTTCTTTTACTTTACGATCTGTTTCTGTGACCAACTGACTAGTCTTAGATGACAGTTTCAGTTGCAAAGTATAAACAATAACTAGCTGATAAACTGAGAAATGTGTATGAAGGGATTGGCCTCATTTTTCTGCTTCAGCCTTTTTTAGGCAGCTATGTGCTGGTATTACAGGTCTCCTAAGAAACTTGGATATACTTGCTGGTAATCGGCAGACAGCTGATTGATCATGAGATACTGGTTCTTCTGCTTCCTCTTTTTCAACTGAAATGCAGCACATCAGCAGAGGAACTGTAGTGAAAAGCATCAGAATAATGTACGGGTTGAGTCTTATAAGCACACCAAAGAGAGCTAAAAATACCTTAGCCTCTGCTGTAATACTATTCATCCATGCTGTGGCTGTGGAAACTGTACAGATTCTGTTGTAAAGAGAGCGAGTTATTCACAAAATACTCTTTGCTAAACTGAGTTTGGCAACTGATTTAAATGCAATCTAATCTACAGTGCAAATTGTGCAGACTCCACAACAGTCCCTCAATGTTGCTTCCTTCTGTTGGGAGTACTTCAGCATCAGCTGCCACATTACCTGTTGGTTGTAACACCCAGCTGGAAATTTTCTATTTATATTTTTCCTGTAGACATTATTGGTGGACACAGGGAAGAACAAAAATTGCTGTTCTTAAAACACTGGCTTCATTCTCTTAAGCCAGCTAGCAACTTTGTCTTCTATTGAAGTGAGCAGAAGTGCAGCTATTAATTTCAGGAGAGACAATTCTTGCTCTCTTATTAGAATGAGCAGGGAGGAAGAAAGAACATCCTGTCTTGGGATAAATGAGCAGGCATGTTGGAAATGAAAGGTACCTGGAGCATGTGGGAGATCTTTCAGCAGTGCTTTTCTTATTGAAACCTAAATATCAACATGAGCTCCTATATGCATTGACGGAAAATACAGGGAAAACAGGATCATTTAAGTTCTGCTCTGAAATCCAGGCCGCCATCCTATTGACTTCAGTTAGGCTATGGATGTTGCCTATGATTACTTGCAATGATTGTCCTAAATTTACGTGTGTAATTGTCGTTGGCACATATTCAAGGGCAAGCAGATTACTAAATGTTTTTACATTCACATAGAAAACATCTTTCTTTTCTTTTCAGGTTATACCCCAACAATAACGATATTGTGAATTTTGCTTCCTGGTTTGGGTTTGCATTCCCAAACATGATTCTGATGTTGGTACTAGCTTGGCTTTGGTTACAGTGCTCCTTCATGGGACTCAAGTGAGTATTTAACTGCATGTTGTGTAAACTCCTCAGCTAAAGTAGATCAGCTTACTGAGAAAACTAGATAAAACAAATGCACTGACAAGTTACTAATTTTGTAGCAGAGAGCAGTTCTATTTCACAGCAACTTTTGAGGTCTGGAAACCTTTTGTGTTCGTGGGAGTTGCACTAAGGCAAAAGCTTTATACATTTTTAATGTTCAGACAGAATTGCCTTTTTATTTTTCAGTTTCACATCTGAATTTCAACCCTAGGAGAGCTAGCTTATCTGTTTTGCTACCCTTGATTCAAAACTGAGGTTTTCATCCCAGGTTGTTGCAAATTGGACAGAGGCTTACATCCATTCATAGACCCCATTCTTCTGTGAGAACTAGCATGTCCCCATGAAATACATCGACCCTGTTGTCATTTCTTTGTTCCTGGCCTCTGCTGTAGTCGGCATCTGTCCCCAGGAGTGACAGCTTCAGAATGGCAAGCATGTTAAATCCCTCTAGTATGTTAATAGTTACAGTATTTTCTTCTCCCTTTTTCTAAAAGCTTTAAAAAAAGCTGGGGCTGTGGGACAGAGAGGACTGCTAAAGAAAAAGCTGCATACAACGTACTGAAGGCAGAAATGAAGAAATTAGGCCCCATCTCTTATGCTGAATTCAATGTTCTCCTGATGTTTGTTTTGCTGGTTCTGTTGTGGTTTTCCAGACACCCAGGCTTTGTAAAAGGCTGGGCCACCAGGCTCTTCCCAGAAGGAGAAAAGTAAGTTTTTTAGTGGTTTTTTTCATCTTGTACCCTCTTTGTTGTGAATCAGATTCCCTTGCTCTTACGTTCCACTTGAGTGCAGCATCATTCATGCCAGCCTTATCTGAATTCACATGTTTGCTGGGCTTGATCCTGTCATTTGTGCGTGAGATCACCAATCGATCTATTGTTTGACAGTTTGTACTGCAATGAAGGCTGGAGACTGGGACATGGAGCAGGCTGAACCTCCTAAAGGAAGAGAAAATTCTGTATGCTGGTCTCAGTCACACTGATACACACGTTAGTATTTTATTTGTATGAGCCCCAATCACTTGTGGTGTAATTTGAATATTTGGTAATGTCACCTCTAAACAATAGCTTAGAATTCACTGGGAAATCAATCTGGTGTTTTGAATGCTTCTTTGCATAATGTCTGTGGCATATTAAGAACTTAAAAACCACGATAGGACTGTCATTCAGGCCATTTCTTTTCACATCTTTCTTTGAGACCCAAGTGTTGAACATTGGCTTCACCACAGAGGAGGAACCCTGCTTCCACAAGCTGTTGCCATCTGTGACTCTAGTTATTACTGTGTCTTGTAGCTAGTTTCTTTTATTACTGTGTTTGTGTTGTGGCAGGTCTGCAAGACCTCAGTCATGAACTAATGACCCATTTTGCTAATGTACAAGCCCCAAACAGGATGACAGAGCAGTGGCTGCAATGTTGGAAGGCAGCCAGCTTCTAGGAGAAAGATATCTATTTTCTAAGCTGTATTCTCTTTTCTTCTTTAGGTATATTACTGATTCTGCTCCTGCTGTGTTCATTGCCCTGCTACTATTTATCCTTCCAGCTAATAAACCCAAATTCATAGGCTGGAATCCAAGCATGTCTGACCCTGAACAGACTGAAGAAGGTATTTAAAAGAGGAATTTTAACACCGGGAAACCGTTAGCCAGCTCCAGCTAACATGGCAGAAACATATTCTGGATTTGCATGCAGTTTTTCTTGGTAGCTCACCTCCCTCACTTCTTGGGCAGGGCTGGGGCATGGTCGCTGCCTATGTGTATTATTACACTTACCCTGTGCAGGTTTCTCAGTAACATGCATCTGCCTGTTGGGTCTTTCCCTGGTATCTTATAGAACGGGAGACAAAGTGTCTTCACTCTCCTAAAACATGTTCTGCTTTTCATTTCTCACTTCAGATATAAAAAAGCCATTTTTATCAGCCCCGCTGCTAGACTGGAATGTGGTTCAGAGGAAGATGCCCTGGAGCATTGTGCTGCTACTGGGAGGAGGTTTTGCTTTGGCTGATGCAAGCGCAGTATGTCCTGACATCTGTTTTTCTCTGACTCAAAGGCGAACTTCCCTGGTTTGTTATCTAGTCCTGTATTACTGGGCATGCACCCAAAGCCAAACCCAGTAGAGATGTTCAGATCTGGAGGCAGATCCAAATTAGCAAAAACTGGGAGGTGAGGTGAATGTTTGTGGCTCTTTTTCAGGAATTTGTGTGCTCTGACCACGTTTCTTCAATTTATCTTACCTCTTGGAGACTGCCGAGTAGTTTGGAATCTTCACTGGCTGGACAAACTAGAAAAGCATCCTTTCTTATTTCTGTTGTCATCCTAATCCTAGCCCTATCTAGTAAAATAGAAGTACAGATAATGCTTGTAAGATTTTCAGAACCATTTGAGGTTTTTTTAAAGGATATGTATCTTCAGATTTAAACGAAACCACTACTAAAGTGGTGAGGAAGAAAATCATTGTGGGTAGATATCTTCCAAAACTGTGTACAGTGGGGTTTCTTGAACTTCTTGTCAGTGGCTGTTGCCAGGCAATACGCTGCATTCCATAAGCCCATGGTTTGATCCTGCGTTCAGGAATCTGAATTCAGGCAGCTGAATTCCCGAAACAGGAAGGAATCTTTAGGTGAACCATATTGTTTCCTTCATCACTGCTAAGATGCATCTAAATCAAAGCAAGCCTTAGCTGTCAACAGTGCCATGCTTTCTGGAAACTCATATTCATGTCTAAGTTTTCTGGCTAGGTAGTATTAAACCATGGGGCAAAATAAAGCTCTAGGACCTTACGTTCATCCACACACACCATGCATAATGTTATTAAAGCTCCAGAGCTTTAGAAGCCATTAAGTCAAAGGTTTTGTAAGCTGTTTGACTCAATCACTGCCTATGTTTCTACAATAGAGCACTCATAACAGTATCAGTATCTTCAGAAACCTTAGAAAAACATTCTAGGAAACTTCTGAGTGACACATTAAGTATTTGAAATTGCTTCAGCAATAATTGTTTCTCTTTAGCAAAAAAACCGTATTTTTTGTAACCAAAGTGTGAGCAAGTATTTGGGTTCCAGAAAAATGAGGAAAGTGGGATTCAGTATTACATCTGGTTGGCAAGCAATTTCTTCTAGTGTTTGTGACAGATCATTGTGCTTTCCTGGTTGGTGTTTATATAATTCAGGAGTCATTTAGCATTATTTGGTGGGAATGTTACATGAGTTCTCTGTTCATGAGCTAGGGGTTCTAAGCCTCACTGAAAACCACTTCTTTTTCTTGTCAGAACTCTGGGCTCTCAGCTTGGCTGGGTCATCAAATGACTCCATTAGGATCAATCCCACCGTGGGCCATTGCTACAGTACTTTCACTTATTATAGCTGTCTTCACTGAATGCACCAGTAATGTCGCCACAGCCACCCTTTTCCTACCTGTCTTTTCATCCATGGTAAGATTACTTCAATGCTTTTATCCTATCAACTGGCAGATCAGAGTTTAACTGACAGCCTTTAGTGGCAAAGCAATATCGTATTTATTGTCTTGAGTGTTGCTCCAATGTTAATGTGAAAGCCAGTAATGAAACAGTCCATCTGACAGTATACCATAATGGTTAGTGATTTTAGCCAGTGTTCACTGCTGTGTTTGTAGCATCATATGCAGATAGAAAGTGAGAATGCAAACTTTCTCCAGTCTGCCCTACCTGTATGCCTGAAGCCTGAGAACCAGCTTCCTGGGGGAAGAAGCTAATTCAGGATGCCTATCCCGTGGCACCCTCACTGAAAAGGAAACCAGTTCAAACCTTCTGTAAGGTGTGTCGCTTGGCCCTGGAGGAAGTGAAGCGCAAGTCACTTTTATAATACAGATCAGCAAGCATCAGTTACTTCTGGTCATTTTGTATTTGAACCATCAGCTCAGAACTGGAAAAACATATACACGCAAAACCCAAACCAAAACAAAACTTTCTGTTCGTCCCTTTGAATGGTTCCTTCTTCTTCATGGTTTTATGTGAGAATACAGAAGGTGATAGGCCTGATAATTAGAAATGTGTCATTTTCCATAGGAAGCCAGAAAAATTTTCAAAGTTATGGAGTAAAACCTTGTAAGTTTTTCTGCCTTTTCTGAGCAGAATTGAAATTGTAGCATAAAGGAAAAAATAAGTTACTTTGTTCTTTAATTTGGAAAGTACAACCAGTTTATTCTAGACCATTGCATCAAAGTAAAATTATCTCAGTGAAGGTGCTGAGCTATTAGTGACTTAAATTAGCACTTAAGTTCTGAGTCCCACAGAGTTTATGTAACATCTAAGAGTGTTATTCCACATGCCTAGTAATTATAATCACATCCCTGTGTTGCCCTGGCAAGAGTGTGGTCTGAGGTCAAAGAAAAGATCATTGGATAAATTTGACCAGAACTCCAAATTATACCATAGAGCAAAACAAACAACAATAAAGAATCAAGCATTGTTTTTAAGTATTGTGGGACAGGAAACAAGAGCAAAGTTATGTTTAAGTACATGTGGATTTCAGAATAAAATGCTTGCAAATTACTCTGGTGATATATTACCAGGAAACTAAATGAGCCTGTGTGTCTCAATGGTCTGGGAAATGCTCTTTATGCTTTTCTTTTGGAACAGCTCCAGTGTGATATTCTCTCCATTTTATTGCAGGCTGCATCTGTCAAGATCCATCCGTTGTATGTTATGCTGCCTGGTACTCTCAGTGCTTCCTTTGCCTTCATGCTACCTGTGGCAACACCACCAAATGCAATAGTGTTTTCCTATGGCCACATCCGTGTTTTGGATATGGTAAGATGATAATTGCCTGGTCTTTTATCTGAAGCTCTCCATTGCCTTTATCCTGAAATGTGGTGAGAGTTTAATTTTCTCAGCCAAGTATTTCTGAAGTACCAGGAGCTTTTATGGGCCCCTTTCTTATGCGGTGTTAATACTGCAATAAAGATTTGCATCTCTGAAGTAACAGTACCTTTCTCACAGACTTTGGCAGTCATACAGCCAATTGAAATTAAAAACTGACAAGTCATAAATCTCTTAAACACTGAAGGGTTAAAATGCAGTCAGTGATTTCCAGTCTTCTGGGGTTTTGGCAAGTGTAGCTGAAGCCTTGTTTCCACTGGAGCTGAAAGCAGAAGGTAACAATCAGTTGCCCTAGGCTCTGGTCCTCTGATTGCCTGCCAGACCACACAGTGCCAGGTTCTGTGCTGAACACCCAAACATTATCGGTTTTGTAACTGGCGACTTGAAGGGGGCAGAAGTTGTTCTTTAACTAATAAGAGCAACTTGTACATGCTTTAAAGCTCCAAGATTAGTTATATAGCAGAGTGTTCGAAGGCTTTGCACAGTGTGTTCCCTGGTATTTCCACCTAAGCAAGAACATAGGGCAGTGGGTACAATGGCTATTTCTGCGTTTATTTGACCATGTGTCTTTCTTGTGTATGTACAAGTAGGCCTTGCTGCAATTTGCTGTGTTGGTGTTTGGTTATTGTTGTTGGTTTGGACTTTTGTCCTCACAGGTTAGATCTGGAATAGTGATGAACATCATTGGAGTCTTCTGTGTCACACTGGCCATCAACACATGGGGAAGACCTATGTTTGAGCTGGACACATTCCCAACCTGGGCAAACAGCACAACTAACCAGTGAACAGTGAAGAATTCATGTGTTAAACAAGAGAATACTACTACTCTCTATTGCCCAAAGCCCTGTATAGAGTCTCATCACCACTTCAGATCCAGTGTCAGGTGTTTGCTACCTTCTGGGAGTCACACATCACCCTAAGGATCCTGTGTCTGGATCATAAGCATGATCAAGCAATCCATTGTGCCTCCAGTCAAGGTCAAGATTTAGAATTTGTGGAACTTTAAATAAAGAGAAGGCAGGCTGTTGTATCAAATGGTTTGAACTATCGTATCACTGGTATGTACTTGTAAATCATTAGCATTGAACACCGCACTCAGGCAGGGGCTGAAAATTCATGAACTGTTACTTATATTCACAAGTCAGCAGCTGTATGGAGAAATTCCTGTTGTCACTTGTCTAGTGAAAGAAGGGGTATGTTATGTTACATTAAATTATGCTATGTTTTAGTTGGGCCTCAAACAATGTGGTAGAATCCTTCCAAGTCAACATCCAACACATTTTCCATTGCCTTGTTTTCACTCCCAAATCTCACTGCATTTAGACACCCTTATTGAGAGTTGAGATAACATAATTCCATGCTGGTCATGATTCAGCTGATGTCTTGGGCAATAATGAGTTAAGGCTGGCTTTGTGTTTCTTGCACTGTGGCACTGGCAGGGCCAGGCGCCTTTCACTCTCTTGGCCATGGGATGTGGTTTCACGTGCCAAGCAGTGTTTTGTTGGTGCCAGCCTGGAAGTGACCGGTGGCCTATAGGACTTCACACCTGTTGTGAAAGTTCCTGGATTAGCCCCTGATGTGCTGTATTAATTAACTTGGGAATTTTGGAGTGGAGACAAGGTATGAGAAAAGCTCTAATGTGAAAGCCTTGTAAAAATTTAGGGGCCCAGATATTGGGGCTTGTGCTGGCTGACAGCAATGGGAGTTGTCTTCTGTACTTTGGAATTCAGGTCCTGTGAGAAAAGTGTTTTGTAGCACCTGTTTATGTCATTTCCAAAGCAGAATTAGTCTACAGAAAGATTGCTGTTGGACTAGGTGTATTTTGTCACTGATACGTGGATGCTTTTTATTCAGCCCTGGAGATGAAGTTAGGTAAGAGGTAAGGCAGTGTGATACGGTGGAAAGATCTGTGGGCATAACCTGAGTTCTGCTCTCAGACTTGCTGTGCAGCCTCTCACAAGTCAGTTCACCTCATTTTGCCTCAGTTTCCCCTCCTGAAGAAGATGTCATGGTATCTGTCTACCTCACAAGGGTGTTGTGAGGACATAAGGGTCAAATTCTGCACCCATGGTGATTTCCCACCTCATGAGAAGTGGTGCAAGATAGAAGTCATAGAATCATAGTATTCTGGCCAGGGAATTTTGGCCAGAAGATCTGGCCTCCAGTATAGTAGTGTGTGTAGGATATTTAAAAGTTTTGTTATTAACATGAATATTCTTTATAGAACTGGAAAATTATTCACATTTTTGTCTTTAAAAGTGATGAAAGTATTTATCCACAAAACAACCAGGTGCTTTTCTGAGCAGAAAACTACTTTAAGAATGATTTGATTTTCATGCCTTTATCTTCTATGCTCTTTCAAGGTGCTGGGCACCATAAACTCTCCACTGCCTTGTGTGCAGGTGCCTCCAGTGGCACCCTGTCTACCCAGCTGGCTCCATGTGGTGCAGCCTTATTATACCCCTTCCATGGAATGGTGGGGCATGTGGGTAAACGCTGTTCCCCTTGCAGAGTCTATCTAAGCAGGAGGTCAGTTCTAGTGACAAGAAGTCACTTAGTCACAGACATTTGTCACCACCTGAAGCTTATCACAGTATTTGTTTGAAGAAATTGAAATCAGGAACAGTTAAGCACTTCCTGTGCTTTGGCAGTCACCACAATGCTGATTTGCATCTGTAGGTATCTAAATGCATTTGAGAAAGGGACTTTTTTTGCCTTCTGATGGACTTGACTGTATGACATTTCACCACTGTCAGGTACTTCATGGTGCTTGCTCTTCACTATTGCAAGTAACGTAGAATGGAGCTTACATGGGTGGGTAACACTCAGCTTGCTTGTCTCAGTTCATAGAATCATAGAATCACAGCACAGTTTGGGTTGGAAAGGACCTTAACGATCAACTCATTCCACCCCCCTTGCCATGGGCAGGGACACCTTCCATCAGACCAGGTTGCTCAGAGCTACGTCCAACCTGGCCTTGAGCCCTTCCAGGGATGGGGCACTCACAGCTGCTCTGGGCAGCCTGTGCCGGTGCCTCACCACCCTCACGGTAAAGAATTTCTTCCTAATATCTAATCCAAATGTATCCTCTTTCAGTTTAAAGCCGTTCCCCCTTGTCCTATTGCTACAAGCCCTGCTAAAAAGCCCCTCTCCATCTTTCTTGTCAGCCCCTTTAGGTACTGGCAGGCTGCTCTAAGGTCTCCCTGGAGCCCTCTCCAGGATGAACAACCCCAACTCTCTCAGCCTGTTCTCATAGGAGAGGTGCTCCACACTCTGATCATCTTCGTGGCCTCCTCTGGACCTGCTCCAACAGATCCATGACCTTCATATGCTGGGGGCCCCAGAGCTGGATGCAGTACTGCAGGTGGGGTCTCACCAGAGCAGAGTAGAGGGGGAGAATCCCCTCCCTTGACCTGCTGGCCACGCTGCTTTTGATGCAGCCCAGGGTACGGTTGGCTTTCTGGGCTGCAAGCGCACATTGCTGGGTCATGTTGAGCTTCTCATCAGCCAGCACCCCCAAGTCCTTCACCTCAGGGCTGCTCTCAATCCATTCTCCATCCAGCCTGCATTTGTGCTTGGGATTGCCACAACCCACATGCAGGACCTTGCACTTGGCCTTGTTGAACTTCATGAGGTTCACACAGGTTCACTTTTCTAGCTTCTAGCTGTGGATGGCAGAGGGATCCATGCAGATCAAAACCCCTCTAAAACCAATTTCAGCTAAAAGCCATAGGACAGACACTTCCCTGTCCCATTTGCAGGAAGCAATGTTCTGAAAGTTTTTTGAAGGGGAGGAGGTGCCCTCATCTCAACGAGGGAAGAGCTTCCCTCTGTCGCTGTGCAAGTAGAAAACAAACGTTATTTTCATCAATGGTCACACAGGGTGATTTACTGACAGGAGTGCCGGGGCAGTGGGAGCGTACATTTGGGATAATAAAGAATGCAGGTTTTATTATAACTGTGGTCTATTTGATGTACCACCTCTCTGTCCTGTTAGTTAGCAAATGTTTGTTTCTGAGACACTTTTATGACATCCTGTGATTGATTTGTATTTAATTTAAATGGGTGAGTTACAGAATTAGAGCCTGGCAAATAAAAAATTAGAACTGTTTTCTCTCTGGCATGGATTGTTTCCTATGTAACAGTGGACCACTTGCTTCTGCATTAGCTTCCACTGTGGCATGGCATTGCTCCAGTAAGATCCAGGAGGGTACACGCCACAGAGAATCAGTGCAAAGCAGAGATTTGGATACTGCTTTAAGTATGTTCAGACCTGTATATCAGTGGTTTCTCCTCTTTCCTCAGCTAAGTGATACTCAAGTTTCCATCTTTGAAAATGCTCAGGTGGGACAAAATCAGGTGCCATACTTTATAAGCTGTCTTACTCATTTTGGAGTAAAAGATTGTAAGAATTTAAGAAACACAACTAGTTTTTAAGAATTAGCGAATTAGCCTTGTACAAACTCTCCAGTATAACAGGCACAAACAGGCTTTTCTTCAGCATCAAGCACACATGTCGTCTTGTTCCATTTTTCTAAGTAAATACCTGTGTTACTTACAATGGAAGGACAATGGCTTTGTTAGTGGTGGTAGGTTAAATTCCCTTCCAGCACTGCAGGATAAGTATCATGATAGATACTCATCTTGCATGGCATGCATTTTATTTCTCATCAAAGGGTGTTTGTTTTAGGTGCCAAAGTTGTGATGGTCCTGAGGTAGTGGCATAAAGGAATCCCTTTGTCCCCTGCTTCAAAACATGCATGATTAGAGCCATCAGAGAACGTGGGAGGATCTTCAGCATGGGCTTTGTCAGGACAGGTTACTCAGCCACACTGAACTAGCAGTTCCTGGTTTATCATTACATGGACAGAGTGTGATTCCCAGTGGTTAATGGGTATGTCAGCTGTCCAGCTGGTGTAACAGCAGGCAGTGCTGCCTATAAGGAGCTAAATTAATGCTTTCCTATTTTCTGTTCACTATACAGAATGTCCTTGAGTTTTTCTTCTCTCAAAATAGCAAGTTGCTAATACTGATTCTGCAAATGTTCAATGTCTCAAACCTGCAGAACCATGATATGGGCTGCTGTTACACAGGGTTTGCTCCTGCTAGCCGTGTACCTGTGTACAGACTTACTCCCACAAAGTACTGGCTGTTGGGAATGGTTACGTATGTGTGAATGCGTTCATGAACAACCAATCTACAGGAAAACATACAAAGGGAAGACAATGGTATTTGCTGCCTGTGTGCTGAACATCAAGATCTGTGGAATGGAGAAGAAACCTTTCAGCATTCTCTGTGTGATCTAGAAGTCACCAAGCTGAAAAAAACACCCAGACAGAAACAGGCTCAAGCTTAATGTGGGCACAAAAGTCATCCCCTTTTCTCTTAGGTACGAGTATGTTCTTCTTTGGCCTACTGCAGAGATCTCTCTGAGCCCTAAGTCTGAAGTAGGGCTACGTTACACAGGTCATCTCTTTGGTAGGCATCATCTGCTGAATGGTTCATTCTGGCTGAGTTCTGATCTCACCCAAACCCAGTATTTGGTTCATTCAGTCTCTGTTTTCTGGTGCAGGTGTGTTACTAGAAAAAGCAGTAACTTGATTGTAGCCAAAAACACATTTTCTGACAATGTGTTGGAATTGGACAGTTGGTGAAAATCATCCCAGAAAAAAAGCAGATCACTGAATCAGTCCTAGCCAAAATCCAGCAGTTCTTCCTTTACACAAAAACATCTCTTCCTTTTTAGTAATGAGATATCGTATACATTTTTACATACTCCATGCCTTTTTTTTCCCAAAATGTCTGTGCTGAATATGGAAAGAAGTGGTAGTAATGAATCCTGAACACTTGGATCAAGTGTTCAGCTAGCGGACAGTTTTCACAATGTTTTCCCAGCGTGGGTGAATAAACTTTAGTGCAGTGCTTGGTCTGGTTGTGTCACTGTGAGGTCTCCAACACTTCTGTGCATTGCAGCACAATCCCAGCAGCCCATTACTGCACACATGCGAGGCTTGGCATTTGTCTGCATGGTTTAATGGCAGGATGCTGGTTTTCCTGTCTGGAACAACCATCCAAGTGGCAGTTCTTCTGCATCAGGTCAGACCTTCACTTCTATGTATCTTTGCTGGCCCCTTTGTAAAGAGTCTGTGGTATAAAGAGGACTCTGCCATGCATTACAGACTGCATCTGCTTTGCAAGACATGACTGAAGATGTTCTGTCCTTGAGCAGAGCGCTTGAATCTCCCCAGGCCTGATGATCTTACCCAGTTGTCAACTCCACAGAAGTATTTGCAGAATACCATGACTTGATAGTGCCAGTTCCTACAGGTGAATATTAATGACAAAACCAGCACAATTAACAATAACTACTGTTGTTATCCTAAGCCCAAAAATACTTTATTTGCAAACCTAGTCTCATAATAGAGTTTAATTTAAATAACCATTATAGGAAAGGGGAGAAATCTGTCAAAATTGGCATTGCAGAGGAGAGGGGCTAGTTTGACTGTTTTATATGTTACTAAGATTCATTCTTCACTAAGATTTTGATTCTGACATTTTCCTGTGCAACTCTGTTGCTGTCCAGTTAGGTTATTAGGGATAGATTTTATACCTCTTCTGGCCTTTGTATCATGCCAAGAATTTTCACCTGCAAAACTAGCAGGAGGCTTTTTCATGCACATTCATCTGGACAGCCATGAAAATCCAGCTTCTGCTACCAACAGAACACTCAAGGAAGAAAAAAGAAAGTTCCCAGAAGGTTGATGAGCATTTTTTGAAGACTTATATCTAGATAGTGGTTACCTAAAGATGGCTTAAAGATTTTCTGGACTCAGCATTTTACACCACTGTCTTGTAGCTAATGAATGACAATATGAAATGACCCTTTATTGAACTCTGGTGATAGTTTGTGAGTGTTTGCTTTCATTTGTTTGTGCCCATAACTGTTTCATTTTAATGGTCAACCATCCCCTTTATTTTTCAGACTGAGGTCTATTGAAATCCTCACATTTAGGAGCTCTTCAGGAGGGTTGCACTGACTCCACCCAGCTGACAATCATTGTGTTTGGGCTACTAAGGCCAACTGCTTTTCTAATGCCAGCAAGTTCTGGGTGTGCTAGGCTTTGCTTACACACTTATATGTCTATGTATGGATTATATATATATATTTTAGACACACATATAAAGTGGGAGAAAGTTGTGTTTCATGTGAGTCTAGATTGCTTAAGAGTGTCAAAATTAGTCTGGGAAACTGTGTGAAAAGACTTGTGAAAGTATATGTATTAAAGGGAGACAGCGTGAGCGTAAAGCAAGAAGCCAGAAAATGGTTTATTAAGGCTGTTTCTGGACTCTAGTCGAATTTTAAGCAAGTTACTTTTCTGTTTCAGTCTGAAATGTTGTATTTCATGCTTGTCAACCTGTAAGACTAGTTAGAAATATGTCCTGCTAATTCATGCATGAAGACAAAGACTAAATTATTTGCCTAACTAATGAATAAACTATGTTGCTAAAGTCTGAGTTCAATCAAATTGCATGAAATTTGCTGTAATTCTTGAAGTTCTACCTCTTTGAGTCATGTAGGAATCCCAACTTTTCTTGGAAGCAATAAGTAAGCCTAAAGCTGTGACAGCATGGGAGGAAAGTCTTTGAATATCAACTCTAAAGCCTCAAAACCCAGAAGATAAGTAATAGGAACTCACTGTTTTGGTTTTGAATTACTTAGTTTTAAATGCAGACTGGCAATTTTGAGGGCTTGGCTTGTGATACTGTGCAGCAATTTGCAGTACGAAGCAATACCAAGTCCTTACTGATAGAATGTGGCATTTCTTTTCTATGTCTGTTGTCCCCTGCTTTTCCCCTTGTTGTTAAATCCCTATGCCATCTGTTGTACTTGCACATGACTATAAGCCTAAAAAGTAAACCATATTTATCAACAGACAGTTCCTTTATCTTTTTGTAGTAGACTTCTCTCAAATACTTTGTTATTTAATCTGTGGTTTAGTATTCCAGTGTAGTAACTGTGAACTTGATATGCTGAAAATAATATACTTATTTATTCTGTGCTTTTGCATGGCTAGCTAATACCTGTAGATTGCCATGGTGAAGGAGAACCTGCTCCTTCCAGAGGGAAATTATGAGGAATTTATGTGTCCTATATGGAACAGAGGTAAGTACAGCCCTCACCATTTAGAGACACAGAGTAAAAGGGAGGCATACCAAGCTGCTCTGAGGTGATTAGGGACTGCTTAATAAGATGTTTGGTAGCTCTTTAAAAATAGAGCAGGCTATACCGAAACTATTTTTTGCCCATTTAGGTTTTTCTGGAGCACTAAGTCAATAGTTGCCCATTCATTATGGTGTAAACGTGTACTGTAAATTCTGATCGTAAAAAAGAGACTGTGTATCTTCTGTAAGTAAAATGGTGTTATCCTTCCCGTGTTTACTTCAGTACTTCATTTACCCATGTGAAATTACTTACTACCCTTATTTGGCACACAGCTCTTCAGTGACTTTTCATAAGCTGTTCCAGGTCAGAACGTAAGCCTCATTACAGTGTTCATAGATCATTATTTTTATAGACCATCGATATTCTCGAAAGGACTGAATGTTCCAGATACAGAAACCAGTTTGTTGTAGTTTCACTTGTGAACTACTCTTTGTGAACAATAACATGGGTTGGGTCTTAGCAAATATTTTAGCAAGCCAGTTGAAGATCAAATTTTCCACCAGAAATAAAGTTAACAAAATCTTTCAATTAAAGAATGATTATTTCTGGAGCAAGTATCTATTTTACTTCAATATTTTGTCTTGCTATACAGTCAAAAATCAGAAACCCAGGATTTTTTTGTGCATGTCACTAAGAACAGTTATCCTTCAATTGTGGAAAACAGAATTTCCTCTGAAAAAAGCAGGGGGGAGGTGGAACCCAGGGCACTTCAGTTTCTCTTTACATAGTAAAAACTGGGGAAAAAACAAACTTTCCTGACTTTTCTGGGAACATCCTACACACACAATTGTCTTATTATACCTCATTTCAGAGCTCACCTTTGACTGTTTTCATTCATATCTGTCCAGAGATGTAAGTCAGATCAATACAGACCAAATCTGAATATATCACCTTAAGACACAAAAAATACACAAGTTAAAATCATCCCTCTAGGGCATCATAGGGGAACAACTTCACCTTTGTTTGAAAGGTGGTCAAATATATAAATCTTGAATTTTTTGGCAGATGATCTTCTCCTAGCTCTTTGGGTTGTGGTTTTTTATTTTATTTTGGGGTGACTTAAATTGATAATGACCAATGTTCTGGGAGCTAATTAGGTGCAGGTGTCCTTCACAAAACTCTTCTCAGGTGTTTGCTAATTTATATGTCTCACTGCAGCAGCTATCCTATGTGGAGTTCTTCTGTGCCGCTCTACTCCACTGTACTGGAATTGATTCCTCAGTAGGTTGGGGTCTGCACAACAAATTAAGGTCAGAATTCTCTGCCTCCTGAGAAATATTTAAGGAATGGAGATTACAATGGGTAAGTGCTTGGGGTCTTTTTCTGCTGTAGCTTGATGCCTCATAACAGCAGGAGTCAGAAGATCAGAAAAAGACTAATAAATACTAGGAGGCATGAATGCATATATTTATTGATGTTATGCAGATGAGAGCTGCAAGTTCATACACTCTGTGAAGCATTTATAAAGCCTGTGTAGCAGGATCACTCTGTAAATAGAAGGCTGCCCACTATAAAAACCTCTAGCAGTGAGAGTGCTGTTGCAGTAAGGCTCCAGAAGAGCGAGCCTGTAATAACGGAATCTGGAAACCTCTTAACCAAGAGATTAACCAAAGATGTACATGATTAATCTGGACAGCTGTGCTAATACTACTGCATTTCTTGCACTCAGAAGGTGGGGGCAAGCAATTTTAGGAATAAAGACTGACTATTTTTCTAGAACTGGGAATAGATTCCAGGAATACTGCTGTTCAAGGTATGGGCAGGACCCATGCTCTTCTCCTTTCTTGGCATTTCTAAATGCTCCTGATACAGGAGATGCCTGTTCCCTGATGGGAAAGAACAGTCTGTGAATAACATCTTCCCTCTACTAAACTGTTCTGCACAGGAGCTATTAAAGATTCAGCTGGACTGTGTGGTGGCACTCATTAAGATAACTGTAGGTGAAAGACAACAGGAAAAATTGTCGCTGAATAGCTATGTTATCATACATGAAAACCATAGAGCAGCTGCCACGAGTATCACAGAATGGTCAGGGTTGGAAGTGATCTCTGGAGTGAAAGCAGGTTCACTTAGACCAGGTTGCACAGGATCGCACCCGGGTGGGGTTTGAATATCTCCAGAGAAGCAGGCTTCGCAGCCCTCTGGGCAGCCTGTCCCAGCACTCCATCACCCTCAAAATAAATCAGTTTTTCCTCATATTCAGCTTGGAACTTTCTGTGTTTCCATTTGTGCCCGTTGCCCCTTGTCCTGTCACTGACCACCACTGTCACAGTATGGCCAGAGTATGCTGTGATTCAAGACAAAGCGTGGCAACCATTTCTTCATCTTCCTCTCTATTTTCCAAAATACTATAATGAGCCTTTCTGCGCAAGGAATAGAGATGATGTTGGCATTTCCAGCAAAAGAAAATGCTATCCTTGAATGCTGTTCCCAGCAATGTGGCCTTATTTTGTACTGTTTACCCATAAGGAAGCAGGGATGACTTTTCCACTCAGGAAACCTAGCATCTGAGGAATGACCACGGGCTTCAGAGGTGAATCATAGCGGGAGGTTCAAGCTAGGTCTCCAGAAAATCCAGTGCATTTGGTAAATGCTGCTGAGGAGCAGCTCAGCTCCTGAATGCTCAAGCATTTAGCTATTCATGTTGAGAAAGCTGTAAGGGGCGGGCGGGGGGAGAAAAATAATTTTATGTGCTGGTCTCTATCAGATGACTAAGTCAAGGTGTCAAAAGTCACATACAGAGGTCTGTGTTGCCATGGCCAGTAGTAATATCAGATCATCTGAGAGCAATCAACTGATTCTTTGAGTATTTTTAAGGTTCTTCTAGTCTCCTGTGCTTCAGAGCTGGAGGACCAGAAATACAGTCAAGGGTGTCTCAGAGCCTGGCTTTGACTTTAGCGGAAGTTAACTATTTGTAATTTGATGTATCAGATTCACGGAACTGGAATTTTGTGGCAAATTTGCACTTCTGACTTGGTCTCTAGACGAGTGTATTGCACAGCCAGTTTTTTAGGTCTCTACCAGTGCAAAATCAAGGAATTTGCCTCATGGTGAGGTTGACTGAGACTTCTCTCAGCACAGGCTGTGATGACATAGAAGTATAATCCAGGCTTGGTCCCTTGACAGAAAGGAATTCAGAGACAGCAATAACAAGACAGCATCCACTCCACAATCAGAGTTAGGTCCCTGCAACAGACCAGTGGAAACACAGCTTTTGCAGTTACACTGCCAGTGTATGTGTACAAATATTTCCAGAACCTACTAGCTGATTCCAGGCCAGGTTCCTGGACGGGGGGAGAGTCTTGGGGTCATACGTATCTGGTGAGAAGAGACCTGGTCATGCCTGAACAATGGGAAATGTTACACAGAAACTCCACAAGAGAATTTTGATTATGTGGAAATCATCACTAGAAATTTTGCTTATAGGAAACCTGCTTCTTTAGTTCTAGTGCTCCCAGAATGACACTTCAAATAAAGTTATTGCTATTTACTGTTCAAAATACTAGTCTTCAGAGAAGATGCACAGATGATACTGGTGCAGAACACTGGGGAAAAAAGCTGTGAAGACACTGAGTGGCTAGGAAGACATTCCTAGAAAAGCAGGAGCTGTAATAGAGCACACTGAGGTATCCTAGAGGGGAGTGCGTTTAGCCTTGTGTGGGAATAAGGGCAAGAAGGAAAAGCAAGCAATGCCCTCAAGATTGCCAAGATATTTGGCTGAGTGTAAAGTCAAGATGTACATCTCCAGTGAAATGAACAGTGGTCCAGGAGGAGGTGTCTATTAATATCCATCACAGGGTGTTTGTTATGGAGACCATTACTGCTTAGGGTCAAATAGTGCTTATGCTAACAGCCTCTTTTTTTGCCTTGCTGGTTTTAATGCTCACACTGCATCAACATAGCATCTCCCAGTAATAATGGTGACAATTGTTCACCTGCTTAGAGGTCAGAAAGAGGAGCACTGAACGGATTCAGCCAAGCGATGAATCCATTACGTGGATTGGGAAGGGTGACTCTGGATCCCAGCTGGGCATTTATTCAACATGTACCCCTTTTCCTTTTCTTCTTTAAAATTACCTCAGCCTCCTGGTGAAAAATTATAAAGCTGACTGATTAAAATTATGTATGTTGAGAATTATTGGGCTGGATTTTCTTTCCAACACCATCAGATTTTCATGTCTGCAACAGCACTGAAGCCAGTGGAGATACTCTTCAGCTAGCATATGCATATCTTTCTGTTTGGAAAGATCTTGGTGAAGGAAAATTGTATTAGGTGATCATCCCAGGATGCTCATTTTGCACTCAAGTTTGCAGTTTTTCCCTCTTGAATTTCTAAAGCAAATCTTATAGTCAGGGTGACGACTGACTCAAAGCCCAGTTAAGGAAATGGAAAGTATTGTATTGTTCTTAATATGCTCATGAGAAAGCAAAAATAACCTAGGATCAGATCCTAAGACTTTTTTTCCCCTTTTCTTTTTGTGATGGTTAAACTGAAGGACTGCAAGATCAGGAACCTCAGAAATTATAATTATAGTGAGAGTTACAGTTGCACATTTTTCTTAGTTGTAGTGTTCTATATAAAACTGTATATTAAAAAAAACTTGGGTTTTTTGTTTATTGGGGGTTTTTGTTTGAGGGTAGTGGCTGCTTTTAACACATAAAGTGGACTTGGAAAAGGAATAGATTGAAAAAAAACCAACTGGCTGTTTTCACTGAACTAAGAAAAACAGCTAATGAACAGAGATATTATTAACTGTAAGACAGGAGAGCAAGGAACCAAGAGAGCTTGAAGAAACCAGCCCAGAGAAACTGTTTTTATGGCAATGAATCTCAAAATACTTTTATTACAATTTTAACTCTGCGATACAGGAAAAAAATAAAACTGAATGTAATGCAAGTAACATGTCAAGCAGTGCTTTATACTGTTGTGTAATTATTCATAAGCCCTAGGTTACTTCGTGTTTCTAAAGTTTATGTGTTAGACATAAATCAAACGTACTCTACTGTAGGCTTGGCATTCAAAGGTTATGGGCCTTGCCTACAAGAGGTATATTTAGATTTGCTCCCTAAGGAATTCAGCACTTTTGTTTGCCTGAATGCTGTATAATCTTGACTATAAGCACTGACAGGTTGGCTAGCATGCAGCAGCTAAAGAGAGGGTTTATATTCTTGCCAAATATTGATGTAGACATCTGTGAAACTGTAACTATTTGTGTACCACCTTTGCAATGACCAAGAATTAAAAGTTATTTTCATCATGAGTGGGTGAGGTTGTGGGTGAGTATACAGAGTATTTAGAGTTTTACTTGCCAGCAGGAAGGAATCTCACTAATCATATTTTCATTACTGGAGACCATGCATTTCCAGCTCTCTTTATCTATAGAAGTAACTGCAGTGCTATTTCTAGTATAGTTAGATGTTCCTGTGCAAGAATAGGAGAATGTGGTTTTTACATGCACACCCCCAGGTCTCTTAAGTCAGGCAGTTGAGACGGTGATATAAAAACGAGAAATAAATTGTTTGCTTTGTCTATTTAGCCCCAATGATTTAATTAACATTACTCATTTATTATCAGAATTTTAATTCCTGGGATTTCATACCTTTGATCCTTAGCTGACATGAACTGGCAGGTTTGTATAAACTTCAGCTGCTCATCCAGTTCCAGTTTATACCTGGGGAAAGTTAGTCTTGAGTCTGAATGAGCATTGTACATCAGTATGTATTTTCATGCTCTGTTATCACTAGCACTAAAGCAGCACCTGCAAGCCCAGCATTTTGAAGTCTGGCTCTCCACGTAATAAGCATTACTGGGTTTTGAGAGCTCTGATTTGCCAAGGCCTCACGTGAGTCTAAAACTCCTCCAGATCTGAGCTTGCAGCTCAGGTTTCAGGAGTCTGGCCCATTCAGCATTTCAGGGATGAGCAAGCTGAATGCTCTTGCTTGTCTACCATCAGCTTTCTTTCTCCAGACCATTATTATGCCAGCCCCTGTTTTCAAAACTTCTGGTAAGACCTGAGGCTTTGACCTCATTCGCTACACAAGAACTCAGCCTGTGAGGTGTCAGAGAAGCTCTGTACAATAGCTCACTACTCATGTCTGTTGTTCATGTCTGGAAATAGAAAAGAAGAAAAAACAAAGAAGGGCAGGATTAACATTGGTGCCAGTTACAAAATCTAGAAAAAACCCCTACCTGCTAGTCTGTTATACACAAATCCAAACAAACTAAACCTAGATATCCAAACTATTTACTCACTCTACTTCTGTGTGTGCCTCGTCTGGCTCTTGAGGTTTTAGGCTATATTGGAGGAAAAGGTTGCAATCTCAAGACTCCGTTCTCAGCTATAGTGCCAGGAAAGTTCTCTATTTTTTTTAAATAAAAAAAAATACATTTTCATGTAAGGAATATGGTGCCACGCCAGTTGGCAGAACTGTGGTCTATTCTTGTGATTATTAAGAAAAATGCCCTCACCTGTAGTCTGTGAGCATACCTACTACTTTCAACACCAAATTAACTATTTCTTTGTTACTTGCTGAACACAGTCAAAATATATAAAATAAAGGGGATACATTTTTCATTAATTCCAAATTCATGCCAATGATTTCCTTAGTTTTATACATAACTCTTCCTGGTGTTTTTTCCCTACACAATTCTGTTCAGTATCACAGTAGAAAAGCCTAAAAATAAAATGGCATAGAAAGTAGATCAAACTACACCATTATTGGGGTATTATATTTGGAAAATTAAATAACTGTAATGATAATCCAAAATATAATGGAAAATAAGCAAAATTATACATGTATGTGACCTTTATAAAATAGATAACATTCGGTTTATTGTTCTGCAAGCTTGTCTGTGGATCTCAAATTTGGGAAGTTTTACATTCGCTCACTACTGAGGAATGAGTGTCTCTGGCCTGTTTAGCATTCAACAGGCTAAGAGCTCCTTCAGATCAGGCCCCATATATCCTGGCTCACTGCAGAATTCCTTCCTTGGAGCACCTTAGAAAGGGCTTCAAATGGCAAGGAATACCTTTGTGAAGGTGTTCCTTGTAGACCATTGTTCTCAGGTTCAATGCATGTTGCTCCTGGCAAATGGCTGACCTCAAATCCATCTGCCGTCCAGATGCCCTAAGAACAGAAGACTGACAGATTTTTAACCAATGTATTAAAGAAAAAAATAAATTGCTTTCTGACATTCGATATTTAATCTTGAATTTATCTTTGTTTTCCAATGGTTGTCTGAAACTAGAGGAGTAACACGGTCACATAAGTACACATTTCAGTGCCTGCAATCAGCCACAATCTTTAAGTCTTTTTACACCGTTTCACCAAATTTACAGCTCCATTGAATGGTGTTTAACAGCCTTCTGATGAAGATTGTTCTACCCTGACTGTCATAGGCTGGCTTTTGAAATGCACATTACCTGCCAGTTTCTTGACCTCAAAAAATAGAACTCAGTGAACAGTTAAGCCTTTAATTAAATATGTTCTGACAATTGTTTCAGTCACTGATAACTATGATCTTGTTTCTATTGAATTACAATTATAACATTGGAGTAAAAAAATTGCAGACTTTGTACTGGCTTGTTATAAATATAAACATAATGCATACTCTGTTCTCTGTTATTTAACCATATTTGAAGCAGGATACTCTCCAGTCTGCAGAATTCTGTCTTGCATTCTATGGGTAAAATCCTTTAAGATGTCATTATCCATGTCGATACAAGCTTGCACTCTATTCTAACGCAGATGGGTAAATTTATGAACAAAAGGGGATGTCTTGGGCTCCAAGCATTGGGTATAAAATACTTACTGTTCCACTTGATCAGTTTTCAATCATGAAGCCTTGCTGGATCTCCTTTTCTTTCTGATGCAAATGCACTATACTATATACTATATAAATGTTGTGCCATAAATAAACCCTTTGCAACATCTCAATTCCCCAGTGTCCGCCTTCAAGATCTAACAGCACTTCAGACCACTTTATTTTCTGCTGTCTTGTGGAGTCTTCGTGCCTTCATGTCCCAGAAGTGGCTCCATTTAATGGCTGTGTCTCTATGCCAGTCTAATGATGTTATACTGTACTTGTCGCCATAAACCATTCCATTTTCTAAAAAGCATTCTTGCCAGAGCAGTACTAATCAACATGACTAAAAATGCTGGAACCTAGCCTATAGCTTCTAATATTCTCTGAAATCCATGAGTGTAAAGTTTAAGCTTAAATAAGTGGAAGGCATATCCAGCTAAAAATTGGGGGTTTTGTCTGTTACAAGTATCCAGTGTGGAAAACGCTACAGGTGACTGGAATAGACAACTTTAATTCCAAGATAATGGTTTCTACCCTTAAGCCCTCAGAAGCAACTCTGAATTAAGTCATAAATGTGAACATGTGAGATCTTCATCTACAGGAGATATGTTGTTATCAATCTGAAATGGAATATCCAAAGAATCAAGTGTCTTTATAACATCTCAACTATTAAAGGAGAGACCTTTTTTTTGGCAAGATGGAGGATGTATTATTTAACGTTAAAAAAAAGGCCGAAGGTCCGTGTGGCAGTTGGAAAAAGAGCTTGAAATCCAGACACTGAGATTAAACAATTGATGACAGTAGAAACATTATGTTATTTTCTGGACGTGGAAAGACCTTTCGGTATCCTGGTGTCTGTGGTTTTCCTAAATACAGCATTTACAAAGAAACGTCGCAAACTTGATTTTATTGACACTTAGCTACTAGCTGTAATTACTACTGCAGCCATGTGTCATTTTTTGAATGCAGTTTTCAACTTTCAACAGCTTAATTTGGTTAAGGTAGAAAACATTCTCTCATCTGTTTCTGTTTGTTAGATAATATATCTGTGTTATATATAAAAATCCATTATAATTTTAGCATACTCTGCCATAATGTCTCAGAAAAAAATGAAGTCCCAGAAACAGCTTCTAGACAGACGACAGCAGCGATGGTAACCTAGTCCCTATAAAAGGAGAAACTGAGGCAGCGATGTTATCCTGGTTTCACAACAATATGGAAAATTCCTGGCTCATAGTCATATATGTTAACACTTCTACCCTGAAAGTTTGACTCAATTGATATTTAAAAGCAGAAAAAAAATTCCAACTTTTCCTAGAGAACATTCTTAGTTATCATACTATGATCCTGACTTTCAATTTTGTTCCTAGTTTTGATGGCCAAGAACTGAAATGTTTGACTTAACTCTGGCAAACCTACATAGTAATTTATTCCTGTGACCAATCCTTTTTTGGGATTCTCTCCTCTGAAGTCAGTCTTGGGAGAGAAATCACATTCCAGAATAGCAATGCAGACACGTGGGATCTGTTTGATCTCTGCTTTTAGCCCAAAGTCTGTGTTTACCGGGGAGTGACTTGTTGTGTTTTGATATAGTAATGGTAGTATTCCACAACCACTAAAACCTTGCCTAAAAAAAGAAACCCTATTTTATTAAGAAAAACTACGCATAAATCCTTTTTAGAAGGCTTTTTGTAACCAAATTCCCAGGGAAAAAAAAGTCATACTGCATTGGAAAAGATAGAAAATTAGATAGAAAATGGCTAACTCAGACACTGGAAATAGTTCAACAAATGAAAATTAAAAAAAATATATAAAAAAAGAAAAAGGAAAAAAAATCAGTCAGGTTTCAGGTAAGTCTATATACGGCGTACTGTTGAACCTAGTAATGCAATTTTAGCAGTGAACCTAAGCTAGCTTGACAGTGCTAAACCATTTGGGATTTTGTTCCAGCCAATTTCTGAAAATTGAGTATGTAACACCAGGCAGAACTGCAACTTCTGGAATAAATTTACATCCTCAGAAGCTGGGCTCCTCTCCATTGTGCTGATGCAACAGCGCAGTTCTGCTCTGCACTCTTGTAGCATTTGTTTATTAACTGGTTTCACTCCGATACAATTTTTTAAATGAATGAATAAAGTGCAGAGGTTGACTGAAATCTACTTGGCTCGTGGTAAAGTTGCTATGAAAAACAAAACAAAGCCCAAGCTCAGATCTCTGTCCAATATGCAGAAAGAAAAAAATATATCAAAACATAGTTTAGTATTTCAGGGTTGAGTGTCTCCTTTCTCTTTCCTCCTGCTCTGGAAGTGATCAACAATGGCTTGTCTAGCACAAAGTTAAAATGAATGTTCTGCAAATACAAACATATGATCATCCTCTTTTTATCCGTTCCAGCTCAAGCATTTATCTGTCTATCTGGGGAAAAAAGTATGATGAGAACATTGACCCCAAAGCTACTTTCTAATGGAATTGGAACCGAATTGCCTATGTGGTAAAAGCTGCCTTACATGACAGAGCAAATTATTACTCCAACATTAATTTTCTTCAAAAGGTTGTTTACTCACATTGTACATCATTAAATCTGTGATGTTAGAACATGAACAGTTCAGATCTGGAACACAAGGTCTTCTTGAGACACCTGAAGAATTGATGACTCACTAATGGCACCAATGATAAAAACGCAAATGCAAAGATCAATGGCAAAAAGGAGCACTTCAGGCCACATCACTGCCTCCCAGAAAAGCAACAGTGCCAGGTAAGTAGAATGAAAACCCCAGCCCTGAGATATTCGTTGTGGGTTTAAGGCAGACTGCTTTCTAGGTAAAGACTGTCTAGAGACAAACCCTCCTACAGTTCTGCTGAGAGGGGGCTCTAGCATGAGCTCAGCTAGAGTTTTAGACATTATAAAACCTCCACAGAAAGAAATTGCAGAAAAACAATTTTGTATGTTCTGCTGTTCATGGATTTATGTGGCTTAGTCTCATTTCTGTTGGTGCATCCTAGCTCTAATAAAGTGATTTTAAAAACCACTTACACTGAATTCTAACTTAAACTGTTTTGTAGAGTTGGAAAAGCAGTAACAAAATGTCAAATAATCATTTCTGCTTCATTTATTTTATATCATAATCACCAAATTGCTTACTGAAATAAGTAGTTCTTAAGGCTTTTCCTCCAACCAAGTTTGCAATGTCTCAGGCCAAACTGATTCCACCTTTGGAAGAGACTTCTGTGCCCATTTTAGAAGAAGTCCATCATACTAATCTACCAGTCTCCTCCAGAAATTCTGTTGCCGGTGCTTCAGGGCAGTACAGAACTCTTGACAAACGCTAACCTGAAAATGGGCCCCTTACTCGTCTGCCAGAGGATCGGTCACATGGCTGGTTTATAATACCTGGATAACACTGACCAAACACTAACCTTTCCAGCCGTGTTACCGTCAGGAGTGTTCTTGGAGCATGGAGCATGGAGCATGGAGCAGGCCGCCCGGCAGGACCGCATGGCGCAGGCTGCCCAGTGGGACCGCGTGGCGCAGGCTGCCCGAAGGGACCGCGTGGCGCAGGCCACTCAGTGGGACCGTGTGGCGCAGGCTGCCCAGCGGGACC
>JAVJGI010000001.1:113342044-113362980 GCA_035590275.1 Ibycter americanus
GGCAGCGGGCAGGGGCAGGGGCAGCGGGCAGGGGGGGCGGCAGCGGGCAGGGCCAGCTCCGGCTGTGTCAGGCCGGACGGGAGGTCCCTGTGGCTGAGCTAAGGAGTAGGGACAACGGCTGCACTTCAGCTGCCATAGAAAGTTTTAGCAGCGTTTTTTAATTCCTAGAGGGAGGAGGCACTTTGCTTCTATTTTAAATCCTTCTCTGTGAAGCAGTTCAGGTGCGAGCGTGCCCTCGGCCTGTTCTGCTTGGACACTGGCGGTTTGTGCACAGGCCCGGCTGCCCCGGGCCCTGCCTGCGGCCCGCTGCCGTTCCCCTGCCGGGGGAGCCATGGCTTGGAAGTTCTGCGGCGGTCGTAGGGCTCATGGTGTGCGCCTCAGCCTGTAATGGTGCTCCTCAGCTCTCCGTGGGGGTATGTAAAAGAAGGCTATAAACTGTGCATTTTGCCTTAAATGGCAGGATTGTACTCTGTTTTGTGTACCACCTGTATGAGCACACGCATTACGCTTGCTGTTTCTGCACGCCTCCTTAGGTTGGTTCGCTGTCCGTTATTAACGTCACACCTGGGACTGCTTTTGAGAGGCAGAAATAACTTATGATTCTTTTTATGTTCACAGTTGTAATTGTAAACAAAGGACAAATAACGGGATTTTCAGCATCGAGCCGATGTGATGGGGCCAAGCCAGCCAGCTATGTCTGATGCTACATTTGGATTCACTACCCAGCTACACAGGAATGAAGCAGAGGCTGTACAAACACAGGTATTAGTTGATTTCTGCAGCGGTGCTGAATTGGTTTTCATTTGTGATCATCAAGAAGATTATGACCCACTTCCTCAGATAGCCTGCTAGTCAGCGTTAAACGTGTGTACTTGCTTTCATGATGCTGTCATACGTAATCTTGACACGGTTCTTTTGTACGGGTATAGATCAGAAACCACATCTGTAAATATTTACCTGTCTGTTGCGGTTTAATCCCAGTAGGCAGCTCAGCACACAGCTGTTCGCTCACTCTCCCTCAGCTGTTTGGGGAAGAGAATCAGAAGGGTAGAAGTGTGAAAACTCATGGGTTGAGATAAAGACAATTTCATGGATGAAGCAAAAGCTGTGCGTGCAAGCAAAGCAAAATAAGAAATTCTTTCACTACATCCCATCGGCAGGCAGGTGTTCAGCCATTTCTGCAGCTTCATCGTGTGTAACGGTGACTTGGGAAGACAAATGCCATAACTGTAAATGACCTCTCCTTCCTCCTTCTTCTCCACAGCTTTTATTGCTGAGCATGATGTCATATGGTATGGAATATCCCTTGGGTCAGTTGGGGTCAGCTCTCCTGGCTGTCTCCCCTCCCAGCTTCTTGCTCACCCCTCGTCTACTCGCTGGTGGGGTGGTGTGAGAAGCAGAGAAAGCCTTGACACTCTGTAAGCACCGCTCAGCAGTAACTAAAACGTTGGTGTGCTGTCAACGCTCCTTTCATCACAAATCCAAAACAGCACTGTACAAACTACTGTGAAGAAATTTAACTCTATCCCAGTCTAAACCAATACGCTATCTTAACCTCGTACTTTACTACATGGAAACAGAACCTGGAAACTTTGTTCTGTTACCATGTTTCAGCCTTCCATTTCTCCTTCATCATGCATCTTCATCTTTTTCTCCTTCTGTTACCTTTGTAAATTTAGTAATGCCTTACTAAATCATTATGATATAATCATACCCATTTATATTACTAATGTTAATTGTTGTTATAACTCATTAATATAATTGGAAGAACTCTTAAAAAAAATCTTTATAAGGACATTCGTTGTCCATTGCCCAGTCACTTTGGTGCAGATTTTTCAGTGTGTTGTACCCTTCCTAAGATGCCCACCCTAAGTTGCAGATAAGTGCCTAATGTTATTTACAAGATTATCTAAATGCTTAATTCAAAATAATTTTGATTACTGGCATTTGTTTGAGTGGACAGAATGCCTTGCATACACTGAAGGAGCACCATCACGACAGAATGCATTCTAATACGAAAGAAGATCCATTTTCCTTACTATTATATGCTAGAGGTACATTGCCTATGTGAAGTGTTCTGTGTAACATCAGCTTTTTTTTTACACTTTGGTACAGCTCCAGTTTAATAGAAATGTTCCTGCAGTTCCAGAGAACTTGGCTCTCAGATTCTCTAACCCCTGTGCAATTGTAATAGAAAAACTGAAGGCATGCAATGATAAGAGAAATCTAGCTGCAAGCGAGGACCCCAGCATAAGAAGCTCTGGCATGTTTTCAGTGGTATCTGAAGAGAGACTAAAATTGGCTATTCAGCTAGCCAAAAGGGATATAAAACGAAGACATCTTGAAGAGCAAGTGTTTGGAGATGCAGTCAATAAACCATTGTTGGCCCAGAAGTCACACCAGGACACAACTAAAGTATTCGCAAATCCAGAAAATAAAAATACACTCAAGTCTCAAACTCTTTTGAAATATCAGCAGAAACTCAGTCAGCCTTCTGAAGGGGAGACTACCACCTCTGGCGCTAAAGTTTTTCTCTACACACCGAATGAAGGAAAGGTAATACCAGCTGTTTTGGACTCTCCACCCACCCATGACACAGGACCAGACCCCAAGCCAAACGTGAACAAAAAAGAAGGCAAAACTATGCAGGAAGTCCGACGGCTGCAAAAAGAATTGAGGAACTATGTCCTGAAAATTGAAGAACTGACTAAAAAAGGTGTAAGACTGAACAGTAATTATGTTATATAAATATACAGTAGTTTGTTGATTTGTTTTTCTTTCTTTTTTTTGGCTTGGATTAGAACCCATATTTAGTTCTGGATTTTTGAGAACCATCAGCTTTTTTCAAAAGTAGACAAAAGCTAGAATGGCTAGCCAGTTCAAGCAATAGCAGGGTTTAATATCTCTTGAGTGTGGTGAGTTCCAATCCAACCTGTAATGATAGTATATTAGTGGTAGGCTATTTAATAATGTGGGTGAAAAAATATTGGTGTCTGTAGACCTATTGGCTAGATATTCAGACTGGAAAAAAACAGTATCATAATTAACCACATTCTTATCAGTGACAAGAAAGGGGGCAACAGCTGGTAAAATTTAATTTCACAAGTCTGACTCACCTAATTTATGGCTGTACAGTAAGTAGCATGATTAATGTGCCTTCTGTCACTGTGTTGTGGGCTAATCCTGGTCCACAGTGAAGTACCGCATGCTTGTGCTTATATCCCCCTCAGCGGGATGGGGGAGAGAATAGGAAGAATAAAAGCAAGAAAACTTAGGAGTTGAGATAAGGATAGTTTAGTAAGGGAAGGAAAGACGAAGAAGAAAGAAAAACCCAAAAGAAGCAATGCAAAGGCAATCACTCACTACCTCCCACAAGTAGATCCAATGCCCAGCCAATCTGTGAGCCATGGCAACCTTCCCCAAAGAAACTTCCAGTTTTTATTGCTGTGCATGGCATGGAGTATCCATTTGATCAGTTGGGGTCAGCCTATGTGCTGGCAAGGCATAGCTGAAAAATGAGAAAGCCTTAGTGCTGTGCAAAGCACTGCTCAGCAATAGCCAAAAAACTGGTGTGTCATCAACACTGTTTCAGTCATAAATCCAAAACAGCACCACACTGGTGACTCTGAAGACAACTAACTCCATCCCAGCCAGCCCCAGTATACACTGCGTTGGTTCTTTCGTAATAATTAGCCAGAGTTTAACCATTCCTAACTTTGAGTGCTTTACCTGCAACTTTGTAATAAAACTAAGGGGTAACATGATTTTGTAAACTGTAACTAATAAGCTGTATTGTATAAGCATTTTTAGTCAAATTCTACATAGAAACATGATGTAGAATTGAAATTACTAGCTTGCATTGCTGCTCAAGGGAGCCCTGCAAAATACGTGATGCATTGTGTATTGGCTCTGCATGAAAGAGGCTTACTGCTGAATTATATTTGTTATCGTGGCTTAAACCGGATTTTCACAGGTTAAATTAAGACATGAAACTTTAAAACTCATGCTTTTTAGGGAAAGAGAGAGAAATTTTAGATCCTGATGAAGAGCAACGAGTTTGCATTAGGAGACAGAAGCAAGCTGCACGGTCAGCTCGGATGCTGTATGTACTCCAGCAACAGGTAGGAACCAGTGTTTTAAATGGGTGTGTATATTAGCTAGTTTACTGTGATGAATTTGACAGAAATGAACTGAAACAAGAGAAATTCAGTCAGGTTATCTCTGAACTTGATTTAGATCTGAATGGCGTGATTGGAGAGGGGAGCGTCACCGTTGGAAAATCTGGACTTTCACTCAGGCATTACAGTGAAGATTAATTATTCATTTATAGGCATGGAGCTAATTCTGACTGACTCACCTCTCGTCTCCCTCCTTTCTTGATAAACAGGTAAAAGAAATTCAGGATGATTTAGAGAAACTGAGTCCTCATAAAATCAAACATACTAAAAAGGTAAGATGTAATTATCCTTCAGGCTGTCAGTAACTTATATTGACATAAAGTTTTCTAGCTAATTGGGTTTGACTGTCAAGGGTACACCTGAGCCCTCCAAAAGGGAGATTTGCTTTGTATCTTGCACCTTTCAACTCATTTTCACAGAAGTATGTCTCACTTGGTCTGATACTGCCTTTGCTGCTTCCCTCTTCTGCTCAGGTCTTACCTGTCTACAGTAAATTGGAGAGGAAGGCAGTTGGTCTTCTGCTTTTATGTGGCTTTTAATTCCTTCTTCATTCCACTTCCTTTTCTGATTAAGTGTGCTACACTTGACTACTTTTTTTAATTTCCTGTTGATGTCACTCAGTCTTATCAGCCCCCTTTCTGGTTTTCTTCTGAGCCCAGCATCTTTCAGAAAGATAGGTCTGAGATCGTGCCTGCTGTTTGGCCGATATTGTCCTTGTGTTCTCTTGTACTTTTCCATCACCGGGATTTTCTTCTGTAACAAAAACTGAAGGATGGAGAATGCTTTATGTTTGTGCAATTCTTGCATGTTAGGGTCAAGCCCATGACTACAGTACTTTGTTGGCATAGGTAGTAGAAACATCAGAGTATGTTATAACCAGGCTATTTTATCTGAGGCTAGCGTGATACTTGATATGAGTACTGTCGTGTAGCACCTTTAGTAGATTACTTAAATGCCAGTTTTGTTGTGTCTCACAAGTGGCCTCATATCCATCAGAATTGTCCCAAGCCCGAGCGTTTCTCCATGAAATCTTGACAACAATTCTTTGAATACTATCAGTATTTGTAGGAACTATAGCTATTAAAGCATTTATTTTTCATATTTCCAGTCTCGAGCCATATCCAGATTGGCAGCAGCACACAGAGGAGCTGTACGAGCCTTGCAGGCATTTGCCCATCAGTTTACAGATCAAACAGAGCAGCAGATTCCTAACCACTACAAGGAACTGGGCAGTCTCATTCGACAACTGTCTCTCTGTTCCGCCAAGCTAGAAGTGGATTCTTCCATTTCTGACACTATCATAGATGTTTTGTTGCAAGCTGAGGTAGGAAAAATAATTTTGTTTTTGCTAAAGCAGAAAAGATGTTGTGAAATATGAGACTGCAAACTATATTGTATGCTCATGAAATGGCAGAATATCTTCCTGTTGGGTTTTTTGGTTTGTTTTGCGTTTGGTTTTTTTTTTTAAAGGCTGTGTTTTCTAATGTATAAATGTGTTTCTTATGTTCCTAAATAATGATGGTCTAAAATAGAGTTGTGTCCTAAACATGGGAGCTACCTGCTGTTCTTGTTGATGCTGTTCCCTGTCTTTATTGGCTCTCCTGGTAGAATGAGGACTGGTAGTGATGGTGGTAACAAAGCACCAGTTGCTCTGATTCATTTGTCATTTTCAGCACTGAAAAAATTGCATTTTATACATTGATGTAAGTTATGTGTTTATTCTTTTGCGATGCATGCTTTAGTCATCAGGATTAGTGGTAAGCATCTGAGCCTTACACATGGTGGTGGGTTCAGAATTGTCCAGGCAGAAGATAAAGTTGTAGCTACAAGAGTTACTTAAGCTCTGTGCCCTTCAAATGGCTTTTGTTAGTGATATCTGATACCTTAAAATGTGTAGTTGGTATAACAGAAAAGTTCTGAATCACGGTTCCTGCTGCAGTTCCTACCTACAAGATTATTTTTATAAGTAAGAACCTACATAACCTGAACTATTATGAAAACAGTATTTAATTAATTTGAATAAAAGCAACTGATACAACAGCCATAAGATATTTTATTTTCCTTAAAATATTGTTCTAGTTTTAAGAGCTGTGGTTTTATTTTTACTGTTCTGAACTACTTATGAGAACAGTAACAGTACTAATTGCCTGGGAACTGGAAAAGAGGTAGAGTTGTTTAAGTTTGGGCTTAGCACTGGAAGAAGTGCCTGTCTGTCTTACCATAGTCATGTGGGCATTTTATTTTTTTTTGTCTGTGGCCTTTGTGTCTGTTTCTTTTTGAACATGCTGTAAGCAGATAATTTGCTAGATTCAATTGTAAATATAAAAATGCAAGCCTTTTCTCTTAAGATTTAAGTTGGTAATATGAAGAAGCGTCTGCATGAATGAGCTGTCAGGAATAATCACTACCACAAAAAACGAAACAAAAAACCCCCCCACCAAAAAAGTTCCAGCTACTTAGAATCTTGAATTTGCTTCTTATTATTACATCAGGTTTATTGAGAGAGTAATTCAAATTGTAAATATATGGTGCAGGATCTGGATACGCTGCTGGAAAAGAAACAAACACCCCAAAAAGTGAAGAAATACATTAGAGCATCTCACGGCAAATCTCCAAGGAACACTGAGATGTTTCCAGCCAGAGAACAGCTTATATCTCCAAAAGGAGAAAACAAACTTCTCATTTTAAAGGGACAGCATGGACAAGAACCTAGAAAACTTCCAGCTGCCAGGAGTCTCCTGACTGGTTTGTATTTTGATTTATTAAATACATTTTGAACAGTTAACTTATCATCTGCAGTTCAGTTTTGTAGTATGTTACGTATTCTTGGTCAGAAGTGTGTAACAGCCCATACGTAGTTGTCAGATTCACATAGCCTTGCTGTGCATTTTTTTTCAACTGTTCCCCTGAGATGATAGACCTGCTGCAGATTTATATGCCTTTTTATATTATTATCATCATGTTCTTCCTATTTTTGTCCATTTCTTTTACTGTGGGCTGTATTTGGATTGTTTTTCTGCAGTGTACACCTAAATGGCAGTTTACGAGTTGACATTAATGGTGCATATGGAATATTTCCAAGTATCTACGTAGATAATACTGAATAAATGTATTATTTTGGAATGCAAAGTTGCTGACTGTTTGCAAATCTCCAACAAAGCTATTGTTGTTTAACGGTTTACAGTGAAAAGATATACTGAAGCCTTGGCTCAGAATTTCCTTGGTTTGTGCAATTTCTCAGCTTTTGAGAGGGCTGGCTCTGTTTTATTCTTGCCAGTTCATTAATGTTAATGTCTTCTGCACAGTAATCACAGTTGCAGTACCTAGAAACACATTAACTGATAGTTAAGCTGAAGACTTGGTTTTTGCACTACTAGTTTGCCATGCAACAATTGGGAGTTGGTTTACTTTATTATTCTTTTACTTGATATATGGAAGAAATGGGCTTTATTCTTTCTCAAGTTGTTGTGCTGTAAATTTACCGTTTACCACCTGAAGTATTTTGACACCTCAAGAAAGCCATTATAGCTTATTACATTATTACATAATCTGTATTCATTGTTTTTCTTCTTGGGGGTGTCTGTCTCATATCTCATACTGTTTTTTACTAGAGTGGTAAGTATTCCTTTCTACCCCTAGATAAGGTAAGTATTCCTTTCTATGCCTAGGTAAGGGTTGAGAAGAATTCTATGAGATGTATTAATCTTTGGCAGTCCAGAGAGACAGTATATTGACAAGCATCTAATGATTTCCACGTGTCTTGCTGCTTAAAAAAGCATGTTTTGTTACCATTGCCTAGAATTCATATGGCAATTACTACCATAAGGCTTTCCCATGGTTTTCATATATATCTGTATTCTCAAATACCTATATATGTGTAAATATGTATACGCACACAAACCCCCAAAATCTCCTGTTCATTGAAACAGTATAAGAAAGACAATTTATTTAATACTTGTCAGGAAGTAAAAGGGTTTGGTTTTTTTATTTTTTATTTGATTTTTTTAAATTGTGGTAGAGCTTAAAAGTTCATGATTACATATACCTAGCATAACCGAAGTATCAAATGTAGAAATAAAGATGATTCTTGCCCCTTTCAACTTCCAGTTGAAAGTTTTATTTTTGATACAGATAAACATTGACACGTTGCAAATGTTTCAGCAGTTCAGAAGGCAAACAGTTGTGCTTACACATTGCACAATAAATTCCAAGAAGAAAATGACCCACCTACTCCAGAGAGAAATGCCACTTTACAAGAAAGCGTAGATGCATTGGTGCGACCTAGAGCTGTAAAAAAAGATCCCATCCTTGAAAGTGGCCCTTTGAAGAAGAAAAACATGTTATTACCTGCAAAATCACAGGTATGGAAGTGATAAAAAAATTTATGCTTTCTTCTACTTGTCCTCTGAGTTTTGTTCTATATTGTAAGACACTGTCTTTGCACTTCCTCACAATTTTTTTATTCTGAGCTAGGAGGCATAGGGGGATAAAGTATGTCATCTACGTACATTATTTTTAGTGGTTATGACTATTTTATTAAATGTTTTTTGAAAGTAGTGTTACTGTTCCTTGGAAACACACTGTACAACTAGAACCAATAACAGAATTAGCAAGGAAAACTTTTGCTGAAACTCGTTTCATATTTGAAATTAGCATGGTTATTTTTCAACTTGAAATTAAAGCTGAAATATTTGTCTCTTATTGGTCATCCTCTGTTATGAAAAATGCACTCAGCAGTAATGTTATGCTAATGCTAGTAGGAGGATATAAGTTAGGCAGATTGACTTTGTTGGTTACAGAAATTACAAAACTTCACAATACAAATTCTGATTCCTGGTGTGTCCTCCTTGCAACCAGCAAGAGGCTTCTGTAATGCAAACAAACGAGTTCTTTAAAGAATATTTCAAAGTGCTAAATGTTGCAACTAATTGGGGGTTCTTATTAAACACTTTTTTTTCTCCCTTCCTCAGAGTATCACCTTCAGCTTGAAAAAGCAGATCTGATACAGTAACATAGATGTAACTTCTATTGCTTCCCATATCTATCTTATGAGTAAGGGTTGTGAGCAGCAAAGTTAAGCGTTTCTGTAATTCATACTGAGGGGACTAGTCTAAGTGTCCTTGTAGAAAATACAAATATGGCAATAGTATAGTTTCAGTGCTGAATAAAATGTTACCTTGGAAATCTTCTATTTGGATTTATTAAGAGTTAACGTAGAGTCTAATTCTGAAAATTTCAAAGGAAGTTTTTCCCCATGAAGAGCAACATTGGAAAAACTGGGACTGTTTACAAAAAAAAGTAGTTGCAGGATTATGCATATGTTCTGTTCAGGCACAGTTTTACTTCCCTTTGAATCAGTTGTAAAACCTCCACGTACATTAACTGTGCAACAAAGCCGGTAGGCATGACTTCAAGACAAATTCTGAAGCAGCATGCAAAATACTTTAAAAACTCAGCAACTGGAATATATGTTTTTAATGTGATTGTGTTCATTTTAAGGGAATGCCAAAATCTTTAAAATCAAGACGGGTACAACCTCAAGGAAAGCATGCCCGATTTCAAGAGACAACTATAGCTTTCCAGCTAAAGGAGAACAAACGACCTGTTAAGGAAAGCAAAATACCCTGTGTGCTTCCAAACACTACCTCTCCACCTGTTTCACCTAGGCGGTACGTTCACAGTCTAGTGGAACCCGTTTTAGCCCTGCTTTCCTGTGGAAATGCTGCTGTACTTGTGCTAGTAAATAGGGTGGATTTGGCCTGGCTGTCAGATTGTGAGGGCAAGTGGCACAGCACAGCTTACTTCCAGATTGTTGTATTCGTTTTCCCACTTGGCACAAAGTGGCCTCATTCATACAGCCTGGGAAGAGCCATTGCTTTATGCTTTTTCCTGGATCAGGTCCAAGTATTGTCTGGGACTCACAGGCCAAAGTGTGCTAGGCATGGCTTTGACAAAACACACAGTATGCAGAATGGCCATTCAGCACTGCATTAAGAAGGTAAATATTAACTCCCTGTTCCAGAAGAACAATATGTATATCTTTGTCCTAGCCACTAATGGAGTGCGGGTTTATTTATTTTAAACTATGCTGAGCATCCTGTAGACCAGGGCTCTCCAAATTTAGTTTACTTTGGGACTGCTGCTTATGGCAGTTGAAGCAGGAGATCCAACTGCTGGATCTGTACTAGGCAGCCTGCATGGTAAGATAAGAAGCTTGTCTCTCCGGGTAGTATTTGTAGATAGCTATGAAGTTGCTTGTTTGCCAGTAGCAGAAACATAATTGAAGATCCCTGGTTCTCAAGAAAATTTCCTGGCTTTTGTGATCTTAAAGTCAGTATTCATTTTCTCTCTAAAGTTTTTTGAAAGTTTTCTAAAGTAATACTCAGAATCACGTGCTTTCATTCTTCATTTGTTAGAATGTGCATTTTTTAACCCTCTATGTTACTGTTTTATTTTTGAAGACTACCATGGCTTGAAGGAGAAACTTCAAGAAGAGTGAAGGTTTTACCTGACCTTAGCAGAGGAGAAACAAAAGAAATACAAAAGTTAAGGTAATGACTTACTTTGAAAAGCTAATAAATGGTGTCAGATCTGATATCGTCTTCTCCCCACTCCCACCAGTCCCCCAAAAATTACATTTATGTGTTTGGGGTTTTAAATTATTGTTGTCGTACCAAGTTTCAGAATGGCATTGTCATTTGTTCTTTTTTGTGTAGGTCACAAAGTACTTCTCCAACCCAGTGTGCAGACAAAGATGAGAAGGCAGTATGGGAACGTTTAGAACCTCTGTTAGATAGGACACAGGTAGTACAGTCAAACTCATGCCTCTGTTTGAAGGGTGCCTTTAGACTTGCTAAACATTTACAGAGAGGCAACACACAGTTTCTTTTCAACTTAGTTCAAGTCATATTTATGTAATAACACAGTTTTGGATGTTTGGCGAGTGTATCTCCATTTCAGTATGTGGGTCTTGAATTATTGTAATGAAGTTTGGCAAAGCTGCATTAAATCTTTTTTGGTTAGCTTCTTGCAAGTAGATGCATTTTTAAGTTGTTTTTAATGGTCATAACAGTTCTACACTGAACATGGCTAGACTTGATAAGATTATTTTAATAATTCTTAAAATACTGTATTTAATGACTTAAATAAATTTGGACTAGTAGTACTAATGATTAATAGTACAGAAAGCTTGATTATCATGAGAGGATTTGTGTTTTATTTAGAAGATCAATCTCTCCTTGGAAACAAACTGTCATGTGAAGGATTCTTCATTTATAAACCACCTTTCAGCTCATGCAACTGAGAAGGTATATTCTATCTGTCATAGAGTAAAGTCGTTTGACATTTGAGATGAATTTTTAACTGTGCTGTATAGCAGAATGCATCTGGAAAAGTAGTACTGATTTCCCAAACTTAGCAATTTCAACTTACGTAAGCCACATCTTTAAAACTGTCATTAATGGGCATGTGTGCCTTCTAAAGTATTGTTTTGTAGCCATGTCCAGTATGAAACAATGAGAAAGCTCTTTCTAACATCATCTCTTATATATGTTTTGCTTGATGCAGCCTTGAATGCATAAAGTTGTTTAGGAGGAAAAATGTTTTCATATAAAATAATACAAGTTAATGAGTAGTGATGTGATACCATGGCTAATTGGTAAAACTGAAACCTATGGCTGTGGCCTGGATCCTATATATTTACTCATTGCCACCTGGAGCTGCTGTGAGACTGTCCCTGTATGGTAAGCTAAATGTGTGTGTAGTGTTTTTTGTAAGATGAGGGCCTTCACTTGGCTTTCTTGAATTCCTGGGTGATCTCTGAACCTGTGACAGTATCATCTTCCCATTTGGGAACATAGTTGCGTAGCAACCTTTTTCCATATTCGTTGATTTTATTGGTAGGAACATACTAAGCTGTTTTTATATATTTGGCTTACTGTATGAGTGGAAGGAAAGCAGGAGTTTATTTGGATTTTCGTTGAAGGGAAAAGTTGAAATGGCAACTGTATTATTTCCATAAGCTGCTGTAAGGAATGTTTGATTTGTAAGCATTCTTTCTTCCAATTGTTTGTGGTTGTTTGTGGTTTTTTTCTGTATTTCTTGCACTGGCTGTGTGATTTTTTTTGTTGCCTTTTTTTTTTTTTTTTTTTTTTTTTAATAGCAGGTTGCAGCAAATGCAGATATTCTGAGTGATAAGCTATTGGATGATCTTTTGGAAGATACTGCTCAGGAACTGTGGAGTATGGAGCAGCGTGGCAGGCTCCAGACTGAGGCTCTGCCTACGGCTGACACTCATAGTCTGGAGTCAATGTTAAAAAGAATGGAAGAAATTGAAGTAAGATTTTCTCTCTTGGTTGATCTCATTGGTGCCAATTTCTTGTTTACTGTCCATAAGTTGCAGTATCTGTCAGTATCCACATTCTTAAATGAAGCAAGGTCTGACTGGATCAGTGTATGAAATGAAACACTTCGAAGGAGTTTGTGCTTCCAGGAAAACGTTGTGTAAGAATAGATTAATATTTGCCCTAATGGTTTTATTGCTAGCTTTAGAGTTGGTAGACCTAAGTTTGCTTCCCACCTCAAGACTGTGTGAATTAGATCATCATATGTGAATGGGAAAATCAGTATGGCAATTATGTTTATTGTCTCACAAATTGGCAAGTATTTGAATATTTATGAATTTTTTTAACCCCTCCCCCCATGTTTTTTTGTGATAATAGGATCGTAATATTTTAGTAGCATGAGCATCTCAAGGAAATACACTCTGTCAATCCAAAATATTTTACGGGGTGACATGGGGAAGTCAGACATATATGGTTGTCTGTGCCCTTATTTATACGTCCTTCTATGTAAATATTCAGAAGGTTATCATTTACTTGACTTGAATTTTCTCATATATGGCTTTCTTAAAAAATTTGCTTTGATCAGCTTTTCCATTTTTTGATTCACGTCCCATTTCAACCTTCCTGTTCAGTGAAATTTATTGTAACTTAGAACTACTGACTTCAGTGCTGTTTACTTCTAGAGATCTGTTCATAAGTTGGAAGCATGAAGCTTATACATTGTGTAGTGTCCTTATCCATATGCGGCACTTAAGCATACATTTGAATTCCGTATTGGTAAGACAGGAGCAGCATGAGGACCCTTCAGTTTTTTGGCTTACTGCTGTTGATGTGAGATGGGAGGAGTTGCCGTGGTACTGGCAACTAGTTGAGTCTTCAAGTATGGCATTTTTGAACAAGATGATTATCTGTGATTTCAACCCCCTACCCCTTTTCTGTGTTACGTTAACTAGGCAAGATAAGCCTACTTTGACCAAGGAGGATCATGACCTGCTTTCCTATTGGGTGATAACTATCACAGCTGAACTGCTATGTGTTGATTGATTAATTTTGTGTGTTCAAAACCAGAGATACCAGGAGGCTGTACGCAGGAGGTTCACCCGTATTGCGTACAGTGATTCGGAGTTCTGGACCCAGGAAGACAAATTGGGTAAGTGTCTTTTTAATGCAACTTGTTTTTTCCTGTGATTTGTGTCTTTAAATCCACATGTTTTGAGATCAAAATCATTAGATTATGTGTGATCAAATAGCACCACCCAGACACACATTACACTACAGGTGCTCCTTTCAGAGGACAGTTTCTGAAACAGAGTTTTAAAATCAGTATTTTAAAGTGGAAGCATCTCTTCTGAGAACAGGCTGGTATTTTTTACTTGCCTTTGTTGGGTGCTGCATTTGGATGGAAAGCATTGCTAGTGCAACTTAGCTGAAGGATAGGAATCATTAATACATGTTTCCAGTCATCAAATGCTAAGTTTGATTAGTGTCCCTTTTCTAGGCATTTGTCATTCCTTAGCTTAAATGTTTTCTGCCAAAATGTGAGTAATGATTTTTATGCAGTGAAGATGATATTCCATAAGTACATACACTCCAGTTCATCTGTAAGCTATTTGAATTTACTGCAGAAGACAGCTAGTTTACTTTCTGAGGTATCCTAAAGCCACGTCACTCGCTTTCATGTTAAGCTCTTCATGACTTGCCTGTCTTCAGTTTTGAGAAAAGAACTGGCAAATCTGTAAATCTTAAATCTTGAAAAGAGTAGTGTGTTCTCATTTGACTTGATTTCTTTGAAACACCTAGCAGTAATAATTTTCATGCTGATGAATTCAAAACTATTCTTAAGAGTTCACAGGCTGAGGTAAGGTACAGTGAAACAGTCTCGTTTGTTCCTGCTGTTGATTTACTTAAGCAGGAGCAAGCAGATATGTATCTTCTAGTTTGCTTTTCCCATTTTCTTTCCTTTATTTTAATAAACTTTCAGTTTATATGGCTTAGAGTTCAAGAGTAAATGTTATCTAAGTACTGCTGTAGCAGTGAATCCATTGCAGTTTAAGGTTTTTCTGGCAGTACACAGAAGATGATAGTAAATTACTTAGAAGATTTTTCTCTTTCCTTATTCCTTTCAAGTGATGGTGATAATTGTTTTTAGATCTTGCAGCATACATGCAAGTTTAAATTTTATAGCCTCAGAAAATCTGGATTTTTCTGTACAGAATTCATTGTCCAGTGTGCCTCAGCAAAAAGTATTTAATCCTTGAAAAAACCACAGTTTGGATGCTTCCATTCACATTAATCACATTTTTCCTGCTTGTTTTTATTGACTAGAAAATAAATTTCATCAGATGAAAGATGTAACTAACTTTTCAGATCAGATTAAATTTTTAATTGAGGGACCTAAATAATACTTGTAGGAAACTGTTCATTAATGAAAGGTAACATTCCAAACAATAGTTTGACGTTTCCCATACATAAGCATAGATACTTTAATACTGTTTGCCATGGTGGCATGCTAATAAGGGTGACTTAAGCATTTTGTTTTTCCCATCTCCCTGCTCTGTTCTTTTATCCTACTATTTGAGTGAGTACAACAGTGAAGCTGCATTGATTTTCCAAGCTGAGTATCTGATCACTTTAATGTGTTGTTTTACACTAGTTGGAAAATCTCACAATAACACTTGTGAAGACTTAGCCCAAATCTTGTTGGATTTTTTTCCCGTCTTGGATTTACTACCAAGCTTAATAGACTACACTAGTTTTAGAGTAGTGTTTTCTATCTCTCCTCTAGAAGTATCCACTGACACAACAAACTATTTATACTAAAGGTAGGATTTTTAAAATGCTCAGCTTTAACACACTCTGAGCTCTTGGAAATCTTGTATTGAATTTAGATTTTAGGGGCTTGTCACCATCAATACTCTACTTATCTGAAGGTCTTACACTTAAAAGAAGCAAAAATCTTTGTGAGGACTTACCTGCAGTAGATGTCATTTTTCTCTTCCAAAGAACAATTTTAAATGTTATTTTCTTCCTTCTAGAACAACAAATTGCATCAATAGCTAAAAGACCTACATCTCCTCACCCAATTCAGATAACCAAATTAATTGGACACACAGAGCCAGAAATGGACATTTTATTTGAAAAACGTTTTGATGGCAAGTAAGTGAACTGTTCAGCCCTACACTAAACTATGGTGCATATGAGCTGGGTGTCTTAATTACGGTGTTTTCATAATAGAAAATTATGGTTACTATTTGAAGAGATTTTCTGATCCATCAAAAAGGTACTTGAAAATCCAGTTCTGGCTTAATGGCTATTGTATATTTCCAGTGATATTGATGAAAACAAAGAAGCAGAGGAGAAACTGCAGACTAGAAATTACATTCTGCAGCAATTGACTCCGAATTCTCTACAGAAAGAGTGTTATGTGTCTCTCTCTGTGCCAAAGCGTATGCTCCAGAGCATCTTGGATTATAACAGCAGATACAAGCATCACTTAAAGCTTATTTCCCATGAAGCAATAGGCAGTTTCAATCCATGGCAGATTGCTGAGAGGTATGTGAACTATCTTTTGTGTTTTTGAAGTGAATGTATGGGCTGATTAACAGGTTTTTCTGTCCTTATTCAGGTAAGGACTGGGGCAGGGGCCATTTAAATTCCAAATTGAAAGCCAGAAGCAGTAGGCTATTACACTGTTTCTCTACTGGTACTTGGTGTTCATTTTTAAGGTAGTTGGATAAAACAAGAAGATACATGAGCAGAATGTCCTGGAGGAGTGATTATTTTTCACATCTTTCTATGGTGTTACCACAAAAACAACTGTGTGAAATTTAGGGTAACAGATTATTTTCAGAAGGCTGTCATCAACAGGTAAATTGAAGGAAAGGAAAACAAAATTAACTTTTTTTCCCCCCCTAAATGAAAAAGAAATAAAGTGCTGTAAATAACTGAGCAAATTTTAATCTTTGTGGTGAGGGATTTTGAAGTTGATGTTTCGTGGAACAACAGTAGATATTCTTTAAAAAGAGAAAACTGGCCTTAGCACAGATTTCACTGCTTTCTCTTCCACAAGTCTTGTGTTTCATGGAGTTCACTGTGGGAAGTGTGACACAGGTGGCTTACCATCCCTTAGTACAAATAGAAGAGGTGAAGAAGCAGTTAACAGTCTCTCTGGTGTTCACGTCCTGGCAAAGAAAACTTGTTTATCACACTCAATGTCTGCTAAGCAGGCAGGGTACAATGTAAGCTGAAATACCCACCCTTGCACTGAAGCTTCAATGAGTGCTCAGTAACAGGTAGAGCAACTATATTATATCACTGGTTATGATATCATACGAGTGATAGCCTACAATTGCCTAGAAATCGTTTTCAGTGTGTATGATACATTTCTGAAATCATCTATTGGTCTTGTAAAGTCCCAGCCCAAAAACCACATGGAAATACAGGCTGAACTTGAACCTTGCTAGTCCTGTTCTTTCGGAACTGAAGAAATAGTGGCACGACTGCAGAGGGGAAATCAGAAGACTTCTAACTATGGGAGGAGAGAAATGAGACAAGAAAACTCTGAAGTATTAAGAAAATTAAAAAAATCTAATGTCAGTGGTTGTAGAGGGAATGGTTTGCCATAATTTGCTGTACCTGCAGTTTGGACATCGGGCTTAATTACCAACAGTTTTTAAATTTTTGCACACATTTTTAATGTAGTGGCATTGAAATTAGTGGTATAGCTCATGTGTGTAACATTTGGCATCTCCATCAGTGTTGCCAGGAACAGGTCCTGCAATATTTGAGGTGACTTGCACATGTGAAGTTAATCATGTGTGTTGATGCTTTGCCCAACTGCGGATAAGCAGGCAAATGTTCTAATAACTATAGTTAGACCACTGTGTTTGAATCTGCTGAACTAAACCACTGAAATATGCCTTGTTGGTTCTCAGTGCTGTCATTCTGCCTCCTGAACTTTTTATAACTGGCGTGAGGCTGGGTAGTGCAAGGACTGGCACCTTCTTGGGGTTGGCAGGTGGATGACATGGCAGTGAATCTCTCCTGACAGCAGAGTTCCACTGCGGCCATTTGCCTGGTTAGTGTTACCTGAAATCAAACTGCAACTGCAGTCCGATGCCCAGCATGCGTCACTGGCGTGGTCGTACCACCAGAGGGCACTACGGATCTTTTTCCGGAAAACAGCATCCCACAGTGTTCAAAAGAACCACTCCCATGCCATGCTCAAAAGGTCTTAGGAAGACTAACGTTACGATATTTTTAGAATATACACAGAACTGAAGAGAAGTTTTCAAGAGGCCAGTAGACAATTGTGTTCTTACACTAAAATCGTTTTCCATTCTGTAACATCTGCTGTGGTCCAGAGGTCACTGAAAATTGAAATTTCTCATCTCACTTTTCCTTAAACTTTGTTTTTCTCACTAAGGCCTGATTAAGTGATAGCTAAAATCAGTAAAAAAGCTTCCCATTTGCTTCAGTGGCCTTTGGATGAGCACCATAATTTGTTAAATCTTATTCCTAAAGCAGGATTAGTATATTAAGAGTTTGAAAAAAGGAAGCAACAGAGATCTCTCAACACTTTTGAGCCTGAAGTATGTCCTTTGCTATGAATCGGACTGAGGAAATAATTTCTGATATCTTATACAACACATACTACATCTTTTCTTGGGCTAAGCAGTAGAAAGAATGAAAAAACACAAGTATTTGCCTTTTAAAATCAGAGCATTGGTATCAATGGAATGAATGACTGGAATTTTAAATCTGACTTTCAGAACCTTTTCCTTTTCCTTCCCTCCCTCTCCCTCAGTCTTGCAGAGCAACTAACAGAAGAAGCCCTATGCGATGTGGCAGCAGAGCTGCAGGATGTTTGTGAGGATTATGCAGAAGCTGTGTTCACGTCAGAGTTTTTGCAGCCTGTGCAGTAATGCTTTCAAATCTGCCCCATTAGCAAATGCGATGTCAACCTCAGTCTTAACAGTCTTACCTGATTATATAATTTTTCCATGCTTTTTTTTAAAGTCTGTGAGATTCTGTCCACCAAATGAGTTAAGTCCATCAGGGATTCATCTCATATTTTTATAAAGCCATTATCATAACGTTTTCCTTTTCAGACTTTATTATACTGCATTTATCAAGGCTTTTTTTAGCCAGTGTTTCAATAGAATGAAATAAACTGTTATAGGTAAAGTTTATGTATTTTGATAGGAGTATCGATCCATTTGTATACCTGCATTACTTCACCCATTTTTATGTGTGATCATCTTACTAGACTAGGAGGAGGACTGGGTTCAAGCGCTGTCATGAGCAGTTCAAGCAGGCTGTTGACCTATGACTACAGCCAATGTCTGTGCCATGAGAATCCTTCCTTTGGATAGCCACATCCCCAAGTCTGAATGTAGCACCTCTTCTGTTCGATTCTGAATATCACTAGTACATCATGCATGGACAAAGGAGACTTTTCAATATAAACACATCATGGAGATTTTCTTCCTTTTTTTCTTAAAGTATGCTAAAATATTGTGATTTTATCAGCATTTAGTGGTCCAACCCCACATTCCTTACTCTTAAGAATCTCATTGAAATCAAGAACAATAAAATAAATGAACAATTGGGACTTCTGCAATGTTGACTTGTTTGTTTCAAGTAATCAGTGTACTAGTTTCAGCTATGTCTGGAGCCAGCAATGAGTAAGAAGTATTTATGGTAGTATTCTAGGGAAATGTGAATTCAGCCCTTGAGGTAACCCAAAAAACCATGTAACAGTCTGTTTACTTTGACTTATTTCTTTTCCCCAATAGTGTTTGACCTATAACAGAATAATTTTTAACCTTCTAAGATTATTTTTATTTCCTCTTATTAGAACATACATTTTAAAAATAATTCTTTTTATTGAAGGATGGTTTACTGTTTTGTCTTGAAATTTACACTAAATGTAATGATATAAGTGTTATTGCTGATGTGTGACTTTGCTGATGTGTGATTTCTGTAATTTAGAACACTATTTAAAACACTATCTTTTTCATTTCTAAGATTATACAGATAAGCCTGGTTTTAAGTCCAAAAGATTAAAGCCATAGTGTCTCTGTGTATGTGTATATATGCTTGTGAAAGTATTTTCAAGACATTTTATTTTTTAATAGCACTTGTTTCTTAGGACTGAACATAGTTTTAATTTGAGATAACTTCCATTTGAACCCATTTGGAATAGTCAGCACCCAAGATGCAAGGGAGGGAGTACCTGATAACATTACAAGAGTCAGACTACCATGTGCCTTGAAGTAACATGGTCATCTGTCAAGGTAAACATAGTTTCTCTCTTAAATCCCATGGTGCCATGAGTGGTATCCTCTGATGACTGATCATGCCAAAGTGAACTTCTATTGCAGATGATAATTTTCTGGCATTTGGATTCTGCCTTCTTGGAGCAGAAATGTGTGGGGAGTGAAGGCTTTAGGTAGGATCCCTGACTTCACACTCTTCAGTCCTTCCTAAGGAACTTAACGAAAGGATTTGATAATGCATTATTTGCTTGTGCGAGCTAGACAATTCTGAAGGTTTACCCCGAAGAATTTCATAATTGTAGACCTTTATCTTAAAGTGACTCTGCATGTCATTGTTCCTAAGGGACAAATTGGCATCAAGCTGGACAGACATACATGTGCATAATTCTTGTCACAGTATGTTGATAGAGGCTATATATGGGGCTGAGATGTGCGACCATAATACCACTGCGGTTAACTGTGCATCTAATGAGCCATGTTAATTGCTCATGCACTTATTGAAAGCACTACTATGCATCTGAGGCCATACATCTTTAAAGCTAAGTCATCAGGGAGTACCAGAAGCTGTTTCAGATTTAAAAAGCATTTTAATGGTATAGATAGTGAAGAACACATTTTCTTGCAGACTGCGCTGTTTCTCATTGCTGAAAGCCTTTAGGAACATGTTAGATATCCAAACCATACTATTCTGCTTGGTGTTGCAGGATCCACTTCCATGGATCTGGACTAGACTTCATTGTAAGGCCTTTGCAGGCCTGGTTTTTTTTCTTGATTCTTTATGTGCAAGTTTCATCAATGACAGAGCTGCGGAAGGGATGAAGCAAAAACAGGATGAAAGAATTCAGTGGTTCTGTAGGCATGTGGATGACTCCAACAAATACCAGTTGCTGAAGTCATACACAGATGAAGTAGAATTAAAGTTTACACAGTGGTTCAGTGTGATTCAGGTGATGGCTGGTAGAAGCATATGAGAGCGGTTTGGTGCAAGGGCAGTGCTGTATCCTGGGTGCACCAACAAGCATTAATTGCCCTGACTAGCCTGCCTGGGACATCTGCCCATGGCCAGGAGCCCCCCTTGTAGTCAGGCCAGTCCCCGGTCCTTGCCGAAGCTGTGCCACAGGCACAGCCGTGTCCCC
>JAVJGI010000001.1:113363099-113377742 GCA_035590275.1 Ibycter americanus
TGCTGTGGGACCGTGTTCTGGGGGTGCAGTCACTTCCCAGCCTGTGCCACGGGTACCCTCGGCTCCTGGCTTGCCCTCCCTCCTGGGGCCGCCGTGCTCCTCCTTCCTGGTAGATAACTAGGTGTGTAGGGAGCAATGAAGCAAGGGGGCAAGGGGTGAGTCTGGAAATCTGCTGTGGGGACCCTGAAGACAGGACTGCACGTTTGCATTCTACAAGCAGCTCCTGCAACTCCTGAAAACATGCAATCTGCTCTGTAACTATTTAGCTGTGGAAATTAAATCTGCATGCTTCTGAGAGTGAGGTCGTTATGGAAACAGTGTTTGCTTTACCAGTGCCTTGGAGAGCTACTTTTCTTTCTACTAATGCTGGACCTGATTCAACTTCTATTAATGTCAATGTGAGAACATAATTGAAGTCCTTTCTTCTCTTTGGCTTGCTTTTTCTCTGGGTTGCTCCTGGAGGCTGACTTTCTTCACATCCTGCTCTTCTCTATGGACTAGTTTCCTTCCAGGAAAAAGAGGTGTGGTGTTTTTTGTTTGGGTTTTTTTTGAGAACTGGTTCACCAGCAGTAGGAAAAGGAGCTCTGATCATGATGTACATGTCAGTCAGTTATCAGCCAAATAGAAGATCTGCTTCAGCATATCTGCTCAAGGTATGTCCTGGAAGAACATAATCGTTTTCAGGTATATTTTTCCTCAGAAGACCCCACATTCTCTCTTGCAGCATGCTTGAAGTACTAGATTGCACGTACCTTTTAGGATGGTAGTCTGGTCTGAGGGAAAAGAAAGCTTGAAGGACAGTGGTCCCAACTGGCCATTTATCATCTGTTTTCTTGTGCTTCACCTGTGTGTTTGTGTCTGCCTGTTGTCTCTTGCATAACAGAGGCTGCAGTGTGTCAGTAAAATGGCTGCCTTGGTTCGTGCAGCTCCCAGCACGTGGTGGGAAGTGCCAGACCACTGTAGCTCCTAACCACTATGACGATATTAATGTGGAACAGAGATCTGGCTGGCAGAACCTGCCTTCTGAAATTCCTCATTGAGAACTACTGAGATAAAGGCAAAACAGGATTTCATTTTAAATTGCAAGTATTACCCTGCGCAGAAGAAAATGTAACCCAGGGTTCAAAGTTCAGTCCTTCCACTCGTTTCGTGGAGACAGCATCTTTCCTTACTGGTTGTTTTCTTTGTTCTTTTGCTGTAGGAAGATGTCTCTTTTCAGGGACTGATTTTCAGTATATTTACTTCTTGGTTTTAAATGTTCTTTTAAGCAGCCTCCTAATTTGCCAAGATGCTTTTGGACATGCAGAACTTTTAAAGCAATTATATAGGCACGGGTGTAAAAATTGCTGAAATCAGAGCTAATGCATGAGCTACATTTTTCCTTCAATCAGATTTGTGCTGTACCACATCTAGCTATAGATTCCAGCTTTAACAAAACACAGAATATGGTCCCACAGCATCAAGGTTGTAGTCAGTGCTTTCCTTTTGCCCCATTTTGTCTCAGTTGAGATTTGTATTTTCAGTCTAGCTGTGCCAGAGGCACGCACACAGAAAAGACAGGGTCACCCTGACAAACCGGGGTACGTGCCACTGGCGCTACCTGCGAGCGTGCTGTTGCTGTGGCTAGTGTCTCAAGGGTCCAGGGCAAAGCAATCTCGTAGTGGCCACAAGGTGACCAGAGCCCATGGTTCTGTGCAGGAGCAAAGGAGCCGGGTGGGTTAGACTGGCCGCAGCTGAAATGACTCTGGTGTTACTGGTCTTAGCCTGTATGAGCAGGTAATCAGGATGAAAGTAATTGGGACTCTGTGGGACTATGTGCTTGCTGCTATCACCTTGCTCTGTAGAAGGAGTTGCTGGAATACTTTGTGTGTTTCCTTCTGGGGCTGTGACAGCTGCCTGAGTCCCAGCTGGAGGGGCAAGACTGGTCTGTGCTCTGAGCTCAGGTTTCTGGAGCAGGCCAGCTCTCTGGAGGTTAATGTAGGTAGACTTGCTATGGGGAATACATGGTGCAGCAGACTGTTAGATTAGTGTGAGGTCTGGGGGAGGAACATAGAAGGAATTATATCTGAGTAGCTCTCAGGCATGCTCAGCAGTTTAATATAGGGAGGACTCAGGACTTAGATAATACAGATTTATTTTTAATGGTACTTTGTATATACTGAGAATTGTAACCTTTCCTTATGCATTAAGCACCTGTCCTTCATCCTCCGGTACCTGAAAGCTCTGTGGAGCCAGAACCTGGCTCACTGTGGTGACTTTTGAAGCTGCTTGCTAGTCCTTTGGACTCCCACTAAAATCAGTAGAGACTGAATGTCACTGGTGTCTTGATCTAGTTCCCTTAATGACCTGTGTCAGTGTTTTTTATTGCAACCTCATTACTTAAACCTGACCTTGAGCCAACCTACATGGTTGGGAGTGGATGCAGTCCTGATCCGAAAGGGCTGGATTGGTGTCTAACGGCACTCTGTCGTAGAGTAGTAGACCTGCAGGACTGAAAGCTGAGGGATGCTCTAGCCTGCCAAGCCCTTTGGTTTAGCTCAGCCTGGTCATTGTATAATGTGAATTGGGCTTATTACTTGTGGAAGATTTAGACAGGAGCTGGGAGAGGGAGGAAGAGTCGGTGTCCTATAAAGAAGATTCTCTGTAGAAAGACTTACTCTGGTCTGTGTTAACTGATTAGAATTCCTTTGTTGTTGCCTCTTTTTAGAAAGGTTTTGGCTTCCTGTTTGTGCATGTGTCAAAGGTTAGGAAACAATAACATTGAGTAGTCTTGGAGGCAAGGAAAGGCTATAACGTACATCATTTTATGAGTGAAATGGCTGTCTGTTACACAGCCCATCATGTATAATACAGCCCATCAAAGACAAGTCAGCAACTAGCACATTTGTTCCCTTTTCTTCTCCAGCAGTCCTCATTAGCTTTGGGTTTTGGGGTGGGGGAGTGCTGGCTCTAAAATACATGCTCTTGATTCCTGATTCTACCAGTCTAACAGCCCATCGTTATCCCTGTAGTTGTAAAAGTCCTTCAGCAGGGGCCTGTGTGGGATTAATAACTTTACGTCTGTCTGCAGGCTGCGTTTGAACTGGAAATCAAGCGACAGCAATAGAGCACTGCTGTTTTGTGGCTGGTGTTTTCAGGTGTGGCGGCTGGGAATGAAGCTGGCTGCCCCATCCCCTGCCCTCTGTGCCACAGCGGCCACAGCTCTGGACTTAGCAGGTCTGTGGGCTAACATAGCAAAATGAAGACTGCTGTGAGGCCATCAACAGCTTGACACTGCCAATCTGGCACCAGCTACTCTTTGTACAGTAAACCCTGTGAAGGGTACCTAGAATGGACTGCTGTCTTGTGTTCTGCTCAGTTCACTCTCAGGGCAGATGTTGTCTTGGCTGTCTATACTTGATGTACCATGTCATATTTCTCTATGTGGGCAAATTATTTTAAAATAGACGAAGGGCAATGAAAAAGGATGGGGGTTGGAAACTGTAGTGAGCTTGACAAGGAAAACCAGTGTCTCATTAGTCTGTCCTGCCTGCTGACGGCTGAAAGGAAAACTAGTTGCTTCTGGTAACATGTCCTAACTCTGTTAGGCTGATTTCTTTCTCATATTGTTGTTCATTAGATCTTGATTTATATTGATAGAAAAGATTTACCTTAAGCTACTCAAGATGCCTTTGAAGTTTACTCCCTCAGTGAAATGAAAGCAGTTCTAATCAGTTATCACTTAGTTACAGCAGTCTAAATTCTTATTCTGTAATGCACTTGTCTCTGAGCAAGTGGTAGTCAGTGAAATTACGTTGATCAAACCAAATGCAGAGCAAGAGAACAATCAGTGTTGATGAAGTCATGGGCAGAAAATGCTGATGTTTTTGAAATTAAATTGTAATTCTTTTTCTGCTACCATCCCCTTTGTCTTCAGGGGAGTTTTGCTCAGCCTTCTAATGAGCAGAACAAAAGCTTGAGACATCTTACTTGCATCTGCCTGACAGAAATTAAGCAATCCCAAATTTCTGCAGGCTTTAACCTCTTGGGAATCTGAGTCTCGTTTATTTAATACACTGATTTAGTTTTTTATGTTTGGCTGTTCCTTTCCATGTGAGAGTCAAACACGAGAATAGCAATGTTATGAAGGTTCATGTCTGGGGAGATGGTTCATTGAATTGTTGTTTCAGTGAATTCTTGATAGGGACAAGGCTCCTGCAATTTCAGTTGGAGTTTAGTGCTCAGCAGTTGTCAGGATTTGGCCTTCAGTTTGGGGCAATCTGCAAAGAACCTGGTTTTCATACTGTAAATTCTGCAGGCTACACCAGTGCAGGCAGCTGAATGAAAGCTAGTTCACTGTTAAGGTGTTTTCACTGGAGCTTTCATTAGCCTCTGAGGTTTGTAAATGTGGCTGAAATTCAAATGAAAGGTTACGCTCTATAATTGTCTGTTGTCTTTCAGTTGGGAAAAGGAGCTTGCTCTGAATATGAAACTAAGTAGCACCAATTAAACTAAAGGTAAAGCTGCTGCTTCTGCCTTCTCTCTGAGTCCTAGCCCCCATCCCTCTGGCTTTTCTCTCCTGCTTCTGCAGTCTGAGTATTTAGGCTGAGGAAAAAACGGCCAAACAGAACTGGGTGAGCAGGAAGGAAACAGAGAACAAGTAAACTTCTTTAAAAGGGGAAGAAAGAAAGAGTGGTTGCTTCTGTTATCAAGACTTCCAGTGTGGATTTCTAACCACATCAGGAGCACATGCTTAACAATGATTATATCAGCAGGAGGTGGCACCATCGGTGTCAGTTATTAATAAACCTCTTAAAATGCACATCCTGACTCTTTTTATTTTTTCTTCCTCTTCCTTTCTTTAACTCACTGTAGCAATTTCTGTCCCTTTTTGAGCTGGCACAGAACAAAAAGTCCACAGTATTAATGAAACATAACTAGCATTGTTCAAATGGACCCAAACTGAGATGCTTCAAGCAGATCAAGCTGGGCTATTCCATACAGACGGCTCCTTAAGCTGGCTTTTCCAGTGTCCTGAAATCTGTCCAAAATAGAACCAACTGTATAAGATGAAGGCTAGCCAGAGAATAATACAGCCCATCAAAGGAAAGTCAGCAACTAGCACATTTGTTCCCTTTCTGAAACATGACCCTTTGCTTCTCCAACAGCCCTCATTAGCCTTGGATTTTGGAAGGCGCTGGCTCTAAAATATATACTCTTGAGGTCCAGGGACTTTGCCCTTCTACTTTGTGACAAATCTGTTGATGGCAATTTTGTCTCTGAATCTAAGCCCCAATAAACTACTCTCCTAATCCAGATTTCAATCCATTCTCAGAACCTGAAGAACAGCCTGGAAACATATACAGGCTCGGATTTTACCTGCAGGTACAGCCAGAAATCCCTGGGGCTGGGGTGAAAGTTAGCGGCGTGTTGTGCCTTGTGGGCCTTACAAAGAAGTGGTCCAGCATCATTACCAGTGTAAGGCCAGGAGAAGCCTGCCACTCTGTCCCAGGACAGGGCAGGGCTCTGGATCAGTGAGTGTCAGTGCCGTGTAAAATGGCATGATTTATTTCACCTTGTGTATGTTTAGTCCTGTGGGCAATGTGGCACTGACCCTTTAGGCAGTGAGTTATGCAGAATCAGAACAAGTGGAAGAAGCAAATCTCTCTCCACTATAAGCTTGCTGCCAGGTTGAATATTCTCCAAAACATACGACAACCATGAATGTGTGCTTAATGCACCTGGCTTGTGCCAAAAGATAGGATGAATTGGGTTGTGGCAAGGAGACTGGGAAAAAAAATATCTGCAGTCCAGTCATGTTCTTTGAAAACTCACCAGGTACTGTGGCTCCAGGATGAAGACTCGATGTCAAAAATTTAGCAAAATCCCCTTTGTCAGAGCAAGGGAAAGGCTGACTGTAGCCTGCAGTAGCTGAGCTTGAAGTCTCATGAAGGAGTTTGAAAACGTCAGCCTTGGAAGCATAGATTCTACATGCTTGACGTTATTTCTCCCTATGCATTACACAGATGGTTCCATAGCCTTCTCTTACATGGTACTGATAAATAAGAGGGGTCCGTGGGTGCCATCGAGAAAAGATGTTCCGTAAGTAAATCATTAGTTTGAGGCAGGGGGTGCATAGAGTGACATTTAACATCAGCACAAAAACTTCCCTAACGAGAGGTTATTAATAGCAGTGTGTGTGTGCGCGCGTGCACAGAATTTCACTCTTGAACGCACAGGCCTCTTCAGAGTGTCTTCACTCGTGGATTACTAATTTGCTCTTTTGCATTACAGTGATAGCGTTGCCCTGTCTTATATGGAGGCCTGATATTGCAGCTGAGCAATCCAGCTGCATCAGCTGCATTTGTGGTTCTAGGCAGTGTCTTAGCAAAGCTGAGCCAGGGGAAGATTTATCTGTTGGATAGAAATTGTGTGAGCTGAACAAAGCTGCACATACATGCATCGGAGGAAAGCTTGCTGAAGTCTGCCAGATGCCCACTGATCAGTTTCAGGTCTCCAGAGCACCAAGTAGCGTTGTCTTTCCAGTGAACTGTGTCCGTGTGTTTTGATTTGGATAATAAATATTTTTACTTTTCCATTTTGACAGATATTTAGGAAAGTGGATAGGTTGGTATGCTCAAGGTGTGTGCCTTCTTGCTTTATTTGGAATCACTCTAACAATGGAAAATGTTTTTTTAAATCTTCTTAATAGCACTATAGTAGCTTTTGCTGAGACAGTAACTTAACTGGATCTGATCCATCTTAGCAGGAGTGAAGGGTGCATATCACTTCTTGAATCCACACCTTCTTACTGCATTGAAGAAGTTAAATCATATCACTGCTGCTACTTAGTAGAGCTATCGCTAGTAGTATCTCCAGAGGAAGTTGAGTCATTGTGCATCTCAGCTGCATTATTGCATTAATTTGTTTAAACAGACCCTTGAGACAATCTACTTTACAAATTAGAGCACCCTTAGCCAGAGTTCTGTCGCTGGAGCTTTGCCCAATCCCCCCGAGTCTGTCACCTCTAGCGAAGTATCTAATTAATGTTGAGATTTTTCCTTCTCCTTTGCACAGCATTCTGTGACTTTGCCTACAGGTAGAGACTTTTCTTTTTTTTCAGTCCTCTTACTAGAGATAAAGTGGGTCTTGAAATAGTCAATGCCTAGTATGCAGTCTCGCTCTGCATGTGTCAGCAGGACAATGATAATTGTCTGTTGGTGGGAAGCTGTGACTACCTTAGGAGGCTGTTTCCTCGCAATGTAATGTGAAGATCGGATACCTTCTAAAGAAGGAAGAGGCTAGAAGTTCAGGAGTTAAAGTAGGTTAGTCTTGCTTGCTTCAAGAGAAACCATTATAAGATACCTTAATAGATCTAGAATTGTATTACAGGTGAGGAGATGCATCACCTGCCTCTCTTTACAGACAGGAGGAAATGGGGCTCAGGGAAACAAAGTGAAGTGCATGGAATCACCAAGTCACCTGCACAGCAGGCTGTGGAGTCAGTCTCTTGACTCAGTCTGGGCCTTTGTAGGTTGATGGATAGAAAAATACCGGTTGGGGGGCTTTCCCCCCACCCACCCAACATCTTTTTACCAAATTATTAGCTGAATTTGGGGGAGGAACCAGCACTGATTGAACTAGGAATATTTGTACCTTCTGAATACACAGCAAATAATAATAAAAAAATCTGTGTGTCTTCACCTGCAAATGTTTCTGAGAGCTGGTTCTGAATAACTTGTGTACCAGCAGAAGTCAAGGTGCAAATCGGGAGGGGGAATGCATTTTTTTTAGGAGCATTGTGCATTTCCAGTTCATCTACGATGGGGTTTTCCAAACTGTTAACTCTGTAAACATCGTATACAGAAATGTGTATGCTATTGTCAAGCTATAATGTTTGTTTATAGCTGGCAGTTTTACTTGGTTATTGACTGCAATATACCTATAGTAGTGGAGAACTCAGAGGGGTTAACTATACAAGTAACTGCCTTGCTTCCTGCAGATGCTTTGCAGCTTCAGATAAACTGTTTGATACCACAGCTGTATGGCTATTGGTATCTGACAGTGACAATTTAATGCCAGTCTAGCTGTGAGTTTCTCAGCTGTGACGGTCACATAATTATCAAGGATAGGTCAAACTTTAGTCAAAGGGACATGGGTGGCATGGCAGGATGGTGTGAAAGTCTCCATCCTGCTGAATAGGGTAGCGCCAACTTCAGCTACCCTTCTTTCCCTGATTCCTTGGGCTCCTCTACCACACCTTGCTCATACTATGGACTGGAGCGCAAGCATGGTTCATGCAGGTTTGTCTGCCTTGCAGCTAGCCATCCACAAGCCTGGCTGGGTGCCATGAGCTGTGGACCTGTGGCAGAGTTCAGCCACTTTGCAGTGTCACTCCCAGAAGCAGAATGGACGGCTTGCCTTAGCTGAGATTGGTCTGTGCCTGAGAAAGCCAGTGGAAATCGAGGTTGGGTGTCTGTGCAAACAGCTGCTGCACTGCAGAACAGGAATGCTCCACAGATGCTTCTAAAAATCCTGGCATCACAGTCTCTCCCCTCAGCATTTCAGTTAGGAAACAGATGACTAAAAATAGTCTACTGTCTAAAGCACCCAGGGAGCTGTGCTGTCTGATTACACCTTTAGCATTTAATGTTTGTTCTGAATGTATCCAGGATTTTTTTCAAATACCCAGTCCCTCATTTAGTAAAATATATAGATTTAGGATCAAACTGATATTCATCAACAAATCTTGCATTTATCATAGTGCTTCCTCCTGCTGATCTTTCCTAACATTCTGCTCTGCTATGGACCAGCAGTCAGGCTCTGGGAAGAAGGCTTCCTAGCAACGCATTAAGCCACTATAACAATGTTTTACAAAAAACAGGCTGCCTTTATGAAAAACAGCATTGGCAAACTGGTAGACTTTTCCACATGGAAAGAATAGACACCCTGTGCTTATCCACTGAAATGAGGAGATGCTCCAATTTTGTCACTGTCTTCCTTTTTTTGTTTGTTTTTGTTTTGTTTTTAAATGAAAAAATCAGAAAGAGCTCAATGAACCAGAGCAAATATTAGTAATGTTGGGGATTGGAGAGTCTGGCTTATTCTTTAACGGTGGTTTAGACTGAGGAGGCAAGAGAGGAAAAAATCTGAGCTATTCCATATTGAAAGAATGAGATATCTAACCAGACTGATTATGGTGTGAGCAAACCAATATGTAGGCTTGGCAGGCTTTAGCTTTTGCTTTTAATTAGTAGATATTGATTAACTTAGGCTTTTTCTATGTGTCTGCCGCAATCTAGACAGAAATTGTACCTTTAGGTTTGCTTGCTTCTTCCTCCTTTCCCGCTTAATGTGGTGTTTTATCACTGTCCTGTCCTGATTTTTGAGTGGAAAACTTGACAAATGCAGCTTGTATTCTAACATTTTGAAAATTAAGACATTGCCCCCCTTCTCCAGCTTCCTCCTCTCCCCATGTCAAAACTTGACAAAAAAGCTCCCAAAATTGCCCTAAAGTAACAGCATAAAAATCTACAGCTGCTGCAATTTCATACTGTTCCTTTAAGTTTTGATTCATGAATTTCTGAACACTTGGGGTTTTTTAATCTGTGGAACTGGTCTTCTGAAAATTGCTAATATGGCTTTCCTTGGTGTGCTATTTAGAGTGGACAGGGAGGATTGCTTCTTCTAATTCTTTCTGCAGCAGTATCAGGTATGAAAAGTCATGACTATACGGGCATATTTGAATGTGAGAGCTTTCCTGTAGGGTCTGGAGCACATCTTCCATGTGCTCTCATTTGTACCCAAGGAGTTTTTGTGAGTGGTATTTCTGTCTCCCATCTGAACTATAAGCTGTTTGCCTTGTGCTCGGCAAATCTCTCCCTTTTATTAAAGAATTGTAAACAGTGCAGAGAAAACAGACAATCTTGGTGAAAGTAGTGATTCTGCAGTGTGGTAATAAATACTAGATACAAATTACTTATGAAATCTTGCTTAAATCTTGTGATTTTAACTCTTATCACCTTTCCATCTGTTTTTATCCCTTGTGCTTCCTTCCTCATGTAGCTACCAATACTGGAGACTACTGGAGTCAGAACAGCAAGTACCATTTTTCCTTGCCTGCATTTAAGAAGGCCTCAGCCCTGACATTATTGATTAGTACAAGTCTGCTCCTGCTCCTGGTAGACCTTTAATTGGATAGACTCTGGCTGTTGACAAGGCTTGAGGCAGGAGAAAGCATCTTCCAGTTCAGAGCCAATGCAGAAGTAACAGATGAGGGGGCTGACTGGTTCAGGACTGAACCCCCTCAGCTCTTGCTTCTGCAGCTGTTGACAGCTGTCTTGGCCATTAGTTAGACCCTGCTTCTCTGCAGAGCAAGACCTGGGATATTGTTGGGAAGATTCTTATTGCCAGGCCCAGGTGCTTGTCTGGCTGCCTCATGTCTGTTGTGGACTTCTTACAGCCACGCATCCAGCTTCAGCTGCACAGCTGAGTAATCCTGGTGTCAGTCAGTGCAACCTCAGTAATAAGGGCTGCATGAGGCCTTCCTGGTATCTGGGATTAACTACAGCTAGCAGCAACCTGGCAACATCACAGCCTCCTCACCAAGCCACGTACCTTCCTGCTAGACAATTCCCTGTACCTGGGAGTACCATAACATCTTTGTTGGGACCAGCTGCCCATCCATTGCTGTCTTCTGTAATGCCTCTCTGGTTTATGATTGTGTTCCCTTTGGTTTTCAGTAGAATGCTGCTCTCCTTTAAAGTGCTGGTCTCTGATGTAACTTGTCTCTTTTTTATTTTGGCTGTGAGTGACATGTAAACAGTGCAGAGAGGCCTCTCAAACTATTTGAAGTTATGTTGCCAAGAGCTGCCATCTCAAGGCTTGTTCTTGGATCCTGGACAGCTTCTTTGGCTGTTTCACTGGCATGAGCAGCCACAAAGCAGGTATATCTGCTGCCAGAGAATTTCGTAGTCCTTCCAAGTAAAACAACGCAGTGCAACCCATTGCTAGTGGGTGGCTGACATGCAACAGTTGGCTGTGAGCTGCTCTAGTGCCTGCTGTTTTTTCTGACTCAATGTGGTGTCTGCTCCTTAGGGCTGCCTCTCAAATTCTATGGTGACTTCAAGGAGGATACAGGAACTGAGCTTAAAGGCTTCTCCTGACTCTCATTGCACCCTCCTCGTCAGCTGCTTGCTTTGAGTCCCACACTTCTGTATCACTGAAGTCCCCCAGCTGTTGATGGAACTGCACTCAGCATTGCTCCTCCTTGAAATAAGCAGTTATCTTCTGACCTTGGACAAACAGTGTGGGCTCTAGAGGACAGGTCTTCCATTTCTCTTACTTGCCCAGCAGTCTGCTGGTTTGGCTCTGAAGTCTGCTTAAGTCAGATTGAACCTTGTGTCAGCGGGCACAACTCTATAGAAGCCAGGCTTGAATTCAGTAATGAAGATATTAACCAATCAATCAACCTTGAGCTTTGCTGCCTAGAACCTTAAATGTACAGCTAGAGCAACCTTCCTTGCCCAGTTTGAGCTGGTTTGGGTCATTAGGTGGGCAGATATTTTCAGGGGGGCAATAGCATCAGTTGGTAGCATTCTTCTCTGAGCTCCTATCCTCAGGTGGTTCTGCATTGCCTGTAGCACACGGCACTGCCTATTGTGTTGGTCTTTTTCTGCGTGAATTAGCAGCAAACCATGTTTTGTACAAGGTTTGATTTCTATAATTAGACACCTTGCAACACCAGAAAACCTGGTAATGGTGGGCAGCATCCTCTGACAGAGGCTTTGTCTTGAGAGGAGTTTCTCCGCTGTATTGTAAGGAAAAGAACTTGGGTCACCGGTAAAACACAATGTGTTTGGAATTAAATGTGTTTGGAATTAGATTCCTTTCTCAACAGGTACTTGGATGTATAAATATCTTTAAAGGCATTCCAGCTCAGGCCATTGCTTGGCTTAGTATATTTTTCTTACATTATTATTTGGCTAGGACTCTTGTAGAAGTTCTACATGTCCTCTCTAATGCATGAAAAAAACTGTGTGCCTTTATGTACCAAAAGGATTTAGTTGGACTCTCTGAAACTTTTGCAGGTCTTCAGGAGAAAGAAAAGATTTCTGGAGGTTTATGTTGTCAAGGGCTGGCAGTTGTCTGCTTTCAGTATTCAGGACAATGTAAATTAATCCTTTCCCCTCGAGGGAGGCATTGTGGTTCTTACTGCCTTCAAAGGCTGCAGCGAACTGCCTGCTCAGGCAGCCACGCCAATGGAAAGCCTTTTGGGTTTTTTTCATTCACTGCATCTAGCGCAGTGCAGAAGAGCTGTTGAGAATGAATATGTGTTGGAATAATTGCAGTGTTTTATGTGAACAACAACAAAGCTTATGCTTTCTTACATCCAGAGCTATTGTGCAAAGGTCTAATTTCTTTTTACCTCCTTGGGGGAGGATAGTGTGGGTGGGGAGGCAGCACATCTGCAGTGACTCCTAGATGATAGAACCTGGGGCAGGGAAAATGAAAAAGTACAGTTTGCTGGTATGATTTCCACAAAAAATTGTTGAACAATGGATGTGGCACCTGTGGCATTGTGCAGACATTTTATGTAAATGGCTGCATTGTTCTGTGTCCATGTGAACTGCTTCACATCTCAACATGGAAGAGCTATTCTAGGCAGATTCTCTCGCTTTCTCTCCCAATGAAGGTTTGGGGAGCATGGAAAAATCATTTTAATCTTGGTCTGGCTATGAAATTTAGTGCAGTTAATGAAGGACAGAGATAATGAGACAGGTAAATGTCTCATGGGAGTCTTCCTAGTTGTTTCCTACCTGGAAACAAAGTTCTTCCAAGGCCTAGAACAACTTTTGTTCTCATTCAAAGTTCTGTTCAGATGATTATAAGAATCTCTTCTGGTGTGTCTTCTACATGGTAGTTGACATGAAGACTGTTAGCCTGACACTTTCAAAAGTTACTGTGGTTCACCTCAGTTGCCTTTATGAAACTGCTTGACAGTAGTGAGGATTGGGTGAATTCAGCCTAGGAACAGCTTCTTGCTGCTTATGCTTTTGTATGCCCGGACTGAATGCAAATATGGGAAGGACAAAGACTTTTCAAAAAGCTGCAGTGCAAGTAGATCAGTGTCTGGTCTGTAATGCTTATTTTCTCGGATGTGCATCAGTGACAGACTCTTGCTAGCATGTGCCTTCAGTAGAGGTGGGTTTCTTAAAGCTGCTGTGAGGCATAAGTCTTGCGCTGGGCTTCTGCATAGGTGACAGCATCAACTTTGAAAATAGATGAAATTACACCTTTGTTTATCTCAACTTTGTAGATTTCAGAGAGATTGCACTCACATAACAGAAAGCAACAGTTATGCGCATTTGCCCTTGGTGAATAGCAGGGAGAAGACAACTGCTGTTTGTCCATCACTTCCTTGCATGCTGTTGTCATGAGAGCCTTTCAGATAAACTGCAAATGGGTTTGTTGTGCATTTGATAGCTGTGGGTAGTCATGCATTTCCAACTACCCTTAAAAGTACCTTTCAGTCTGCGCTGTCTTTTGTTCTGTTTCCTACTCCAACTGAGTAAACATCCAATGAAAATAGGTGGGTTTATGGGATAGATTACCGACCTGCTCCTTCCCAGAAGTGATGGTGGCCAGGTCACATCTGTACAAGACAGAAGCTGTTTGGAAAGTACTGCAGCTTTCATAGTAGGAAGCAGCAGAGCATGGAACTCACTGCTCTTGCCCAAACATAGTATCTCTGCCTTTCGGATATTTTCCCATGCCACCAGGCCTGTGACTATGTCCACAGCCTTTCTCTAGGATTACTTTGTTTGGTGGCTTGGTGACAGTGTGGCATCTTTGGGAAAACAGTCATGTGGTTGAAGTTTTTATATGGGACTTCAAGTGAAACAGCAGAAGCAGTGTGGCTCAAGGCCAAACCTTCCATCATCTAGCACTGTCACCTGTAGCTGGGGGAAGGTGAACTATAGTTAATTCACTTGGAGCTGGCTCTGGGGGTGAGAATTGCTGGGAATTGTGGCTACTCCACTTAAGCCTCAAACAAAACCACTTAATTCACTCTCTTCTCGGGGTGTTAGCAACACCCGGAGCACATCACGTGTTTATTTTTATACCTACCAAGTCGGTGTTGGCACAGCGCCTGTAAGTTGCTTTAGGACTTGGTTGCATTGTGTTTGCATGGCTCCTTCATTGTATGTTTCTTTGGACAAAACTTTTGTTTACTGCACTTGGTGGTGTTCTGACATGCTGTAAATAAACTATAAGCCCTCATAGGCTCTCTGCCTGCCTCCTCGCATTGTGCCCACAAGATGGGCTGCCGCTTAAGACCCTTCTTGAGGCGGGTTTCTCTCAGTTCTTGGGAGATCTGGGCCAGCTGACTACATTTTTCCTCGATCGTGTTAGAGGAATGCCGCTAGCGAGGCTCTGGAGGTGGGAGGAACCGAGTCTTGCCCTCAGAGTTCCCTACTGCAGTGCTTTCAGCAGACCGTAAGCCGCTTGCCTACGGCTGACTGAAAAGGCAGTGCGTGGCCGCCGCTCCGCCGCCACAGGACGTAGCAACGGCCGAGGGATTTTTGCCGCCGCAACCACCGCAGGCGCGGCGTGCGCGAGCGGCGCCGCAGCAGTGACGGAGCCGCGTGCCGCTGGCGGCCC
>JAVJGI010000001.1:113378477-113405310 GCA_035590275.1 Ibycter americanus
CGCAGGGGCGTCGCGGGCGTCCGCCTCCCCGGCGCTGGGCCGGGAAGGGTCCCTCCGGCTGCCGCCTTGCGGAGCCGGTGCTCGCTGCCGCCTGCTGGGGAGAGGCCGGCTGGGACGCAGCGGCCCGGGGCTCCGCTGAAATAGTCAGGGTGTGCTGGCGGGAAGGACCGGCTGAAAGGGAACGGCAGGTACGTGGCCCCCCCCGAGGGCTCACGCGTTTTCACTCATGCTTCCTCTGAGGTCGGAGCAGTTTGGAGGCCGGTGGGCTGGGGCTGGGGCCGGAGGGCTTGGGGAGACTCGGCAGCAAAGCCCCGGTGCCCTGCGCCTGGTGGCAGCGGCAGCCCCGCACCAGGTGGCACGTACTTGGTGCGTGAATGGCCGGTGCCAGCTGGCAGAACACGAGATATCTCTTGCTGTTGCAGAAGTGGTTTTCTTCTAGATTGCATGCAGAGCCCGTTGCTTTTGAGGGTGAAAGGCCTAACTCTGCTGTGGCTGGGTGGCTGCTGGTCTGTACGTGAAACTTGCCTGGTGTCTGGTGCCAGTTCTTGTCACAGCTTTGTGATGTCATGGTACTGTTAAAGCTAAACCCAAAGATGTTGCCCGGCAGTGTTTTTTTTTTAATTATTCCCCCAAAATAGGCAGCCCAGAGACATAGCACTCAGGAACACGAGAGCATCAATAATTTCAGAAGATGCAAATATAGTACTGAACTAAATGGTTCTTTTCCGTCTTTGGAAGATGAATAAATAATCAAATGGGCAAAAAGTCTCATCGTTTTTTCTTTGGTATTGGCGTGCAGTTCTTTTAACTTTGATAGGAAAAATAGGGGAGCGTCGCTTTCACTTTCAGTAGTATATGAGTAATGTAGCCTGCATACATAGCTTGCTTGTTCAAACCCAACTTTGCACAGGAATTTTAAAGGATGGTGCTTCTCTTGGATGTGATTCCACTCACTTCAGTAGACAAAGTATGACTTGATGCGAGCTTTGTGATGCTGTCACTACTCTTTATTGTAAAGAAAAGCAAGAATTGACTGTTCACTAAGGAGCTCTGGCAGAACATAGCTGGGTTAGGAGCAGGAGAAATGTGCTGCTTTTGTAAATTGAGCCTACTGAGTTTGTCGGTGTGAGCTGGAATAGGCACAGATATGGAAATGTTGTGACTCTCTTGCTTGTGTGTACCCTGCCTTGCAGCCCCTGTCAGCACTGTAGCCTTATCACAAATACAAAGGAAGACCATCATTCTAGTAGCCATGAAATCAGCTGCTTGATCACTGATGAATGACACGTGCTTTTAAAAGGGCTTTTAGAGGTGGTTGACTCAACTCCTTTGAGCAGCCAGATCTCACCTAGTGGACTCCAGATTTTAAGCGCTTGGAACAGTCCCTGCACAGAAATGCTTGGATGTTTGCAGTATTGTAGGCTGCAAGCCCACATAGCGGCAACTGCAGATCACTGCCTGACATGTCCCTGTGGGGGTGGTGTGGGATCTGTTCTTCATCTCCTACTTCATTTTTTAACGGACAGCAATGACTTAAAAATGCCAGATCCTCCTCAGAAAGCCAAAATTTCTGCGCTGTGAAAGTAGAGTCTTTCAGATGTGATGCAGGCAGTCCACCTACAGTGTTGCAGGAAAAGGTTAGAGAATATTCATATCTTCTCTGGTTTTGGGGAGTGAGTTTGGAGGAGGTGATGATACTGCTAAGAGAGAGGGTTAAGTTAATTTCTGTGTGGGAAAGCTGGCATCTGATTACAATGGCATCTGAGGCATCAAGAAACAGCTCTTAAGAGATATGCCACATCTACAGCAAAGCTTGATCTAGGATTTGGAGCCTGAACAGCCATGTTAAATCTCCTCTCTCTCTTCCTCCGACTCACCAGTAATCCCATAAAGTGCAAGACTGGAAATGTCACTGGACCTTAAAACAGGGGCTTAAATACCTGCATGGCTTAGTTTCTTGATTTGTTTCCTGTACTTTAAGGAAATACGTGCCTCTCCTCAACATCTGCTGCAGAACTGCCAGCTGAAGGATGTGTAGAGTAGGTAACCAGGGTCTTGTCACTGCTGAATTGCTATGAGATGAAAGACACTGAGTGAGGAATGGGAGGGAGGAGTTGGTTACATTGGGTACTTCCGACCACAGTGGTGTCTGAACTGTTCCTTCAGTTAGCTTTTTTACTTGACTTCTTGGCAAGGGAACCTGCATTTTATGTGGACTTTCGCATTTAACTATGTCTCTTTGCTCTTCTTTTGATATTTATTTAGGGACTGATGCAGCCACAATGAGAATAAAGAGAACTCCTGACCCTTCCCCCTTTCTTCCCTATCCCACTTGGCCTTGTGTGCACTCTCTCTCTGACTTCCCTCTCGCCTCCCTCTTTATTTTTTCTCCCTCTGCCCCTTTGGCCTCACACTTGTGCAGGCCTTCCACTCCGTTGCAGTGGGTTTCGTTTTGATTTCAGGTGACTTCAGTTCCGGTCTGTTCTACAAAGTCATTGTGTGACTTTGGATGGGTTCTGTGTGGCCCTGCTGACAATGATGGCATATATGTGGTGGCCTGTGCACAGGTGAGGGCTTACTTTGAATGTACTTCAGGTTTTGTTCTGGAATAACTGAGTGGAGGATCAGCACCTGTCTCTGTCTTGCCTGGGTTCCTGAGTCTGAAGGAATGCCTCCAGTAGTTAAATTCACATTTTTTTAAAGTACATCTTCAGTTTTACATTTTCCAGAGAAGAACTAAAACATAACTGGAAAATAACAGTGGGTAATTTTGGCCTCCACTAAGTCTTAACTGCATAGTCACTAGGTAACACTGTGTGGGTAGCTCAGTTAAATCGCTTAATGGGTAGGCAGGAAGCATCTGAAACCAGCAGAACAGAACGAAGTAGTATTATGCAGCAGCAGTCAATGGCAACAGCAAAGGTCATTCCCTCTACCCAGTATCTCTTTTCAAATGGAAAAATGACTTGTGCTTTTAAATTTTATTAGGAAAACCATCCCTGAATTCAAAATGGTCACAGTTCTAAAACAAGTTTTGACAAGTGGAAGGGTTCTAATCTGTGCAACAGAGTCTATTTTTTATTATTTTTTAATTGAGATTAATTCAGTCTTTGATACTTTGCTGTGTAAAAGACTTGAGTTTTCAGTAGCTGTGAGGACGTTGTGTGCTATTTTGTCTCTGCAAACTAGATTGGTGCGGTAGTAGTATTCAGGAGTGCTTTTTGTGTGGTTGCCTGTCTGTGGCATGTGCTCGTGTTTAGGCTTGATTGGCAAATGCTTATTACCAAGCAGAAGATGTAGTGAACTGCTGGGCCTGCTGTAAAGCTTGAGATCTGTCATACTATGACAGTGACATGAACCTTATTGAATTAGTTTTGCAGGAAAGCCCACTGCTGTAATCACATCCAATGAAAACCACTGTTCTTATCCCAGGCTGCTTGAATGCATCTTCCTAGAGGGTCGGGTGCAAGCATACCTGAGCCTGGATGGTCTGTTGGACTAGCCTGGTGCACAAGTGATATTGCCAGTGCACAAGGGGCTGGTGTGGCAGGTGTTCAGATCAACCTGCGTTCTTTCCATCTGTCCTGTTTGCCTGAGCATGTAACCGTTGTTTAGGAGAAGAGGGCCTGTATGAGATACTGGAGTGGTTCTTAAACTGATGCTTCTGTGCCTACTGTTCTGCTACTCTGCCCTCTCACAAATATGCTTCAGGTATAAAATCATCGCTGTTTCATTCCCAGAGCATTTGTGCTGATCCTGCTGGTGAAGTTCCACTGTAAACAGTGATGACTTGAGTTGTGGTTTTCTTTTTGAGCTGCAGTCAGTGTTTGTAAAAGCTAATTCAAGCTGAGGAGAAGGCAGAACCAGTGAAGAAAGGTAACATGGCTGTGGTTTCACAGCAGCGCTGGGCTTACTTGTTACTGCATTTGTAAAATTATTTTTCAACTCGTTAGATCCAATGGTGGAGCCCTGTGTCTTGGCAGAAGTATGCTGTCCACCAGAGGACATAATTTCCGCAGGCAAAAGTTCCTTCTATTTTACAGAAAGTGTTACTGTGCTCTGCACACATCTCATCTCCACATGGATTGCACCTGAAGATTGGGGGCCTACAGTGTGTGGTGGTGGTTTATTCTAAATCAGAGGTAATGCCAGTTAGTGCAGTGGAACAACTGGATGCCTTTTCTTTCTACTGACTTGATAGGCATTTTAAATAGGAGCTTTGCATAACAAGTAATACTGAAACAGCGTTTTTGGTACTGGTAGCAGAGCGTGTGGAATTATTGAGTGACAGTGGTGACCCCTTCTTCTGTCTTAGGATGCTTGGGATTTACAGGATGAGTGGGTTTTGGATGCCAGGCCTTTTAAAATTGTATAGGAAAGTGGTTAAATTTAAGTCAGAAATCAACAGCATTAGCTATTCAATTTTCAGAGGAAGACCTTTGTTTCTTCAAGTGCTTTTCAGAGCCTCTTAGGCCTTACTTCACTTCTTGTCTGTTTTTCTGCTTCCATTTCCTTAGTTCTGAGAATGTTGGCTACAGACCAGCAAGGTCACTTTAATTTGTCTTGTGTTCCCAGTCGTCCCCCCATTAGAAACACCCTCAGGTCACATGGAATGAAGTGTACTCATGCATTGCTTAATTGTCGTATTGCTGCCAGTTTGTCACATTTCTTTAAAAAAAAAAAAAAAAAAAAAAAAGCCACCTTTGGAAAGAATTTGGGTTTATGCCTCCTGACCAGGAGAAACTAGACCCGATTTGTCTCTTATATACACTTTACTGGTGTTTGTGGATGAAAGTGGAATTGGCCTTTGCCATGGCTATTCTGCCTCTTTGGTCTGTTTGTGGATCATATCAGAGCCTGCATGATCATATTGGGTTTTTTCTTCTTCTTTGAATGGATAACATTAGAAGCTGCTGATATGTGAGTGGGAATTATTTCTTCTGCAGTTTGCTGGGACTATGTACAGTCACTAAACATGAAGGATGAAATTTGCCTCACATCTAAATTTGGATGACATCTGCAGAGGTACAGTCTGACTTGCCTTCACACAGAAGTAAGAGTGTCACATAATAGGACATGGAACTATTTCTGTAGCAGTTCTTATTCAAGAACCTGCATGTTCTTGGGAAAAGGATTTTTTTTTTTTTTCTTTTAATTTGCAAATAAGAGCCTGAGTGGCTGAATGTTCTTCAGGGATGAGTTTAGGCACTTGTTTAAGTGTGGGGTCAGTTAACTATTTTACTGCATATCACAAGAGGATGCAACTGGTGGTATCTGCTTCTCTCGCCCTTATGGAAGCTGCTGCTCTACAGGATATAGGTTTCAGTTGTCATTCTTATTTATATGTCTTAGTGCTGGGGAAATCAATATCTTACATGGGTAAATTGGCTAATGAGCATATTATACATCTAAAAATCTTAGTTTAACTGAATCTTTTTCAACAACATTCAAAAGTAACTTTGCTTTTAATTAGCAATTTATATAATGAGAGCTACTGTGACATTGAGGTGTATTGTGAAATACGGTGAATCACAAACCCAGGTCTAGTATATCCATGATGTGGAAGATGGTTTTCTGTAGGTCCTGCAAGAGCTGTCTTCATGCAGATAAGTGATAGCATCAGCCACAGGAAAATTGAAATGTGGAATGACTTAATGCAGGGAAAATCAAGAGAGTGCTTTTCAATGTTGCATTTTAACTCATGCATCACATCACCTCATCTCATGTCACCAGGTCACAGATGCAGCAAAGTACTAATGGCATTCCAGCTGTTCTTTGTTGAACAAAAAAAGCCAGACTTTTTTACAGAAGAAAGTCACTGATTGTGTGTGTGATCTTAATTACAATTGATTACAGTTAGTACTAGCCTAACTAGAGAATTCAGCTTCTGTGCATGGTGCTGCAAGATGGCTCTGCTTTTGCCTTCCCCCTTGCTGTTGCTGTGGCTGTGTGCTCAGGGCAAGCCTTGAGTCAGCTGCTCTGTTATAGGTGAATGTAGCAACCTGTAGTACTACACAAAAGAAAACAGTTTAGGTAGGAAAATTTGCTTCTGCTTCTGGAAGAAAAGCACCCATGCATTTCTGTTAACTCTCCTGCCACTTGGAGTTGTTCCCCTTGTATCCCACTGTCGGTCTGTCGTGCTGCCTCAGCAGCCCATGGGAACTACTGCATGTGCTTCTAGTTCAACTATTGTGACTGGCAAATTAGTGATGCAGTGGGTTTCTGTCAAAGGCATTGTATTTCTGCTTGGCTTCCCTTTCTGTCCTCAGAAATTGTGATGCTGAATAACTGAAATGAAATGTAAGTTGCTGCCCTGCTTGCAAAATTGCTGAAATCTGGCGAAGAACCAGTCAACAAATATGATAAAGTTTGCTGACATAGAAGCATTAAGTGTCATTACTGAGGAGTTAGCCTGTATTTTGAAGTAGGGCTGGTCCTTTCGTTCTCTGAAACAAAATAATAAACTAAAATACACAGCAGTTTACACTGTAAATCAAATCACTGAGGCCAGGCAATGCCAGTGTCTAATGCAATCAAGAAATGTTAATAGAGTCCTATTAAGGTGGCTAATGCTAATCTGTTGGCACAGGAGAAAGCAGACACAGTAAGACATAATGTGTTAGGGTAATGCAATGCAGTCCAACCAGAAGATAGATGTAGATGTGAAGAACTGCTGCAGTGAGTTTATGCAGACTTGTGCTGCTAACTGTGGCTTTGTTTAAGCTTCTTCTACATCTACAAGTATTCCTAGTGCAATGTAATAAAACTGATGCTCCTAAGGGCTTTTCTTACAGCCAGAATTTATGCATGGAGATTTGTGACATTTCTTCCTGCCCTTCCTTTGCATTGTGCATCAGACTCCAAGGCCACTGGAAGCATGAGCTTCCTTTGTGGGGCTAGTGCTTTTACTGATTTCCAGCCAGGCCAGATTAAGTAACACAGGATGGTGTTGGTTAGGGAAGTACCCATGGTCTTTTGAGTTTTAAATTGGAAGTGTTAGTGCAACCGCTGGCATTCTTTTCCCTGGTCAGAGATGCATTTGCATTTACTTCCATTCTCCATGGGCAGCATGCTGTGGTTGAGGCGAACACCTTAAAGCTGTCATGCCAGCATTGGCTCCGTGGCTGAGAGAAAAGGGAGTTTCTACTTCTGGACAGAGTCCTACTTAGATGTATGAAATGTTCCTGGAAGCCACTGCATCCAACACCAGGGAAGAACAAACCTGGGAAGTGAACAGCTTTCCATGTTCTACTACTGCTTCTAAGTGTAAATTACTAGTGAAATTTAAAAGTCAGTAGATTTGAAGAGAAGCTTTGAATATTGTAACGCCTCCAGAATGGGAACAATCAATAGGTGCAGCAAATGACCTGAAGCTCCTTATAGCTGTTTACCTGTGGGTCATGCATCTTGCAGCATTGTAATGCTGGCACTGAGATTCAGTACTGCTGCCTTTGTTTCTTCCCATGTTTTAGTGCTTTTAGACTTCTAAAACTTTTTTGTTGTTGTTTTCAAATCTGTACTGCATCTTTAATGAAAATCTCTGTAGGCAGGTGTCAAGACTTAGATGCCTTTGCCATGCAGATGATAGTTCCCTTAAGACTTGGGAGCTTGATAGTGTGTGACCAACAGGATGTGGATTGACAGCATTGCATCTACTGCATCTTTAATATTAATGTTCAGTGCAAACTGTTGCTGTGCTCTTCCCAGCGGAGCATTTTCTTCTTTTTCCTAAAGTATCTCCAGTCTCTTTCCTTGAGTTGCAGATGCTGATTTTTTGCATGTGGCTTGACAGGTACAGTCAGATACGTACCACAGTAGTTGCATCTTTCAAGCTTTGTTTTCCAGTAGTCCCTCAGATAAGTTCCTTTCGACTTGTAACAATCCAGAGTTTTTTTCCAAAAAAACCATCAGGTTCTCTTATTAGGGTTTCCACAGAGTTTCAGAGGAGCTTCTCCATTCAGTTTCCAGCTTCTGCATCAGAGGTAGGGAATTATGACACCACCACCTTTTGTTTTTTCAGCTCTGCATAGTCCTGCTTTCTAGCCTGGTGCTTGACCATTCCCCTGATAGTTGCTGACCTAAAAGAAAGCATGAAAGGGTCCAGGAAGGGATAGGACAGTAGAACAGGGTGTGGAAGAGTCCTCCTTTGTGAGGAAATTGGAAGAAGATGGCTTGCTTTGTCTAGCAAAATGAAAGCCTGATTTCATTGCTGTGGATTAGGTTGGTGAGTGGCCAGGGTGCTGAAGAAAAGGTACCGAAACTGATGCTGACTGTAAACCAAGTGTTCGTAGAGCAGCCAGGAATGCATCAAGACAGAAAATAAGGAAAACGTTTTGGATTGGTAGAGTAACAACATGCTGTAAGAGCCTCCCAATCAGAATAATGAGGCAATCCTGTCCCACATGTAATTTTATGAGAGAACTTGTGCAAGTTAAACAAATTTTCTATCATGGTACCATCTGAGCGTGCTTGACAAAGGGTGCATTTCAGCCTTGTGTTCCTACAACTGTTCTGTTCAGCACACCTTGGCTGATGGTGTAACAGTTAATCTCTAGTACATCAAGCAGGGGAAATTACTTTTTTTTTTCGTCCCCACCCACTGTCAGTGGGCCCAAAGGCAGAAACTGTCCCAGCTGATAGTTGAACAAAGTCTGCCTTTTTTTGTTATTCTTTAATGAAGGAATAAGAGTGAAGAGTGCTGAAGAGAATACTCTGCCTAGCACATGGCATTTTGGAGCGTTGGGTCCACCTTGGAGCCGGCTAGAGCTGGCTCTGTTGGACACTGAGGAAGCTTCTGGTCCCTTCTTACAGAAGCCACCCCAGCAGACCCCCAGCTACCAAAACCTTGGCATGTCAACCCAATACAACTTCATAGCTTTCTCTGGTGTAAATGTAGATAAACTTTTTGACTTTGGGATCAGAGCTTAGACAGTTGAGCATAAAGGGCAGGAGTCTCTAGCACAGTTGCTACCATCGGCAGAGTAGAAAAACCTGTAGGGAACAGCTTTTGATTCTGAAAAACTCTGCATAACTCTGCCATCTTCTGCATCCCATCAAGTTGCTAACCATGAAATCTGGCTGAGCTGCAGGACTCTGCTGATGATCTAAGTAGTGATCTTTGTTAGGACTTCAAGGGTACTTAAGTGCTTAGGCATCTTTTTAAGGGCTTTGATTAGGGACAGAGGTACATTTTTTCACTTGTCTTTATATTTGGGGCTTGTACAGATTGTGTGAAATCTGCATGTGCTTGTTGCTGCATTGCATTGCTGTACCTCAGGATTCACATTCTTCCTGGCTGGCTGGGTTTATTTTAAGGTTATTACTAAGACTGTTTTGTAGAAAATTTTTTTAAATTGCCATGCTTGAAGGCAATTGTTCGTTGTGTCTCCCTGCCTTGAAAAACTAAAACCACCTCTCTAAAAGCATAAAAATGAACACGGAGTATATTCTCCCCTACTGCCAAAGCATAAGGAAAAGAAAAAAACAACAGAGGAAGAAAAAAGAACTTGGGGGTCAGGAGAAGAGAGCAAAACTGAAGTAATTGGATAGATTGTGGTAAGAAATGTATGGGAAAGAACAGTTATTAATATGAGCAGATGCTGCACAGACATCACACATTGCTTATCGGCTGCACAGACATCACACATTGCTTATCGTTTGTAGGTATGGATCAATTTTAAGCCAAGGCAGTGAATTTGTGCAGTATGGGTGGGCTTTTCTGGGTGGCACTGTAGCTGATTGTGTATGTATTGACTTGACAGAGTCCACTTTCCTTGCACCTTGAGTTCTCTGCTGTCACTCAAGATTTTCCAATAATTTTGTGCAGGGAAGAAGGAAAATGATAACAAGAACAACTAGCTCTTGTTTTCACGCCTTTTTGTCTTTATTACATCTTGTGTGCTGGATGACTGCCTCCAAAGTACATCACAAACATATTAGGCAAATACCTCTTATGGAAATGTTCTTCAGAGGGAATTCAATTCTTTAGGATTTTTTTTCCTTCCCTAAAGGACAGGAATGTGGGCTCTCTTTTAAAGAATCGGTAAGTTTTGTAGTTCGTTTGCTCCTCTTTCCTCCCCAGAGCCTGTTTGCTGAGCAGTGCCAGCTGAGTGAGTGGAGAAACAAGAATTAATTAGTTGCAGCAGAACAGTAGGTTTAGCGTGTGTTTTGAGTGTGCAATGTGTGTGTGTAGAGGGCTCCAGTTTTTACCTGAGTCTGATTTTGTGTTTCAAAGTTCCAGACCTGCTTTTGATGTCTGTGTGATGGCAACCTGAACTGAGGGAAGCTAAGGAGAGCCTTCCAGCTCAGATCTTATGGTCTTGTCAAGGTAACTTAGACCTAATTACCAAGGTAGGTCAAGTGCTTAAGCTTCTTTAACTTGGATATGAAAATGTGAGCTTAACACAAACCCTGACCCAGGAGCCCTGGTAACAGTACTAATGAACCAGAGGGCATATACAGGCAGAAAGCATTGTCGTGTATGAAGTGATGTCTGCTTGTCTAGAGATATGGGAGTAGATTTGTCACTTGAATTACTCTGCATAAGCACACTTTTTATAGAGCAGAAACTGGCAGGATGCTTGTGTTACCAAGAGTGAGAACATGAAGCTGCTTACAAGAAAAAAAGTCTTTAAGATTGTTGCAGATAGATCTTTATGGTCATTTCATGACACTTGGTGGAGTGAGGCATTTTCTCTGTGAGAACTAGGCCTTTGATGTTACAGTAAAACTGGGGTTGCTCCATACTTCGTGTGTTTTTGCATGTTTTAAAACATGGAAAGCAGTTTTATTTTCTGGGGAATAGCCTGCTGTAAGCTGCGGTTAGTGTTACAGGGAAAAAAAGTATTCCCTGGAACATCTTCCCTTTCAATTTCTTGGTGCTCATGTTTTTGCTTTCATGCTGTTTCAAGGTAATTCTTTCCCATTTTATGGAGACAGCATTTTTATAAGCATTGTGTTAGAAACTGTACTGGCCAATAACTATGAATGTGTTGAGGTTGATTGTTTGGTTTTTCTAATTGATTTTTCTTTTCATTGCCATTCTAATGAGTAAGAAACAAGAGTTCAAAGTATTTTATCTTCCTTTGGTGCTTTTTCAAGCGTATGGTGATGACTTTGGAAACTTCTCTCAGCATGACTCATTAAAAGGAAGGCATTTTGCCTTTTGTGGCACATGCATGATACTTGACATCCTTTGACAGTAGAAGGGCATGAAAATGAGATTTTGCTCTGAGATAGGAGAATAGGAGAAAGACCTTTTCCAAGAGCTGTCTGATGGGACCAGCTTGTATGGTTGGCTCTTCCTAGAAGAGGGGTTTAGCTTGCTTCTTGGCTTTCTTGACCTGCACAACAGAGAGTATCTGTTAGTAAGGTTTTGCTCTGTTTTCTACCTTGTGTATCATTAAGGCAAAGGCCAGCTTGACTCAAATCAGTTTTGGGAATGGCATGTCAAGGGAGTTAACATTGCCCAAGTGTGCTTTTGCCGAACTGTTCTGTGCTTGCTGCTGGTACAGAAGGTTTCTAAGACCAGCAGGCCTGCTCTAAGAATTGCAGGCTTGTTTTGTGACAGTGGGTGGCAAGCTTGCTATTGCCCACCTGTCTGTAGTCAGCTTCTCTAGCTCTTCTGCATATAGCTGGTGTGCTCTCTCAGCTAATTCCTTTCCTCTTCTGCTGAGGTTGTGGCATCACAGCTACTGAGAGTGAATTCCATTAAAATGAGCAGCCTGCAGGTGACACATTATCTTTGTGAACATTGAAAAAAGAGCTTTGTTACCTCCCACTGAAATGTATGACCTTGATGCCAGGTGAGGTCAGCAGATCACCATATTTCTCTCATCTCAGTGTTACCAGGGCCTCCCTGTGATGCACCTTCTCAATCCTTCCAAGCTGAAACAAGAATGGGAATGCAGTAATGGGGTGGCTGTGGGTAGCAGTCATTCTGCACAAGACTAGGTAACTTTTTTTTTTTTTTTTACTTCAACATTGACAGGATTCAGCCAGCCCTTGGGGCTACTGGACTCAGCTCTGTAGGAAACCCTTCAGTCAGAACTTAAAGTCAATGGGACAGGTAGAAGACAGGGGAAAGCAAATATATGCCCAACGTCATCCAGTGGATCAGTGGCGACTGTGAGATTGAAGTCCAATCCTGTAGCCAGGAAAGGATGTTCTTTAATGCACTGTTTAATCCTCTAAGTGTCTTTGAAGTAGGCCTGGTAGTCTTGATGCATTGTCCTTAAGAAGAAGCCTTACGAAGTATGAATTCCCTGCAGACTGATAACCTAGGAATTTCAGGATGCAGCAATGAACCTTCAACAGTTGAAGGGAGTAAACACCAGAAACTGAGTCTTAACATAAGTAGAACGGGAAAAAAAATGTGAGCATATAACTTCATCTCGAACAGAAATGCACTCTTAGATTTCTATTTTAATTTAAAAATAACAATTTTACTGCAGCTAAATTCCATATTTAAAAAAAAAATAACCAAGGGCTCTGTTAGTAAATTGCAGTACATTTTTTCTTTATCATAAAGCTGATACTAGTGTACTCTGCAGGGGTCGTAAAGGAGATTGGGATCCAATTCTGATAGGTCTGGGCACCCACTAGACCATGTTGGCTCTTCAGGGAAAGAGACCAGTAAAACTAATGACAGAGTGGAGACATGATCAAGCCTTTTCCTTATCTCATTGCTGAGGACCGCAGAGATGACCAGTTTTCCGAAGTGCTGCATTTGCTGTCCAGTCATGGACATTATGAATTTGTGTGTTGTGACCCTGCAGCATAGCATCTGTTTGGATCAGGTCAGGGTACACCATCCCATTTCCATCAAACCAGCTGAAGCACATGACACAGTGCTTGTGCTAGCTTTATGTTTCTGTTCTGACTGCAGGCAGGGAATGCTTGATTTGTCATGAAGCCGTCTGGTACCAAAGTTAGCCCTCCAGAATGTTTTTGACAGGTGGGAACTTGTATTATGGGGTTACACTAGACCAAAGTCATGTGGCTGTAGCACCTGTGTTTCAGTTTGGGGAAACTAGATCACAGGCTTGAGCCCCAGTCTGACTCTCTGATCAGCTGTGCATCAGCAGTAGCTACTGTTGAAGAAATCCTGCTGCAGGTGACTTGCCCTGCTGAGTTTACAGCAGAGGCCATGACCAAACATGAGCATTTCACACTCCTTCATCTGTATTCGAACCAGCTATAGACTTGTCCTTTTTCTCTTGCATTTATCTTTCAAGTTGGTGGCTTTGTGCTGAGTGCTGCAGTGATTGGTTGTGTAACACGGTCGGTCGTTTAAGTACCCTGTGCACCCATTCCTTCCTCCTTGTTCTTCATCTCCCTGCTTGCCAGAGGTGCAGTGGGTTTGCACAAGGCTGTGATCTGCCCGGGGACAAAAAGAATTTGTGTTTCTAAGCTCGTCAGCCAGAGGAAAGTAAAAGTGACTCCACAGAACAACTGATGGGACTTTTTTGGTCTTGTCCTTAGAGGTACTGAGAACTGTGGCTGTGAGCGGGAGCTGCCAGCTGAGTTTCCCATGCAGTGGGCAGAATACATGACTCCAGTCGTTCTCTGCTGTATTTAAGCATTTAGTATGACATTTGGGGATGTGGCATTGATCATAGTGCCTCTTTGTGCCTGTAACTTTCCAGACAATACACTGGCTGAGGAGTTAGCGGCCTGCATTGAGCTGTTGGGGTCCTCTTTGCTCTGCCTCCAGGTACAACATACTGGGTTTGTAGGTATATTTGGGCAAGTTCTGTGTCTTAAAGACTTGCATGTCAGCTGTCTGAAACCCAGCAGATGCCACCAGGAAGTGGACAGGGTCCCAGTGGTTTTTTTGGTAACATTCAAAGAGGAAGTAAAAGTGAAAGGTGAAAATAGATGCAATGAAATATTAATGCTTCAATTAGCTTCAGCTTTGAGCTGCCATCCTTTTTTTCAATTCATTGTCATACTGTTGTTTTTGAAATGGATTTGCTCCTCTATGAATTCTTGCACAATCTTTCGTAATTCCTTTAACTCACTTTAGGAAGGGTGGCTGCCTTTTTTCCCTGCCCACTACCGCTATCTCCAGCTACAAAGATCTTCGGGGGTCATATGTGAGACTTTTCTTTACATATGCATAAAGTTTTTGCTGTAGATTGTTACTCTTCCAACTATTCTTTTTGTTGTTGCTGGGTGACACTCTTTTGGACCAGAGACCAATGATCCCTTTGACATACATGCTTCCTTAAATCTGTAACAGGGTTATGAATGTTTAATGCTTCTCACCAGGAAAGAAAGTTATGCTTTTACCTTGCAGGTTTTTGCTCTTGTTGATTTGTGCATAGTGGGTTTCAGCCTCAGGTGACTTTTTTTAAAATGGTTGAACCTCCTGTCCCTTTCGGTGGTGGAGCTGAGTGATGCAGAACTGCCCATAAATGAGGTATTGACAGTGTGCAGAAACTTGGCCTGCTGAGAAATGCAGTCTGTGCAGTTGTGACAATAGGAGCTTATTGGCATTCTCTTCTGTGCATTCCCTCTGATCAGTGTGTGCTGTGTGTCATCACAGTGGGTGTTTTTATCTTTCAAGTTGGAGTGTCTACACCACAATTACATTTACATGTATGCCCTTGTATGTTCCCCCTCCCCACCTCCACCAATTTCTCAGTATTAATCTGGTTTAAGAAACACCTGCTCTACAGACAAAAGCAAAACAAAAAGCTGCTGCTAGAAAAAAGGAGATGGGTCGATTTATTTTAACTGCTTCCTGTATTGTGAGCTAAATGGTAAAATGTGATTGGAAGTAAATAAATAAAAGTATAGGTTATGTAGAGGGGCTTTGCAGCTTTCGTGCTTTTCACCTCATTGGAAATAGTTAATGCATGCTCATCGAGTTTCCCCCCACCCTTGCTGAGATGTAATTATGATTTAATTTACTTTCTCTTATTTCCATGGTATACCTGTCTAGCCTTATGTAGTGAACATAAACCTGCCATGAATATATGGATTTTTTAAAAGCTTTTGGAGTGCTTCAGGTAAGTGTTTGATATTGGTAATGATTAAGCTGTTCCACGTTGGTTTTTCCTTGTGCAGATTTTAAGGAGACCTGGATTCTTGCTGGTCTTGGAAATAAGTAGGAAAACAAAATTGTCCTGTTGCATGTTGAGATGATGAGTAACAGGACATGAAGCAGAATTATATGGATTCACTGCGTGTACTTTGAGGCTATCTACATATTTCTTTTAATCTGAGTTTGTCTCAGGGATTTTCCTGTGACGTAATGTTGTAGCCAGAGTTCTGAATCATTGTTTAAACACCTGAGTGAATGGCCAGAGTTATTTACAGGATAATTTTAAGGATAGCTGATACAGGGCTATGGCTTCATTATGGTTGCTGAGCTTGAAGGCAGACACTTAAACTCATTTGATATGATGACTTCATCTGTACAGATAGATCCCTGCTGCAGTAACTGTTGACCTCAATGAAGTTATGCCAGAAGTCAGATTTGATGGTTAGCCTCATTTATTGCTGCACGTTTGCCTTAGACTTATATGGACAATAGATAGATGGAAAAAGGCAGAGAGCAGGAGTCCCAGTTGTGTCCTAGTACATTTGCAAGGTGTAAGCTGACACGTGTATTTAGTTTACTGTTTAAAGATGAGACTTCTATCAGGAAGTGAAACTAATCCCACCACTGTATTAGAATTGAAGCCTGTGATGATCTTTTCGCCTCCTTGGAAAGGCACAAGGTTGTGTTGGGCATAAGATGTCTGTGACCTGTGTTGGGGTCTGTTAGCAGCAGCAGTAGAGCTTTTGATTGAGTGTACAGTCTTCAGAACAGTTTGGTCCTGATTTAGTGTTTTCTTTCTGTCTTTCATATAACGTGGTTGCATTTCAATGCTTAACTACCATGCAAAGAGCTTCCTTTCTCCTCAGGCATGTGTCTGTAAGAGCTTGATTTGCAAGACAGCAGCTTATGCTATTGAAAAACTGAATCAGCCCAATTTTGAATTTCCATAGGTCAGAAGTAAAAGGAAAAGCGCAAACAACACAGTATTATCTTTTCCAAACTGATGTTGCTGCTCTTTAAAATTTTAAGAGCTTTTAAATGCAGTTCAGTGCTTATTATGCACGCAGGTTAGATAAATTAGTAGTTTTGTTTCGCTAGAGTCCAAAGACTGGTTGTTTAATAGAATAACTCTTAGGCACTTTGTATGGAAAATGGACTTGAGGGCAGAAGACTTTTGTCACTGAAAACCAAAACAAAGTGTTAGCTTTAAAACATTATCAGTAAGATTACTGAAGAAAATGCTGATTTTCTCATAAAGACCCTTAGAAGGAAAGGACAGAAACTGCTTGCAGGTTTTTCCAACTTCAGTTTTTTCAAAGTCTGTGTCAAAGCTGGTGGCTTATATTCACCTTAATTATTATAAAGGGTGAAGACAGCAACTGTGCGATATAAAGATCATTGTTCTGTTTGGGTATGCTGTCCCCTATGTCCAATGTTTCTCTGTTGTACCTTCCTCACTTTTGTGTATTAACTCCTTTATCCAGCCTCATAAGATACTTATTACTTGATTCATTAGAAGAGTAATCTGTAACAATACAGTTGAAAGTTTTGTTGTTTTTTTTTTTTTAAATAGATGATGAGGCGTTACGTAGCCTAGGCAGCTTGAAAAGTTAGAATTAGTCTGGTAGAGCTAAACTAGAAATTCCTAGTTTAGGAACTTACTGGTTAAGCATTCACTAGTTACGCATTTATGTACAAGGTAAGTCATAATAGGCGGCTACCTGCACATGCTGAGATTTGCCTGAAACAATGATGGTCACTTTTGAGTTTGTTTCCAAGGTTTCCTTCATTTCTGGTTTTGCCTCTGTCTTCTAATGCAGTGTAGCCTGGTCTGAAAGTGCAATAGAAAGGGCGCTTGGTTGTAGTGCAGTACTCCTGATCCAGGTAGCTGTTATCTGTATTTCAGAGAACCCAGTTTAAACCTGACTGGTAAAAAGAAAACAAACCCCAAAACAATCAGACAGAAGAACCTGTCTCATGATCTTTGCATGACTTAGGAAATCACTTCGTGTCCTAAGGGTCTCCGCACAGTGAAGATAAAGCATTTCTGATGCGATTAAACACACAGCAGATGAATCTGTAACCTTCAGCGAAAACACAAAAATGAAGAACTGGATGAGAATTTGATTATAACATTTGTAATGCTTAGAAACCCATTAATTTCCATTGTCTTTAGGAGGGAGGGAAGAAGATGCTGTTACAGAATATAATGTTAGCTGACTTTTAAAATGGATTGTGAAGTTATAAAGTAATACTGGGGTCTGACAATTGCACTTTTCCACTGTGCTTCTATTGTATAGGTATTAGTGCTTCTTCTGGAAATACCAGCCTTGCTTTTGCATGAGATGAGAAAGGAGGCTAAAGCTTGAGGCACACGATTAAGCATGCTCTCAAGGACACTTCCTTCATGTCACAAGGCTTCTTACCTGCATGCTTGAAAACACCTGTGTACACAATTGTCTACCTTGGCTTTATTGTTCCGTATTTTGGTCTGGAAAAAGCTCAGGGTGCGAATCTTCTTTTTCTCCTTTTCTTTAAAATGAATACAGATTTATCTGTATTTTTAAGGGAACTGGGAGTTGAGAAAAAGTAGTGGCTGTTACGAAGTCTTTAAACAGTTGCCCCACTGTGTCAATGAATCATAGCGAATGAATGATAATCATAATGAGGAATGAGTCTTCAATGAATCATACTTACTGTATCAGGTGAATGCATAATTGGAGAGTTTTTCAAGTGGATGCTTGGCAGAAAAAAACACCCCAGTACCAAGTGTGATCCTAGTGCCTGATGGTGTGTTGTGTAGGGTTTGTTTTGTTCTCTGTTTTCCTAGGCCTAGCCAATCAGCATGGCTTTAAATATGATCACAAGTAATAGAAGTAGGATTGCCGTTTTGTTACTCTTCTGTGTGCATTGTTTTTTTACATAGTCTGTGGGATTTCTGTACTTTGATTTGTTATAGTAGTCCCGAACTTCAATTGCAGACTGAGATCACATTTTATGAAGTAGTGGGAAACACAGAACACGTTAAATAGTCTCTGCTGTGGAGGAGGTGATGTGTATTGCTGTACATGCTGCAAGATAAGAATATTGTGATTATCTTCCTAGTAATGATCATGTACAGTCAATCCAGTCCTAGCCTGGATATCGGCAACGTAGTTTAGGAGGCCAGATGTGAAGGATGAGGCACTTTTCTGAAGTGTGATGACTTTTCCCTGCTGTCTGTACTGTCAAGGAATACTGAAATCCAGGCTTGTGTGCCACAGTTACATGCCTAAGGCTGGGACAGATGAATCTGAGGTCTTCACTTGACTTTACCAATGGGAAAATTTCTTGTAATTGCAGCAAATGAGGTATATTCCTGTGAAAGTGACTTGGAGCGTCTTGTGCAAATAGTTGTTAAATGCCTTTCAACAGAAACTCGTCTTCTGTGTATCAATCTGATAACTTGCAAACCATGCTTTTGCAGTGTTGGGTTTTTTTTAACAATTTATATATGCACATTAGTATGTTAAGTAAAACCTTGAAATAACTCTTCCATATTGATGTGATAGTTTAAAAAATTGCAGCCTTTAAAAACATTGCATGTTGTTACAGAGGTTTTCTTAAACAGAAATAAGAACAGAGGTAAAAGAAAAGGTGAAAATGTGAAGTGAGCACTTATTAGTACCACTGCTTCAGTTAGAAACATTTTTTAAGCTTTTGTTTAGCATTCTTTCTCTAATGAGACTGTCAAAAATGACTTTAGCAGCAAACACTTTTCTGCACCCTGTGGGGATTTAAATGCAATCAACTGTATTCTGTAATTACTGTTGGTGGACTGGCCTTGGGAAGTTATGCATCATTGATTGAGGAGAAAGAACGTTGTCTGCTTTGCAGCAGGTAGGAAATGTAGTAATAGGTATCAGCCGTGATATCTTTACTTAATTGATGGTAGTCTGCAGAAGATAGAAGTGTATTGGTCTTGAGTATAATGGACTGGGAAGATAGTCTTGGAAACGGAGAGGTGAGGTGACAGCAGTACTCATCGATATTTCTTCTGTTGTATTTGAGGTGTTTGGTCAGTGGTCTTGTACTGGTCTCACCAGCTAAACAAGTATCTGAAGGGAGGGTATAAAGATGGAGCCAGCTTCCTGTCAGTGGTGCCCAGTGATAGGACAAGAAGCAGCGCGCACAAACTGAAACATAGGAGGTTCCCTCTCAACATCAGGAAACACTTTTTTGTTTTACTGTCAGGGTGACTGAGCACACTAGCACAGGTTTCCCAGAGAGGCTGTGGAGTCTACCTCCTTGGAGATACTAAAAAGTTGTCTGGTCACGGTCCTGGGCAATCAGTTCTGGGTGATCTGCTTGAGCAGGGGCAGGTGGACCAGACGAACTGCACGAGTCCCTTCCCACCTCAGTCATGCTGTGGTTCTGTAAACCTGCTTGTTTCATTTTTACCTCCTTTTGCTGAAAAACAATTCAGGTGGTATCTCAAAGACATTTAGATACACTGATTGCAACAGGTTCAGAAGTATCTGAGTGATGATTTTGTTTTTATTAAGCCTATGCAGCTTATACACACTAACATCAACCCGAAGGAGCGTTTGGACTTGAAACTGAAGTTAAATGTGAGTTCAAGATTAGGTCCTTGCATGAAATCTTGTTAGGTAAAAACAAATGGTAGGAGACAGTTTCTTCCCAGAACTGGCTGTCTTCAGCAGAGGAACCAATTCAAAATTGAGGTTAGAAGGCACATACCGTGAAATGGAAGGCACTGGCCCACATATTGCAGGTGTTGGATTAACCCTGTAACTTCTAGTAGTTGTTCTTTTAAAGTAGATTCTGCAAGGGGACTAGGTACCACAAAATGCAAACAAGAAAAGGAAGGAAAAATGCGTGGGTCCTTCTGTTCTTAAATCTTAAGCTTTTGCTGGACAATTATGGAAGCCCAAGACCACATTGAATGGGACTTCACCAATCCGTGGGAAATATAGCTGACTGACATGACAAAAATTGGAGTGTCTTTAAAATCATGGTAAGACAAATCCTGAAAATAATTATAAAAAATGCCAAATATTTGTTTCTTGTGGGTTTTTTTTTATTGTTTGTTTGTTCTTTTTCTCAGTGTTTGCTGGCTTTGGATACCTGTATTTGTGGTACCTGACTAGTGGCATACAGTTATATGGCTTTAAAAAGTGCAAAGAAAGTAACTTCTAAAAGTCAGGCCCCTAAATGTCTCTTGCAAATTACCTGCTGCCACAAGAAAGTATTTTTTTCTTCTGGCATTTTGGTTTGTTTGTTTCTGCCCTCTGGCTGCTTGTGAAGTCACTGAATACTCTATATATTCGCACACACAATGTATATGTGCACACACAAATGAAATACCCAACTCCTCAGTTTTTAGCCTTGGAAGAACTATCACCAGTACAGACATCTGATCTGGAAGACCTGAGCTGCTTCTACAGGACCCCAAAAGGCATTAACTCTGTTACCAGTGAAGTCTGTCTGTCTTTCTTTGGATATTCCTGTGGTTTAATAAACAACCATAGCGCAGAAGTTCAGGTTCAGTTACAGATACTTGATTGACCAGGGTAGCTGAGCAAGGAGCTGTTTTCCTGCAGAGGAAAATTTTTAACACTCTTGAGATGTTCAAGGCAGTCCTTTGCCTCCTTGTCATTCTGTCTCACTCTTGTTCTTATGTTCTGTGAACCTGCCTCTCATTTATAGTTTCTTCATAAATTTTCTAGTTTACTGCATTCCTTCTGGCTGCTTATAGATCTTAAGGCCTGTGATCAGGAAATCTAATATTCTATATAAGGCTGAAAAAGAGTAGTTTAGTTAAGAATTTTTCTACTAAGAGTAATAGTATTAGATCTTGTTTTTCAGATCTACCATCTCCAAAGGTGAGGCAGATTACTCCCTCCTTCCGTTCTTTTGTAGTGTATGGGCTCTTATCCAAAGACTGAATTTTGCATATTCTCCCTTTCCATCTGTCAGTCTGGCTTTTTTGTGGTGCTCCCCATTCTTGTGCTTCGAAATTTTGGAATTCCTGTTCTTCCAAGCATTGACCAAATGCAGACTTTTCTTTGTTAGTTCTTAGTGTTCTTTCTACCACTATTTTGATGACTATAGTGATAAGTTTTAGGAGAGATATATAGACACATACACACACATTATAGATATATATATTTTTGAATGGAGGGACAGCACGGTGTTGTTTGGTAATGAATAATTCAGTTTGCTGTTTCCTATTGTTAGGAAAATGTTCCAGAAATCTGTAACAGTAAATGTAATGATCTGTATGCATTCGCTTGTAGCTGCCAAATATCACTGGACACATTCCCAATGCACACTGTACTCTTGTAATGAACACTGACTCCTTAATAACCAATTATTTTGAATGGTTTTGGTTTTGTTTTGGTTGTTTGGGTTTTTTTAAAGCTATTAAAATGCTATTAACTAATTATTTTTGCTCTCTTCTTGGCCAGCTAAACTCTGCTTCCTCCTACCACCTTTCATTTATAATTCTGCATAGTTCAGCTATAGATGGAGTAAAAGTAGAACAAAAGGCTGTGACCTTGTGGCATGTTTCCCAGAGTAATGTAGAAGGGTGCCTCCCCTGCTTGAGTTGCTTTTTTTTACTACTGGGAGAAGGAGAATGCTTTTGTGCACGGGGCCTCATGATATTAGATTTCAGGTCTGATGTCATCATTTGGAGAAATGAATAAAAGCAAGGACACAAAGGACTAAGTGGTAATGAGGGTCCTTTCTACAATAGCTGTAGTGTTGTTATGGACGCTATGTTGTTATGGTGGATTTGATCCCTGGTTCCCCACAGATTTGGAGGAGACTCGTTAATATAAGGAATGTACTTTACTACTTTCTAATGTTGGGTTGCTGTAGATGTAAGGAGAATTTATAATAGTTAGGCAAGTCTGGTTCATTAATTACTAGTTAGAGTATGATAATCCCTTGGGACCACCTAAGCTGTCATGACTATATCTGTTGCTGTACCTATTCTAATGTGGTTTTATCTTCCTGTCTTCAAATGGCAAGCTTCAAATGAAAGCCCCAGGCTCCAGCAAAACAAAGCTGTCAGATGAAAACAGCTCAGTGAGTGAGGATTCAGTAATTTGTAAATCCATAAGCCAAATAGGATGGCAGTTCTTTTAGAAGTGAAATTGAATTTAAATGAAAGTTACTGCCATGTCCTGGGGAAGTGCTGCTTCATGTCTTAGAAACAACATTCAGTTTGAGTGTTGGAATTGAACAGCTTGGTGAATTCACCTTTTCAAGTCACTGCATTAGCTGAAAGTAATGCGGGTTTATCTTTAACAGGAACTTGTTTTAGTCACTTTTGTTAGGTGGAAGCAAGAGGTGTAATTTTTGTGCCATCTTGAGAACTCTGACTGTCTTTTGAGATTAAAATACATGCACTGACCAGAATGATCCTCCTTGAGCCATCTGCACAAACTGTTTATTAATGTATTTTTTTTTCTTTAAGCCCGGAGTGGAGGTGAGCGTTCCCTTGGGTTAACATGAGTCTCTCTGTATTTCCAGCTGGCCCGCGCCGATTCAGTGGAGCTCAGTGGCACATGCAGAATGTCCTCAAAGACTCAGTGGAGAGTTCTGATGATGAATTCTTCGATGCGCGAGGTCAGTACACATTTTTGTCCACCCCTCCCCATTCTTTCCCCAATTTTGCAGGAAGTAACTAAGCTCCTTTGGGGGTGAACTGACAACGTTGTCCTCATCAGACTGGGATCTCAAAAAGCCCCATCTGGTCTTCTGTCAAGGTTTTGTGAATGAGCCTATGTTTACAGGAGATGGATGAGGTCCTGTGGTAGGTGAGCGAGCTGCCATGAGCTGGATCTGGCATCAGCATGACTACAACAGTACAGAGCTTCATGGGGTCTCAAGGGCCCGGTTGGTTTACAGGTCAGGTAGTATATGATGTTACAGTTGGAGTGCTTTTGTTTACAGTTCCTGATGAAGGCCGTGAGCGTGTGTGTGTTGCTGATGACCAACTTTTAAAACCAATGGCATAGGTTTTCCGCTCTGGCAAAACTTTCCTTGAAGTGTCTGGGACCCCTGCTTGTTCAAGAAGCAGCAATATCTGAATTTTTGTGGGTTTAATCAGGTGCATCCAAAATTCAATGCTCTCTGCAACATCTAATGAGACCCTGAATCTTGGCATGCTCTTTAACATGTCAAGTTTTGTTCAGAAGTGGGAGTGAAGTTTGTAGGTTGTGTGAACACACAACCTCCCACCCACAGTGGGAGACAGGGGCTCAGTTTTCAGTTTTGTTTGCAGCAGCCAAACCTCATGCTTTTCTGACATGCTTCATTTGCTTTTCTGAAGAGAATAACCAGCAAGAGAGGATTAATTCTGCTACTACTGTGAAATCCACCTGTAGCATCTTTCATAGTGTAGGCTACCAAGGCCAGACTGAGCTGTCCTTATGTCCTCATGTTACCTGCAAGTCAGGAGTGAAGAGTGATGGAATAAACTTGTTGGAAGTCACCTGGTTCTGTAGCAAACAGGATTCATGAAGTACAGAGCAATCCCTATGGCTTTGAGTGACCTGATCTAGTGAAAGATGTCCCTGCGTATGGAGGAGGGATTGGACTAGATGATCTTTAAATGTCTCTTACAACCCAAACAATTCTATGATTCTATGAAAAGGAGAGGGATTCCCCTCCTCCCAAATATTTATTGAGACTTCTTTTCTAGTTTAAAATAAACCTAATCTGAAGTGGGAACCTTGGCTTGGGTTTTGATGTGCTTTTTATTTTTAGTTCGGTTGCTTCATTAACAGCATGCTCAGCAGACATTCTGCTGATGTCTAAGTGCAAAAACATTTGCATGGCTAACATTGTCACTCCGTTTCTCCGTCTGTTGGTATTTATGGTTCAGAGATAAAATCCACTCGCTTCCCAGCATTCTGCTCTTCTTGAATGAGGCCTGTTTCTGAGCAAATTAATTTTCTTTTATAGAACTGCATTGGCTTCGGTCTCATTGCTGTGTGCTAATTTGATGTCAGGAGATGCGTGGTGGTATTGCAAATGGCAGTTGGTGGTTTTAAGGCAGTATTTGGCATTAAATGGCTGCTGTCTTGCAGTGAACTTCATATTTCAGCATGTTTTAATTTTCTTTGTGGGTGGAATTGTTGCGGGAATGGTTGGTGACCAGCTCTTCTGTTTTCATGCTGGCATAAGCTTGAGTTGAAATTCAGCATGATGGAGTTGTTATGGCAGGAGCTTTTTAGTTGCTTTAAAAATGTAGAGGGTAGGAGGCAGGCAGTGAAAAAGAAACAGCTTTTGTCGGGGGTATCAGCTCTGTGTTCTGAATGGTTTGGAAGCTCTGAAGCAGCTTCACTGATAACTCACTGATTTCTTTCTGTGACGCTGAATTTGCAGTATTATTTTCCTAAACAAGCTGTTTTTGCTGAGGCATAATTAATATTAATCAGATTATTACTGTGTATTATTCAGACTAGAGGTTTGGATCCAGGATGCCTCAGCTTCAGTTTCTCTGCCAGTTGCTCTGACAATGATAGTGACTTTATCTGATGGTGAGCCACTTATTTTCCATTTTCATTTTTGTAAATTGCTTACTGTAGCTATAAAATCTATGACAACTTTGAACTTGAAAAACAAGCTGCTTACATGAGAGATTTTTTTTATATCTGCCCCCCCCCGGCAACAGCCTCAGTCAAGCAGGGGAAGAAAAGTTTTTGAAGTAAAATGGAGTTTTAAAACTTGGTGCAAAATTCTGGCATTGCCTAGAACGCTACAACTGTCCATTGAAATCAGGCAGTTCTGAATGGAGATGGATATTGAAATAATGATTTTGTGAAAGAAAAATGATTTGTGTTTGGTTGATCGAGTGTAACAGGAAGAAACTATTTGATGTGGTTTATTCAGGAAGTCTCATGAATGATTTAATAGAATCTGCTATCTCCAGATCTGTGAAATTGACTGTGGATTTCATGTTCTTTCAGAAACATGCTTGTATCCTCTTGATTTACCACAGCTAGAAATGAGTGCCTGGCTGTACAAGTATGCTACAGCCGCTGTGCAGAAAAAGAGATGCTGGTGTTCTTTCTGACTTAATTTGAAAGGATGTCCTATGGTAGGTTTGTTGGTTGGTTGGAGTATTTTTGTTTGGGTTTTTTTGGGTGTGTGTGTGTTGTGGGGTTTTTTGTTTTGGGGTTTTTTTTCTTTTTAAAACCCACTCTTAAGTACATTTCAGGGAACAAAATTCCCTGATTTTTTGCCTATGTTAATAAAGATATATATTCAGTTCAGAGCCTTTTCAAAGTCTGAGACATGAGATGCACATCAAATATCAGGTTTTTTCCCTGTTCCTGTACAGCTAGGCTTACAGTAATAGCTGCTTGGCTGGTGTACAGAGTTCTATATCTGAGAGTCAAGAAGCAATCTACAGAAGGGTAAAGGAATAAGTGACCCAGAAAGGTAAATAAATGAGTTTGTTTTTTTTTAAAAAAACTTACAGGTAGGCTGTGACACAAAGCCCAGTTCTTGTTGTCTGATGTCACAGTGCCAGCTCAGGCCCAGCCTGAAATCAGTTCAGATCTGTACTTCTGAGCTGGGATTTAGCAACCCATCTCTATTTAAAGAGGGATTTGGGAGCTCTGAGTGAAGAGCTCGGAGCTCTGTGTGTACATGCACATGAGTGCATGTTTCAGTAAATACATTGCTGAACACTAATTATTTTCTACTTGTTCTGAACCAAACGGCTATCTTATCTGAAGAAGACTTTTAGCACAGGGATGTTCCAGCTGTCTGCACAGAGAGAGGAAAGAAATGTGAATGTTATAAGCTGATTTCTCTCTTGTAATGTTTACTGTCGGTGGGTAGGCACACAGATATTGCAGGTGGTACTTGGATAATCCTTGCACCTGGATTTTGTTTTATTTTTTTCTTTCCCCAGATGGATGCCCCATTATAGGAATTTAACGTCAGATTATGAGTGCTGTAAATTGTCATGGGTACAAAGCTGATGTGGAAGTGTAACTGAGATTTTGGGAGAAAGGCTGTGTGGCGTATGTGTGTAGATACACACTTGGTTTTTTTAATCATAAAAATGGCAGCTAGTTGTCGTGTGCTTTGGAGGCAAAACCAAAATCTCAAAGTATTTATGTCCTGTCTTGTGAAAATCCATGCCATTGAGATCCATGTCAGTCTATGGAAGTCTCTTTGCACTAAGAGAACTAGTAAACAATAAATTAATTCAGCAGTACAGAAAAGCTTTCTACATTCTTGTTGACCAGGTCTCCAAGCTTGGTTTGGCTTTGCTGGTCAGGAGGAAGTCTGCACTTTTGGGAAGGGGCTTCAGCTACAGCAGAACTGCATGCTTCTAAGTAGCTGAGGTGTATGTAATAGCGGCAATACCCTGTGACACGTGTGAAAATCAGTGTTGAAGGTGCTGTCCTGCATTGCAGACACTCAAGTGGAGTGAATCTGTTTGGTACTGTGAAAAGCTGTCACTGTACGGAGAAAAGCACAATGTTAAATAAGGAAATGACCACTGTGCTTTAGTTTGACTTGCTGCATCTCTCCTACTGCCTAGTCCACAGGATTGACTATAGCAATAGGGACTGGAGGTTGGATGCTGTTACTTGATAGGCTAGTGACGTGCGGAATAGTAACTTTACAACCTTGGAGGGTTATAAAGGAGGTATGTTTATTCAGCGCTGGGCGCACATGGGATCATTCCCAAAGATGTGCGCACCGTGTATGGTTCCTTTCTGTGTTTATACGTATAAACATTACATA
>JAVJGI010000001.1:113406713-113421067 GCA_035590275.1 Ibycter americanus
TCACACCAAATCCAAAACACAGCACTGCACCAGCTACTAAGAAGAAAATTAACTCTATCCAAGCTGAAACCAGGACACATATCCACAGAGGAATTTCTTTAAGAGTTGTAGGAAGAGATGCAGGCAGGGCTGATAGTTGCTGTGTGTCAGGAGAGCTCTCTGGAAATGAGTGGATGTACACCAGTTCAGTCTGCTATTTAACTGATCAAAAAGGAAAGAAAAAACCTGATAAAAACTAATTCCATGTTGACAATTGTAAAACCATTGTCAAACAGACTGCTCCCTCCTCCTTCCTACTTTATGCTGGCAGAAATTGAGAAGAACCAAGGGAAACAAATTGGTGCAATTGACTGAAGGCTCAGACCTTGGATTTCTGTGTTTGAAATGAGTAACATTTTTTCACTCAGAACCATTTAAAACAAGGAAGAGCAAGAGCATCTGGAATTCTAATCTCTTTGGAGTGTAAAAGTTGTAGAAACTGGAAAAACTGCATCACTGCTGGCATCAAGTCTCTCCCCCAACAAATATATCTGCATGTAAAAGGCTGATTTCAGTTTTGCTTGTATTTTTAAAAGCTATGACATGCAGGAATAGATGTGTGTGTAGAAGATACGGGACTGCCAGAGAAGCCCAGTACAGTCTAATGAGTTTTCTTAAGTTCTTTCTGTTGTATAGCCCTAAATAGGGATTCCTGCTTACCCCATTTTGACTTTACACTGCTGTGTCTTGCTGCCATTTCCTCAAGCATCAGATTGCATCTAGTTTGCAAATGTGGAAGTGGAAATGGCTGCCTTTGGATTAAGATACCAGGTGTAGGAGCTGAGATTCTCAGGTGTTAGGTCTTACTGTCCACATTCCCAGGGACTTTGCTTATGGCTGGGTCATTTTCCTTAAGTCTGTCATCACACAAGTCGTTTTGGTATCACTGCTTGCAGGTTGGTAGACATTCTTTTTTTCCTGTTTTTCCCCTTTTCTTTTTGATGCGTTTTCTGCCATTTACGTTTTGAAGTAGAATCTATATTGCCTGGATCAAAGCTCTAGACTGGAGGAGACACTACTAAGTGGGAGATGTTACTGTGCAGTAGAAAATGCCTTCAGGGGATCACGGAAATGTGTTCTGCATCATACAGGGGATCACAAATCCTGGCAGCAAGGAGTAGGCAGGGTGAAAAAATCAATCTCCAGGGTTTTTGCTGAGAACATGCTAGTCTCTCTTCTTTCCGTGGAGCTGCTTAGGGCTAGATTTCATGAAATACATGTCCAGAAATATTCATGGTAAGATAATTGTGGACAGTATAAAACTCCAGGCAGAAACAACAGCTGAAAGGACACGACAACTTATTTGCCACTTTTTTAAGCTCTTTCATTTTTTTCTTGACACTTTCCTACTGTGATATTGCTGCCCCATGTGCATTGAGTTCTGCTAAGGTAAATGGCTCTGCTTTACCCGATGCTACATGCTTCATGGTCTGGAAACATGCGGTTAATGCTGCTTTGCCTCTTGGCTGGAAGGTAGGAAGAGAGCTTCAGTTACTGAAAATTGTTGCTGAATTCACACCAAAGGGCAGGTGGATGGTTGCTGCACAGTGCAACAATGAAGCATAAAATAGAAGGCTGTTCAATATGGGTTGCTTTGGTTTTCTTTTTTTGATCTTTGTGCAGGAGAGCTGTGTGCTATGTAGTATGCAAGTAGTTTTTCCTGCTGTGTATTTACAACTCAGGTAAATGCTGCACTGGGTTGTGTATAGACTACTTTGGGCTTCTTAAGGGGCTGTAAGTCTGTGTGCAGCAACAGGCTGTCAAGAACAGTGATCATCTGCCAGCTGCTGTAAGGTGGACAATGAAAAGACTTGGAAGTGCTTACAAGCTGTTGATATGAATGGGAGGTGTTGTGCTTCCTTGAGAAGGAAGAGCCTGTAGGCTTTTGTATAGGGTGCTGCTCTGAATGGGGTCCATAATGTGAAATTGTTGTAATTGCATCACAGTTCTGGGACTATGACCTTTCTAGAAAGTTAGGCTGAAGAAGAGCAAAGCTGAGGAAACAGTTGTGTATTCAAATGTATATCTTCCAATATGTGAACAAGTACTAATAAACCCCTCTAACCTCCCTTTTAGCTGATACTCCCAGATAGCTGACACTTGACAGCATGAAGCAAAAGCTGATAATGAGGAGAGATCTCAGCAGCATGTACTGTCATTGCAGTGACACTGTCTTTGCTAGTCAGGCCACTAAAATATGGCACATTTACCACTCTAGATCCCTGTGATGTAAATAGCAGCTAGATGTAGTCATGAGAGAAGCATAATTTGGCTTTAGCAACAGGAGATCTAAGAGCAAAATGAGAACAGGAAACTGGCCAAAGGTAGTCTCAAGTCTGGTGTCATATTCAAAGCAGCTAATTGTGGAAGTTCCTATTTTTTGTTGAACTCTGTGAGTAAATGTAGAAGCGTAGAAGAAGGATGCGTGTGCATTAAGAACAAACTATTGTGTGTTTTGTGTGTGGTGGGGGGTGTTGGAGCATTTCAGTTAGTTTTGGTTTCATGTGGTGGTACAGACGCAGGGAATACCGTTTTTGACAAATTGCATGCCTCTCCCCTTCCTTGGTCAGTGTACTGCTTCCTAAACAGGCGATAAGCACTTAACAGTAGCTGTGCAACTCTTCTCGTTGAGTTCATGTACTACAAGCTAGGTTGCATTCATGCTCCTAAATGAACAGTTCCAGTGCTTCTTCTTTATAACCTAGACTCCAGCCACTAGTATGAAGACAAATTAAAGGTTTTTTCTTCTTGTTGTGGTGCTGTTACCTTGATTAATTTTGTTCTTGGTATCTTGATTTTGTGCTAAAAAAGTGGTTGTCCTTATTTCCCTGTGCTTTCTGGGGAGTTAGTTGCTGTTGACAAGTTGCACCTCTAATTTCAGCACAGAGTCTACTGGCTGGAGCAGCTGGCAGAGCAGAGCACAAGGAGCAATCAATGTGTCTGGAAGTCAAAACAAAGTCAGTGTATCTAAGCTTCCACGTATATATTTATTGTGAGACTTTTATCCATGCCCTGTAGACTGACAGAAATGTTCCCTACAGCATTTGAGCTCTGGTACAAGTTCTCATTCAGCAAACACCTTCCTCATACTGCCTCCCAAAGTTAGCAAGATGTCCTTTCCAGGAGTAGAAAGACTTTAAAGACATGATTCAGGAGTAATGTGGAGAAGACATTGACGTGCAGAATCGAACTGTACAACTCGGAGACTTATATAAAGCAGGTGTGTTTATTGCAGCACCGGGTGCAAGGGGGATCACTCCTCCTAACTTGCACACTTAATTTTATTCACAATACATATTTATACAGTGAAGTTGGTTAGTTCCACCCAAAGTCTACACCTACTAACTAATTATTGGTTAGTTGCTTTCTCGCTTCAATTTAAAGGTACAGTTCATCTTAAATTCACTATGCATGCTCCCCAAGTGGGGGATCCACCCTCTTTGGGGGGTCATTTGAGTAGGGCGTCCTGATCTCCCACTACCACAATTATTTTACCCTAGTATCCTTGAGTCTTACTACTTCAGTAGTTTATTTTCTATTAGCAGTTAGCACGTCCTTGTCAGAAGGCTCCTTATTTACATTCTTGTGGAGCTCATCTGCATCTGTACTAACTGTCCCTTCTTGAAGTGCTGAGTGGGCTGAGCTCCAGACCTTCTCTTGCAGACAGCGAGGCTCTTGCTTGCGTGTTGATGTTTCTGTTATCTATGCAGCTCCTGCCTGCAGCAGAGTTTTAGGTTTTTCACTATATTTTCTCACATCAGCGTGGCAAAACTGATCATGTTGGATCACGCTGTGTGACAGAAATGTGTGATTGCCTCACTTAGGCTGGTCCCATTTGGGCATTGGACTCTTCATTGGAGGCAGTATGTGGTAGTGGGTAAAAAAATAGATAGACTGTGGGTACATACAGTCTATTTTAGGGAACTGATTTTCTGAGTCATATAAAACTATTCATTTTATTTCGAAGGTTTCATTTTCCCATCTGTAAACTATGAGAAATCTTTGCTGGCAAGTGGCTGGAGATTAGAGTGGTATTTAAGAGGAAGCTGTGGATGGTGGTTATTATTCAAGTACCTGGGAGGTGATTTCAGGCTTTTTGTGGACTCCCTCAGAAGAAACAAAGTTAACAGTTAATACCATGTTTGTCATAAGGTGCAAATGGTAGCGTTGCTGTTCACAGGGGATCCTGTAGCCACTTTCTGACCTACTTTAAATTCAAATGAACTCTGACTTCAACAGTTATTCTGGATTTAAACTAGTCCAGCAGATGAGAATCTCACCTATCAAAAACATATCTTCTTCATAATTTCTTCACCTGTGCATTAGGCTTCTGATCTAGAATGTGAGGGCATTTCCCCCCCCCCCCCCCCCCCCGGCCTTTGGTTCCTAAGTGTGTAACTGTAGCAGATGTTATAATCAAAAACCTGCTGACAGCTTTGCTAAAGACTGAAGAGGTGGTGTGGAATACAGCTGCCTCATTTTCTCCAGCTGAGTTTATTTAGTCTGCATAAAAACTTTTGTCATTAGTTTTGCCTTCTTAAAATGAGCCTTATGGCACTGTCTTCTCTGTTACGATGTTCATATAAAGCTGAAGCCGACAGAGACATGGTATATATTTCAGGCCAGGCTCTGCGTGTCTTTTCTCAAAATTCTTACTCGTGAAAGAGGCTATGACAGTGCTCGGCTAATTAAGAGCCGCTCTTAATTTGCTGCACCTTCCTCTCCTGAAAATAGATCCACTAGTCTCATTTATTTAATTTTAAAATGCTCTGCTGAGCAACTTGAATATTATTTGGAAATGCTGGCAGTGAGCTAAAACGGAAGTTTGGGAGGTCTAAACACTCCTCAGCGTGTTTGTGCTTTTATTGTGTTTAGGAAAAAGCCTCTCAAGGTGTGAGGATGCCAACCCTCATTCACTGAAGTACATGAATTTTAAGAAAAGGCTGTATTGCAGTGATGGCTTGTGAACGTCTCAATGTCAAGATACCTACCTTTTCCTGCCTCAGTTTTAGTGGGCATCATTCCCCCTCTGCTCCGAGCTTAAACATGAGTGAAAGGGACTTCTGTAAGCATATTCTTTTCCACATGGTATTTTCATTGCTGATGATACATGGTTTACCATCCATTTGGAAGACTCAGGTGCTTGATGTTGTTAGAGCTACTCCTGCATATGTGGCATTAGATTAGCTCTTGGTCTCTGCTGTTTGTAATATATTATATCTATTGACTCTGCTCATAGTCTTCTATTGCCTTCTCTGCTTACAGGACTTTTTGCAAGAGACAAATATAGGGATTAAAGTTTCCAGATATTTCTCTGCAAACTGTATGCAACAATCTTCTAAACGTCCTTGTTCATGAATCTTTTTTAGCCGTTGCATAAAACAGATAAAAAGGGTCTATTCTTGGTTACAGATACTTAGCTGTGTAATTTAAAGCCAGTGCAGTGTCGTTTGTCAGATGACAGATTTGATGTTGGAATGGGTTGTTCCATAGCAGACATTGTCGTATCATGACAATACCAGTTTCAATATTTTGATGCTTCCAAAATGTATTTAAAATACTCTTATTGTTGATCAGTGCAAAATGCTGTGAGTTTATCCACAGTGTCATTACTTCTAATAACATGTGGTATGTTTAATGCAGATGATGATACTAATGTATGAGAAGTAATTTATTACTATGCCAGATTCACACAACACTTCAGAAATGTGAGGAAAGATACCCTCTTCCTGGAGTTCATGCATGCTTAAAGGGACCTCAGAGTTCACTGAAATTAGTCTAGATTGTTTTTGGGTGAAAAACCCCAATCAAATTAAAAACAAAGTAAACATTGACTGCTTAATTATTATAAATTTGAGGTGTCTAGTTTGAAGGGTTTTTTTTTTTAGTCTATTTTTTTCAGAATACTCAGGCTGTGAAAATCAATAATGCAGAAAGTTACATAAATTAAGAACCCACAAATTCGAAAAATTTTGAAAAAAGAAAGATAAAAATCTTAATCACTTTTGAGAAGCATCCCATGCCCCCATCAAGCCCTTTTTCTTCATGCTTGAGAATATTCTCTACATTTCTGTCAAGCAGAAGTGATTTGAGGGCTTATGCAGTATTTCTTCCCAAAACCTTGCACACTCTGCACTTGCCTAGAATAGGCCATAGCAGGAGTTGCTCAGGCCCAGCTGAAATGGGCCTCATTTGTTGCCAGTAACAGTTCTGGACCTAGTATGCTGCATTCCATGTGCTAATCAGTGCTGTTTACCTATGTGGCTACTGCAATGGCAAACTTTAGCAGGAACACTTTGTATATAAGGCATGGGAATTTGCAATGGAGAAGAGAGTCACAAATACTCCTTGTCACAATCTACTGCCTTCCATTTTCTTAATTCCTCATTTTTGAGATGAACTACTTTAAAATCAGAATGTTTGTGCAATAATTTTTCCATTTCTAATGCTGTCCATTGTCTCAGCTCTGCTATGGCAGAATGATTTCCAAAGACAGTAAAGAGGGTAAGTGTGTATGTATAATATCTTACATATTATGTTTTAAACATATTTGGGAGAAATGTCATGATATCTCCTAGTTTTTGAGCACAGTGTATAAAGTATATTTATTTAGTACATAATATAGCTTTCACTAAATAATTCTTAATTTTTTAATGTCAGAAGCAGTTTAGGTAGTCTGAAATGCTTATAATGGCAGTAGCTGTCCTTTTTATAATTGTTACTTGAGAAAAAGTGACTGCAATATATAGAGATAATGAATGACATCTGGTACTGAGTTGTTAATCCTCTAATAATAGACTTTGAGTGGGTGAGAGATAATTTAATATGTGATAAACTGCTTACGTGGATCAAAATTAAATGTGTATTAGAGACATCTAGGCATGAAGAGAATGAGAGATGGTGCTCTTTTCCCACTGGGTGGGGGTGTTCAGTGAGAATTGGATACCTAAATTTTTTAAGCTGCATTGAAAGCTTAAGCTTTCTTGAGTGGAAGACTTGGAAATAGAAGAGAAAAATAGCCTCTGCTGATTTTCCTCCACACTGTCTTTGTGCTTTTCAGTGGTGTCCTACCGTATGCTTAAAACAGCTGTCTTGAGGGTTTCAGTGATGTTTCCAAATTCCTTGTGAAGCTGGAATTGTAACTTCGAGCACCACCTTATACTGCAAAGTTTGTCTAAATAAAGAGAACTAAAATGACGATCATTCAGACGTTTTAGATGAAGTAGTTTCTTTGATGGAAAAAATGTTACTGGGTTCTGTCTTTGGGAGTACGATCACTTACTGTGCTTGATGGAATATTCTTTTCAATTGTCAACATCCGTTGTTCCAGAATGCTTTGAAGGTCAGTGTGGTGACTGCATTTTTGGAGTTGCTGAGGCATGGATCATGGACTAATGAGAACAAAAAATGCACTTAGAGTTTGCTGAAGGTAGTCCATTTTCAAGCTAAGTCATAGAACAGACTTCAAAATACATTTTGCAGGAGACGATACACAGTGATTGCCCATTGTACCAAGAGAGTTTGACACAAGTTTTTCCAGGTTTTGATTACTTTGTAGTTAGCTTGCAAAAATGCTCTTCAGGTCAAGTTTTGTTCAGATAAATTTCCAGATGAAAAGTGGAAATGGACTCCTTCATTTATACAGTAAGTCTCCTTGGTGTGTTAAGCGACCAAAGATAATGTTGTTTATGTGTAGTATCTTACAATGAACACATATAGGCTTTGGCCAATACAAAAGCCTTATTGTACTAAACCCTTTGCAAAGGCACAAGGGATGTCTTTTGCAGCCTTATCTGTGTCACCTTTCATTCTGAGTAGATGGATGGAGACAGGCTGAAGAAATCAGCACAGAAGAAATCATCTTACCCAGAGCCATAAACTTTACCAGTGGGTGAACTAGGGGAAAAAATGGTTCTATTTCAGTAGTCTTATCTACAATTAAATGTACTTTTTAGAGAGTGCAACTCATATTTAAACATGTTAAGTCAGTATCTTACTGCTGGTTATTAATTGTTCTGGAATGGTTCAAGGAGATCCAGCTATGGTTGAGGCCTTGGGGTATTTCATTTGGCTTGGTCACTACTGCTTCATATGCAAAACAGGTTTACTAGGTATTACAGCCTGAAAGTACAGTGTTTTAATGAAGAAGTTAGGGGAAGAAACAGTTTAATTAATCAATCCATAGGGAAATGATCCCAGATCATATTCTTTCTGCCTATATTTGGCATTTGATGTCAGCTCTTGGGGTCTCTGAATGGACGCTTGGTCATCTGAGCGATTGGTCCTGCTGCTATGTCTCCCTTTGTCATTACTCAAAGATAACGTCCTACAGCAAGTGTGTGAAGCTGACTGTTCCCTCAGGAAATGGACTTTGTGCTAGGAAGTGCATGGTGTATCCCCCTCCTCACTACCCAAACTGTTGTGGTAGTCAAGCTCTCACTCTGTAGGCACTTCTAAAGATTATTTGTTTTGGTAGCTGCTGCTCCCCTGTACCTCTTGCAGAGGTAGTCAGAACTCCTGATGTTTATGCATTTTTGGAAGAGTGGATGGAAAAGAGTATTATTTTACGGGAAATTCCTGTTTGAGATGGTTGAGATTTAAGTTTTTCTGTTCTTTATGCTGGGAGCTGAGTATTGTAAAGTGGGCTTTCTCTTAAGTTTAATTATGTAAGGAAATAAAAAAGAATCACAGTCCCATATTTTCATACAGGTGTCCGTCACTGGCCTCACTGAAGCAAATGTGGCGGCTTTCTCAGCAGTGTGCTAGTCCTGACTCCCTTGCAGGTGTTTTGGTAAAGACAGCAAAGCAGAAGGTTGGCTTTGATGTGTTTGTACAGCACCAAGGTGATGTTCTAGCCTAACTGGTCAATTACGTGTTTACATCATCAGATCCCAGCCACTGGAACATTTCATCTCTTATTAATGAGTCTTGAAGGAAAAGTATAACCCAATTTTGAAGAGAGTGCAAGAAGGATGCCATTACTTTGTCTGTTCATGAATTGATGTCTGTGCTTGCTCCGATAGATTTTTTTTTTTAAAGTTGGAAGAAGAGAATTCTGATACAAGCCTTTTGCTGGTTTTTTGTGTTTCTGAAGAACAGAAATAGTGGATAGGTTTTAGTGTCAGCTTTTAGAAAGATGGGGTGGAAGGTGGGAGTGAGCTGTCCATTCTAAGAGAGAGTCCTTGTGAGGCAGAAGTGAAGTTACTAAAATGATGTTATCAACCTGCCTTCCAGTCTGGCAGCAAGCTTCAGAATCTCCAAATTGAAGGAAAAGATGGTGTTTACATGGACCTGTTACTGGATTACCTGGAGGATGACAGTACTGAGTTTATATTCCATAACTTCCTAGTGAGGACATAAACCCTTATGTTTGCTGGTCTGTATATTACTAGTAGGACATAGGTAGAAAACCTTCTCTGGTATAGATTATCTCGTTATTGGCTTCTTGCACTTACTTTTGAAGTTTCTTGTTTTCTGGTGCTGCTGTATGTAAACCATATAACAGTGACCACGCTGTTCTGTCAATCTGATTAGCATCAACAATTAACAAAGAAAAGGAGAATTAAAAAAAAGTTAGCAATTGGGCACCTGTGAGAGTTAAAGAGAGGAAAGGAGGATTTGGTGTTCTGTCACTTTTGTGCATGTACTCTTTCATAGAACCATGGAGTATCCCAAGTTGGAAGGGACCTGTAAGGATCATGAAGTCCAACTCCCTGTCCTCACAGGACTACCTAAAACTAAGTCACATGTCTAAGAGCATTGTTCAGGTGCTCCTTGAACTCTTGACAGGCTTGGTGCCGTGACCACTTCCCTGGGGAGCCTGTTCCAGTAACTGATCACCCTCAATGAAGAGCCTTTTCCTAATGTCCAGTCTGAACTTCCCCTGATGCAGCTTCATTGCATTCCCTCATGCCCTGTTGCTGGTCACCAGAGAGAGAAGATCAGGACCTCCCCCTCCACTGCACACCTTGAGGAAGGTGTAGACTACGATGCGGTCACCTCTCAGCCTTCTCTTCTCCAAGCTGAACATACAAAGTGCCTTATAAGTCTTGCACTTCAGACCCTTCACCATCTTGGTTGCTCTCCTCTGGATACAGTCTCATAGGTTGATGTCCTTATATTGAGGCACCCAAAACTGCACACAGAACCCGAGGTGGAGCCGCACCAGTGTGGTGTAGAGTGGAACAGTCACCTGCCTCAGCTGGCTAGATATGCTGTGCTTGATGCGCCCCAGGACAGGGCTGGCCCTTTTGACTGCCAGGGCACACTGTCGACTCATATTCAACTTGGCCATCACCCAGACCTCCAGGTCTCTTTCCATGGGGCTGCTCTCCAGCCTCTTGTCCTCCAATTTGTATGCATAACCAGGGTTACCCCATCCCAGGTTAAGAATCTGTCACTTGCTCTTGTTAACTGTCATGTGGCTGGTGATTGCCCAGCTCTCTAGTGTATCCACATCTCTCTGCAAAGCCTCTCTACCCTTGAGTGAGTCTACACACTCCTAATTTAGTGTCATCTCCACTTTCTCCCAAACAGTCTTATAGGAATAATGATTGTTTAAATGTCAGGAAAATAAATGTGCACAAAAGCATAGATACTAGCAGAAGAGGCAGAAGGCATTTCTACACTCAGAAGCTCTCTGGGTGATGAGGGAGCTTGTGTCTTTGGTAAAGTATATGTGTGGGCTAAAGTAATTGGCATTATCAGTGGATTAAACATAGCACCAGAGAAACCGCAGGAGTCTGTGCTGGAGTGAGGAGCACCTGTCCAGGAGAAAGGCTGCAGTTTTCACCTCCTAGAAATGAAGTAGCTTGATACCCTTACTCTGTCTCCAGCATTACATTTCCTGTAATGTTCCTTACCTGTATTTCTCACCCATTCTCTGTTATATATGCTGAGTACTTCATCAATGCTTGATGTTCTTGCAGCTGAAAGGACTTTCTGCACAGTGCAGCTGGAGTTTGAGTACTGTTTTTCTTTATGGGTGAATTTGGAAGCTATTCCAGACTCTACATCTACCCATGTGTAATTTGCACTTCAGTGACAGCCTGAAGTAGAAGGCAAAGGGCACAGCAGTGGGCACAATTAAAACATAACATTAGTGAGCAGCTTTTGCATTCTGAAAAACAGCTGGGGTCAAACCCCAGTTCCTCAAATGAAGACATTTCTGGCTGACAGCCTTGTAAACAGAGAATCAAGCACCTGCGTTTGAGATGGAGGAGCTGTACATGCTTTGACTGTTGATTCATCTGCTCTGGCTAGCTACTTAATTTGGTGAAACCCATAGGGGAAGGGAGAAGTGTTATTTTACTGCTTTCTTTTGCCCAGCTTTCCTTTGTTTCTTGCTTTCCATGTGACATGCATTAAGTTAGGCAGAAAGTTCTCAGTTCATAGCAGAACTGAGTTATTCTTCCATGCTGGAAACTTTAGGCTTATAAGATTTTTGCCTTGGTGCTAGCAGATTTTTCTCAGGTAAATTATGATCACTAAAAATATTTTCTGTGTGTGTCAAATGTCTACCAATGTGAACTTCCAGCTGTGCGGGAACAATGTAAGAAGCTTTTCACGGTTTGAACAGGCAAGGGACGGAAGGAGAGATGCAGGTCGTCCTGTGTTTGCTGGCAAGGCATTGGATGCAAAGAAAAACTGAATGGCTTTCCCTGCCTGGCCCCAGGTTCTGTGACAGCCACAGAGAGTCCAGGTCTTCTGAGTAAGTGTCAGCTGCTTCTAGATGTGTTAGCACCCTCTGTGTCCTTCAGAGTGTATTCTGCTGCCATCACCTCAGCAGTGGTGGGGTGGAGTGGGAATCTTTTCCTTGAAGGCACATGGTTGCATTCATCTCAGACAAGCTGTGTTTCAGAAACACTGTGGCATGCTAAAGGTTTAAATGGGAACAAAAACTCAGGGCCACATTTCTGTACTCAGAAGCCCTTTGCCTGTAAGGAGAGTTTTAAAGTGGAATGGCCCAGGGGTAAGGGGCCAGCCCTTGCTCAAATTAGAGGGCTGCTCTGATTGCAGAGAACTGTGTGACATGAAGACCACTAAAGGTAAATGTGAAGGCCCTTCTGCAGTACTTGTCTTTGTTCTTGCTGTTTGAAACTTTTTTTTTTTTCACTCAAACCACCTATGCTTTATTGAGCGCTTCAACACTGATCTTTATGTTCATGGTAAGCAGAGAAAAATCTCCTCCCTCTGTAAACAGTGTTATTCATATGGACATTCATTCTACTTTTAAATTTAAAAGTTTGTGGGGTTTTTCCATCATTTCCTTGAAACATATAAATGGAAGATAAAAATCATCATCGATAATTACAAGAGGGACAAGCTCAGGATTCTTGCTGCAAAATGTTGGTGAGTTAGGCATAGGAGATACCATATATTGATATCCTGAGTGTGAAAACCAGTATATATCTTGCTGTGCTTTAAGGCAAATTATACTTGAACAGAGAATTTCAGGTACATGTTCTTTTCCAAGTATAGCAGCCTGTTGGGAGTCATGGACATACTCAAGCTATCCTGGTTTTCATCTACAAAAATGTTCATTGCCCCAGGGCAGCAGCAGTGATCCAAGTTAGCTGGCTTTCTAACCTAATGCAGTTCAAATTCCATCTAAGTTACAGTACATTGTGGTTTGAGTAAAATCCAAAGTTTTAAGCTTGATTTTTATTCTTAATGCAGAATTCCTTTCTTGTGGATGCATCTGTTTTGTGTAATTTCTCTTGCTAAGTGACTTCTAGCTCTGTCCTGTCACCAGACCTCTGTAACCCATTTAATAATTTGCTGTGGCAACCTTTTACGTAGTGTTGATTTGAACAGATTGCCTGAGACTTGTTTCTTTAACCAAAGGCACCTTAGTAATAGTTTAAGCTGCTGGGGAACATGCTAGAATTAGAAATATTTTTGCTTTGAACTTTTTCATGTTGATATGAAAACTGGTTTAACAAAAAAGCAAGAGGAAATGCATTGAAGTCTCTGCTTGCCCTTCTAGCCTTGCCCTTCTCATACTGCTGTGGAAGATGGAAGTGGAGGGCAGAAAACACAGGCCACTGAGGCTGTGCTCAGGTGTTACTCTTCCCACATGTGCTGGCAAAGTGTGCTGAATGTGTTATGTATCACAGGTTTTTCTCTGGTCTTTTCATGTTGATAGCCTTGTGGAGAATGTTGTCTTGTGTGTGTTGGAGTCTGATTTAACAGCCACTGAATTGGTACAGATCTCCTAGCAGTCAGGACAAGCATAGTCCTGTAATACTCCTTCCTCAAGTTTTCCTGGTCCTCATCCAGGTCTGTATCTGCTGTTTCTGAACTGGAAGGAACTGTTTTGTTGCTCTTTTAACAGTCCTGGGATTGATGAAAAAGAGTTGGAATTTTTAGGCTTCACCATTCCCTCCCAAATACATTCCAAAACTGTTCACAGACCTGAACAGTTGTGCAGGAGCAACACTGAAGAAGTGCTTTAATCGCATTTTAACCTACAGGAGATTTAAATGTTTGTTTCTGAAAAGGTTACTCTTTGCTGAAAGAGGACAAGAGTTTCACACTTGCAAATGTGACTGTTAGACTTGCCGTCTACATACAAATCTTCTAGCAGATTACAAATCCAACCAAAATACCCTTGAAAGTTCAAGTCTCATACTACTTGAGGACTGGCTGCTGCATCTACAAAATAGGAAGGAGAATGCTAATTCTTCTACAGAGAACCCACCAAAACAGAGAGGTCCCACTAAAACCTGTAAGGCTTTTGCCCCTCCATATATTCATCTTGCACTTTGTCACTGGAGAACATGGTCACTTGTAGATTAAACATCGGCTTTCTTAAGTGAAGCTATATGTAAAACTTGAGAGTATTTGGGCCTTCCACTTCAAGCTTCTCATTTGCAAACTGAATGTATTTCCCAACCTCTTTGAAATCCATAGGTTCCACTATAATACAAACAATAAGCAGTTTTAAATGTACAGCTATATCTCAACATGTTGCTAACTAGTGATGATGCAGGAAAATGCCCTATCATTTAACTGCAACATACCTCAGTTTGATCACAGAAGATGGAAGTTACAGCTGAATACATCTTCATGAAATGGTCAAAGTATGAAATTTGACTGTTTAACTTTCATGTTTGCTCAGATTTGAAAAACCGCTTGATACAAAGATCAGCAACATCCAAACCCCCTTGCTTTCTAACCTCACCAAAGCGGGAAGCTAGTTGCAGCTGGTAAGGAGGCCGATACAATAAAACTCAATAACAGCAGACTGTTATTAAGTAAGCTATTCTTTATTGCAGCGCTGGGGTAGCACTGGGCATAGCTCCACCATAAGT